>CM037584.1:34840123-36073873 GCA_021018995.1 Chloranthus sessilifolius | reverse complement strand
AAAAGGAAGAAAAGGAAACAAACCCCTCACAAGGTGGCTGAGAACAATGACAAGTCCGTAAGAAAAAAGAGAGGAAGACAAACCATGATGAGCTGCAACTATCACATCAGCGCAAAAACAATGGGATGATGACTATCAGCTCACTTCAATTAGCACCGACAATCAGCTCACTTCAATTAGATCTGCATCACTTATCTTCCAAGTAAAAACATTGAGAAGAGAAGGATGCCACTGTTTGGTTTACGGTGCTCAGTGATGTCTCAGAAAAAAACAAAACTTCCATTGATCAAATTGTGCTCAACTTCATTGTGCCTATTATGAAAATTTCGAGTCCTGTTTGGCTTCCTTTTTGTGTAGTTTCCCTGTGGTTTAAGATGAGGTATGGCCAATCAGTATTAGTATGTAAGAATGATTGTTGTGACCTGAGCGTATGACACCTTTCATAATGTTTAGTTGTGGACGAGATAGGGTTTAATCTCTTTATTTAGTGTGATGCAGGGCAAAAACACTAAGGGCATGTTTGGATAAAAACACGGGAAATATGGCAAAGTAAAATAATATTCCTACATTTTCTCATGGATACCTAAGTTCTAGGAAACCATGGGACTCCTTTGTTTCCCTTTGTTTTTTGTTGTTTGGATAACCACATTGCTACCCGAAAAAACACAGGATCAATCAAATCCTGTGTTTAGATACATATGCAGAAAATTGTAGGAAAACCTTGTGTTTCGATACATATATGAGAAAATGCAGGATTAACCAAATCTCGTGTGTTTGGATCAAAATCTGTCCGTCTGATGGTAAGCCCACGTTCTAGAGATCTAGTGTGTCGAAGATTGGGCGAAAAACATTCTCTATCGTCTGATTTAAAGAAGTCAATCTTTTAGACACATAAAAACCGTGCTTCAAAGAAAGAATTTTGAGTTGTAAATTTAGGTACCCCTATTGCTGAGAGGAGTGAGATACGATAATGTCAAATATATAAAAGGGTATCTTCATTTACAACTTAACATTCTTCCTTCTCAACCCAGATTTCACGTGCTTAAATCGTTGACTTGTTTAAATCAGGAGATGGATATTATTTTTTGTTCCAGTCTTCCTCACGATAAATCTTAAGATCATGTCGCGCATATCAGACAGTCAGATGTTGATTCCAATGGTGGATGCCCCTAAAAGCGAAGGTCAACTCCTTTTCCCATGATCTAGGTCACTTTTGGGGATGTGTGCCATATAGAATCAACATCTGACCGTCTGATAGGGGCGCCATGATCTTAAGATCTATCATGAGGAAGATTGGAACAAAAAAATTGGGGTGCCATGATCTTAAGATCTATCATGAGGTAGATTGGAACAAAAAAATTCTCCATCGTCTGATTCAAATTAGTCAATTTTTGTTTCATGAAAAAATTGTGGTATTACTAATATACGGGTGAGGACAGCCATACCCTTATCTTTTTCTTCTCCACTCTTATTTTTCTGAGGACTCGACAAATTGAAATGTTGAGGGGTACCCTCGAACTCTTCACTCAGGAATGAGTGGAAAAATTGTATTTTGTATTCCGACCCTTAAGTTGCTTCCAAATAGCGGAAAACTATGGAAAATAGAATTCGAACCTAAGTATTCCTATGTTTTCCCCATATCCAAAATGCCCTAAACACTAGTTTTGCAAATTTGAGATTTAATTTAGCGGCAGAGATATATAAATTAATCCCCAAACGCATAAAATATTTAATAGGGCAATTTAATTGATTAGATTTAGCGTCCGTTAGCATATGAACTTTCCCTATCTAGAAAATAGGTCTAAAGATAGATTCTAGTTTAGGGCACCAAGTCACAATCTCGATGTTGTCTCTTGACATCTTGTAAGGGTTTGAATTACTTAAGACCCGATGGGTTTAAATTGTTTAAAGGGAGTCCACAAATTAGGGTTAAGAATTAGAAAAAAAATCCTTACAATAATATAAAAGAAAAGATATTTGTGGGTTTATGGGTTTTCAATAGAAGAAACAAACTAGATAGATTACTTGACAATAAGAAAAGATAAACAGAAGAGATAGAAGATCCAAGGAATCTCTCCAAGGAAGTTAATTGGTTTTGCACCAAACTGCATGCAGAAGAAGATTCACTCTTTTAATGAAAGATCATCTCAAACTCTCTAGAGTTCGCACAAAGCAAAACTCATAAATTTCATTAACCATCATCTATTTTGTACAATACCTTTATATAGGCTAAGAAATCCTAACTAAGCTTAAGAAACGAAAATAGAAAGAGTCCTAATCAATAATGTCAAATCGCTTAAGCGAAGTCGCTTAATCGCATAAGCCATGACAACTTTTTTTTTTAAACAAAAAATAAAAAAAAAGAATAACAAGTTAACAATAAGTATTTAAGTCTCTTGAACTAAAGTAACACTAACAAAAAATTGGAACTGAGTCCATCAATGACAAAGAAGAGGAAAATAGACGTTCTTGTATTTAAAAAAGAAGTGTTACATACTAATATTTAAAATTATAAATTTAGTTTTGTTACTGAGTACCGACAATGTACTCTACACAATGTTCTCTAACCCACACAATGTTCTCTAACCCATTGTGGTACATCTCCATTATCACCATCATCACTAGCATTGTCGTCGTCATCGGAATCATCTCCTTCTACATACTCTTCTTCCTCTTTTTTGTCTTCATCCGATCTCACTAGGATGGAATCTATATCATCTGGCTATCTGATCTCTTCTTCTATTATTTTATCTTCATCAATATGCATTCCTTGGCTACTACTACCTCCACCAACAATTAGCCTCCTCCTATCAGTGGGTGCAGGACCAATAGCCACTTCTTCAACTTGGGCCCATGCCAAATATTCTCCATAGAAGACAAGCTCATATGGAGTATCAGCCATCCATGGATGGTTAACAAGCACATCATCCACATAGATGGGATCATAGAATCCTGATTTCTCTCGCCTTTCAAGGAATCGATCACGCAATTTTTGATTGTACTGCACAAACGCCAAGTCATTGAGCTTCTTTTGCTCAAGTCGGTTCCTCTTCTTTGTGTGGATCTGTTAGATATGAGGACTGCTAGAAATGTAAGTATGGAAATGAAACCAAGGCGGTGTTGCGAGGTTATGGCGAAGAAGCTCGCTACGCCATGGCGTGGCCAAAGCGAAGTCATGACGAGGCTATTTATTATTCTAATTTAAAAAAAAATTATTTTATCTATTAATTAGTAGTATTTTTTTTAATATATTTTTTATATAAGAAAAAAAATATAAGAAGAAAAAAATTCAACTACTAAAACATCATAATTTGTGGGTTGGATATTGGAAAGTTAGAATGCCACTTAAGATTAAATTCTTTGCCTGGTTGGTTGGAAGATCCTCACGAGGGATCAGCTCATTAGAAGACACATACTGGTGATCAATAGATGTATGCTCTGCATGAGGGGGAGAGAATCGGTGGATCATATTTTTTTGCATTTCTCTTTTTCTTGATCGATTTGGAGTAAGATCCTGAAGATCTTTAAAATGGAGTGGGTTTTGCCGCAATGGCCGTTGCAGTTGATGGAAGTGTGGAAAGAGATAAAGTTTGAAGATCAAAGGAAAGACCTATTGACGCAGGATGGTACCCTAAACTACGTGAATGCAATGATTGATTTTGCCGAAATTAAATTGAATTAAATTAAACAATAAAACTTGTAAAATATAACGAATACCTCAGGCTTTCATAGTATTCCATGGGAGAGTCACGCATAATTCAGGCAGGGTTCAGTCCGGGCGTTAAATCCGTTAGGTTGCACCGTGGATCGTTCTTAGAGATATGACTCTAGAATTCCAGATTCAGGCGCTCACAATGCAATGATGGAATCTCTGGTTTGGGTTATTTTGATATGATTCGGGCTTAACAGTCTGATGGAGGCTACGGTTGTTGAATCAGGTTGATTCAATGGTTTAGGGAAAACTAGGGTTTAGGATCTCAAAAGGGATGATGGCTGAATTAAGGTTTTAGGATCACACAAGCAAAGATAATAAGAGATAGATAGGTAGATAGAAGATAGATTTGCAGGCTTCACACCCTTGGCTTCACACCAAACCCTTCACGGGAAGAAGAATCACTCTTCGTAGAGGCTCATCTCAAGCACACAAGCAAAAACTCTTTTAATTAATTATCAAATAACTCCTTACATTGTTCAACTTAAGGACCTTATATAGGAGTCCTTTCAATAAAAGAAAACCCTAAAAAAATTAATAAATAAAAGACAAATAAGCCCTCAAAACAGAAGTTCGAACTTAGACTTCAAAATTAACTAAACATCCCGGCGTAATTTTGATCGATCGAAAGTAAAAATCGATCAATCGAAAATTTTACATATAAAATATCACTGTCGACATTTGATTGATCGAATTAAAGTTTCGATCGATCGAATTGAAGTTTCGATCGATCGAATTGAAGTTTCGATCGATCGAATAGTCCATTCGATCGGTCAAAATTTCACTCCAGAACCATATAACTTTGTCGATGCCATTCAATTAATCGAAATGGGACTTCGATCGATCAAAAAATTCGATCGATTGAAACTTCAATTCGATCGATCGAATTGGCTTATTCCTCTAATTTATCTTCTTTCTCCAATTTTCGCCTCATTCGCCTATTTCTGATTTCCATTCCGTTTCTTCCGACGTCGGTACACGCAAAAATGTCTATATCCGATTTCTACGATGTCGGCGTCCCCGTCACCTATGGCCACTAACTGTTTTTGCGGTTTTGTGGGCTATATGACTGGAAAGAAATAACAGAATCTTCACTCGTAAAGCGAAATCGTTCTCGTTGATATCAGAGATGCTAGAGATTTAGTCATCAGCTGGAAGGTGTGCAACATAAGGGTGTTCAACGACGGTTTCCAGCATTTCCTTAGACTTTGGGAAGACTGCTGCGTGTAGTGCTCTCTCTGGGTCCCTCTTGCGGGCGAAGGTTCTTGAGGCTAGGCTCTTCGGATCTGTTGTCTTCTTGCCTTGGGGGTGAGTCTGGTCAGGTTCTTAATTTTTGCCTTTCTTTGCTTTTGGGTAGTACCTTACTACCCTCAAAGGTACGCCTTTTGTATTGTTCTTTTTGGCTTTTTAATATATTAATCTTTGTTACCGTTTCAAAAAATAAATAAATCATAATTTGATTATAATATCAAAGATTTCATGTTCTAGGAATAAACAAATATCAATAAATACAAATCAAATATGGAACATCAACAAATTTACAACATAATAAGTGTAAATAAATATGATATATTAGCAAATATATAATATTAAAAAATATGAAATAATAAATACACGTAGGATAGTGTCACCGACGCTGAGGTTTTGGCGACGCTGGTGTTGGTAGTTGCTGTGACGAGAGAAAGAGAGTCGAAGATTTTGTAACTTATAAGTTGAAGTTTTGTGACTTGTAAGTTAACTTTTGTAACTTATTGTTATAAAAATGTCATAGCTTATAAATATTATACGTTATTATCCAAAAAATAAAATAGCGTGCATAGTGATGCCATAATACTATTCCGCCATGGCGACACTATTGCGTCGCTATTTAGCCATCATGACTATTTGGTTATATATGACGGACGTTTCCCATCGTTATTTGCGATGGTGAGGCTATAGCGTGACCGTGACAATCATGAATGGAACTATAAAAAACCTTATAATTTAGTTTAAATATTCATTTATTGAGTTCACGACTTCAATTACCATCTCGAAAGAACTCCAATTCCGCTCACACCCAGATGCGGAACAAGTAAGGCCAAGTATCCTAATGGCTAGTTTTTTCAAAATGAGATATTTTGTTATCGGCTCTACCCCGTAAGCTACCCACCAGTCGGCTGCAGATTAAAGAGAATTATTAGAACTACTCTATCGGATCTACCCCGTAAGCTACCCGCCAGTCGGTTGTAGATTAAAGAGAATTATTGGAACTACTAGAGTAGAAATACATTAATTAGTTAGAACTTTAGAAACATTTAAAGTTTATACTTGAAATTTTTGTTGTTCTATGTCAGATAACTATGTCTCTTCCAAAAAATCCCTCCGCTTTCTTGTAACGATCCAACTGATGGCTTATTCTATCCTGTTCGCCTCTATTAGGGACCATCCTTTCTAAGCAATTAAGAAAGCCAACCATGTGAGTGATGTGCGCTTCATCTTGCTCCGGTGTGCAAAGTATACCACCGGATTAAGAATGAAGGCGGTCGAATATAGTGGAAATGCCATTTGACTTCTCCACCTCTTGTTGATTATATCCAGCACAAGTTGATATAATCTTGACTTGAATTGATTATTAGATTTTGTTTTTTCTTGGGCACCCTCCATAAATCTATCTATCTATCTATCAATATATATGTGTGTGTGTGTGTGTGTGTGTGTGTATATATATATATATATATATATATATATATATATATATATATATATATATATATATCCTATTGGTGGTTTCTCATCCCCATCCACCAATCGTAACTCCTCTATGATTGGTTGGGAGTCACATTGGGTTTGTGCAATACTAGTCCAAAATTCGTTTTGGAGCAATGTTTGTGCAACCCGTTTACCATTGGCTTTCCTTGACCAAAGTCCATTGTTCCAATAGGCCGATGGTACAAAACTTCTATGTTCCTTCTTTTCGCATGTCAACTATGTAAAGTTAAAAACGCTGTTGCAAATTGGGTCACGGTGGGATATAATAAATTACCTCCTATTGTTTTGTGCATTCTATAAAGTGAGAACGCATGTTTGTACATAAACACAATTATCCTCGTAGCCTTAACAATTGTTTTAATATGTAGTTTACCAATATCCTCTAGGATTATGTCTAAATAATGGGCCGCACATGGCATCCAATATAGTTGTGGTCGCTTCTCTATAACAAGGAGACCGATGACTACGTAGGATGCCATATTGTCCGTTATGACTTGGACAACGTTTTCCGGTCTTATTTCCTCAATGGTCTTATCCAAAAGTGTAAATAAATATTCAGCCATGTGAGAATGGGCCGATGCATCTACCGATTTTAGGAACATAGTTTCGGTAGGATAATTTGTAAAGAAGTTGATCAATGTCCGGCCGGTTCTATCCATCCATCCATTGGCCATCAATGTGCAACCGTATATTTTCCATATTGTATTCGGTTAGTGTATTTTTGGTCACTCTCACCTCTTCTTTCAGGCATGTTTCCCGGATTCTTGGTAGGAAGGGGGTTTAAGTCTGGGCTCAAATTGCCCAAGAGCTTCTGTCATCACTTTGAAGCTCTTTAGCTTAACGATATTGAAAACAATGTCGGCTTAGTAAAACCACTTAACCACATATTGGATTGTGGTGGGTCTATCCTTACCCTTAAATCGGTTCTCTAGTGGTGTTTGGGCGGGCCTTTTACCCTCCCTTTGATTAACCACATCCTTGGGATGTGGTCTACACCACCCTTCTAGTGTACCACAACCATGTGCTTTTTTCGATGGTGGTTGTAGAGGTCGCCTATTTTGGGCTGTTGATGGTATAGATTTATCATCTTCATCATCCTCATGACCACGTTCCATATAGTCTGCTAAAACAACTTCTTGATCATGCTTTTTCCTAGAATGTTTGTCCATATACTCTATTTCCTGTCGTATTTTCGAAGTAGCCCTAGCATTTGATCCAAATCCATGAGCAAGCTGTTGTTTATGACGGCCTATGCCACCCGTGCTCTCATAATCACATAAGGTACAAACAATGGTCACTTTCTCGGTAGGACTCTTATACCGTCTATATTTCCAATCCAGATCACTTGATTTAGGTCTTAGAGGATCCGGGTTTGAAGATGTTGACATAATTAATTGGTGATAGAAAGTAAGAAAAGAGAATTAGAGATTTAAATTTTTTAAAACAAAAATGATAAAACTCCAACCTCCCAAAAGGCTTGCTTGATCTGGGTCACTTGATTGATAGAAGGCTAGAACTAGAAGCTTGTTTCACTCTTCAATCTCGATCCTTGATCTTTCCCTTTGAGGCTTTGTAACACTGACACTACCAATAATAGAACTAATTACAAGTTTACAACAATTTAATACACTAAGAAAGAGGATTATAAAGCATTAAAAAAACAAGTTAGGAAGGATGAGTGGATATTGGGAGTATAGCAAGGAGATTAAGCTAAAATAGTAGTGTGAGAAGTATAAGACCTAACCCACCCTTTTATAGAGGCCATGGGACCACAACAAAGAAAAATAAAATATTCAAGTGCTCCACCGGTCATATTTCCAACGGTTATAAATATGACCGTTGGAGCATTATGCGATCACATGCTGAGTATGCGATCGCTTAGTCTTCTGCACCGCATAAACCAAGATGGCTTATGCGATTTGGCTGCTCAGGATCGCTTAATCTCTTAAGAGATCGCTTATGACAACACTGATCCTAATCTAAAAAGGAAACTAAAACCTAAAATTCGCATCTAAAAAAATATCTGTGCGTGAATTCGATCAATCGAGATTGGAATTCAATCGATCGAGTTCCTTTAGAACTAATCCGTAAACTTTTTTGCGTGAATTTGATCGTTCGAATGTGAAACTCGATCGATTGAGTTAAATCTACGTTTTAATGACAAACCCTCTGGATGAATTCGATCGACTAAGAAATGCATTCGATCGATCGAGTTTGGGCAGAAACTCTTTCTTTCATCTTTTTGCTTCTTTCCCACATGCATGTCCTCCTGTAGTGGGTCTTTTCATATGTCGCACATGTGCACAGGTACCTCCGAAACGTTGAAATTTCTTCTCATGCTTTGTATACATGACGAATGGATTGATGCCCCCATCCTAGTGCCTCTAGTTCGTTATGTCCACTCAATATGTATATTAATCTGGATTTAGCTTGCTCTTTTACTTCATGTAAATCAACTCGCTAGGATACCTAAAACTTTTAAGCAAAGAATATTGTGAGAGTGATACTCATACACTGATCACAACAAGTGTTCCAATTTAACAAACTTCCTAGTGATAACAGGAGGGTGTCACTACTTGTGTGAGATTTCAGAAAAAAACCTTTTATTGATTAAATTGTTCTGGGCTTGATAACATTTTGAGTTCTGTTGACCTTCTTGTGTGTTTTCTTGAGGATTGTCAGTTTGGAAGAATGAATAGTCTTACTGGAAGAGTATGAAGGCTTTCATCATGTTTGTGGATGGAGGACATCGGGTTTTATCTCTTTATTTAGTGTCCGTAACCTGTACAGTTTACTATACTTGTATATTAATCTGGATTTGGCTAGCTCTTTTTCTTTTTGTGCTTTTGTTGTCGTCAGTAAGATGCTGGCTTTTTAAAACATCATGATTAGTCTCCTTGTTCTATATAGACTAGATGAAATTTTCATGAAGGTGTTCATATATACTATCATGTGGCACATAAAAAGAATATTAAAAAACTATACGGATTTATATTTGTCAGTTTCATATTTACTCGTACGTGCCTTAATTGTGCAGGTTCTATTTAAACATCTACAGGAGAAGCTATTTGTTACTGAGGTATACTTCTAACATTCAGGGATTCCGGGAAAAAAAAACACATCATTTGTACATTTTCACATTTGTGAGTCAAGCTGTGGTTCTGTAACAGAACTTAAAAATACCCTAGTACTTATATTGAATTCAGGCAAAGTTGAGGGAGTCTCAGTATCAATTAGCTCCATGGCGTTCTGATCCGTTGAACAATTCAAATTTTACTCCCCAATCGCCATCTCATTCCTTTGGTTCTGCACGGATTACTCCAGTATGACCAATCATCTTTCTATAATTTATCTCTACATGCTGCAAAGAGTTTTTTTTAACAAGTTACGTTTCTGTGTCAGAAGAAGAATGGCCTTGAGATTGTGCCTCAGCCAGCATATTCTCAGGCACAGACACCAATTTCTTCCACTTCTAATGCTCAGATGGCAAGAGCTGATTGGGAGGCAATGGGGAACCAAAGTCATCACACTGAGTCAAGTGGTTTCTCTACAAAAACTCTTGACTATGATAACTTGGGAAGATCTCCTTCTGCAACCAGGTGAGTTTGTTGAAATAGAATTCACAGATTTGAACTGCTTTTGTGATTAGATTTGTTCCTCATTGAACGTATATTAATCATCTGTAACCCACATGTAATATGTTATTTTCCATCATACTAGTGTCTGCATGTGCAATGCTCTTGTGGAGATAGTTAAATCGGATAATACAAATTAGGGTTAGGATTAAGAGGAGGAAGTAGTAGATAGCAATTAGGGTTGAGTTAATGTAATCATTCATATATATATATATATATATATATATATATATATATATATATAATATATATACAAAGTATTACACTAACATACTCTCATATACATTAAAATGCCTAACACATATGCACTCACACACAAACACACATCAATAATAATAGAACCTACTGACACGCCAACTCTTCCCCCCGAGTTGGTGCATAGATATCTATCATGACTACCTTGAAGGTAATATCGTCCAAACGCTTTCCTCCAACTGCTTTCGTTAATGTCTTTGTTAATTGATCTTCCGAACTGAACTGAGGGATGCTAAACTCCAGAGATTTCACTCCCATATATAATGACAATCAACTTCAATGTGTTTGGTTCACTCATGATAAACATGATTTTCTGCTATTTGCTTTGCTGCTTCATTGTCCCTATATAATAATATTACCAGATTCACATTGATGCCAAGGTCAGCTAGGATGAACCGGATTCACATCCCTTCTCTGGCACCTTGGGACATAATTCTATATTCTCCTTTACAACTAGAATTTGCAACCATATGTTGCCTTTTGCTCTTCCATGTAACAAGATTACCTCCCAAGAAGGTACACTAGCTCGTAGTTGACCTTCTATCACTTAAGGAGCTGGCCCAATCAGCACCTGTAAATACCTCAACATCCAAATGCCCATGGTTACTATTAAGAATCCCTTCCCCAAGACTCCTTTTAAATTCCTGATAGTCTTGTACACCACATCTAAGTGTGTGGTCTTCAGAGAGTGCATATATCGGCTTACAACACTAAAAAGATAGGTTATCGCTGGACGTGTCATGGTTAAGTAGATCAACTTCTATACCAGTCTCTAGTACATTCTTGCATCCTTGAAAACTTCACCACTGTCACTACTAAGCCGATAAGTTTGCTCAATGGGGGTAACAGTAGGCTTGCATCCCAACATCCCTGTCTGATGGAATAAGTCCAATGTGTACTTTCTCTGTGATAGAGCTATTCCCTTCCTAGATCTAGCAATCTCAATTCCTAGGAAATATTTCAAAGTGCCCAAGTCTTTGATATCAAAGACCTTGCTAAGATAATTTTTTAGTAACATGACTATCACTACCAGTCACTATATTGTCATCCACATATACTGAGAGAAAAATGGTGAAATCTCCTCTCTTTCCAATTAGTGTAGGATCATAATGACTCCTTCTGTACCCAAATTGCAATATTACATCACTAAATTTATGAAACCATGTGCTTGGGGATTGCTTTAGTCCATAGATAGATTTTCTAAGCTTGCATACTTTACCGGTCTCTCATAGATGAATGAACCTTGGAGGGCAGATCATATAAACTTCCTTTAAACCCCCTTGAAGAAAGGCATTATTTACATCTACCTGGTAAAGGGGCCAATCCCTGTGAGTTGTAACATATAGAATAACTCTGGTAGTCTTGGCAATGAGTGCAAAAATTTCTTGATAGCCCACTCCACGTGTTTGGGTGAATCCTCTTGCAATTAATCTTGTTTTATATCCATTGTTACCTAGGTACGTGGCACGGCTGCCAAGTGCCAAGGAGTCTATGAAGTGTTGGCATGACAACTTCTAAATATTCTATGGCGGCTCAACTGTACAAAAATTATTTTAAGTATTTAAAAAATTAAGATATAGTTATATTATTCAATAAACTGGGTTTAAGATGTGGAAGATCCATGGGCAATATAACTCCATTAATAGTTTAAGATGTGGAAAATCCATACCGTCAAAGTGATAGATCATACATTAAAGGGCAATCTGCCCAAAATTCGTACTCATTGGGAGATTTTAACTATCCGACCTGTGCACTTTAATTCCAACTGTCGTTCATGTTTTTAATGGTTGATATTAAAGTTCACCAAACGGATGGTTAACATCCACTTTCAAGCATATTTTTTGGGAAATACATGATTCTATGGTGGATTTTCACTTGACTAATATAGATTGTTCACTAATGTGTGCCACTTGGACGGTCAGATTTTGATCCCACAATCAAGTTTGATGTCTGCTGTGATCGTTGTGATTTTTGGCATGTGTCGTGTGGAACTAAAATCTGACTCTCTGATGGTAGGCCATTACCTCACGATGTATCGTGTCCAAAGTAGGTGCCCAAAGCAATTTCCATTGTAATATTCAAAGCAGTCAACGACATGGTTTGAAATCTAGGATTTCCGAGCTGTCTTTGACAGCCCTGAGACCGAGATGTCTTGGCGAGACTGAGACGTTTCGGCCAGATGGCGTGAAGTGAAAATAATCCTTTAAATGATATATACCATTAAAATAAGTGTTTGATCTTAGATCTTACATAGTTACACCATTAAAGAATACTTCACTATCATCTAGCAAATATTTTGGATCAATCTAAACAGTCCAAGTGGCTGCTCATGATTGGAACACATCCTAGTTAAAGAATCACACCGATAAATCAATTGTATACTGTTCGATTAAGGATCTTCAATCCTAGCCGTTAGAAACTAAAAAGAGTAGTGATATTAGTGTGCATAGATTTGGAAACACCGTGATAGCCATTCACGGGATCATCCTATAAATAGGAAATGGTAAGATAAAATAATGTGGTGTGTACAAAGAGAATGAGTAATACACTTTCAATAGCGTACAAGCCTCTAACACCTTATATAAATTACAATATAAATATAATGTTTTTGATGTTTTATCTCGAATGAATCACTCTAGAATCTCGTCTCGCCGAGGCTCGAGACGCGAGACGTCTCGCCTGAGACTTCTCGTCTCGGCCGAGATTTCAAACCATGGTCAACAGTATAAAGCACTAAGCAGCACGTGACACCTTTGTTTTAAAAGAAAAGTCTTGGTTGTAAATAAATATACCAATAAAGAAGGATTTTATTAAACCGAAACCCATTTATAGGGTTTTGTAGTTGATACCCTCTCTCTTTAAAGATGGGGGACTATAGAAGTGCAAACACTGTAAATGTGTTTTAGAATTTATAAACACTAGGAGTTATAGAATGAAAGCCTTAAATATCTCCTTTTTAATAAACCACTTCGTTCTACTCTCTACTCTAATTCATTAAAAACGAGGGAGGGAAGGAGAATCTCACCTGTGTTGGACGATGAAGGAAGATTGCTGCAAGTTCCTGACCGTTGAAGTTGTCTAAGAGGGATAGGAAGATGATAAAAACCCTCGGTTTCTCCTACTCTCTTTATAACTTGTAATGTAACAGGTAAGGTTTTTTTTTTTTCAACACCATCGGTAAAAATGGACAATTTTACTTGTAATATATTTTACCATTTTCGCAAATACCTATTTGATATTATATTCCTTTATTTTAGTTTTTCCAAAAGATACTGCTCATATACGTCAATACGTGCCATGTACCTATACATGTGGCTAACATTATCATTGCACGTCATTGGCACATGCCAAATCTGTGCGTGCCATGCTGTGTCATGTCATTGCAAAGTGCCGACACGACAAAAAATGCGAAAGTTGTCATGCCTAGGTAACACAATTTATATCTCTCAATGGTCCAATCATGTCTATATTTCATAGTGTACACCCACTTGCACCCCACTACTTTCTTTCCTGGAGGAAGGTCTCTAATAGCCCATGTCTTGTTATGTTTAAATGCTTGCATTTCCTGCACCATAGCCTTTCTCCCTTCATGTTGAGATATGACTTCAGACACAAAATTAGGTACAAAAATAGAATCCAATGATGAGACAACCGAAATAAGAAACATATAAGCCTTTTTAGGAAATGAAATTTTGGATAGGATGTCTAGTACTCTACACCGGGCAATAGGAAAATCAATATCAGAGGAAGGATCTGTCTCTGGGGAAGATTGATAGTTAGTGTCTTGAGATGGAGGCTCGTCCTGAACCTCGTCTTGGACTGCCTCAACTTTTTCTTGGACAACCTCAACTTCTTCTTGGACAACTTTCTGAACTCGAGGCTTTCTAAATTTCTTCCTCGCAAAGAATTTAACTTGCGTTTGTTTCCCAAACTTATCAAGTTGGTGTTGCCTTTGCTCTTCATTTTGATCTGCTCTCACATCCATGGTAGGAAGCATATTGGGGATCTCTTCCATCCTCACACCATTCTCCTCCTAGATAGGGCACTGAGAACTCCCTCGTAGAGCTTTGGAGAAGGGAGTATCCTAAAGAAAGGTCAATCCATGGTGATAACCTCTTCCTATTGATAGGATCATACACCTTGTACCCTTTTGTGATGGGGGGTATCCAACAAAGGTGCACTTGGCGGCTTTGGCTCCCAACTTGTTACAATAAATGTCTGGGATTTGGGCATAACATAAACAACCAAAGATTTTAGGAGGGAGTCGAAAAAGAGGTTTGAAGGGGAACCACATGCTTTGGGGAGAGTTCCTTTGGAGGATTTGCGTAGGCATTCTGTTAATGAGAAAACATGCGGTGAGCACGGTTCACTCCACAAATTTCTGGGAGTATTTCTTCTAATTAATAAGGTCCTAGCAACTTCCAACATGTGGCGGTTTTTCTTCCCAACTACCTCATTTTGCTGAGTGGTATATAGACATGATGTCTGCCACTCAACACCATGCTAGTGTAGGTAAGATTGACGAAGACTAGAGGAGTATTCTCTTCCATTATCGGACCTAAGGACTTTCATCTCTGGTCTTCATTATGTATAAGATGGTAAGACGGGTACAATCATCAATAAATGACACAAAATAATGAAACCCAGAATGGGAGGTAACAAGTGAAAGCCCCCACACATCAGAATGTACGATTTCCAATGGTGTCCTACTCCTATTACGACTTGGAGGATATGGAACACGTGTATGTTTTGCCATCTCACACCCTTCACATTTGAAAGGGACACAATCAACATTATTGAATTTTTGTGGGAATAACGCTTGCAAGTTGCAACGTTTGTAAAGGGGCATGTCCACCCCGTGCTTGCCACAACTCAATTTCCTTAACAGTGGTAGTGGCTGCAACAATTGACTCCTGAATACTTTGATTAGCACTTTTGGTCCTTCAACGATATATAGGCCTCGGCTCTCCAGACCATGACCAATCGCCTTCCCTGTTGATAAATCCTGAAAAACACAATGGGAAGGACAAAAGATGACACTGCAATTTTGGAGTTTTGTAAGACTACTAATTGAAAGAAGGTTACGAGGCACTTTAAGAGCATATAAAGATGAATTTAAAAAAAGAGACCTAACATGAATAGTCCAGTCCCTTTACCATCAATAGGAACTAGAGACCCATCAACAATTTGAATATTACACTGGCTAGGCATAGGTTGTAATGATTGGAATGTTGAGGATGTACCTATCATATTATTGGGGGCCCCGGCATCAATAATCCACATGGTACCATGAGAGTTGGAGATATGGGCAGCTCCAATCGCACTACTCTCAATACCTAGGGCATTGAATCTTTTTTTTTTTGGGCTCTACCGTTGAGCATCTACTACCAGCTATCACTGAATGATCTTCCATAGTTTTGATATCACAATACCACACAAAGCTTCACTACAACAATAACATAAGCCTACACAGACTTTTCTACAAACACTTTGTGTGTCCTCAACAAATCATCACCACATGTCTATACAGACATTACCTTAAACATCTACAGTCCACAGTTACAATCACTACAATGCAGCCACAATCCTACCCACAATATGCGACACTAAATTGTTCAGAACATTGAAACAGCACCAAACCAGCACCAAAAAAAACCCAATCAGCACCAAACCAGCACCAAAACTGTACCTAAACCAGCACCAAAAAAAACAGCAGGAGTTTTAACCATTGATTTCCAACATTTCAGATATTTCTGGGAAAGTTCCTGGGAAAAATCAGATCTCTGGCGAGAAAAACCAGCAACAAACATAGATTATCACAGAAAAGCACCAACGTAAACTTTTAAAGGCATCAAAACGTGCTTACACTGGAGTTCTGACACTCGACAGAGGTCCTCTGATGGTCGGCAACAAAAAAGGTCCTTGAAAGTCGATTGAACCAGATCTGGAACACCCCATTGGAAGGGATGACCCTAGAACTTTCAGTTTCTGGTGGTCTGATGCTCTGACAACTGATGAAAAAATTGGCGGGAAGAGGATTCCGGCTAAAACCCTGCTAATTCCAGCAATCCAACTTTGAACGGCTGACGTTAGCGTGATGTCAGCAGTGATGGCGTGACATCAGCATCGGGAGAAAGAACCATGGTTTAAAAACTTGGCGAGTTGATTCGGAACTCGGGCGAGTCGACTTGGCTCGACTGGGTTCTGAGTCGACTCGGCAAAGGGATCTAATAGGGCTGTGACTCTCGGAAACTCGACCGAGTTTGCAGACTCGGCGAGTTGACTTTCGTGACCCTAAATGAGGAGAGGAAAGAAAGAAGAAGAAGAAGAAGAAGGAAGAAAGAAAAGACAAAAGAGGCTTATTTGCAACAATAAAAACCTGAATTTACTCATACTTTGCGATTTTGCGTTAGAGGACAACTCATAATTCAAACATATTCATTTTGCTTGCTTTTAATTTTTGGCTTAATTTTAAGTAGTAAGCACAATGGATCAAACTGGGTGAAGTATTGTTAATGTCTCGACTTTGCTCATGTCTAAGAGAAGAACAATACTAACCAAAGGCGTAAATGACAAGCTATCACTACGGAAAAAAAATGAATGATGAGCTATCCCTTGATAGTTGATACCATTGATAGATCCAAGCTATGTTCTTCTTGTGTGAGTATAACTCTTGCTTAACACCTCATATTTATTTGGACGTCTTCGAGAAAAGGAGTGAATGGCTAGCCTCAATTCCATCGAGTAAATCAGCCATGACTTGTGCTGAGGTTGTTTCTTCTTCGCCTTCCCTTATTCTTCATTTCTTAGATCATCTAAGGTTTCATTTTTCACTTTGACATTTGATATGATTGTCATCATAGCTTTATCTCATCTATCTGGGCTCGGCTTTGCGAGTCCTATTTCTCCATTCAATTATTCATGGCTAAGCTCGTTGTTACTTTGCAATCCTTCATATTAAATCTCATTCTTTCCTTTTTGGTCTTTACTGGTCTTCCTCTTCTCAATCCCTCGTATAGGGGTTATTTCCGGCCTGCAATGGACATGTCCAAACCTTAACCAGTGACTTTCTGTAGTAGGAGTCACCCTTTAGTTTTGTCTTGTGCACTCATTTCAAATTTTATCCTTTCTTGTTACTCCACTCATCCATAGTATCATACACATTCAATTACATGTACTCTTATCTTCTTTTCGCTTCTTCGTAGTGTAGGTCTTACGTCCATCATATAAAACTACCCCTTCTATCGAAGTAAAACTCTTGGATAGCACAATACCATGCTCTCCTGTATCTATTTCGCTCAACTCTAATTGATCCAATTTGAGACGTTCTCCTCAAACCAATCATCTATATTATATCTGATGGTTTTCTATTTTAACTAATCCTTTTCCAAGTTATGTTGTTCACTGAAGTTACACTATATTTCTTCTTTGTTTTGTTAATTTGGAAATATCTCAACTTGAAAGCCTTTTTCCAAAATTCTCTCTTATTATTTATACATTTCCTTATTTGAACAATTAGTATCACGCCCACAAATAACTTCACCATGGATTCTCTTCTTGCATTTTAATTGTTAACTCATCCATGGCGAAAGTAAATTAGATATGACCTCAAGGCGGCCTTGATGTAGCTCAACTTCGGCAGGAAGTTCAGCCGTCTCTTTGCACGCAGTTCTTACACTTATTGCTGTCTTTTCATACATGTCTTGGATAATCTCAAGTAATCATTTAGGATATATTTTCTTCTTAATGTTCATGAGATAATCTATCTCGAGTCTTGACTCTTGAGTCTGTTGACACCCTATCATATGCCTTATCCAGATCTATAAAAACTGTATAGCTTTTTCGTCTTCTCCCTAAGCTTGTCCAAGTTGCCTTGATAAGAAAATGGCCTCAAGTGTTGAGGTTCTCCGCACAAACCCAAACTGGTTTGTAAATACATATGATTTTACTCTCCAGCGTTCTTCTGCTGTTCTCTAGTCTGACTCATAAGTTTAATACTTCAATTATTGGCACAATTTTGGATCTTCCCTTTATTATTATGAAAGGGACTTTGTATGAAATTGAGGACCTGATCACAATTCTATGACTGGTTGGTCATTGTTGTAGCTTGAATGTACGTGACAAACCCGATCATGAACGGTTTTCTCCTAGTTATCAATTTTACACATATGGCATTATTTTGGTGGCAAGTGGATCCATATGGTGCATGGGCCATTGCCTGGATTTGATTCCACCCGCCCTAAGGTTGCATGCTTGCATAAAACGCCCATCTTCTCTACAATGCAACTAAGAGCCAACAAGTTCCTACAGGAACTAAAATGGATTTGAAGGATATTGTCTGAAATAAAAATGAAATTTTTACTCACCCATCTTCTCTACCATGTGCTTAATATCCTATAAGTTCTTAGAACAACTGAAATAGATTTTGAGGATTCTGAATTCTGATCAAAAGAAAGTGAGATTGTTACCGTAACATGCCTCACGCTCCACTATTTACAACATTATTTGATTATTTAACAAATTTACTAATTATCCAAAAAAGCAGTGTTGTCAAAGGCGCGCCTCACTCCTAGGCGCACTCTTTGTGCCCGCGCCTTGTAATTTAGGCGCAGGTGCTGTGACGCGTGACTTTTGCACCTAGGCGAAAAAGCGCAAAAGTGAGCCTAGGCGTGCCTCTAGTTACTTTAATAAAAAAAACCTTGTAGAACTTAGAGCTTGTTTACAAGTTACAAGTTAAAATCGTATCTCTTAGGACTTAGTTCTTAAAACTTATATCGCTTAAGTTTATAAGCTACAGTGCTGCACGCGACAATCGAGAATTGACGCGTACTTGCTACTTAGACACGTCTTTGCTAGTTTGTTAATTTGAATTTTTTCATGGACATAAATACACAATGTTCAATTGTTTATGATATTTATTTGTGTCTTGCATTTCATATTTGTTGAAAGTTGCTAGTATAAATTTATAATATTATTATTTAACTTATATATATATATATTTATGATTTGTTTTAAAAAATAAAAAATGATTAATAAAGATATTTATAAATTAAAATGTCACAAATTATTATTACCAAAAGTATTTGTATAATTTATTAATAAAAATATATTATTGATATAAATACTTAAATAGTAAGTAATAAAAATTTATAAAAAAATTATAATTAAAATGCGCCTCGAAAAAAAAAGCCCTGCGCCTTTGCTCCTAGGCCCCAGGGATCCTTGCCACCTCAGGTGCGCCTAGCGCTTTTGACAATGCTGCAAAATAACTTCCAATTTACTTTAGCATGTCTCCCAAATCACAAAATTCCTAGCCCTATTTCAGCATGTTCTTATGATCTCTTATTAATATCATTAGATTTTTACCGAGCTACCTAGTTTGAACAAAACCATTAGGAATGTTCTGATTACATTAGATGGCAGACTCATAAAATGTCAATCAAATCTGCCTAGTGCATGGTCTCCGAACTCTTGTGATAGTACTTCGTGTACGCGTATTGAGTGAAATACCCATACCATGCTTGCAAATATCCAATCAAGCCCAAAAAGACTTCTTACTTTGTAAACACCCCATTTCTGTCCCTAGAACCCCTACTCCTATGTCTAATTGCGTCCACATGCTTGTCCACTATCACCATAGATAGAAGGTCAACCCAATTTGAGTAGCGAAAGCATCACTTTCACTTTATCTGAAATTTAACCGAATGTTCCACACTGCAGCCCCATTAATTTAATCTCTTCAATTCTGAACTGTGTCCTCTTTATCAATTACAAGCTGAAATCATTTGGTGATGACAACAGAATGATGTCTCTCCCCACCACCTGTTCAACCAAAGCTTTATCGTATTTACTTTTGTCATGTTTGTAATTCATACATTAATTTTTGGGAAGGCTGAGATTACGGAGTTAAGAGCGTTAGTTGATGTTTTTCCGGTATATGAGGCGGTGTCGGGTCAGCGGATCAACTTCTTTAAGCCCGCTATCTCGGGTATTGGTGTTGATGAGCTTCTGATGGCTGAGCTAGCATAGGCGATGAGTTGTACGATCGAGAAGCTTCTTATCAAGTACCTGGGATTGCCTCTAGGTCTCAGACAACCCATAGCTCGAGATTGGCAACCGGTTGTGCAAAGGCTCGAGCAAAGGTTGTCGTCGTGGAAAGGAAAGTTGCTTAGTAGTGGAGGCTGTCTCGTTCTAGTTAAGGCGGTATTATCATCGTTGCCCTTATTCTATACGTCTATGTTCAAATGCCGGAGGGAAGTTATCAACCGCCTGGAGCAAATTTAACGGTGTTTTTGTGGGAGGGGTCGGGAATGGACAAGCATTACCACCTAGTAAACTGGGATACTTGTCAGCTGCCGGTCGATTGTGGTGGCCTAGGCATTCGCAACTTGAAGTGGACCAATCTCACGATCCTAGGTAAATGGTTTTGGAGAGCGGGAAGGGTGGAAGAGATGGAAAGCCTTTGGCGTATAGTGCTGATTGAGAAGTATGGGCAATCCATGGGTAATTGGGGTATTTGCTCCACGGTTCACAGGGGCGTGTCAGCTTGGTGGAGAAATATTTATAGCACGTGTCTGCTTTTCTCTAGAGGGCTGCCGTTCAGCTGGGGCTGTGGTACTCGTATTCGCTTCTGGGAGGACAAATGGCTGGATGAGAGTCCCCTTAAGTCCCCCTTTTCGGACATCTACGCCATCTCCATGAACCCTCTAGGGATGATCGACGAATTTGCATTGGATACCCAGGGGGGTAGGATGTGGGAGGTTACTACCAGAAGGCTACTAAGGGATGATGAGGTGGCCTTGTTCTCTAATCTCATTCAGAAGCTTTATGAGGTGCAATGAAACCCCCACGGTCAAGATCGGAGGATATGGACCCCGAAGATTTTAGCGTTAAATTCTACTATAGGATGCTTTCGTGTCGTCTGTTGATTGGATTCCAAGGCGCAAGTCTGTGGAAGGTGACCATTCCTGCGAAGATTAAGTTCTTTGCGTGGACTCTATTCAAAGAGAGAATCCTAACGATGGATCGGCTTATTCTAAGGGGGAAGGATATTTCAAATCGCTGTGTTATGTGTAGCAATGGGGAGACCGCTGCGCACCTCCTTCTTCACTGTCAGGTGGCTCATGACATCTGGTGCCTTGTCTTAAAATCTTTTGGTTCGAGCTGGGTTACGCCGGCAACGCTGCATCTTCAATTCCTGATTTGGTCATCTGCCAAAGTGGAAGGTGATCTAGGGAATATTGGATGACAGCTTTGTTTGCCGTATTTTGGAGTATTTGGCGCGAGAGAAATATGCGAATTTTCGAGAATAAAAGCCGACCAATGGGGATGACCATGAAGTCGGTCAGAGATTTAGTGTGGTTTTGGGTGGCTAGAGGCGGAAATGGGCTTAGACATGATTCCTATACATGGGACCCGGGCTAAGGAGTTCGGGCCCGACAGCTTTTTCGGTCTTTGTAGCATTTTGATGTTTTCTTTTTCCCTGTTTTTTGGTCGTGTTTGTATTGGTTTTTCAGCGCCTTGCTGCTTATCAATATAATTCAAATTATTGATAAAAGAAAAGAGTTTATAATTCATACATTGAGCATAAGTATCTTAACTATATGAACCCCTCTCCACCATCTTGAAGCAGTAGCTAAGCCTGCAGATCTGACATCCCAAGCATTCTTCCCAACACTGTATTTCACACAGCAAATATGCCCAAAGAGAATATTGTTCCTTGCCCATACACCATAGCCATTTGTTTACCAAGTACTACCTAATATATCTCCTCAAATTTTTGACGTCCAGCAATGCCACCTTCCAATTAATGAGTTGGGTCTTCTTTCTAACACTTCCACAAATCTATAGGAACTTCTGTTCAATGCATTCAAGCTTCTCCACACTCCACTACATCCCCCGGAGAGTTAAAAATTTTCATAAGGTGCTCCAGTAATTTAAGAGAGTTGCCTTAGTAAGGGTTAATCTACCCTTAGCTAAGAGTTTAGCTTTTGAAATGCTAATTTCCATTCCACTCTTTCTATCACAGGATCCCACAAGGCTTCCTAATACGTACTGGCAAACCAAGTATGTAGAGAGGAGATTCACCTATCCACCTTCATTATGCAGAGAGGAGATATGAAGGATTAGGGAGGATTTTGAATTGTGTGCAATTGTCTAGAGTGTAGATTCTATAGTAAGCATGAATCCTTAGAGCATCTGTTCTTACTATGCAATTTCGCGGGACTGATTTTGGATTTGTTCTTGACGTCGTTTGGGGCATATGCTTTGGTGAGTCTTTTGCTCCTGTGTTGGCTGGATGGCCGGATCCTTCGGTGGGAACGTGGGCATCCTTTTGAAGGTTCTACCAGTGCCCTTGTTTTTGTGGAAAATTTGAGACTCATGGTTGCATAGTGGACTCCATTGTTGAGGACTTGGTGTTGTGGTATTTGGCTTCAAGTTTCTGCTTGGTTGAGACTGCCAGAGATATTGTTAGACTGGGAACAGATTAGGTCATCCAGTTTGTGTTTTCATCACTCGGGCCTAAATGCGCACCATACTGTATACTATTATCTAATTTTAATTTTCGTTTTTGTTCTGACTTTTTTTCCTCTTCTGCAAAGCATCTCGCCGTGCCTTCTTTGATCTGCGGTAATTTTGTTATGTTTTAGCGAAGTTGTACTATAATTTGATTAAAAAAGATTATCCCATTCGCACCCGAACACCCTAGCATACGCATAAATTGTACTATTCTTTGTACCAATTCATCAATTTTGACTTAATAAGTTTAAATGTTTGTACAGAAACCGCTTCAAAGCAACGTAGGACAGTTTTTTATTTTTCCCAGACCCACAAAAATTAGTCTCTCATCTGCATGTTGAATATGCAAAATTGGGGTTTCTCATTCACAATCCTAAACGCTCGAATCATAATCTCCAACTCGCCTTTTACATTAACCTACTTAATGCTTCTCCAACCATATTAAATCAAGGACTGAATCTTGGGATCAATTTTGCTATCGGATTCTGCCGATACCTCGATGTATCGTCTTGGGTATCACCAATACAGAATTTGCATTCGCGATTCACATTCTTCAAAGTATATGTATCAGGGGATACCGTGACAATACGTCTATCTTGGTGGCTCTGATACCGTGACATATCGCCTGATACGTCTCATTATCAACTGAGATTTGGATCTATGTATTAAATAGATAAAACTGGATAAGGGATAACCTTTCCAAAGTTCTCTTGAACTCTTACAAAATCCTTCCGCTGAGCTGTACTGAAGGATTGAAAATCATAGGGTGGCATATCAAGTCTCCATCTGTCTTCTCCTCCTTGGACCAAACTGCAATCAATTTAACATATAATCTAAGAACTTCCAATTCACATGTTCATATGCCTTCTCCGTATCTATCATCCATATCATACCCCGAACCTTAGATCTTTTCCGAGAGTATGTGCACTCATGTGCAATCACCACTCCATTGAGTATTTGTCTTCCCTGGACAAACTTACGTTGGAATGGAGAGATAATCTTCCCCATCAAGGGCTCCAATTGGCTTTTGAGCACTTACTCCAAAGAGATGAAATCCTCTCATTTAGTTGATGATGACTCTATACTTTTTCGACTCCAGTGAAAGTGTTGTCATAGATGGGCTCGTCACATAATGATAGAGGTGAATATTCAAATAAATCTTTATCATCAATGTTGACCTAGGTGAAACATTTCAAGGGCATACACGCTACGGTTTGAAATTATCCGTTTCAAAATAATTTTTTCGACCTTCCCAGGTAAGCAAGAAGGTTGTAGTGTCTCCATATGGTTCTCTTTATGCATCACATGGTTGATTCCATTTAGCTTCCATTGGGTGTCTTCTAGTGTATGGTCCAATCAGTTGATGGTATATTGGACAGTGGGAGCTTTCTTAAATGGAATCTTGAATCCCAATTCAAACCTCTTTTCTTTAGGGTACCAGTTGATGCAAATTTCAGTTTGCAAATAAATGTAGGAAGAAAAAGAGCTACTAGGTTGGAGATTGAATCTCAAGAGAAAAGTGAATACCTTTCTTTTGTTATAGAGATGAAAGAGCTTAATAACAATATCAGTATACAACGACAAAATTTACCCTCTACCCAATCTCTAGTATATGTTTAATCTAACTTGATTGATTCACTTAATTAGGAACTTTACGTCTCTAACTCTTCTAATAATGAAGAAAAAGATACTCTAAATCCCATCATTAATCTTAAAAGGAAAACGTTTAATAACAATATCTATATTACAACATCAAAATTTTAATTACGCCACAATGTAATTAAGCCCAAGTAGATATCCATGGGCACCAATTCATTTATTGCAGACTTACATCCTTTGTAAGGCTGGGATGTCAAATTGCCTTGAAAATTTGGTCATGCCAAAAAGCTATGTGCATGTAATTGAGAATGACGTATTAGTGCAAATATTATTGACATGGTTTTCTGTTACCTGTCTGTAAGCTTGGTCAACTAGCGTTGGCCATGAGTAGAACAATTTTGATGTTTACTTTTGTGTCTTTGTAGCTTTGTGTAGAGGTTTGCACACTGGCAAACTGCACCTTTTGTTTTTGAAGGGTGTAGGAGATTATCTCAATTATAAAAGCATTGAAACAATGTAATGAATAGGAGAGGAGGATTTTTATTTTGAAAGGATTTCATTGAAGGAGAAATATGGATGATAATGATCAATACTTGAAGTTGGGATCTGTAGGGGGTTCTCTTTCCTTAATTTATATTTCTGGGTTTTCATCGAAGGTTTGACATCATCCGAAATTCAGACATGCCATCATTGATGTAAATCTGAAGTCCAATACTGATTGTCTGCACCTTGTTTTCTCTTAAGAGTGTATTTACTATTGCACTGGTCTTCTTTATTGTGATGAGCCTAAATGTTTCTGTTGCAACACCAGGAATTCTGCTGCACAAGATATTCCTGCCCGTCTTTTGGCGACTAGGGGCGAAACTCATGTACCACGGTTTAGTGAGGAGAGTACCAACAAGCATCCTTTTAATGACCTTGGTAGTGGCAATGAGATGGATGATTCTGATGCAGCTGGACTCCAGAGTGGGAGAGAACCTTCGGTCCATTGGGGTTCCGGAAGCTCTCCTTATTTGACCCCCACACATGATGATCCAAACTCCTCATTTTCTCGTTACCTACCTCCGGTACTCGAGGAGCCTACTTCCTCATTTTCAGAAGGTATATTTTCAATTCACCTTTTCTAGGTCTTCTGTAGTACTGATTTTTAATTTATTGTCAAGAACTGATAGTTGCATCAATATACAGCTGCAGAAGACGATCCTTTACCAGCTATAGATTCCCTTCAAATTTCTGGTGAAGCTTGTCCAGGACGAGAACTTCAAGCATCTGGATACTCTATTAATGGAACGACCTGTTGTAATTTTGAGGTATCTCTATTTCTGTTAAATCTTCTTTATCAGGGCTCGTGGAAATTTAATTACTTCTTAGTATTAGAGAGTATTTCTGTTCGCTTTCCATTGTAACTTTTTAATTTATTATTGCTCTACCAGTGGGTACGCTATTTAGAAGATGGGTCAGTGAACTATATAGAAGGTATTGCATTTTCCCCCACCTCAATTATCTATTGCATCTCATTGTATTTTTTCAGAAATATAAAACCTTTCTGGCAACAGGAGCAAAGCAACCTAAGTACCTGGTAACTGCTGATGATGTTGACTCGCACCTTGCCATTGAAGTTCAACCACTGGATAACAGGAAGCGTAAGGTACTTGTTCCAGTGTATTTGATAAAACTGCATTTATTAAGTTATTTAAGAATATGCTTGTGCTATTTATTTCATTAGTTTAATGAACTTCAAACCTGATGATGATAATAAAGGTTTCATATCTTATGCTCTGTCATCTACAAATGAATGCATACAATATATAAGCAGTATTTGCATAGAATTTTATTAATAAATAGAAGAGTATCATCAGGTGTCTTTCTTGAGATTGTTTAATATAGGTTTGTTGTGTTACCCCATTATGAGGTGACAGACAAGGGGGCATTTAATAAAAAAATATCTTTACGTAAATATGGTTCTTTCGTTCATATAAGCAAGTCTGTGTATTTTTAAGAGTTTTGTCCTCTTCCGTGTATTCCATTCAAGGCTTCCGATTTTCCGATTCAAGGTCTTATGCTACTCCTTGAACTCGTATGCAAGCCAAGGCAAAGGTTTGTTCAACTTCCAGGTGGGGTGTCTTGTTATCTTGTCATCTTGTCATCATTGTTTGATCTTGCACAAACCTACCATGTCCAAATAACTCATCATATTCTTTGCTTTTGGTGATTGATTCATATTCTTCTTGCTGTAAAACATTACTTGTATCTTGTCATGCCGCCTTCCTTGTAGGTTGACAGGGTAACTAGATCTAGTGGAGTAGTTTTATTTATTTACTTATTATTATAATTTTATTATTATTATTATAGATTTTGTAGGTAAACTAAGGATCTAGTTGGTTTGCCATGGGTAGTGATACATAATAACATGTGCTGGACTATAGTAATATTTTGTTAGTATTGGTGTACTTTAGTTTATTAAACAATGCGATGTGTAGTATGCGATAATAGGTGTGTATGTAATATTCTTTGTTTCTAACATAAAAGCTAACTACTCCAGCCTGTCTCTACTTCACTTCTTTGTATTAGAGCCAAACCCATGCTGATGTCTCCTAGATATGGCCTTTATGATTAAATATTGTAACGACCTCGAATTTCCAACCCAAAACACATGGAAATTTCCGGATTGCTAGATCATAGTTCATAATCCAATTACAGAAATTCTTTAGTATTTGATTAGAGAGCAAGCCATTTAACTAAATCAATTGCATAAAATTCCATAATGAAACTTATAAAGTCCAAAAGTAAAACCACCGGTGATGGCCGTTCGTCACACAAACAGTGGTGCACAATATAGTAAAAAATAACCAATGTCTACTAAATCCATATCTGTACCAAGTCTAAGTCTCAAAGGGAAATCTAAGGGTAAAACTCCTCCGGTGGAAGATCTGCTTCTTCCAGTATAAAGTCGGGATCTTCTTCAAAAGCAGAATCTGGGACTACTTTTGTACTCGTGACATGTAGTGTCGGGGTGAGCTAACAGTCTAAGCTCAGTAGGGTGACGCAATACACAATTATATTTCACATGATCAAAACATAGTTTCAATGATAGATTCAAAAGCATTCTTATAATGACAAAACAGAATTTCTGAAGTACAAAGATCGAAAATATATATTTATAATGAATTTCATATGAGGTTCAATTGTGCTATCTCTTACAGTTCATGTGAGTATTCTTTTATTCTTAGCGAAATTCAGATGCCAAAATCATATTCAATGTGTGTCGTAAATCCGTAACTTAAGTAATCTCTAGATCGCAAATATAGAGCTGAAGTCAATACCGATGGGAATCCTAACTATCGTTGTTCTAAGAACTATGTTCCAAAGTGCCCAAGCTCCTGCGTTGTGAGTAATACTTGTGCAGTCCAAAGGTGTCGAAGCACATGATTCGTACCACATAAATCTCTATAAATCACATGCCAAAATCTTACACATAATTCAAAGTTTATATATAAGGTCCAAAGTGTCAAGAGTCCAAAGGTTTAAAAGTTCGAAATGGATAATTGCTTTAAAGAGTTCAAAATTTAGAGCTTATTCTATATTAGAAATGAAATGCAGAAAACAATATCAAACTTCAGATGCAAGAAGTTCCATAATTCATAGTAGGTTCTAATATTCAATATTCAAAATGATTTCAAGTTTTGATGCAATAAAGTTCAGTGAGATCAATGCTATCATTTCACAGATTTATCTTGGGAGTATCACTAAAGCCATGATTAGAATTTCCCCTACCTCAATTCCGAAGCTCGTAAGGTACGAATTGAGATACTTCCTTTGCAATATCTCTGGTTTTCTCTTCTATGGTCCATGCACAATTTACACATAAAGGAAGCAAATCGTCAAAGGTTCGAAATTGGTTGACTGAATCGTATGGAAAAATATTTTATTTTCTCTCTTCACAGCTCGTTGCTGTCATATGACATTGAGCTGTGGTCTTATGCACGAGCTGTGGCTGCACAAACGTCAGAACCTATATTCTGTTTTAATATACACCGCTCGCTGCTATGCTATGTCAACGAGCTATGACCATGTTCACAATGAGCTGTGGGTTGTTCATAGTGAGCTGCGACTGTGGATTTTCCCAGAGTGCCTTCTTTTTTCGGTATCCACAGCGAGCTGTCACATATATCACAACGAGTTGTGGTTGTTTTCAAGCCTGTTGGATGTATCGTCTCAAGCTACCCCAAAACGATATATTATAATCATGGGTCAAAATACCGGAAAACCGATGCATATTGTCCTAACCTCCAGGACGATACGTATCGGGTATTGTCCGATACATTGAATTTTTTTTTTTCAAAAAAATTTCGAAAAATACTAAAAAAATCAGGAAAATTAAATTTAATGATTTTCTATTTATTTCAAATTTTTTAAAATTTATTTAAGGCTTATTTGATGCATATTTCATAATTTTATCAACGCAAAACATAAATTACATTGTACATGACTCATGATCAAAATTAAAAGGTATATTATACATGAAAAACTTACTTTAAAGCCACATTGAATTTTGTGGTGGTTCTTGACCCTCGTGATCATCATCAACAGTGCGCGAACTTTCACTATAATGTTGGCCATATTGATACCCATGATCTTATGTGCCCCCTTGAAACTAAGACATTAACGACAAATATGGCTTAGTGTAATACGTAAAGGTCGGTCCTCCAAAAATTTGACTAACGAAGTCATATGGCCCGGGGTAGGTTGGTTGAGGCCGATAGTATGAGTTACTGGTTGCTGAATCTTCGGTATTTTTCAAACTAAATCCTTCGAAGCTAGAAGTCATATAACCCACATCATCTTGTGGACCTTATGGTGGTGGTGGTGGTGGTGTTTGATAAGATTCTGATGCTTCTCTTCCTTTAACCCCTCCACCTCTAAATGTAGGAGTGTCATATATTGTTACCGACTCATCATCCCATGCGACAATACCTTCATAAGAATAAGAGGGATCAACATCATCCCCTCCACCACTAGTGCGAACGTGGGTTTCATCGCCTCCACCATGACTCTCATCATCGTCATTATCACTACTGGGTTGCGTTTTGTCATCAGATTCAACCACTGAATAGCGATTCAATCTTCTTTTCCGCTTTGGTGGTTGGGAAGCCTACTCCCAACCACCATGTGGTGCCCTCAGTATCCAACACTGGCTCTTCTCTCTTCGATCTGCTGATTCAAAGGGTCATCCTCCGTGAATATATAATACAACTGGATGAGATCAAAATATTCACTATCTGTAAGTAGAATATGATAGATGAATTAGTATATGCCTCATCAATTACATCAAATAAAAATTGTATGAACTAAGACTTCATATAATTGCTTACCACTGTTGGTCCTCTGCATATTCCTGACCCTTAATCGCATCTTGTAGTGGCAGTAGTCTAACTTTTCCAATCGTTCCATAGTTAGCCTAATCCTTTTCTTCGTGTGAATGAGAGAGAAGGTGCTCCAATTTCGCTCACAGTTGGACGCTGAACATGTTTGCGATAAAACCCTCATTGCAACCCGCCTCAGTATCGAACCATAACCTCTATAGTACATCCACCAATCAGTGGCTTTATCATGCTTGATTAGGGATTGCGCCAACAAGTTCCCAAATGACCCATGTCTCTTGAAGAACATGTCAACCTACAAAGATGGAATACAATAACCCACATATCAATAAACAAATCATATGACATTTGACTTATTAGTTATAAGGTATGATTACTCACATCTTTGATGACTTGACCTTGGTCCGCCAACTCAGGGAGCATTTGTTGGATCACATTGAGCAAATCGTTGTACACTTCATCGGCCTCACTCAGCTCGAAATGTCGCGCATACTGGAAGGCCGGATTCAAGTAGTGTACTATACATCAAATATGAACAATCTCATCAATATATGGAAACAGTGAATAATATTTGATTATAATAAATAAATGAAAATCACTACATAAGCAGTTTAACATGTTATACCTACGGCATGCAACTATTGGTGGAATTGTGCATCCCACTTCTTGTCGATAATCGCCCAATATCGTCTATATTTTGTAGGGCATTTGATTTTAATAGCCAATTTTGCCTTATCCATTGACTCGTAACCATATCCCATCGTTGGTTTCTCATCACCATTTACCACCCTCAACACTTGCACCAACGGGGTAGTGGCGACGATCAGGTGGTCAACATCTCTGCCCAAAATTGGGGGCTGTAGATCAGGTCACCAACTTCATTCAAAGCCGGTCTCTTTGATCGTGGGAGTTCTAACTGATATTTTCTTCGTTCTTCTAAGTTGACCATGTTTTTCAGCTCACGATTATATCTAGTCAGGCTTTGTAGGGTTAGAAATTGTGTTGCAAATCGTGTAATCGCAGGCCGGAGCAGCTCGTTCTTAGTGAAATCTCTCATTAGATTCACCAACATGTCACTGTTGTACAGGTAGGAAGTAACTGTTCTTCCCTTCTGAATAATTGTCCATGCCTTGCTTCTCTTTCCCAAATTCTCAAGAATGAGGTCCACGCAATGAGCGGCACGTGGAGTCCAGTACAAGTGACATCTCTTCAACATTAACTGTCTTCCTGCGGCTTTGTAATTGGCGCCATTGTCTGTTACCACTTGCTCAACTTGCTTCTCTCAAACCTCTTCAACTACCTTATCCATTAGTTGGAAGAGGTAACCAACCGTCTTCGCGTGTTTAGAAGCACCAACTGGTTTTAGAAATACCAACTGGTTTTAGAAATATTGTCTCGGCATCGCTGTAGACTAAAAAGTTGTTCAAACTCTTCCTTGAGGGATCGGTCCATCCATCGCACATAATTGTGCAACCTCTCTCATCCCATACCTCGTGGAAGTTGTCCACATAAGCTCTTATTTCTTTGTACTCATCATCTAATAAGGGCCCAGATACCTCGTATACAGTGGGCTTTTTAATTCCTGGACCAACTTCTGCACTTGTATCAATCATAATTTCGAAGTACGACGACTCCACAATCTGACTCGGAATATGGTTGTATATCAGGAACTTTGCAATGGATTTTCCAAGCTTCCCCAATTTTTTCAGTGACATTGTACTCAATTTAGTTTGTTTGGAGCTTTTTGGCTGATACATGAACATATTCATGGGACTTGTAGTACGACCTATAGTAGATGGCTTGGTCTCCTTCACTGATGCTGACCTACGCAACCCGACAGTCTCCTGAATATCCTTATCATAATCAATAACCTGTGGCCTAGGACTAGATCCACCAGCAACAGCATGCATGGATGATCCCCTCAACCTGGACCGAAACTGATAATCGTTGCTGTTGTGCTTCTCTAGCACTCTCCCTCCTGACTCTCGCTGTTTGCTCATCCTCATAATCCTCAAGTCCTGGTGCAGGAAACTCTGGTGCTCCCCTCCTTATTCTCTCACACATTTCTCTATCTTAGTTGGCTTCTACTTGTTTTCTTTCCCTTTGCCGCCTGTAAACTGGCTCTGACAGCTTCTCTCACCTCTCTGGGTACATTGGGGCATCCTTTTGTCTCTCCTTTAATGTGACCCAAATGCTCCTTCAACCGTGTGATATCTCCTCCCAATAATTTTTTTCACAAAGCTTGCATTCTATTCGAAGTCTATCACCATCTATTATTGTGTCATATTGTCAGGCTGGATATTGTTCACATACCATATTTATTTATTTCACCTGGATGAATGAGCAAACGATCAGATTAAATTAAAACATTTAGATTACACTTGAAAATAAAATTTATTTGATATTATTCTAATTTTTAAAAATTTTAGATTACATTTGAAAATTTATTTCATATTATTCTTATTGTTAAAATATTAGATTATATTTTATCAAATTTATTTGATATTATTTTGATTTTTAAAAAATTTAGATTACATTTGAAAATTTATTTGATATTATTCTTATTTTTAAAATATTAAATTATATTTTATCAAATTTATTTGATATTATTCTAATTTTTAAAATTTTTAGATTACATTTTAAAATTTATTTGATATTATTCTTATTTTTAGAATATTAGATTTTATTTTACCATATTTATTTCATATTCTTCTAAAAAATTTGAAAATTTTATATTACGTTACAAAATAATATTTAGTTGATATTATTCTAAGTTTGAAAATATTAGAAAATAATGTTATTCTAATTTTTAAAATATTTGAAAATTATATTTAGTTGAAATTGATGTGTCACATGCATCATGGGGTATGTGTGACATGTGTAATTGATGTGTCACATACCCGATGACACATGCGACACATGTGACACGTGCAATTGATGTGTCATGGGGTATGTGTAACATACCCCATGGCACATGTGACACATCAATTACATGTGTCGCGACACGTGTAATTGATGCGTCACATGCCACATGCGACACATGTGTAATTGATGTGTCATACATGTAATTAATGTGTCACACATGTCCCATGTCCCATTTTAAATTAATTTTTATAAATAATTTAAGGATAGATCTAGAAATTTAAGGGTTGATATTGAAACGTTAGGGGTAGATCTTGAAATTTTAAGGGTAGATGTACCATATTTAAGGGTAGATCTTGAAATTTTAACCCTTAAAATGTAAGGAACTAAGGGGAAAATTATATAAAATGGTAGAACACGTACCTTCTCTGTGTTCTTTGGCGATTCAGAGGCGATCCCGAGCTTTCCGGGTGGTCGGTAGTGAAATTTTGGGTCTCCCGGTGGCTAAAAAGTGCGGAGGAAGAAGAATGGTCTGAGAAGGAGAAAGAAATGAGAGGGAAAAAAGGGGTTTTTCGGCTAAAAAACCCCCCAAACCCGTGCCCTGTAAGTGGCCGAGCCCCACAGCCAAAATATGAAATTATCGAACGATACGGGCGATAATTTACCCGTATCGTCCAATAATTTAATTATTTTGGGGTGCACTCTATTTTCACCATATTATCGGACGATAATTTGCCCGTATCAGACGATAAATTTACTATTTTGGGGGGTATCCAAGAAAGGCCTATTTATTGTATCGATGAGGTTCAAAACTGATATGTATCGGTATCGGACGATATTTTGACTATGATTATAATGATCAATTAGACTTTTCTATCAAAAGTTATGTCCTTCGGAAGATGCTTTCTTTCAGTGGCAGTGAGCTGCGAGTGTCTCTACAACGAGCTATCATATATACCACAGCGGGCTGTAGTATTACTCACAGCGAGCTGCGGTACCTGACAGCACCCTGTGACTTAATGACAGCGTGCTGTGGTTTCTATCACAGCGAGTTGTCATTGCTGTTTTCGGCGTTTTGAACACTGCATGTTTTAGGTTCGAAAATCAAAATACGAACACGAATCATTGGTTCCAACTTCGAGATCTTAGATCCGTAATTTATGAAAAATAATGTTGATACTAAGGAATCGTAGATCCGATGATAAGAGCCGGTGGATTTACCTCTCGAAGTGTGAAACTATAAATCAATCGACAATACCTCGGTGTTCCACGCGTTCGTTCACGTTCCTTCTTCCTCTTGCTTGTCGATGATCACAGTGTCTTGTGGAAGAGCACCTTAACGATCTTTTGGAGGTTGAAGAACAAAAAGAAGAATGGTGGCTAGGGTTTTCTTAAGGAATAGATATAGAGCTACGGTTTCTTAAGAGAAGAGACGGCTAGGTCTTTTTTTTATTTTATAGATTTGAATTTTAAGAACGAGTTCTAAAAGAATTATGATTTGCTATTCCTGTAAGATTCCTATTTATCACTTGTGGGGTAATATTCGATGTTAGGACATCTCACCATTTAAGGTGTATAGGCCTTTGACTTAAAGTCCAAAATAGAGTTTCTAATTCCACTCCGCAAGACTTGATCCCTAGACCTCTTAGTTGCAACCCAAGCCTTCAACCACTAGGCTATCCCGTAGCTTGTGTAAATATTTGCACAATTATGTATATGAGTCTTATGCACCAAGATGTATATTTTATGTATAAAACGTTCCCAAAATTTATGGCATGTGGTGTATTCCTTGTTAACCATATACACTTATTGGCGTATTAAGGTTTGAAAAATCTGGGGCGTTACAAATATAGTCCATATTGTTGAATGCCACATTACCTTTTATTAGCATTTGATTTCGGAAACAGTCACCTTCTTAAGTTATTTATATTTGTTGTCCATGTCTAGAACTTTGGACAATCATTTTTGGATTTTTGCTTGTAATAAGTTATAATTTAGTTTGTATTCCTTCCACACCTGTGATACTCTTTCCTTTACTTTTTCCTCTAATGTTTTTCAAATCCCCATTCTATTTTACAGTTCTTTTACTGATGCAAAATATTCATTTTTTAATTAGTTGAAATTCACAACTTCAACTACACATTGTGGTCTACTTGTATCAATATATTGTTGATGCACTTCAAAACGTAAACCTGTGAAACCGTTCTTCCTTATTTATCTTTTTGTTTAATCTGAGCACTTATGTCTGTACTCTTCAGTGTATCTCATAATTGTAGAGCGGTTATGTTGATGAGACAGTCACAACATCGATTCTGTTGATTTGCTAAGGAGAATTTAGTTATTGTAAGATCTATATATTGGCCATTTGTGCATCAAAGAAGTTATCCTGTGGAAATTCGATTTAACATGAACTTGGTTGCTTACAGTTGCTCGTCGTCCTTCTGTAAACTCTTTATTTTTGTGTGTGTGTGTAGGTATATATATATAGACTCTGGACTGACCTATTACTTTCAATACCGCAGGGTGAACTTGTTAAGGTCTTCGCCAATGAGCAACGAAAGATAACTTGCGGTAAGACACCCAATTAGTTGTATTTACAATTATTGCATTGAATATGACATATTTTTACTTGCATTCAAATTATGTATTCAGTTATTGTTTTTAAACTGGCGATCAAATGTTTGATTTATATAATCAAGATAATTCATTAATTTGAAAATTTTATGGTTATATAAACTAATCATATCGTATTATATTGGAGATAGTGAGTGTTATATCTGCACATATGCTTTACTTAAATGTTACTGCTTGTTATGCATTTGTGGTACGATGAGAAGATATGTATCTGGTATGAACAGTCGCTAGTTCCTTTTATTTGGTACGCACAAGAAACTAGCGACTGCGGAGCATGGATCAAAATCTCGGCCGAAAAATCAAATTTTCGGCTGAGACGACTCGGTTTCGGTTGAGACCGAAATGGAAAACTATAAAAAACCGGCCCCCCCCATAGGAAATAGCTCATTATCGGCCGAATTTTCAAATTATCCTCCGAGATAATACATTTGAGTTTTGAAATTTTTTTAATAGGGTTAAACCCAGTTTTTGCAAAATAAAAAAAAACTATTTTTTTTTCCTTTCTTTTTTTAATAGGGTTTAAATCCGGTTTTTGCAAAAAAAAAAAAAAAAAAAAACCAAACCCTTTTTTTTTTCCTTTTTTTTCCCTTAAAAAAAAAGGAGGTACCTGATTTTTTTTTTTTTTCCATTTTTTTCCTTTCTTCTTCTTCTCCTCCTCTGGTTTTTTATTTTTCTCAGCTCTGCGTCATGCAGAGAGACAGAGATGGGTTTCATATGGGTTTTAACTTTTAATAGGAGAGGGAAAGATGGGTTTGACTAGAGTAAGTCATATGTACACGCTTTTTAAGTGATTGCACCAAGGTAAAAAAATGACTTTTTATTTTAGGGACAAGTGACATTTGAAAATGTAATCTAGACCGTCTGATATAAAGTTCATGTTCTATAGATCCTTGGTAGATAAGATTGGAGCAAAACACAATTTATGTTTGATATAATAGCCTTTGACTATATTTAATCACATGATGAAGATTATATTTAGTGCCAATCTTGTCCACTATGGATCTATAGATCATGAACTTTAGATCAGACGGCCCAGATTGCGTTTTCAAATTACCGTTTGATATCAAATTACCGTATGATATAATAGCCTTTGACTATATTTAATCACATGATGAAGATTATATTTGGTATCAATCTTGTCCACTAAGGATCTATAGATCATGAATTTTAGATCAGACGGCCCAGATTGCGTTTTCATGTATCACATGTCCCTGAAATACAAAGTTTTTTTTAATCTTGGTGCAATCACTTAAAAAGCGAGTGCAAGTACATATGATCTTCAGATTGCGTTTTCCAAAATTTATCAAAAATTTGATCGAAAATTACCAAAATTTTGACCAATTTACGGTTCGGGTCATGAACGAAACCGAAACCGATATTTTGATCCATAGTATATATCTGTTCTAATAATGTTAAATAGCTTAAAAAAAACCTAAGAAAATAAAGTTCGGTAAAGTTCGGAGAATATTTTTAAAAATACCTGAAATTTTGACCAATTTACGGTTCGGGTCCTGACCGAAACCGAAACCGAGATCTATGTTATGGAGGGCCTGTGCTAGTTGTTTTTGGTGTCTTCTTCATTCTCGGCTGAGTCCATAGCTGAGACATTTTTTTGGAGTGGGAGCTGATTAGGCCACCTTAAAGTCATTCCAGCACTGGTGCAGGGTGTTCTCCTTTTTGTTGTTTGCCGCTTTTGTCTTTGTTTCGTTTGGTTTTTGTATTGTTCCCTGAGCACCTTGCTGTTTTTCAATATATTATCATTTACGGATCCAAAAAAAAAAGTGTTCTTTGTTTTCTTTTTTCTATTTTGGTTGTCTGCAGTGCTGGCCGCCTTGTACATCCTTTTGTTCCTTTAGGGTTCTTGTTTTTCTGTCGCTTTTGTTTTTATTTGGACAAAGTATCTCACTACGTCTTCCGTGATCTGTAATAAGTTCTTTTTTTTAATGAAATTATGGTCACAGTTTGATTTTTTCTTTTATTTTTTAACCTTATATAAAAAATCTCATTTCTGTTGCTTATATTTTTACTTCGGAAAAGCATCCTGGTGTGCCTTCTTTGATATGTTGCAAATTTGTTACAATTTAATGAAATAATGGCTATAAATTTGATTTATTAAAAAAAAAAAAAACGGATGTATCAAGGGTCTCATTTTAAAAGCCACTGCCAAAACCAAATCAAGTCAGTCGAATCACGACGACTCACCCAAATCTTGAAACCTTGTTTAGATTTATAGGCAACGGTAATATTTAATGTGCCAAGTGCTTTGAATGGTGTTAGAATCATCATATCAGTATAATTTTTGGTTTGAGTCCCATCCTCAAACTAGCTTTTCCAGCTGGACATTTCAGATTGATGTTCATTCACATCCCAAAACGTAGACTACCCAAGCACACTACTAGCAACGATAAAGATATTAGGATGCATTTCATTTGTTGGGCATTTTTGTTTATGAATTCTTGTATCATATTTCTTCTGTGTTACCGGTTTTCTCTAGAGTATTTTTATCATAACTGTAAAGTCTGTTATGAAGTTGTTTGTAGCACATATTTTGATGACTAGTGCGAATGAAAGCTGCTCAGCTTCTTTTTGGTTTTATGCTGTTGAAATTTTAGATCTGAGCTTCACTATTGCAATCTGTAGCAACCGATTCTGCTCACTGCAAGCACATGATTAGTCATGATCTCAATTTCGCTTAACAATTGTGCTATTGTTGTTAAGCCCAAAATGTGTAATTAATATGGTACACTCATCAATGATTGGTTAATGCTTCAGTATCATCTTTTGTCTTCTCAATTTGGAACGTGCCCCAAAAAGCTTATTATATTGTTTTGCTGATTGCAGATACTGAAATGCAAGAACAGATTGAGAGGACCCTTTCAATCGGACATGCATCATTTGAAGTTTCATTATCGGTATGAATGCTGCATGATACCCTAAAGAAGTAGACTTTTTTCTGAATTCAGTTTGTGACTGAGGAGGCAGAACATAATTGTATTTTTTAGTTTCATGAGGACTTCTCTGGTTTTCTTATTCCAAATTTGTTTTAATAAACAGGCTGGATATCTGGATATTTGGGAATCTGCCATTTTGGCCATTAAGCGGGAAGGTTATAGCATCAAGTGTAATGGACCACGAGGTGTTGTTGTCACGGAAAAGTTTTTGCCAAGCACAGCTGTATGGTTCTTTACTCTTTCCTGATATATGCATTAAAAAGGGTTTGGAGTGGTTTATGAACTTGTAATTAGGTGATACCCAAGATTTAGGGGTTAAGTGAGGTTAGCTTTCGATTGATCAATGATAAGGTTTTGATTTATAGACTTTTCAAAAGATGACACTCAAGACTACTTGATATTGCTTAAGACATCCTATTTGTGGGAATTAAGTGGCAGAACTGTCTCCAAGTAATTAGAGGCATAGACTGTTCTCCTGCTCTGTGTCTACTTTATGCTGATTCTGACCTGAAACTGCAAGAGACACAGAAAAGTGATAAGGTCATGTTAACATGAGTAGATTACATGAATAAATTATGCTTCCTAACAATCGTGGGTTAGTTCATTATGTAAGGGTATATTTGGCTTTCAGTATTAATATAGAGACTAGAAGGGACCCTAACCCCAATTAAGCTATTATTTGCCCCTCTCTCTCTCTCTCTCTCTCTCTCTCTCTTTTCTTCTTCTTCTTCTCCTTCCGACCTAATCCTACCCTAACCCTAGAAACCTAACCATAATTTACCATCACAGTGAAGTTGGTATCGGAGCCATCTGATCTACCAATATCCCTGCTGACACCATCTTCAAGGTTTGCTACTGGGTTGTTTTCTTGGTGTTTAGATATTATACTTGATTGGTAGTGGTATCCAAAGTAACTGCTCTTGTTTTACTTCTGCAGATTACAATTCCCTATGGACAAGGTGCTGAATTTTCAATTGCCAGTTCTGGTGGGGTTGAATATCTTTTGCGGACCACAGACAGTAGCTCGTAAGCAATTTGTCCTTATGCCATTAATATGTCAAGTTTTCTGCTTATATATATTATGGAATATGAGAATATGCACTTGATTGCACAACGATGCCCGTGCACTTGAATGCGTGTGGCACGTGGTTGCAAGTTGCACCCATCCCATCATTTAATGGTTCACCCAGCCCCTTAGGGTTTTAGAAAGAAAAAAATTCAGATCATTTGCCCTTCAAAACCCAAATCAAAGTTTCTCATCCGCCGCCTGAACTTGGTGCATTGAAAATTTGCACCTATGGCCAACTTTTGAATGGTGGACAAATGTCCTTTTAATTTTGTTTTAAATGGACCTAATCGAACTTGGCAGTTGCCGTGGCACGCATTCCTCGGGTTGGTACCACATGGCGTCCAGCTGGTTCAAGAATGAAGACTGCAATCCAGTTCCAATAATTCGTGCGAAGAGACGATTTCCAACACAAAAATTCACGATCACTGATTTTGAATATTTAATGGGATTATGGCTGAGAAAGGCTACGGATTAAACAGTGAAATATATCCTTCGAGACTGCTTTAAAATATCTTTGAAGTACTAGGCGGGCGTAGGACTTCTATAGTATAATGCTTGGAAACATCAGAGATTTTATAGCCCTCTATATCTAGTAGCTCTTGATGCATTTTCTCTTCGATCGTAGACGCTACATCAACGGAGATGGACCGATTATAACCATCTAGTCAATCTCTTGCCTTTGGATCCATTGTATGGTTCAAATCATTGTGCTAGTACACTGATTTGATGGAGCTAGTCATATAAATAATTTTTTGTATATTAAATTCAGACCACATAGGTGATGTTAGAGTGTTTGTAGGTCCTTATTATGTTGTTCTGTTGTGTTCTTATTACGTATTGGTCATAGAATATATAGTGGGTGCTCTTAGAAGAATTTTTAGAAGAATGGAAGACAGATTGAAGTACTAGGATTAGGGTTAGAGAATGAGAAAGGTAAAGGACGAGACAGAAAGAGTGTAACTTCGTTGAGGTAGTCAGGTAGGTGTCCTCGCTAGCTTTTATATTAAAATAAAAAAGATACATATATGCATACCCAAAATAACTACTAACAGCACACATACCTTATATATTTTACAACTTTACACTCCAAAATCGACCATACATACCCAATATGCTTGGTTCACTCATGAAGCACTGAATCAAACACAATGTTCTCCGCAACTTCTTTATCATAGTGTAGAGGTATGTATCCAGTAATGGAAAATCCCAACTCAAATACAAGTGTACGAAGCCATAAGGTTCCACAAGTGCCATGAGCAATAACTCCATACTCGGCTTCAACACCAAATTTGGAGACAACCGGTTACTTTTTTCTCTTCCATGACACAACGTTACCTCCAAGAAAAACATAGTACACAGATGTAGAGTGACGGTCGATAGCCGAGCTAGCCCAATCGTCATCCATCCATATAGAAATGCGCCACTGACCATATGATCAATAGTTCAGTCCATGATCCAGGCTAGACTTCATATACAGAAGAATATGATGAACAACCTCAAGATGAGGAGTATGTGGGGCATGCATAAACTGGTTGACTAAGTTGACTACAAAAGTAATACTCGGTCGAGTAAGTGTAAGATAAATCTGGCGGCTAACCAATCACTGATATTCATGAGGACCAGGAAGAAGGTCAGCTTCGTTGTCATGAAGAGAAAGCTTCTGGTCCAAAGGAGGTGCAGCTAGCTTACACCCGAGACTAATCCCGAAAAAATACTTTAGACTGCCCAGATTTTTTACTTCAAAAATACGGCGTAGCTCCTTTTTCACATGAGAGGTAAAAGAAGTGTGATCTCCCGTGAGAATGATATCGTTGATGTAGACAAGAAGAATCATACAACCAATAGCACCTGAATGAATAAAGAGTGTGATTAGAGTGAGTTCTCTAAAATCCTAAGCCAATAACCACCCCACTGAAGCGATGGAACCATGCTCTAGGTGCCTGCTTTAAGCCATAAATAGACTTCCCAAGTCTACAAATCTTTCATGTCTTCCCCTGAAGTAGGAAGCCAGGTGGAGGATCCATATAGGTCTCCCATACAAGATGCCCATGAAGGAAAGCATTCTTCATGTCTAGCTGCTAAAGGGGCCAATTTTGGTTAACCGCAATGGAGATGACAGCTCAGACAAATATCAGCTTGGCCATAGAAGCAAAGGTGACGTCAGAATCAACACCATAGGTTGTATGAAGCCACGAGCAACCGATGACGCTTCATAGCATGCAACACTGCCACAGGGATAATGCTTCACTCCAAAGATCCACTTACTACCTACAGTTTTCTTCCCCTGAAGTAGGAAGTCAGGTGGAGGATCCATATAGATCTCCCATACAAGATGCTCATGAAGGAAAGCATTCTTCACGTTTAGCTGCAAAAGGGGCCAATTTTGGTTAGCCGCAATGGAGATGACAGCTCAGACAAATATCAGCTTAGCCATAGAAGCAAAGCGGACATCATAGTCAACACCATAGGTTGTATGAAGCCTCGAGCAACCGATCAAGCTTTCATAACGTGCAACACTGCCATAGGGATTATGTTTCACTCCAAAGATCCACTTATTTCTTGCTTGAAGATAAGGAAACCATGTACCAAGTATGTTTACTCCAAGGGTATTCATCTCCTCGATCATAGTGATTGTCTAAGAATGATGAGAAAGTGTAGTATGAGCAACATCTCTTCGACCATAGTAACAATGTCCACAACAGAAAGGAAAGCCCTGTAAAAGAAACAGTGTGGTAACAAACATACTTGGTAAGTGGGTAGGGAGTAACACATAGAAGAACCCCTTGCAAAGTACAATAGGCAAGTTAAGATCTGAAGCATCAGCAAGTATGGGAGTTGGAATAGTTGAATATTAAAAGAATCAGAGGGAGGATGCGAAGGGGGAACTCTCAACTGGAGAACACAAAGAACGAAGGATAAGGCTTGAAAGAGGATGTCCCAGGATCATGTCTACGAACATAAATGTCATTTTGCCTTATATTTTTTTGCTTTTTTTTTTTTTTCTGATCGGTAAAGGCATGACAATATAGTAAAAAAAAACTAGCGAGGAGCTGGGGAATACATCGGACCCGGAGAAAGCCACCGAAACAAAAGGTGACCAAAAAATCAGACTAAAACAACAAAAAAAAGCCAAAGAGAAGCACCCAAGGCCAACATATGCACACCAAGAGATCCTCGGGAGGGGGGGGGGGGGTGGCAAATCTCTACCCAAGATCAAAGACCCCAGGAGCACATGAGCTCCAAGATGCTCTTCAGAACCATTCCAATCGGGCAACGCATCTTGCGAAAACACGGGCATTCCTCTCCAACCAAATACCCCGTAGGACCGCAAAGAGACCCACCCTCTAGAATCCCCCCCAACCCACCCCACCACCACGACGCACACTTCGTACCAAGCAAAGACCCCTTATCCAAAGTCACCCAGGAGCACATGAGCTCCAAGATGCTCTTCAGGACCATTCCAATCGGGCGATGCATCTTGCGAAAACACGGGCATTCCTCTCCAACCAAATACCACGAAGAGACCAACCCTCCAGAATCTCCCCAGCGACGTACCAAGCCAAGAGGTGAGGAGACTAGGGGTCGAACGCCATAGCGAAAGATTTAAGAAGAGCGCCCCAAATGTTGCGCTACCCAGCAATGGAGGAAAAGATGCAAAGCCAATTCCTCGGATTGAAGATACATGGAACAAATAATGGGCAAGCTTTTACCCCTTCTAATAAGCTGATCAATAGTGGAAATGCAACCCTCACCACAGTCCACGCGAAAAACCTCACCTTGGGGGGAAACGGAGCCTTGCGAAGCCCAGTCACATCGAACAAGGAGACGACGAGCCAGCATCCTATAGTAGGATTTAATGGAGAAGATCCCTGTATTACTCGCCTTGCAGATTCTCTCATCTATCCTCGTGGGGTTCTGAGCGAAATGATGAAGCAGAGAGAGCGAATTCTGTTAAGGGAGCAGCTCCTCCTCCCTAAGGAATCTTCTGGTGAACAGATTCCAAAATGCTTCTCCTCCAATATCCGAGACAAGGTCTGACACCAAAGCACGGGAATCAGTCAGAATGGCAAAAATACCTGCTAGCCTCTCTTTCAACGGCTGGAACTCTAACCAAAGATCCTCCCAAAAGCATATTGACCCCTCTCCCCAGCTGAAACTATAAGGTCTAATCGATAAAGGAGTACCACTAGGATGCTGTAAGGGAGGTTGAACAGGTGAGAACTATGAATGGGGTGTGGTGATATTTGTCGGGTAGTAGCAATAGAGGGAGGTGAGAAAGTAGGGCCTATAGGCTGAGGAATAAGAGGGGAAGGAATTACATGTGCAAACCTAAGAGTAGAATCTGACTGTTGAAGAGAAAATTTGAACACATGCTCAAAAAAGGTCACATCTATCAAAGTAAAGAATCGACAAGCCTTGGGATCATAGCACTGATATCCTTTAAAGACACTCAAGCACCCCACAAAAATACATTTAGCTGAGCGACCATCAAGTGTATGTCTATCAGATCGAAGGTCCTAGTCAAAGCAAGTACACCCAAATACAGGAAGATCAATAGAAAGCATAGCATGATTATGACGAAGGAGTAGAAAAGAAGTAAGGCCAAGGATCCTTGAAGGAGTACGATTAATCAAAAAACAGGAGGTAAGTAAAGCCATTGACGAATGCCTTAGCCACACACATACCTCTCGATAAAGAACATGTAATGCCGATAAGATGCCTATTTTTTTGCTCAATCACTCCATTTTGTTGAGTGTAGGGAAACACAAACTGATGAACAATGCCATGCTTCAAAAGGTATTGAGTAAAAGAATGAAAGGTATATGTCGACAATTAGTTGAACGAAAAGTTTTAATAAATGAATATTGAATCGGAACCATAGTATGAAATTCCTAAAATTAGAGAACATTTCATATTTAATCTCATGAGATGCACCCAAGTGACACAGGTGTTATCGTCAATAAAGACGACATAGTAGCCGAATCCCTCAAGAGAGATATAATAGGGGAGCGATCCTAAGTATCAGACTGAATCAATTCAAAAGGAGAGTTGTTCCTGTACATACGTGAAGGATACATACTTCTAACTTGTTTTGAAAGGATATGAATCTCACATGGAAATTTGGTAGTCACACAGTTTCAAGAGAGGGAATCAAGGTACATGAAGTTTTAAATCCAACATGTCCATATTTGGCTTGCCAAGGAATAAGGGTATCATTGTTTACATTAATGGGGAAAGAAGCAATGAGAGGAAGATCAGGGGTGGTATTACCAGCAATTGTGACCAAAATAGAACGCTTAGAAGCCACATCCAAATACTATAAACTTCCTTTTCAATACATTTATCAACAATCTTCTTAGTGGTAAGTTCCTGACATTGCAATGAGAAGGATATAACAGTACTGAAACAATTTAAATTTTTGGCAAGACTACTCGCAGAAAGTAAGTTTGTAGCTAGGTGAGGAACATGCAGTACATGGGCCAACGAAAAAGAAGAAGATACATAAATGGTCCCTATTCCAATAATACGGGTGGAAGAACCATCAATGAGGCGAACCTGAGAAGATGATGATGGAAGAGAATATGATGAGTAACCCTGAGAATTTCCAGTCATATGGTTAGTGGCTACAAAGTCAATTACCTAGTGTGTAGGAGAAGATGAGGAAGTAGCTGCTAGAACGGAAGTAACATACTGTGACATGGGACGATATAAACCCAGAGTAAGGTTCATGGCGGTCAGCCCCAAGGAATACAAACAATCAGTCTCTTTTACAAGACCAGCATCAACCACCTATACTGTAGGTATTATTGTGGCAATAACCTTCACAGAATTTTACAACATAGCAACTCCATATCATGGGCATCAAGCCTGGCAACCCATGACCCAAAGCAAGTACAATTTTATCAGATTTTCACCAAACACAAAACAATCACAAAATTTATCAACCAGTGGCAGCAGTAGCCTTCTTAAACATGAATTCAAAAAAATAACAATACCATGTTTCCAAAACTCAACAAAAGATTAGTCAGGAATCTTCAACACGAGCTCAAACCTATCCAGATTCCATGAGATAACCTTCTCGAGATTTCCAAAGGAAAAAAATAATCCAACATACCACTCTAGAAACAGCAGCAATGTGATTTCCTAGGCAAACAGATATCACCCAGCCACCACGATAGTACGTACAACTCTCTCAGATCTTGATGAAATGATCTGAAAACACTTCCAAATGTTAGCAATTGGAATTCGGAACCGAAGCCAGTCAATAGACAGATTAGACAACAGCCACAGAAAATGCGAGTTTAGAAAAACGTTATAGAACTCGATAAAGATGAAGCAACAATATGTTCTATACACACATAAAAAAAATACAAATCCAAAAACAAACTTCAGCAGCATCTTCTGGACATCATTCCGATCAGAAACATATAAGCCATGTCAGCTTTAATCACCTCGCAGAGTTCCTTGGCCTAGAAAATGTGTCTGAGAAGCCAAAAACACCTTCAAGAACACATATAGTTACTCAATACCTAAAACTGACAAAACTCCATCTATTTTACCGTTTCAGGTCAAATGTTGACCAGCTGATGCTTGCATGAAATCATACTGTTTTCGGCAATCAAAATTGCGGATAGTGAAGTTCTAATATCAAGAAGAATTTGTAGGAGAGAGAAGACGCTATATATAGGTATTAGGGTTAGGGTCAGAGAATGAGGGAGGGAGGGAGTAGCTTAGTTGAGGTAGGTGTCCTCACTAGCTTTTAAATTTAGAAGCGAGGATACATACACACCCACACCACACACGTTGTATATACTACCCAACCATACACTCGACTCTCCTTGTAGTTTATGTTACTTACTATGAATATTAAGGCTATGGGGAACTCGAGCCTAACTAAGCCTTCTCATTATTCCCTCTCTCTCTCTCTCTCTAAACCTAAAATCACCAATCTAACCCTAATACCAGTAAACCTCTCGTCTCTGTAACCTTTTTTTTTTTTTGTGCTCCTAGATGTAATAAACTACACCCATGTCAAAAAAGTGTGCTTGTCCCCCACCATAGATACCCATAAGATAGGTTAAAAAAACCCAAAATGAAGATTAGAGAAACTCACATGACCGTTATTAATCATGTCATTCCAGAACATATTGGCCCAGCATCATGCGCTCTGAATTTTTCATTTTGATCTTTGATAATCAAACAGCTCTAGTAAAATGCGGACATATGTACCTCAGATAGGCTTGGTTTAGACTACTTTATTTTCAGAGAGCTACTCCTATAACTGCTATTAAACAGTTGTGACAGTACTGTTCACTTTTTGTATGGAGCATGTGTTTGGACAAACAGAGTAGTCCATCTAGCTGTTCATAATCAGCACATGTCTCAGCCAAAAATCCCATCTATTAGAGTATTAGATCCATCCAATTAGTGCATCTTATTTTTTATTGATAAAAAATATGAACTACCATCCATTTTAGAGTGCTCCAGACGGTTCAGATCCAGTGATTTTTGGGCTAACTTTAGTTGAATATAGGAATGACCATGTTGATGACTTATATTTCTCAACAGTAAGTACCACATGGTGTTATAAGTTGATGGTCATGGCATAATCTGTAAAGGGGTGGCCATATGGATTTATTACTACGTTAAAACAGGTTAGCTAGGGAGGGATTGACTCTATCCCACTAGAACACATTTTAATCCATGACCCAAAAAAGCACAAAACAATATAGATGGTGTCCTTACGGTTTGAACTTTTCTAAACCAACCAAAAGTCTCTATAGAGTTACCATGTTAAAATCATATAATAAATAAGTCTTAGCTTATATATATTTATATATATTTCAAACTATGCAAATTCATTTTGGTGCATCGGCTAGGCTCCTAATGCCAACTCTTTGAGATTTGTTTTGTGTGCAAATTTTTTTTGTACAGATGGCGATTTGTAAAAATCTCTATTTTACTTTTTTTTTAGAAACTTTTGAGCCAACCGGATGATTTGATCAAGCGGTTGCCTCTTTTAAAATATGGGCCCCAATTATTCTTAGCACCCGTCAAAACCAGTCTTATAGAAACACTTATAAGACTGGTCTAAATATAAAATATCCATATATAACAGATGTTTGGGTGCCACATGGATGAGCAGAAGGTCAATGGTTGCTAAAATGAACGATGAAGTGCAAAATCATGTCAGTAGCCATTTCCTGCCTAGATTGAGGTCATATATTTATATATTTCAAATTTTGTCAAAAAGCTCGTAGTGAGGAGTGAAGCTAGAGGGAGTGGTGCAACATGACACTACAGTCAGTGGGACATTGTCCCAGGTGTCCTCTTTATATATATATATATATATATATATATATATATATATATATATATATATATATGTGTGTGTGTGTGTGTGTGTGTGTGTGTGTGTGTGTGTGTGTGTGTGTGATGAAGAACAGAGCACGGATGCATTGCTTAGATTATATTAAACAAAAAATTTAAGATTCATCTCCACCATGTATTTTTTGAGCCTTGAAATATGAACCGTTGAAATCAGTTAAACTTGATATTTAAAAAAAAAAAAAAAAAAAAAAACTGATCTATCCCATTTCCCTGTGCTCCACATGGCACTCAAAGGGTGTTTTGTGTGCCACATGGAGCTCCATGACATCTTGGAGGACACTTGAGCATCCTTTCATGGAGGACAAAACCGACTGCTTTATATATATATATATATATATATATATATATATATATATATATATCAGTTTTGTCAAAGGCACGTCTAGGCCTTAGGTGCACCCACCCTCTGTGCCTGGGCCTCACATTTTAGGCGCAGGTGCGGAGAGGCACGCTTTTCGCGCAAAGGCGCAGAAATACGCCTAGGCACGCCTCAAAATGTATATAAATTTATTTAATATTATTTATATATATTCTTTTTGCCTTTTTCCTCTAAGAGAGACGTAAATTTTTTCATAAATTATAAATTTATAATTTATCTACTCATAAGTTATATAAGAGTAATACGTTACTCAATTGTTAGTTCCTTGGTTCTTAAACCTTTAAGGTCAAGGTTGCCTCACCTTGCACCTTCCATTGAGCTACAGTTTCAATCCCTACTTGTTAGTTCATTAGTTCACTCTTAGAAAGTTAATACTACTTGCTTCTTTCCTACTTTCTAGTTTTTTAAATTATATTTTTTTAGTACACATAATCTTTAATTGTTCATGATGTTTTGTTTTAATTTTTTGTTCTTTATGTACATGTTTATGGTTAAAACTTAATAATTTTAATTGATAACTGTATTTATTGTTTTAATAAAAATGTAAAATATAATGACATATATATATATATATATATATATATATATAAATGTAAAAATATATAATTAAAGTATACTGAAAAATTAAAATAAAATGCACCTTTTAAAAAAAAAAGCCTTACACCTAGGGTTTGCCTAGGCCTTAGTTCAAGTCTCGCGCTTAACACAAGATCTTTCTCACCGTATTTGTACATTAGTGTATATACGTATACAAGGTTATGTACATACCAGGAAGATTCTAGATGAAGGAAGAACCTAGAGTTCTAGAAGAGTGTAGAAATTTAGAGAATGAACCTAGGAAGAGTGTGGATCCAAAGAAGTGTGGGGAAGTTTCTAGAGAGAATTCTAAAGCTTTCCCAACCGTTGGATGTGAGACATGCCCCAATCTCACACCGCCCATTGTACACCTTGTAGCCTATATTTAGGGTAGAGGGCCTCATTTGCAAGGCACCTTAGAAAGTTGTAAGCATTCTTGAGTTCAATACAAAGGGCTCTTTCATTCCCTCTCTTGAGTTCTCTTCTACTCTTATTGTCTCTTTGCTTGTTTTCAGAATTAGGTTGATCTTGCCACACTAGGGAGCGATTAGATGCAAGAGCCGCATGGATTGTCGGAGCTCGACACTAAGTCCATGACAGTTGGTATCAGAGCCACGTCGGTTAAGGGGAAAGCCACATCGGTTCGAAGGGGAGACCAATCCAAGTAGGGGACCATCATGTCATTCGAAATTGTGCAAGAGGGAGGACGCGACAATGAAGGCGGCAAGCCGAGGAGGGTGAAGTCTCGCGAGTTGGTTGCTAGCTTTGATTCACGACTCGCCAGGGTGGAGCTATCCATTTCTGATGGGAACGATCGGTTTGACGAAGTAGGCCAAAGCATCTCGGTTCTAGAGACGGGACTCGAGCTACGAGGAGAGGTGCGGGGTCAAGTCAACATAATAGCGTATGAGCAGCGTAAGGAAAGGGATGCATGCGAGACTTTCGAGGCTAAGGTATCAGAGGCACGTGAGAGCTTCAAGACTAAGGTATGGGACACCATCAATACCATTTGCGCACAACTAGAAGAAATTAAAGGTGATTGGGCCTTATGCAGAAAGGTTGTGGCCAGTGGTGCGGCCACGACTCGGGATGCCCCAAGGGTGAAGGCACCAAGCCCAAAACTTTTAGTGGGACCATGGATCAAAATACCGAAAAACCGATACGTATCGTCCAAACCTCCAGGACAATACGTATTGGGTATCATCCGATACATTCAATGTATCGGCGATACATTGAATGTATCGATTTGATACATACATACATTTATATTGTACATAACTCATGATCAAAATTAAAAGGTACATTGTATATGAAAAACTTGCTTTAAAGCCACATTGAATTTTGTGTTGGTTCTTGGCCCTCGTGATCATCATCATCAGTGCGCGAGCTTTCCCTATAGTGTTGGCCATATTGATACCCATGATCATATGTGCTCCCTTGAAACTGAGGCATTAGTGACGAATATGGCGTAATATAATCGGTAAAGGTCGGTCCTCCAAAATTTTGACCAACCAAGTTAAATGGTCTGGGGTAGGTTGGTTGAGGCCGGTATGGGTTACTGGTTGCTAAATCTTTGGTGTTTTGCAAATTAAATCTCCTGAAGCTAGAAGTCATATAACCTAAATCATCTTGTCGACCTTACGGTGGTGGTGGTGGTGTTTGGTAAGATTCTGACGCTCATCTTCCTTCAACCCCTGTACCTCTAAATGTAGGAGTGTCAAACATTGTTACCGGTTCATCATCCCATGCGGCAATACCTCCATAAGAATAAGAGGGACCAACATCACTCCCTCCACTAGTGCCAACGTGGGTTTCATCACCTCCACCATCACCCCCATCATCGTCATTATCCCCCTTATCACTATCGAGTTGCGTTTCGTCATCAGATCCAACCACTGAATGACGATTCAATCTTCTTTTTCACCTTGATGGTTGGGAAGTCTGCTATTCTGCTATTCTTTCAGCATTGTCCAGTCATGCAGTGCTCTCACTATCCAACACTGACTCCTCTCTCTTTGTTCTACTAATTCAAATGGTCATCCTCCGTGAATATATAATCCAATTCGATGGGATTAAAATATTCACTATCTATAAGGTAGAATATGATAGATGAATTAATATATGCCTCGACAATTACATCAAATAAAAATTGTATGAACTAAGACTTCAAATAATTGTTTACCACGGTTGGTCCTCTGCATATTCTTGACCCTTAATCACATGTTGTAGTGGCAGGAGACTAACTTCTCCAATCGATCCATAGTTAGCCTATTCCTTGTCTTCGTGTAAATGAGAGAAGGTACTCTAATTCCGCTCACAGTTGGATGAGAAACATGTTTGCGATAAAACGCGCATAGCAATCCACTTCAGTAACGGGCCATCATGCCCATAGTGCATCCACGAATCAGTTGGTTTCTCGTGTTGGATTTGGGATTGCGCTAACCTCGTCCCAAATGACCCATATTTCTTGCGGAACATGTCAATCTACAAAGATGGATACAATAATCCACATATCAATAAACAGATCATATGACATTTGACTTATGAGTTATATGTTATGACTACTCACGTCTCTTATGGCTTAACCTTGGTCCACCAACTCAAGGAGCATTCGTTGGATCACATTAAACAAACCACTGTACACTTCATCGCCTTCACTCAACTCGAAGTGTTGCATATACTGGAAGGCCGGATTCAAGTAGTGTGTTATACATAAAATATGAGGAATCTCATCAGTATATGGAAACAGTGAATAATATGAAAAATAATAAATAAATACAAATCACTACATAAGTAGTTTAACATGTTTTATCTGCGGCATGCAAGTACTGGTGGAATTGTGCATCCCACCTCTTGTTGATAATCGCCCAATATCGTTTATCTTTTCTAGGACATTTGGTTTTGATAGTCAATTTTGCCTTGTCCATTGACTCGTACACATACCCCATCGTTGGTTTCTCATCACCATTTACCAACCTCAACACTTGCACCAACGGCGTAGTTACGACAATCAGGTGGTCAACATCTGCCCAAAATTGGGGGTTGTAGATCAAGTCAGCAACTTCATTGCAAGCAGGTCTCTTTGATCGTGGAAGTTCTAATTCATATTTTCTCCATTCTTCGGACGACATCATGCTTTTCAGTTGACGCTTATATTTAGACAAGCTCTGTAGGACTAGAAATTGTGTCATAAATCGTGTAATCGCAAGCTGAAGCAGCTCGTTCTCAGTGAATGATCTCATCAAATTCACCAATTTGTCACTGTTGTACAGGTAAGAAGTAATCATTTTTTCCTTCTGAATATTTATTCGTGCCTTGGTTCTCTTTCCCAAACACTTAAGAATGAGGTCTACGCAATGAGCGGCACACGAAGTCTAGTACAAGTGAGGTCTTTTTAACATTAACTGCCTTCCTACAGCTTTGTAATTGGCGGCATTGTCTATTACCGCCTGCACAACCTGCTTTTCTCCAACATCTTCAACTACCTTATTCATTAGTTGAAAGAGGCAATTAGCTGTCTTTGCGTGTTTAGAAGCATCAACTGATTTTCAGAAATACTGTCCCGGCATCACTGTAGACCAAAAAGTTTATCAAACTCTTCCTTGTGGGACTAGTCCATCCATCGCACATGATTGTGCAACCTCTCTCATCCCATACTTCCTCAAAACTCTTCACATATGCTCCTATCTCCTCGTACTCATCATTTAGTAAGGGCCCAGATACCTCATATGCAGAATACTTTTTAACTCCTGGACCAGTTTATGCACTTGTATCAATCATACTTTTGAAGTACGACGACTCCACAACCTGACTCGGAATGTGATTGTATATCATGAACTTTGCAATCTATTTTTCAAGCCTCTTCCCCCATTTTTTCAATGAAGTTGCTCTCAATTTAGTTTGTTTGGAGCTTTTTGTCCGATACATGAACGGATCCATGAGACCTGTAGTACGGCCTGTAGTAGACGACCCGGTCTCCCTCACGGATGCTGACGTACGCAACCTGGCTGTCTCTTGAATGTCTTCATCATCATTAACAACATGTGGCCTATGACTAGATCACCACCAGCAGCAGACATGGATGAACCCCTCAAGCTGGACCGAAACTGATAATCGACTTCTTTCTGATCTCGTCACTGTCGTGCTTCTCTAGCACTCTTCCTCATGACTCTCGCTGTCACCACATCCTCAGGTCCAGGTGCAGGAAACTCTGGATCTCCTCTCCTTATTCTCTCATACATTTCTCTATCCCGGTCGGCTTCTACTTTTTTCTTTCCCTTAGCTACTTGCATGTTTGGTCTAATAACTTCTCTCACCTCTCTCGGTACATTGGGGCATCCTTTTATCCCTCCCTTGACATGAGCCAAATATTCCTTCAACTGTGTTATAGCTCCTCCCAACAATTTCTTCCCACTGAGCTTGCATTCTATTCGGAGTCTATCACCATCTATTGTTGTGCCGTATTGTCAGGCTGGATCATGTTCACACACCATATTTATTTATTTCACTTGTATGAATGAGCAAACGATTGGATTAAATTACATGTGATACATCATTGCATGTTGACTAATATTAGATTACATTTGACCATATTTATTTGGTATTATTCTAATGGTTTTCTAATTTTAGATTACATTTGAAAATTTATATTATTCTAATTTTTTAAATATTAAATTACATTTTACCATATATATTTAATATTATTCTAATTTTTCTAATATTTAAAATATTAGATTACATTTGAAAAACATATTTACTTGACATTATTCTAATTTTGAAAATATTATATTACATTTGAAAATCATATTAAGTTGATATTATTCTAATTTTTAAAATATTAGATTACATTTGAAAATCATATTTATTTGATATTATTCTAATTTATTTAAATATTAGATTACACATGTGACACAAGTGTAATTGATGTGTCACATTCAGTGTTACCTTGGCACTTCTACTTTTAGTATTTTTGTCGTGCCGACACTTGGTGGCACTTGGCACTCGTGTCGACACTTGGACACTCCTCAAACAACACGAAACTTCTAGACATATACGAAAAACCTCATATCACTATTAAAATGCTTATCAAATTGACAACGATAAAATGAACTTTATTTCAAAAGAAAAATGTGTAAAGTTTAGTAACTGCTGAAACAAAGGTTTGAGTCGTTGAAAACGATTTTATACTATAATATATGTTTATTAGGTTCACGACATAATATATGAATTTTTTCATTATATATCTAATTTGGTTCTCTAAGATATCCCTACAATTTTTATCTATATATGTTTTATTTATTTATTTTATTTTTCTTATGGTCGTACCGCCGTATTTGAATTTTTTGCAATTTGTGTGCCAAACATCTATTGACATCTTAACACTTGGCACCCGTGCCACGTGTCCAGGTAACACTGGTCACATGTGTCATGGGATATGTGTCACATACCCCATGGGACTTGTAGTACGGGTGTCACATACCCCATGACACATGTCACACATTTGTAATTGATGTGTCACATTTGTCATAGGGTATGTGTCACATGTGTGACACATCAATTACATGTGTCATGGGGTATGTGACACATCACATGTGTAATTGATGTGTCACATGTGTCACATACCCCATGACACATGTGGGACATGTCACACATGTATTACTAACATATATTATTCATTAAGTATTTATAAATAATTTTATAAAATGAATAAATTAAGTTTTTATATTTTAAATAAATTAAAATTTTAAATTAATTTTTAAGGGTAGTTAAGTTTTTATATAATACAAAAATACTTAATTTATTTTTAAAACTTAAATTACTAACATAAATTATTTTTAAGTATTCTATAGAAACTTAATTTTTTTTGTAAAACTTAATTTACTAACACAATTTATTTTCAAGTATTATATAAGAACTTAATTTTTTTTTAAAAACTTAATTTACTAACACAATTTATATATAAGTATATATAAGAACTTTAAAAAAAAAAAAAACTTAATTTACTAACACAATTTATTTTAAAGTATTATATAAGAACTTAATTTATTTTTAAAACTTAATTTACTAATACAGTTTCTTTGAAGTATTATATAAAAACTTTTTTTTTTTTTTTTAAACTTAATTTACTAACACAATTTATATTTAAGTATTATATAAGAACTTAATTTTTTTTTTATAAACTTAATTTACTAACACATTTGGTTATCAAAAAAATTTACTAACACAATTTATTTTAAAGTATTACATAGGAACTTAATTTATTTTTAAAAGTTAATTTACTAACACAATTTTTAAGTATTATATAAGAACTTAATTTATTTTTAAAACTTAATTTACTAACACAATTTATTTTTAAGGGGTATATAAAAACTTAATTTTTTTTAAAAAACTTAATTTAGTAATACAAAAAATAAATTAAGTTTTAAAAACAAATTAAACCCCCCAAATATGATAACCCCTAAAAATAAACCCCCAAATATGATATTATAGGCTTAAAAAGGGCGGGTTTAACATAAAACCCTCAAATTTGGGCTTAAAATTTCAAGATCTACCATATTTAAGGTAGATCTTGAATAAATAAACCCCTAAAATGATCGAACACGTACCTTCTCTACGTTTTTCGACGATTCGGCGGAGATTCCGCACTTTTCGGGTGTTGATTCGGCGTCGATAAGGGCGTTAAATACCGAAATTTGTTCTCCAGTGGAAGAACAAAAATAAAAAACTAGGAAGAAGAGGCTGATGGGGTAAATAGGAACGAACGAGGGGTTTTAAAACCCTCTTTCGTGCATCACATGTGACAGGGGGACCCACAAGCCAATATACCAAATTATCGGATGATAATTTCATCATTTAAGTGTCCAGGTCAAATCAGCCACATTATCGACGATAATTTGAAATTATCGACTGTATCGGACGATATGGAGGATAATTTCACTGTATCGTCCAATAATTTGGTGTCTTTTGAGGGGGTATCCGGTGAAAACCTTATTTTCCGTATCGTTGGGCCCATGGGTTAAAATATCAGATTCCGAGTCATACGTCGTGAAGTTTCCAAACGATACGTACGGACGATACTGACGATCGATGCCAGTCTGCAGACGGACGATACATTGAATGTATCGTTCGAGTCCAATACCGATACATATCGGTATCGGACGATATTTTGATCCATGGTTGGGCCTCAAAAACGATACGTTTCGGACGATACGTATCGATATCGCCTGATATTTTGACCCTTGAGTGGAACCAGCAATGCTAGGGAGAGACAATTTTATGTAGCACCTGGAACAATATTTTAAGGCTATCTCCTTAGACGATGAAAGACAAAAAGTCCATACCGCCACACTCTACCTCAACGACACAACTATGTTGTGGTGGAGGCAGCGCGAGGCGGACATGGAACGGGGTACCTACACCATCGGCACTTGGGACGATTTTAAGAAGAAATTGAAGAAGCAATTTTATCCTGAGATCACCGAGTACTTGGCCCACAAGTGCTTGAAGAGATTGAGGCACACAGGATCGATCCGGGACTACGTAAAAGAATTCTCCACACTAATGCGTGAGATCCCGGATATAATGGAGGGCCTCTTCTTCAATTTCATGGATGGTCTACAACCATGGGCGGAGCAGGAGTTGCAACACAGGGGGCGTCCAAGACCTTGCTTCAGCCACGGCTGTCGCAGAGTCCCGTGTTGAATTCAAAAAGTTTGATACATCTAAGAAACTGGCTCCCAAGGAAATTATGGCAAAGGTGGGGGAGACAAGCCTTGACAATCTAAAGAGGATGCCAACAAACCATCGCATGGGAAGTCTTCGAGAAACGACAAGCCCAAGTATGACAACATAAAGACTCGCGACTTGAAGTGCTTCTTATGCGACAAGCCGCACATGACAAGGAGTGCTCGAAGAGAAAAGCCCTTAAAGTCCTTGGCTCCCAGCTGGAAGAGAAGGGGCAACGCGGAAGACACGACCATGGGGTCTCTGCGACTCTTAATTGTGGTTAAGAAGCAATCAGAGGCCCTAAAGCAATGTGAGAACTCGGAAGGCCACAAACAAAGGGCTTATGTACGTTGAGGTAACCATCAACGGAAAGACGACACCTGCTATGGTGGAGGCAGGTGCCACACACAACTTTGTCTCGGTGGAAGAGGCAAACTGGTTGGGCGTAAAGGCGACCAAAGAGCAAGGGTGGCTCAACGCCGTCAACTCAGAGGTAAAACCCATTCTTGGCACAACATGAGAGGTGGCGGTAACCGTTGGAGATTGGAAAGGGACCGCAGACTTATCGGTTGTCTCGAAGGACGACTTCCAAGTAGTGTTGGGGATAGAATTCCTCAACAAAGTAAAGGCGGTGCCCATGCCTTTCGTGAACACTGTCTGCATTATGGAGGAGAGCGCTCCATGCATGGTTCCTGCGGTAAGAAGAACCAAGGCGACTGCAAAGTAACTATCAGCCCTACAGTTAGCAAAGGGCATAAAGAAAGGTGAGGTAATGTTCCTAGCAACATTCCCACAAAACATGGACCCAGTGCCCAAGGAGATTGAGAAGGTGTTATGCCAATACCAAGACGTGATACCCCCAAAGCTACCCAAGAAACTACCACCTAGGAGAGAGGTGGACTACCAAATCGAGTTAGAACCAGGGGCAAAGCCATCTGCCAAAGCACCTTATCGCACGACACCACCGAAGTTGGAAGAGTTGCGGAAGCAACTCAAAGAGTTGTTGGATGCAAGCTACATCCAACCGTCCAAGGCCCCTTACGGAGCATTGATGTTATTTCAGAAGAAACATGATGGCTCCCTACGATTATGCATCGATTATAGGGTCTCAACAAAGTCACAATCAAGAACAAGTATTCCATACCGCTCATAGCTGCCTCTTCGATCAATTGGGAGGAGTTTGTTACGTCAAGTTCGCATCGCTGAAGGAGATGAATTGAAGACTACATGTGTGACCAGGTATGGCTCGTATGAGTTCCTTGTTATGCCCTTTGGTCTCACCAATGCCCCAACAACATTTTGCACCCTCATGAGCAAAATATTCCACTACTACCTCGATCGGTTCATTGTGGTATACCTCAACGACATTGTCATCTATAGCGCAACCCATTGGAGGAACACATCGAACACTTGAGGAAGGTGTTTCAGCTGCTCCGGGAGAATGAGTTATATGTAAAGAGGGAAAAGTGCTCCTTTGCACAACCAGAAGTAATGTTCTTAGGGCATAAGATTTGAGACGGTAAGCTGAGCATGGATAGTAGCAAGGTGAGAGCTATCTAAGAATGGGAGCCGCCTACGAAGGTAATTGAGCTTAGATCCTTCCTAGGCTTGGTGAATTATTATCAAAGGTTCATCCAGGGCTACTCAGGGAAGGCAGCACCCCTCACTGATCTACTAAAGAAGAACACACCGTTGGTATGGACGAGCAAATGCCAATGTGCCTTCGAGGGCCTGAAGAAGGCAATCATGGAAGAGCCCGTTTTGTGTTTACCAGATCCTAGTAAGACCTACGAAGTTCAAGCTGATGCATTCAACTTTGCTATCGGTGGGGTATTGGTACAAGGTGGTCATCCAATAGCCTTCGAAAGTCGGAAGCTCAACGACACGGAGAAACGCTACACCACCCAAGAAAAGGAGATGACCGTGGTGGTGCATTGCTTAAGGACTTGGAGATACTACCTCTTAGGATCCTTGTTCGTGGTGAAGACTGACAACATTGCCACTAGTTGCTTCTAGTCTCAAAAGAAACTAAGTCCCAAGCAAGCTAGATGGCAAGATTTCCTGACAGAGTTCGACTTGGTGTTCGAGTACAAGTCAGGAAAGCCTAACTTGGTGGCCGGTGCGCTAAATGGGAAGGGCGAGTTGGCAGCATTGAAGAAAGAAGAGTTGGCGATGATTAGTCGACTCCAACTCTCAGATCGTATCAAGGAAGGGCTGAAGGAAGACCCTTTAGCAAAGGGCTTACTAGAAATGGCACATGCAGGACACACACAAAGCGATTTTGGGAGGATGACTGGTTACTCTACGCCAAAAGAGGGAGACTCTAGGTACCTATATGGGAAAACCTAAGGAAAGAACCCATCAAGGAGTGCTACGATACTCGGTGGGACGACCACCTTGGCCAACGTCGCACAAGGGCACTCCTCGAGTCTGCTTACTATTGGCCTCAAATGAAAAGGAATGCCGAGGCCTATGTGAAGACTTGTCTTGTGTGTCAACAAGACAAGATTGAGCAACAACCAAGAGGATTATTGGAACCCCTACCCATCCCTACGAAACTATGGGAAAGCGTTTCCGTGGACTTCATCAATGCCTTACCCAAAACAGAGGGATGTGGGCTATCATGGTGGTAGTGGACAGATTTTCCAAGTATGGAAACCTTCATCGCACCCCCAACGGATTGTACTGCTGAAGAAGTTGCACGATTATTCTTAAAAAATGTGAAGTATTGGGGAGTATCACTGACCATCATCAGTGATCAAGATCCTTGATTCATAGGAAGTTTTTGGACCGAGTTCAAATATTGGGGTCGGATATACACTTCTCTATAAGCTTTCACCCCCAATCCGACGGATAAACAGAGCGTGTCAACGCTCTCGTGGAGCTATATCTACGACACTTTGTAAGTGCCAACCAAAGAGATTGGGCGAAGTTGTTGGATGTCGCTCAATTCTCGTATAACTTACAAAGGAGTGAGTCCACACATCACAACCCATTTGAGCTTATCACGGGACAACAACCAGTCACTCCACACACCATTGTGGCGGGTTACACGGGAAAGAGCCCAGCTGCCTATCAATTCGCCAAAGGATGGCAAGAGAAAGCCGATATGACCATAGCACACCTTGAAAAAGCCACCAAGAAGATGAAAACGTGGGCGGATACGAAGAGGCTGCCTGTCGAGTACCAAGTAGGTGACTTGGTAATGATCCAGCTCATTCTCCAACAATTCAAGATCTTTCGAAAGGTGTACAAGGGGTTAGTGCGAAAATATGAAGGGCCCTTCCGACTAACTAAGAGGGTAGGCAAGGTATCCTACCAAGGCCAATTGCCCGAGAAATTGAAGATCCATCTGGTCTTCCATGCTAGCAACTTGAAGTCGTACCATGAAGATAAAGAGGTTCCAAGTCGGGACATCTCAAAGCTAGCCCCAACTGCTGTAACGGCTACATTTGATAAGGAGGTCGAGAACATCCTCGCAGACAGAACGATACGTCCCTGCAAAGTATACCTTGTAAAATGGAAAGGTTTGTCAGACAACGAGGCTAGTTAGGAGCATGATGACACGCGATGGCAATTTGACGAGCATGGCGATTCGAAGAAGTTGCGACGGGGACGTCGCCAACATAGGTGGGGGAGAGAGTCACGTCTCGCGCTTAACACAGGATCTTTCCCACCGTATTTGTGCATTTGTGTATGTACGTATACGGGATTATGTACATACCAGGAAGACTCTAGATAAAGGAAGAACCTAGAGTCTTGGAAGAGTGTAGAAACTTAGAGAATGAACCTAGGAAGAGTGTGGAACCAAAGAAGTGTGGGGAAGTTTCTAGAGAGAATTCTAGAGGTTTCCCATCCGTTGGATGTGAACACATGTCCCATTCTTACACCGTCCATTGTACACCTTGTAGCCTATAAATAAGGTAGAGGGCCTCATTTGCAAGGCACCTCAGAAAGTTGTAAGCATTTTTTAGTTCAATAGAAAGTGCTCTTTCATTACCTCTCGAGTTCTCTTCTACTCTCATTGTTTGTTTTATGGTTTTCGGAATAAGGCTGATCTTGCGACGCTATGGAGCGATTAGACACGAGACGCATGGATTATCGGAGCGCAACGCTAAGTCTGGGACATTAGGGACCCTTGTCGTCTCGTGTGTAAAAAAGGAAACTTTGTAACGTGTCCGCTAAGTCTGGGACATTAGGGACCCTTGCCTTTGACAACACTGATGTATATATATATATATATATAAAGAGAGAGAGAGAGAGAGAGAGAGAGAGAGAAAAGGATGGTGTGTGCATGGCAGCGTGAAGATATTACACACGTATGCAATGTCTTTTTTTTTTTTTTTTTTTATAACCTGGGTATCCGGGCCTCTTAGAGCACCCTCCTAATCCCAGGGGCACATGCGCACCCCAAATTCAACACATGCCAGGTCAGCACGGGATATAAATCCCTAGGGTGGCCTCAAGGGAGGGAGGGGATTCGAACTCAGGTCTCCTGCTTTTGGAGCACGTACGCAATGTCATGTGTCCACTAAGAATTCATCCCATCCTAGAGGTTTTAGAAAAAAAAATTGTCCTTAGAGCTCAGGTCAAAAATCAAAGATATAGGTTTTCCACCCAATTATTCTTCTATTGAAATTTTTAACTTTGACCAAAAAATTAACGGTGGTAAATTTTTTAATTTTAGTTTTTTAAACGGTCTATGATCAACGGCATGTATGTGCACGAGGCATCTGTGCAATGTTTTCATGTTGCATGAGCACGCACGAACTCTCACTTCATATACGTACACACACACAAAGATATATATATATATATATATATCAAAACATCAAAGTGAGAGTAAGAATTTTCACTACTCTTTTTTGCACGTAAAATACCCTTAAAAAGGAAATTTTATTATATTCATGTGATAATTTTGCATAAATGTTTAAATGCACTTCAAGGTAATTTATGTAAAGGAAACTCGATCAAATTGTTAGGATCTTTTGCCCAATGTGAGTTTTGGTTAGGAACTGTCCATGTTGTGCCCTGCCATGTGGAGAGCCTGGGATGATCTGCTCATGTGCCACATGCTCTCTCTCTCTCTCTCTCTCTCTCTCTCTCAATATATATATATATATATATATATATATATATATATATATATTGAGAGAGAGAGAGAGAGAAAGTTTGGATTCGAATGCACACATGAGCCATGTGTTCGAACCAGTTGGGTGCTACGTGCATATGCCCAAAGTCAATCAACGACCATCAAAAAGGAAGATGGTTTTCCAATGTTGATTTTGTGTTCAAAGTTTAGTTGCACGAAACGGTAGAAAGCGTGTAGTAGGTTGGAAGCGAGAGCGTCATCAAAAGCTTAAAATTGATTAGTTTTATAATCAAAAGCGCGAGTGGGAGCGTTATTCCGAAGCGGGAGTGGCACGTTAAGTAGAGGTTCCTGCAAAGGCAACAAATTTGAATGCTGTAGTATTTGGGTGGAGAACTAACATCTTTGTTCTATGAAATCAAGGGAGAAAATGTCCTTTAGAGGATGTGGTGAACCCTTAAAAGTTGTGCAATTTGTGATCTCTTGCCACGTGGTACATGATCTTGCACTCGAGTGCACAACCATGCACTGAAGTCCTTTTTACCATAAATATATAAGAACCGAGAGCCTGCACCCCTTCCCCAGCCAAGAACACTGGGGAGAGACATTTCTTCCTACATGGCATCATTAGCCACTGTTTATGTTCCATGTCCAGCTAGCGGTTATCATATGGATCAGCTTGAAAAAAATCTCTAATTTTTTTTTTTATTGGTAAGAAAGTATGTTTGATTCCCCGTTCATGTTGATGCTAAACTGGTCTTTAATCACATTATATTCATTTTTTTATTTTTATCTTTTGACTGATTTACATGATGAACCATACATAGGTTATATTTATAAAATTCTGAGAATACATGGACCATGTGGAAAATGGGAATATGCATTCGAATGCACAACGTGACTCATGCATTCGGTGCTAGATCATGTGCTATGTGGCACATGATTCCGAGTTACACCCATCCTTTGAGGATTCACCCATCCCCATAGGGTTATAGAAAAAAATTGTTATTATTTTTCAAATCATTTTCCCCTTCAAACTCTAGGTAAGAGTTTTCCATCTGCTGCCTGAATCTTGTGCATTACTTTGCACCTTTGACCGACATTTGAAATGTGGATAAATAGCCTCTTTTTTGGATGGACGTGATCAATCGCATATCACATGTTCTAATAAGTAGGAATAAATACCCCCTTTGCCAACAGGGGTTTAATTGAAAACCAGTAGGGATAAATCCTTTGGATGTGTGCGGCATGGAGCCAAACTGGTTTGAACGCACGGATGAACTATGTTTTCGAATGCATAATCCAAGGCCTCTCTCTCTCTCTCTCTCTCTGAGTGTGGATGTGTGTGTGTGTGTATATATATATATATATATATATATATATATATATATATATATATATATATATATATATATATATATACTAGTAGATCCACACGTGCGATGCAGGTGCACGATTACATCATGTGAACTCATGATTCTTCTTACTGAATCCGAGTTTCATGTGCATAAACCATTGACTGCTTCGAATCATATGATGGAGATCGTTTTTCATCCCTATCTATAGATCTTGAGATCATGAGCCTACTTTTATACGGTGAGATTTTAATTTATGTAGAACCGATTTGAAAAACTAAATAGATCATGCATTTACTTCAAACATATTGTGTCGAAGATTGGGACAAAAGATTGAGAGAAGAAATGATCTCCGTCATCTGATTCAAACCAATCGACGGTTTAGCTATGCAAAACTGCTGTTGAAAAGGAAGAATATTCGGTTGAATGAAAAAATGGGAGTGCTATCAACCATTGATGGTAGATTCAAATAAGAAAAATAAAAAATACAAAGATGAGGCATCCGAGCATGAAAGGAAACTGTGGCAGGTTGTGATACTGACGAAGATGAGTTCTTAAAAGGGTGGCTGATTGACGTGTATGCGCTCAGTAATTTTTCAGAAGGGACCACAACTTGCACATAAGATTTATACGGTGGCACTTAGTTTAAAAAGAAAATTTTGATACTTTTTAGATATGTGCTACATGGAACACCATCTAAGCCATATGATTTAAAGACCATGATGTAAAGATATTTAGTACCAAAGATTGGGACGAAATGCAATGTCTATCATCTGATTCAATACAGTCAAAGCTTACAGTATGATTTAATTGTTGACTATGATAAATCAGCTAATTGAGATTATGTTTCGTCCTAATCTTTGGCACAAAAGATCTTTACATCATGGCCGCTAAATGAAACAGATTGGATGATGTTCCACTTTACATATATATGAAACATATTAAGTCTTTTCTTAAGCTCTGTGCTACGGTGTAAATCTCGTGTAAATTTCTTGTGCAATTTACAACTGATGGTACATCGACACGATTTTAGGGCCAATTTTTTTAGATCTATGCAAGTTACGACTGATGGTACATCGACATGATTTTAGGGCCATTTTCTTAGATCTATGCCATGTGGCATCTCAAAGTGACCATCTGATGGTACGCCCATGATCTTAAGATCTATTGAGGGACAGATTGGGGTGAAATCGACATGATTTTAGGGCCAATTTTCTTAGATCTATGCCATGTGGCATCTCAAAGTGACCATCTGATGGTACACCCATGATCTTAAGATCTATTGAGGGACAAATTGGGGTGAAAATGATCTCCACCCTCAGATTGAAAACAGTCCATGGGTTTTCAACTCAACATTGTGCCCGATAATATGGTTGGCGGCATATAGGTACCTTTTGTTTATTATAGAACTTATTTGTATGTATGCAGTATGCTCCTTGGCAAAGATTATTTTCGGAACTCAAAAGTAGGGAGCAACTATCATAAAAGGCTTGGGATTGAGAGGCGGTGCTCTTGTAGTAGGTCACATCATGGAGTTCTATTTATGTTACACCCCTTCACTTAAAACAAAGGAAAAATCAGTTGACTGCTTTAAATCAGATGATGATCATTTTTCATCTCAATATTCAACATAATAGGGCTTCAGACCATGGGCCTAATATAAGATGGTGATTCGATGTGGCACACATCCCCAAAAGTGAACATGAATCATGTTTGATGGTACACTATATATGATCACTATTTTAGATGTTTGCCACGTGGAATCAGCATCTGACCGTCTGATAGTAGGGCCATGATCTTAAGATATACTATGTGGAAGACTGGGATGAAAAATGATCTCATCTTCTGATTTAAAGCGGTCAACGGATTTTCCTTTGTTTAAGTGAGGTGGCTATAACTTAAAGTGGTGTGGTAGTAACACCATGGTGCACTGCGATAACAGATGCATGCCACGTGTATTCAACATCCGACCATCTCATATGTGGGCTATGATCTAAAGATCTAATTTGTGAAAGATTGGGACAAAGAACGACCTCTGTCATTTGATTGAAAACAGTCAACTATTTGACCAATGGAACTGTCAATGGCATGGCAAGAATCTTTGGTTGCAAAACTCGCTACCCTATTATAAGATGCAGGATAGGAAAGTCAGCTAGAGAGCCGTATAAATGTGAAATGGTTGAGAGATATCGTGGCACCTTAGTAGAGTTGAAGTGAGAAGTGACGATGGGTAATTTTAGCAATAGTTATTAGCATCAAGGATAGAATTGGAAATGAAAATAGTAGTATAGAATAGGAAACTCTTGCGCTTTTATAGATAGGGCATAGATAGAGAGAGAGAGAGAGAGGTAAACGACGCTCAAGTGCATTTTCCCAATTCAATGCCCACTTGGCACGTGTCCCCTCTAGGATTCACTCCTCCCTAGGAGTTTTTAGTTGAAAAAAAATTCATGTATGACCTCAATCTAACAAAGTGAAAGTGAACAGGTGACTTGATTTTGCATTCCCCATTCATTTCAAAACCATTGACCACTACTATGGTAACTAAAATGGCGCGGGACAACGACCCTAAAAAGCGTGAATGATAATGAAATAAAGATGTGCCGAAATTAAACTGTTTAATTCAATTTTTTTTATTTTTTTCTAAATCTGTAATTGAGATTATATAGAAAACAACAAGGCGCTGAAAGACCAATACAACGCCGACTAAACAAACCAAAGCGGGAACAGAAAAATCAGAAATAAAAACAGTAGCAGAACACACAACCAAGACCTACCCCACTCAACCCGGATCCCAATTAAAGAGAGGCAAACTCCAACCCCACCTCCCGTCTCTCTCCCTCAACCTTCTACGCTCTTCAATGTCTCGCTCGAGTTGTAACCAAGGTCGCTCGCGCGAGTTTTGGCTGAAAGTTTGGCCTTCTTTCTGAAGCTTTCTCGCTCGAGCGAGAAGTGGAGTCGCTTGAACGAGCTTGGGTAGTGTGTGCTCCTTTAGACTCTTTCTAAAGCTTATGTGCTCTGATTCTGGTTCCCTCTTCGTTTCTTCCGACGTCGGTATACGCGATATGGCCCAAAGCCTATATCCATGGTGTCGGCGTCCCCGTCTATTCCTCGAGATCAAAAGTACTTCACCGATGATATGGAATAATGGTAGTGATTGAGTATGTCGGGGTCTAGGCGACAAACCTCGTCTTCATTGATCCACGTGTTTTCAGACTCCGGCTTACCCATCCACTTCACAAAATACTTCTGAAACCCTCCGCCACGGGTGAATACCACAAGGTCATCTAATATGTCCTCGATTATCTTTTTTCTCTGTCTGCTTGGAGAAGGTAGGGTTATCTGCTACAAGGTTGGGTTGGGGTCAGGAATAGGGGAGGTGTTGAATGGTTTGGAAGGGGGTGGGGTTGAGCCTAGATAAGGAACTAGGTCTTCCACATTGAACGTTGTACTAATTCTTGAATCTGGAGGAAGCTCAAGAACATATATGCATTAGGACCACTCCTTGCCACAATCCTAACAGGTCCAGCATCGCGGACATAGAGCTTCGCTGTTCAGGCCTAACTCGAACTATTACTTGATCACCAATCTGGAACTCTTTGAAACATCTTTGTGAATCCGCCAACAACTTATATTGATCATTGCTTGAATTAATATTTTGTCTAATTTTGGCATGCAAACTATAAATATGTTGTGCAAATGCATCTGCGGACTCGGGCACACGATGTGATGCAGACATGGGGATCAGATCTAAGGGTGTTCTAGGGCTATGACCATGTACGGACCTCAAATGGACTCATGCCTATGGTCCTATTAACTGAATTGTTATATGCAAACTCGACCATTGACAAGATAGAATCCCAAGTCCTAATGTGAGCACCGACAAGACTGCGAAGATTGCCTAAGCTTTTATTGGTGACTTCGGTTTGATCATCGGTTTGAGGATGATAGGCCGAAGAAAACTACAACATGGTACCCATCATGTGCCACAAGGTCTTCCAAAAGTAAATAGTGAACTTGACGTCCCTATAAGACACGATGGTCTTAGGCAACCCATGGAGACGCACAACCTCCCCGAAAACACGATGGTTTTAGAACACAGTATAAAGTGGGCCATTTTGGAGAAGCGGTCCACTACCACAAAAATGGAATTGTGTTTTCTTAGAGTCTTGGGGAGTTTGAGCACGAAATTCATCAAGATGTCTTGCCACGGTGTGTGTGGCATGGGTAGCGAGGTGTACAGGCCAGTATCTTGTTTACTTTCTTTGGACAATTGGCATGTACAACATTGTTTGACAACTCGAGAAACATCTCTCATTAGGCTAGGCCAATGAAACCTATCATCCACAAGCGCAACGGTCTTATTATGCCTGAAATGTCCGGCAATCCCTTCAGCATATAACTCCTGAATGAGGAAGTTACACAATGAAGTGCAAGGGATGCATAGGCGATTGCCTTTGAAGAAATACCCTTCCTGTAGGGTATAGTTGGAGTTAGTGTTGGTCAGATTACTAAGGAGAGCATTGTACTCCTTCCCGAAATTTGGGCACTCGGGATACTCTTCCCTCAACTATTCGAATCTGACAACCTTGGTGCTCATGGTTTGTAGAGTCGCTACCTAATGACTAAGCGCATTTGCGGTTTTGTTTTCAACACCGGCCTTGTGCTTCAACACGAATGTGAACCCTTGGAGGAATTCTACCCATGTCGCGTTCCTCGGGTTCAGCTTCTTTTACGAAGCAAGGAAGTGCAAGGCTTCGTGGTTGAAAAACAGCATAAACTCTTGCGGTCTAAGGTAGTGTTTTCAATACCATAGTGATCGGATGACCGCATAAAATTTTGCCATAGGTGAAATACTTTTGCTTTGCCTCGTTAAGCTTTTCGCTAAAGTAGGCCACTGGGTGGCCCTCTTGGCTAAACACTCCGCCTATACCTACACCCTATGCATCACATGCAACTTTAAAGACTTTAGAAAAATCTGGTAGACGCATGACTTTCGTCGCGGCTTTGCTCCATTAAAACTCCCCTTTCTCATGCAATCGGTGATGGGAGCCATAATGGTGCTAAAACTTCGAATGAAGCAACAATAGAATGTAGCCAAGCCATAGAAGTTACGGACATCGTGAATATTCTTAGGTTCGGGCCACTCCACAATAGTCTTAACCTTTTCTGAGTCTGCAACCATCTCTTCAACCGAGACAATGAATCCCAAGAAGACAGCGGATCGTTGCATGAATGTGCACTTCTTAAAATTCGCATAAAATTTCTCTCCCCTCAAGGTCTCACAAACCAACATAAGGTGGGTCAAGTATTGTTCCTCATCATAACTATAAATCAAAATATCGTCAAAATACTCCTCAAGGAATTTGCCTAGAAAGGGCCTCAACACTTGGGTCATGAGCCTCACGAAAGTATTTGGGGCATTAGAAAGCCGAAAAGGCATGATCATCCACTCATAAAGACCATTTTGGTTTTGAAGGCAGTTTTCCACTCATCACCGGGGTGGATATGGACCTGATGGTAGCCACTTTTAAGGTCCATCTTGGAGAAGATAGTGGCACCAACCATCATATCCAACACTTGGGTCATCAAGCCTCGGTATAGGAAACCGATACTTGACCGTAATCTTGTTGATGACCCAACTATTCACACACGTTCACCAAGTACCATCCTTTTGGTGTGTGAGTAGTGCGGGTACGTCACAAGGGCTCAAGCTCTCTTGGATGAACCCCTTCTGAAGGAGGTCATCGACTTGTCGCGTTAACTTGACATGTTTAACCGGATTCAGCCTATAATGGGGCAGATTAGGTAGAGTGGATCCGCGAACTAAGTCTATGGCGTGTTGAATGTCATGCCTTGGAGGGAGTTCATTGGGTAAGTCTTCTGGGAAGACATCCACGAATTCTTTCAAAATCGGCTCAACCTCCTTAGGGTGTTCGCCCATAGACGTAAGAGTTCGCTCGACGGTGATGACAACATACCCCACATTCTCATCCATTGATGCTTTTTCAAATTTCAAAGGGCTCACGATGTTGATGGTCTTAGACTGACCACCCTTCTTCTCAACTTTGTTGGTCGATGGTGTTTTGAGAGGCAAGGGGTTTAGCTTGATCTTCTTTCCCTTATACATGAACGTGCATACATTAGACAAACCAAGAAGGCCCACATCCATCGGCACCACAACACACCACATGGAGTTGAAATACGAAGCCGATTGAATCAGCACACGGCACCTATGGGACACGGGAATAGATGAAGAGTCGACCCATGCGACTTTGTATGGTCTCAGGTGAGCTTCGGGTGTAAGCCCTAAGGGTGATGGTGTGTGTTGACACCACATTGGTGCAATTCTTCTCTCCACATTTGGAGGTGTGGAAGATGTTCTCCCTACGCCAATCCTCTTTTTCATCCCGTTGAGGTTGTGCAAGGGCACACCTCACAACTAAGGCACAACCACTATCATCATCTTCCTCATCACTAGGTGTGACACCTGTCTCGTACAGTTCTTCCTCAACACCTCCATCATCCTCGTCTTCCTCTCCCTCAATCATGAGATTCCTTTGGGGGTCTCTTGTAAGGCATTGTGCAACAAAGTGTCCCAGCCCATGACACTTATAGCACTTAATCTGAGAACCACCCTTCAAGGATTCTCCAACCACACCTTTCCCTTTGTCAAACCTCACATTGGTGGGAGTGGGTTGTGTAAGTTTGGGAGGTGGGTCCCGGTGCTAAGCCTCATCTCTCTGATACAATGTTAACTAGTATGTGATTTGAATCGCCTCACCACTATCATTTTTAAGTATCGTTCAAGGTCTTGAACAACGACTTAACACTCTTAAAAAGTTTCAACGAGGTGAGAGATCAATTCTTTTTGTAACTCCAATCGCTATCCGGTACAGAATCTAGAGAGAGTGACTTAAGGATTTTCCGATACTTTGGCTCTCATCATGAATTCTTCTAATTTGCCAATATATTCGGTCATGGGCATACTACCTTGGCATAGATTTTGTCATTGATCAAGCAAGCGATGGTAGTATGATAAGGAACGTACTTATCTGTAAGTCATTTTTTCAGGTCCACCCAAGAGGTAATGGGGGCATGACCCGCATTCGCTCTCATGCGCTTGGCGTTGACCCAAAAGAGTCTAGCTTGGCCGATGAGTTTCATTTTGGCGAGCATACACGTTGCTCATCACTCATACCATACCACTCAAAGTAGTGGTCCATATCGGAGACTCGATCGAGGAAGACTTTAGGGTCCATTCTTCCATTGTAGGTTGGAAACTCAACTTGAACGTTCTTAAGGAGTATTCCATCTGTAGTCATCTCTGCGATGATCTACCTCCCTATGGTTCCGATTTCGATCATTTTGTTGACCACTGCGTTCAAAGCGCGAACCGTTACGTTCATGGCATTGGTCTTGTTGCTCATCAACTCCTTCCAACCGATTTAATCGGTCATGTAGCCTACCATTTCAAAGCCCTATGGACGTTTGGGTTTGTTCCATGACATTCATCTTCTCATTTCTCGCATTCTATTCAGTTCGGATGTCAGAGCATCGACAATCTCACTCGAGTCTATGGTGATCACGACTTACTAACACGGGTTCTAAAATGACATGCAACTCTGAACCAAAATGAATGAGGAATTTTATTAAACACAAGACATGCACACTAATGAACACAAATGGAATAAAATGCAATAAAATCGAAATGACATGTAAATATGCTCCAACCTAGAACCTATGTCTTTGATACCAAAACTGACGTGGGACAACGACCCTAAAACGCGTAAATAATAATGAAATGAAGATGTGTCGAAATTAAACTGTTTAATTCAAACATAATCTCAAAATTACTGCGATACCTTAGAGTTTCGCAGATTTCCATTTGATTGATCGTGCGAGATTCAGCTAGGGTCCAGTTTGATGCGCGAGTCTTATTAGATTCGCGGAGTGGATCATCCTAGAGATAGGACTCTAGCTTTTCCAGATTAGGGCATCCGCTCGTAAATCCAAAGTCAAATCACTAGATATAACTAGGGTTTGTTGAATCAGGTCGATTTAACGGCTCACTTGAAATCTAGGGTTTGAGTTTTGAGAATGATCAAATAGAAATTGGCTGAAATAGGTTTATGGGATTGAAGAGAAAGCAGAAAATAGAGAAGTAATGATAGAAAAGATTACAAAATTATGGGCATCACACCTTTGGCCTCACACTAAACCCTCCCGGAAAAGAAGAATCGCTCTCCTTACAAGCTCATCTGAAGCTTAAAGCAAATAGCTTTTTTCATTAATAATCAACTGCCTCCAAAAGATTTACAAAAGATATTTTTATGGTAACCATAAGTAAAACAAACCCTAAAACAGAAAAGTTACAAAACTACCCTAAAACAATTACATTTGAATCAAAAGAAAAACCAGAAAAAGACTAAAAACGTCACTGTTCGACGTTGACTCGCTCGAGCGACTTGTTCCCAAGACAAATCTTCTGTGCTCTTCGATGTTTCGCTCGAGCGATAAGCAAGGTCACTCGCGCGAGTTTTCGCCGAAAATTTGGCCTTCTTTCTGAAGCTTTCTCACCCAAGCGAGAAGTGGGGTCACTTGAGCGAGTTTGGGTAATGTGTACTCCTTTAGGCTCTTTCTGAAGCTGATGTGCTATACGCGATATGGCCCAAAGCCTATATCCCTGGTGTCGGCATTCCCATCATAAAATCTTATTTATTTATTTTTATGGTCTTGTCATTGTGGACGTCCATATGGCACCTAAATGAAACGTGCATGCTCCTGGGCTATATATATATATATATATATATTAGTAATGATCCTCTCAACTGATTCATGGGAGTATATCCCATGACTCTAGCACCTATTGACTGCATTAACTGCCCTTGACTTTTCAAAGGCAGTTGAAATGGCATGCCGCCAATACGAAAAATCAGGTCATGGGTTTATGGCCCATGACTTGAGTTAGGAGATCATTTCCCTATATATATATATATATATATATATATATATATATATATATATATATATATAATGGTCTTGAAAAGCCAAACACCGGCCACCACATGCATCGTAGCCGAAAATCACACCGGTTGTACAATCATAGCTATTTGTTACCTAAGGTTTCTGTGAATTTCTGCACATCATGGCACCCAAAAGCATGCTATGGATTGGACTACTAGAATTGTCAATCACTGCGATTTTTGGGCCTTTGTTCAAACAAGAGTTAGCCTATCAATCTAATTTGAAGGGAACATGCACAAAATTCATAGGGGATTGCTTTTAATGTAGGTCTCCTTTTCTGACTCTGCAGGTTGCGAGATACCATTGTGCTTATTATGAGATTGTTTATCATGAGGGTATAGCTTTCAACTCTTTAACTCTTTTCTCTTTCCCAAATATGTACATGTATGCTACACTAATAATGGTTTTCACATTAAAGTTGGTCCTTGTTTCAATGTTCAAATAGATTTTAGTGCAGTTGTGACCCACCAAAGGACGTCATATATTTTCTAACGTATGTATCTGTTTTTAATTTGTCCTGAAAATGAAAACTGTTTATAACTTATAAGAGGCCAGTGTAGGATGTGAAAATTTTATCACCATGAAAGCGAACACAAAAAACTCATTAAAGTATTTAATTTTTCACCAAAGTGTCTTCTTGACAAAGTAGGCTACAACTATCTGTGAAAACAACAATGAAACTGTTGCAGCGGGTAGCTTTAAGCGCACCCACCGAATCTTGCTGGGATCTATGCTAAAAAACATTGATTGCTTTAGAACAGACGATATCGTTTTCGCTCCAATCTTCCCCACAAGGGATCTTGAGACAATGGCGGACCTATCAGACAGTCAGTTTTCGATTCAACATGGCACGGATCCCAAAAAAGTAGCCCTAAAGTCACGAACACCTTGTGGGCAAAAGCGTATCACAGCCATATACACAGAAATATATTACCAGCTGCAGCACTATTCACTAACCTTCCTCATGAGCATATCATCAAACATCTTTTGAGCAGGCATATCACAGCTATATATGTAGAAATATACCACCAGCTGTAGCACCATACATTAACCTTCCTCGTGACATCATTAACTAACAATCAGCTTTGCATCGAAACTCCATCGCTACTCATCCAATCAATGATTCGAGAATACTATATTGTTCATGGTCAGTATCTTGACCGAGGGCTGACATCAGCTTACATCACTGCTGATGTTAGCAGTCAAAGGTCGATCAGTGCAGGTCCAAGGTTGATAAAGCTATGATACCAAGTTAGTTTTAGTGATGCTTAAGGTTAGTGGTGACTAGAGAAAGAAGGAAAGGAAGAAGAAGAGGAAAAGAAAGAAAGAGATAGGAGAAAATAGGGTCGTGTTAATAATGCACATACCCCTTTATTCTTTCATATGATATATATTTATATATCACTTACATTGAAATGTAACATATATGCACTCTCACACCAAGTTAATGATAATTTCTATAGGCACACCAACATCCCTTTTGCAACCTTTATTAGGAAACTTCTGATTACAGGAATATAATGCAATGACCATTATTTACTGAAATGAAGAATCTTTCAGCCCCTTGATGGCGGATCCTTCAAATCTCATGTAAAATTGGGAAGAAATTGTAAGGTCTTTAACCTGATTCCTGTTATTGTGGAGAGTTACAGCTGTTGCTGTGCAATAAGTCATCTTTTATTGCAAGTTGTAGTTGGTTTGCCTACTACTTTGTAAGGGCCTTTTTGTAATTAGGCCATGTTTATGATATTAATTTGAGAGGCTCTCTCTAACCTCAACACTTCTTTTATCACATGTTTACTCCTGCACTTAACATCACATATCGTCTTGTAAGAATCTTATCTGCTCCAAATAATCAATTTGGTATCATAGCTTTACTGTTGCTTGAAGGCCATTAAAGCTCTCCAATGACTAGTTTAGTACTGACATCAGCAACCATAGGGCTGACGTCAGCCAATTCTGTCTAAGGATGATCCATTTAGCTCAAAATTTATACCAGGTGAGAGCTCTTGAAACATCGAGTTCTATTAAATGTTCTACTGATTTTTTTGTATTCAAAAAATGTATTGGGTTGAATCTAAACTTTTGGCGCTTCAGTTTGATTGCGTTTCATGGTTTTCTCGGCCCATTGAGCCATCAGCTGGTGATATGATCTCAGTATATTGGTTTTCAATAAGGAATCAAATGCTTCTTGTGTCGAAGCTACTGGGTGTGTATAGACTGAGAGTTTTTTTTGAATTCCAAAGTATGAGGCTAAGAGCTGCTTTAAGCTGTTTATCATCTTTTGTGACTTCCAACTCATATACAGCAGCTATGTTATGAATTTGGTGCCGGTTTTTGCCATATCTGAGTTTAGTTTCTGCTCCTCCATCTCTATTTTATTTTCCTGTGGTTGATTTTATAAAGTTGTTTTTTGGTAGTTAACACTGTTAGTGACTGGCAGCATTTAATTTAATCGGGTCTTGGCTGTCCTTTTAGTTGCTGTTCTCAGTGATCGTTATAGCCATATGTAGTTGCGATGGAGTCGCAAAAATGATTGGAATTGCAGAGCACAGTCCGACATTGATTACTACCATCAAATTTGATGTATTAATTACCTGGTATGGAGTCAATCAGTGTGGATGTATGTTATGGGAAGAATGAAGATGAGATATTTGACTGGTGAAACTAAGAAATCTCCCGAAAATGGAGATGGCTATTGGCTATGCGAAGAAGCATGAGAAATGAATGACTAAAAATTGTGTTGTCTTGAATAATATCAGTAAACTGAAGAGGAATTCGGCAACCATAAGATCTGAACTCAAATCAGAACAGCGGTTATAGGAAGCCTTAAAAGACCAACAGACCAAAACTGGATCAGCCTAAAAAGATTGTTACTACTGGCAGCAATCACGAGGATTATAACTTTCGAGCTCTGCAGGTATGTGGATTCAAGAGTCTCACAGTGCAAAGAGTAAAAACCCATGCAATTTTTTGAATAGAAAACTCAATAAATTCTCATCAATCAATCTTCATTCACTGTTTCGGTTGTTGCATTTATGAGAAAGTGAATAAAAACTTCGTATTTTACTCTAATTAAAACTCCTACTCTTACTTGGACTCTAGGACCTTTACTCTCAACTTCTAATCTCCTAATAAAACTAGGACTCCTAGTGAATAAATAAAGCAATTTATCTAACTACCTATCCCTGACTTTTAAGACTCTAGAAACATTTATAATAATCAAAATGACAGATTTCTAGCTCCAAGGAAATATCACCGAGACCTCCTATTTTGTAGGATCCTTGACAATCTCGCATAACAAAAATAATGATATGTTTTTAAGTACCAAAAATTGACTTTGACGTCCCAAAAATCTGGCTTATGAACGTTTTAAAGACCCAAATATTTAGGCGCAGTTTAGACCCCTTTCTAAGGCCCATTGAACCTTTAGTTCTAATCCCTCTTTTAATATTAATCTATGGTCTCTTAAACCCATGAATTCTGGGATTCATGGGTCTAACCTGACGGGGAAGGCCAAGTTCGGGAGCCTTGGATTTGGGGCCACAACAGATTATCGGCGTCAGAAGAAGCGTAGAGGAAGCCCAAGTACCGTAGCCTCAGAGGAGAAACGGATACAAACTGCGAAGAAAACAGTTCCACAGCATAACCTCGTGCGAGCGAGCCTCATGCGAGTGACCTCACTCGACCGAGCCACAGCGACGATTTTCAACAGGATTTTACGTGAAACTCTTTTTTTGTGTTTATTTAGTATTAGAACTCTTTTATTTCGAAATTAATTATTGATGGCCTATATATAGAGGCTTGTAAAGACTTTTAGTTAGTTGATTAAATATTTTGAATGCTTTTATGGTTGAATATTCTTCGCCTGAGATGGGTTTGGTGTGAGGCCAAGGGAGTGATTCCTAAAAACCATTGTTATCTTCTCTATCATATTTGCTATCTAAATCTCTGCGTGCTTCTCTAAACCCTAAGCCTAAATTCTTCCTTCGATTCTGAAACCCTAGATTTCTGGAACCCTAGATTTCCGAAAACCTAAACCCATTTGAAGCCTAAATCTCTCAAAGCCAACACCCTTCCAAAACCATAACCGATCTAAAAGTCATAAGCCTTTTACAAACCCTAATTCCATTCTATAACCTAATTTGAAATCCGTGAATCTACACCAAACCGAAGACGAGCGCCTAATCCTAGAAAAGCTAGAGTCCTATCTCTAGGTCGATTTTGCCTCGACTCTAAAAGTACTTGCGCATCGAACTGGACCCTACCTGGATCTCGTGTGATCTACTCCTCAAAATTCTGCAAACCCTAAGGTATCTTAAGATAATTTTGCGGTTAAACTTGAATTATTGTATTTAATTTCGACAAAATCTGCATAAAAAAATCATATTCTGCATTTTAGGGTTACCGTCCCACGTCGGTTTTGGTATCAGAGCCCTAGGTTTTCTAGGTTAGGGCATATTGTGTGACGTTTCAATTGTTGCATTTTATTTCAGTTTTGTGCACATCTAGTGTTCGATAAAATTCTTCTTCCATTGTGGTTCATGTTTACATGTCATTTAGCACCTGTGTTAGTAAGCCGTTTTCACCATGAGCATGAGCGAGATTGTCGATGCCCTTAGGGACATCAAAGCCCAATGTGTAATTAATAATAGGAGCCGCTACACACCAAATTCTTGACAAAGTCTCAACAGTCGTGATGAGACTAGAGTTAGGGGATACCCTCATCATCATGAACCCGAGTACGATCATGCCGAGAGGTTTCTAAAATCTATTTGGAATGAGGTCCCAAATTTTGAGGGTATGACGAACCCTAAAACCTTCGTGGAGTGGTTGTCTAGTGTGGAAGAGTATTTTGATTGGTATGGCGTACCGAATGAGTACAAAGTTAGGTTAGTGATAACAAAGTTAATGCCAAATTTTTTTGGACTCGCTTGGAACGTCGCATTGAGTCTCTTCGGAATAAAGTCATCTACACATGGGAGGACATGAAGGCGGAACTTATCGAACAGTATGTTCCTTTCACACACCGCCACCTTCTACAGAGTTTGAGAACTAAAACAAATAAGTGCCCTGATTGTCTTAAGCGTCAAGAATTCGGACACTTTGCATACCAATGCCCCACAAAATTTCCCACTCCGAATTTATTGCCTAAAAGAGTGAATCCTAAGGAGCCTGAGAATAGGAAAGTGGAAGAAGTGTACGACCCTCGTATCGTAATGAGTGAAGAGGAGATGGAAGAAGTTGACGAAAGTCTAGTTTGTGTTGAAACGATCTCTACTTACCTTCTGAGTAGTGATGTTGAGTCTCCCACACGTGAGTCAACCGAGTCACCCACACAAGAATCTACTGAGTCGCATATGCATGATGTGTTGGTGCCCGTAGATCTCGATGTGCACGAGTCCTTGTCGGTGGTCGAGTTGCATGCACATGAGAGTATCGACTCCATAGATACACTCACACATCATAGTTTCGAGTTGCATTCCACTTCACATTCTGAGTCTTGTTGTGAGTCAAATTTTGAGTTTCATTTTGCATTGCATGCCGAAATTAAACACAAGATTAATTCAAGCAACAATCACTACAAATTATTTGTTGATACTTCGCCTACTAAGAGTACATGGACCAATGATGAAAGAGCTTGCCATTTGAGTTCTCGTCATCCCAATCGATATCGCGATCACATTTCATTGGGGATGAATTCCTTCAGGTTCGGGAGAGTTGATGAGAAGCTTCAAAAATATTTGGTAGAGTGGATTGACAAGCCAGGTTATTTGATTCATCAAGGAGAGGTTTACCGTGTGCGTCCCGCTACAATCAACCAAGATGAGGATCATACGTCACCAGGAGCTGAGATTGTTTGGGCTAGTTGCAAGGAGTTCCACCGTGCGAGTTCCGATACACTTGATCAGTACCATGTGCGTGTTTCATCGGTGATGAAACATTTTGAGCGGAGGAGAATGACGGGGAACGCCAAGTTCGGGAGCCTTGGATTTGGGGCCACAACAGATTATCGGCGTCGGAAGAAGCGTAGAGGAAGCTTGGGTACCGTAGCCTCAGAGGAGAAACAGATACAAACTACGAGGAGAACAGTTCCACAACGTAACCTCGTGCGAGCGACCTCGCTCGACCGAGCCACACCGACGATTTTCGACGGGATTTTACGTGAAACTCATTTTTTGTGTTTATTTAGTATTAGAACTCTTTTATTTCGAAATTAATTATTGGTGGCCTATATATAGAGGCTTGTAAAAACTTAGTTAGTTGATTGAATATTTTGGATGCTTTTATGCTTGAATATTCTTCGCCTCAGATGGGTTTCGTGTGAGGCCAAGGGAGTGATTCCTAAAAGCCATTGTTATCTTCTCTACCATATTTGCTATCTAAATCTCTGCGTGCTTCTCTAAACTTCAAGCCTAAATTCTTCCTTCGATTCTGAAACCCTAGATTTCCGAAAACCTAAACCCGTTTGAAGCCTAAATCTCTCAAAGCCAACACCCTTCCAAAACCATAAACCGATCTAAAAGCCATAAGCCTTTTACAAACCCTAATTCCATTCTATAACCTAATTTGGAGTCCGTGAATCTATACCGGACCGAAGACGAGCGCCTAATCCTAGAAAAACTAGAGTTCTATCTCTAGGCCGATCTTGCCTCAACTCTAAAAGTACTTGCGCATCGGACTGGACCCTACCTGGATCTCGTGTGTTCTACTCATCAAAATTCTGCAAACCTTAAGGTATCTTAAGATAATTTTGCGATTAAACTTGAATTATTTTATTTAATTTCGGAAAAATCTGCATAAAAAAATCATATTCCTCATTTTAGGGTTACCGTCCCGCGTCATAACCTCTTTAATCTATGTTTCAGTGTATAATCCAGCTCCAACTCTTCCCTCTTTGCACTGCGTTCCATATGGCCACGACTTCGCTAAGAAATTTACTCCAGTCTCCAAACTTTATTATGTTTGAGTCCTACTCTCTATTGCTCGAATATAAACTGGAGTCTATATCATCTTGACATTTGACTTTCTGCATGGTACCCTATCTAAGGAAGTCTGTATGGATTGTCCTCGTGCTACCAATAGTGGTCTTCAGAAGGATTAGAAAACCGCTTATTTTGATTATGAAAGATGTGAAGGATTTTCTAGTGCTTGGAATAGCTTATGTGTCTGATGGTCATGAAGGGGTGGATCATTGTGGGACTGGGATAACCTTGCCAAACAAACCTTTTTTATCCTCTCGCATTGGGTTGTTCTCTAACCTTGGTTTCGGTCAAGCTAGTCTCTGGATTTTGTTGATTGCAAAGGGTTTTGGGTCTTTTTTCTTTCTACAGCGTTTCATTGTTGTGGTGTTTTTGTTCTTTGATTTCAATAAATTCCTTTTATCATGAAAAAAAAGTCTCTTCGTTCTTGGTTTGAGCAATTTAGTTGGGTTGTTCTTGGTCTAGGTGTTCAGTGTTGTCAGGCCAACCCTACTGTATTCATCCATTCACGCGTCTAAGGAAAGATTGTACTTCTTGTTTATGTTGCAGTTTTTGTAGTCACTGCGGATAACATGAACTATATCGCTCATATCAAGCAAGAACTTGGCCGCACCTTTGATATCAATGATTTGGGACCTCTTGATACTTCTTTGGCATTGAAGTTACTTGATCTTCTAAAGGGATTTACCTTTCACAATGAAATTACACCCATAATCTTTTTCGCGATGCTTGATACCAGACCTGCTTCTTCTGTTGATTAGAGACACTTGCTTATTGCCCCCAAGGTGATCCTTTACTCGGTCCTGGCTAGTTTCTGAATTCAGTTAGCTAATAAATTTGTCTTACATTCACACGTCATGATATTGCTTTCACCATGAGTACCGCCAATCACTTCATGTACTCTCAACAAACGCCTCACATGCAGGCTGCCTATCATATTGCCCGATACCTTAAGTCAAATCTCGGACGAGGTTTGATGTCCACTCCTCATGGCCACCTTGAGCCTACTGCTTATTCTGATGTTGTCTAGGCTAGATCTATTATTGATCCCTGCTCTACCTCCTGTTTTTTGTACAGTCCTTGATGGTAATCTTGTCTCTTGGAAGAGTATAAAGAAGCCTATGGTGTCCCATTCGTGTATTGGGGCCGAGTATCAGTCCATGGCACTTGGCATCTGTGAGCTCCTCTGGTCATGCTCCTTCCTTCTAGAGGTTGGATTTCCTGTTTGCAGGCAACATCCACATTGATTCCAACTCGGTTCATCATGAATGTACCAACTACATTGAGTTGGATATTCACCTCATTAGTAGGAAAATTTGTGTCCCCATTTTCGCGCCTTATGTTCTTTCTCAATAGCTAGATGACATCTTCACTAAGGGCCTCAGGCTTGCATCTCTTCTATACCTTCTGTCAAGTTGGGCATGTTTGATTTCTATGGCACAACTTGAGGATTATTGGATAGTTATACTTGTTGGTGCGTAATAAGTAATCTTTTATTGTGAGATAGAGTTGGTCTTTATAACGTCATTTTTTGTAAGTGGACCATGTTTATAATATTAAAAGGGGAAAGGCTTTCTCAAACCTCAACTCTTCTTTTCTATCTCTCACTCATTTACTCCTACAATCAACTTCATCTCGCAACATCTAAGGATTTTATACTTTCCATGTAAGTAATTTTTTACGTTTATGAACTTAATTCGGTAAAAAAAGGTACACACCAGAGTTTAGCGACATGCATGAGCAAAAGCGGAATAGAAAGCACTATTAATATTGGAACGACCTTACGACGGGCAATTCTGGAGGGAACGCACATGAATCATGAATCAAATTTTTATGAGCTAGTTTTCGTGATGCGTAGGGTTAGTGGAGATTAAATAAAGAAGGAGAAGAGGAAACGCACGAGCTCTTCAAATCCACGAGTTCAGATGCTAAAGTCTATCTTGAAGTACCTGGCATGTTTTGGTCATGAAACGACTGTGAGCTATGACGCCCAATAGATTTAACCCACTTCTCAATGAATTTTTACATTCCGGGCAATATTTCTTGAAATTCTACTTCGAAATATTCAGGCAAATAATATAAGAATTATATAATAAGTATCGCATGCAAGGCGAATACAAGTCAACGAAATAAACTGCGAAAACCAATGCAAATAAATGCCAGGTATGACATCTTATTAGTGTCTTTTAAACTGCGTTGTGATACTAACAACAACCATGGTCCAAGATTCAAGAGCCAATGCGACACAAGCAAAGGCAGGGCACTCTCCACTCCTTCTGTCAATCCAGACGAGGATCATGTGATGCTATTGGTCTAGCTCATACCTATTTGTCTACCACCATTTCATAACCCTTTTGAATTTAGGGACTCATCTCGAGCTTGTCCGCAAAGACAGTGAGTAGTGCATTAGTTTCAAGGTTCGGGGTTATCATATGTCCATTTTTTCACTAAGTTATGATTACTAAGGCTTTTAAGTCAAAGAAACTAGTGGCTGGCTCAAAATTGATGGTTATGATTCCAGAAGTCAAAGATTGAACAGTGCCCAACTTGGAAACTCATAGTCCAGTTCAAGCCCATATTCTTAGTGGGTTCTAGTTCAAATTTCAAGGACATTTTAAAGCCCATATATACATGGGTTCAATTGTTCAAGATCTCAAGTATCAAGGCCCATCTAAAGGTCGCGTGTTCGATCCACGCTCACCACATCCAAATACTATTTTGTTTTGTGAAGGATAAAAAATACTTCGTTCTGTAAGAGACCTCGGTAGGGGAACTCTAAAAAAAGTTAGAAGATAAGTACATGACCAAGAGCATTGAGAAATGGCTCTATCTGAAGAAGAAACTATTTTGTCTCCAGTACAAAACAAATATTTCAATGTCTGAGGATTTGAGTGATTACGATAAAATTCTTGCTGATTTACAAAATTTAGATGTCATAATTGAAATTCTTGAGACATTCGCACAGCAGCTCGAAGCGACCCCAATTTTCCATGATTTCGAGACTTGAGGTGGTGCAATAGACTCTTCTAGTGAAAGCAGCGAACGAGAACTAGAGTTTTGTGTTTGATTTTGACACTAGAAGCTGCCACAAACAACTTCTCTGCTAAAAATAAGATTGGTGCACTTGTTTTCATGGCGGATAAACCGTGCCTAGTGCTAAGGGTTGGTGATTGGATCTGTGGTAGGTGTCGCAATGTCAATTTCCGGCGGCGCTCGATGTGTCATCATCATGGCTGCGACGCGTCCCAATCGCAGGGTAAAATCGTTGCATCTGCAGATGATTGGATTTCAGTTTCGAGGAATGAGAGGTAGACTGTGTTAAATGGGTCTCAGGTCCGTGATATTAATGGGGGGTGGTCGATAGCCGCAAGGAAGAACATACCGATTACTCTGCCTTCCTTGGATCCTATTTACAACCGACCAGGCAAATCGATTACCCGTGGTGTGGCTCAGGTACCGATTCAGTCGCCTCTGAGGGGGCCAGAGAATTTGGATAAGTCGGCCAGCTCCGGGGCTCTCGAAGTCGATAATCCTCACATTCGCTCTCTCACCGCTAATTTGAGTTTTTACTGGGTGGTCATTGATGCTAACAGTGATATACTATCTCTATACAACATTCACAAATGGATTAATCACAATTGGAGTTTTTCAAAAAGGCTTATGGCCTCTACTATCTCCTCCGCTTTGTTCCTCTTACGATTTGGGTCGGAGGAAGAGGCCACAGCTATATGTCTCAAAAAGATGATCCTCATTGACAGATGCCCGATTGTTTGTCGTCGGTGGGAACCTCGAGTGGGCGAGGTTCAAACTATTGAGGAGGAGGGGATCTAGTTACATATCTTTGGTCTCCCAATCCACGCGTGGTCCCCGGAGGTGTTCCTACGGATCGGTAACTGATGCGGTCGCTTTATCCGGGTCGATCGGCGATCGACAGACCTCTGAACCACAACCCACATTCGCATCCTTGTGGCTGTCGAGAGGCTCGATCGGGTTCCTCGTATCATCGACGTGTGGATTGACGGACATTGCTGTCAGCTCTTGGTATAAGTCGCCCGGCGGGAGAGGCCTGTCGTCGAGCATCAGCCGGTCGAACTGGTTTCGAGGGCCTTAACCACCGGCTCTGGCCTCGTAAATCCGCCAATAGTGGTAGTTAGTTTGAATCGGTCACATGGAGGACTTAGGATTGGGTATCGACGGAGGAGGTGAGGGTGCCCGGACCTGCATACTTTCATACGACCTAGGCATTTTCATCTCTCCTACCTCGTCGGCGGGACCATGTCACCCTCTGAATCGCTCATTCGGTAACGGCCGAGGGTTTGGAGGAGGTTTCTGATGGTGCGGCGTTGGTCGATGCTCCGATTGAGGGGTTGGAGGAGGTTTCTGATGGTGTGGCGTCGGTCGGTGCTCCGGCCGGAACGCTGGTGGCCTCGGGGCAAGCTACGACCCTGATCAAATCGTACTTTGATCCAGACTTCATACACCTGCAACAACAGAAAGTAGGTGAGATAAGGGGACAGACGGTGGTGTCGTACGAGGTAGGTGACCGTACCTGGGATCCGATGGAGCTCGAGGTGGTCGGCCTTCCTGCGAGGTCTGTTTCTCCTGGTTGCAAAAAGCCTGCTAAGGTTTATATTAGAAGGAGACAACGGTATACTCTGAGGCATAGGGGAGCAGGAAAGCAGGTGGAGGCGACACGTGGCCTGGAGCCGAAAGGCTCTAGAAGGTCAACGATAACCACGAAGGGTTTTAACCGCGGGACCTTGCATGGGAGGGGTTTTAAACATGTCAAGGGGAGAGGGACACGTAGTGCTGGCACGTGGCCTCTTTCGATCGTTATCGGGTCCGATGCGGATTCCCAAAGGGATGGTGTCGCCAGGCGGGTCTTAAGGTGCATTGAAGGCCCGGTGGGGGTTTCTCGGGTTGGACTCGATCGACCTCTAAGCTCGGATCCATCGAGTGGGCCGACTTTAATCCCGATTCGACCCGATTTGCTGAGATCTATTTCTCGGTCTTGGACTGACTCGGGAACGCAGCTTATTTCCCAGTTTGCTGAAGAGGTCTGATCCTCTAAATTCTACGACGAGTTTCAGATATGGGGTAGGACTACCGGAAGAGACTTGTAGGATTTCCAGGGATGTAGAGATTCACCCGGGGAGGGTGAGATGATTGCCTGTGCTAAGGGAGAGGTGGGATATGCTGGGACCGAGCTGGTTGTGACGTGGTCACGATCCTGGTGCATAACGATGCACATTGATCCACTAGCAGGCAAGGTGCTCAAGGCAGGCGCTTGGGTGAAAACACAGAGGTGCTCATGGCAGGCTCTTGGGTGAAAACACAGAGGTGTTGAGGTACTAGAGCGTTGCAGGATCGTTGAGGGCTTGTGTGGTGATCAAGTCTAAAGGTCCAACAAAGCTGGGTTCCATCGGTTGCTACGATCGAAAGATATAAGCAATGTTGCGGATTTCAGCATTGTGAAGCATAATGCTTCGTTGGGTTGGGCGTGGTCGCTCACTAGCAGTCTCTTGGGCGAAGACACGTGATGTTGAGTCTTAGAAAGCGAAATTTTCTGGTGAGGCGGCTTGGGTGGCGATCTCGTGGTTGGAAACATCACGTCAGTCTTTGGATTTCTACAAATCTGCATAGTCGAACTCTTGGGCGAAGACGAGGTGTTGAGGTGCTAGGCGGTCTGAGATGAAAGGTAGACTCACAGGTAAAGATGAGCTGTTGAGAACCTAGAGGCTGCGAGGTCTGATGAGTTCGCATAAACTTGGTTCTTGACGATCGTTTTGCTTACGGTTATATGAGGGGTATATAAAGATACCGGGTGAAATATTGGCCGGACCAAGTTATTCGAACACTACGTTGGGTGAAGACAGAAAATGGTTGAAGTACTAACGAATTGTGAATGAAAGCGTGAAGTGCACTAACTACGATTGATTCGAGTTGTGCTTGGTGAAGACCAAAAGCGTGTGTCGAGGCGATGTAGGAGTTCGGATGTTGACGGGCGTCAACGCATTAAGTTAGGGAGGATGTGGCGTGGTCACGACCACAGTGCATAACTATGCACATCGATCCACTAGCGAGCAAGGTGAGAGGGGCCTTGTAGCTAAATGGCCCAGCGAACTCTTGGTGAAGGCAGGGTGTCGAGGTACTTATCACTAATGCTTAGTGTATGCATAGTGATAGACTGTGTGGGTGCGAAGCCATGCGAAGTGGCATAGTGATGGATTGCGTTGGTGCGGAACCACGCTAAGGACCAGGGGAGTCCTTATCCGTAGGCACGGATGAATCCAAGATGAGCTAGCGAGGAGGTATTAAACCTCGAGGCTAGGTACTTGTGTGGACCTTGCATGGAGTGAAGATGGAAGTCGAGGAACTGATGCAGGTCTTGGTGCCAGTAAGACTACACTATCGCCTTTGAACTAGGCATATGGCTAGCGGTAGGCAGGCGGACCTAGTAGCTAGCTGTGTGTTGTGTAGTGCGTGTGCGCAGAGGCACGTGGCCCTGCGACGCGTGCATGTGCCCCTTATGCATGATGCGACAGTGACCCCAACTAAGCTGCGATCTAGTATGGTGACTAGACGCGTGAAGGGCTTAGAGTGCAGTGCTCCGCGTAGGGGCACGCGACTTGGTGCCAAGAGGGCACGCGGCGTCCGGGTGCTACAAGGCACGTGAGGCGGTGCTAAGAGGGCACGCGACATCTAGCTTGTACGGAAAGCGATGCAGTGTTAAGAGCGCACGCAGCATCCGGGTGCAATGACGGACCCGATATGGTGTCGAGTAGGCACGAGACAGTCACGACTCAGACGTGATGCGGTGCCACAAGGGTACGCCATGTGGTGCCATGAGGGCCTTGCGGCATGGTGCTATGTGGGCATGAGGGCCTCGCGACGCGGACGCGACACGGACGCAAGTGACTCTGATGCGTGACCTCACAAGACGTGTGGGCTTGGAGGATGGCACTGGGTGCCACGGACAGAGGTTCGTGTGCCATGATTAATGGCAATACACCACCTTTGCAGGTCGTGTGCCACGAGCAGGAGGCCGTGTGCCATGGTGGTATGTCAAACCAAGGGGTTTGAGGTTCTTCTGCTGGTTAACTCAAGTTGGTGTTTAGACCATACTTGGGGGAAGGGAGCTGTGGAGCTATTCTCCCACACATGGGGCCCTGCGTTGCGAGACGAGCGCATGGGCTTTCTCGGTTAGGAGTGGGCCTAGAACATCGTTGCAGCAATGCAGCGTTGCGGCGATGCCATGTGTCACCTGGGGTGAGGTTACCATGTGGCCTTGTGCCGGCGTCACGGTGCACATGGGTCGGTGACCTCACGAGGGCACTCAAGGGCTATGTGGGACACAGTGGTGCGCACTAGTTGAGGGCTTGATGCGGACGTGTGCTGGTCGCGTGGACCACACACGATGCTTGGTGTGGATAGCATGAAGTGCTGCATGCTACTCCAAGTGTGCTGGTCACGTGGGCCACACACGATGGTTGGCTTGAATGGCATGAAGAGATGCATGCCATTGTCTGAAGCGAGGGACTAGTGCACTGCACAGGGTGAAGCTAGGCAGGCCAAATGGCATTGAGGTGCTGACATGTGTCTCGCAGGTAGACACGATGCATTGAGAGGGTTTGCCTCGGGTGAAGGCAACCACTATGCGGGAGTTCCCGTCCTCTAGGCGGGTGGTATCAGAGTAATGGTTGGATGAGTTGGTCTCGCTGTGCACGGCAGTGAGATGTTGCACGAGCGTGATAACCAGCGTTAGGTTATGCTTCGTGAAAAACCGGTATCTGAGATAGGCTGGCCTCGCTGTAGCGGCAGCGAGGCGCCACATGGGTGTCAAAAAAAAGTTACCCCGTGACATGGTGCTTCATAGGGGGCGTGGCCAGTCACTGTTACCGACGAGCCGAGGTGTCTGACGGTGGATGATATGCAGAATCTACCTTATCCTGATCATTTGGAGTGTGGTGAGGGCCTAGATTCAGAATTGGTGGTGGAAATTGATCGGCTGATCGGCGTTGGGTGTAACCTCGGGATAACGTTAAGGGGTCTTAGGCAGAGCTTCGGGAGGTGTTCCGATCGATTATAACGGGATGGCAGGTTAGCAAGCAAAAGCGGTGGGGTGGATCGCAGGAGTTGGCTCGGCTACATTGGGGTATGTCGGATGGGAGTAGGGAGGGGGGATATGACCAGCAGTTGTCGGTTTGGGAGGGTGTTTATTAGTTCAATTATGAAGATGTTATCATAGAATGTTGGAGGCATTAGTGATCGGCTGAAGCGGTCAGGGGTTAAGCAGGCGATCAAGGCGTACAGACCTGTCGTGGTCACCCTACAAGAAACTAAGTGGGGAAGCTGTGATGGAAGGAAGGTTGCTTCGGTCTTGGGGGGGCAGTTGGGACTTGATCTGAATCGACTCCATAGGCGCCTCCGGCGGGATTCTGGTGGCTTGGTCCTTGGTTTTGTTCGATAAGGTGGATGAGGAATTGGGGGGGTTTTCGGCTTCTGTGGTGCTACGGGACAAAAGGGTTAGGGAAAGTTTGGAGTTTTGCGGGTATTTATGGACCAGTGTCGGATTGCAAAAGGGGGGATTTTTGGTTCGAGATGAATGCGTTGGCTGGTCGTTAGGATTTTCCACTTTGCTTGACTGGGGATTTCAACGCTATCCGATGGGATTTTGAGAAGCAGGGGGCCCGGCAAACCTTCGGGTCATGAGGGATTTCTACTCCTTCATTGCGGACTGAGGATTATTTGATATCCTGTTGATGGGGGCCAAATTTACGTGATCTAGTTTGCAGGACTCGCCGTCTTTCAGCAGGTTAGACAGGTTTCTTTGCACTACCAAGTGGTTGGACTTCTTCCCGAGTGCCAAATTGGAAGCCTTCGGGCGCGCGCACCATTTCGGATCACCGGCCTATTGTTCTTACTTGCACGACACGGGGAAGGGGACCGTCCCCTTTCTGATTTGAGAATATGTGGTTGGTGGACGACGCTTTTCGGGAGAAGGTTCGGGGGTGGTGGGCGGAACCGGTGTCCAATGGGACGGCTGCCTATCGTTTCTTCACTAAGCTGCGTCGAGCGAAGGATAGAATCAAGACTTGGAATAGGGAGGTGTATGGGAAGGTGCACGTTCGAAAGGAGGAATTGCTTTCGAAGCTGAAGGAGTTAGATAACTTGGAGGAGACTAGAAATCTTACGGCGGATGAGAGGGAGGCGAGAATGCAAGCTAAGGCGGAGTTCAGTGAGAGATGTAGGGCTGAGGAACTTTGCTGGATGCAGAAAGCGAAGGCTAGGTGGTTCGAAGAGGGGGACGCCAGCACGAAGTATTTCCATGCGGTTGCAAATGCCCGCAACAAATCAAAGTATTTGGGGAATATTATAGTGGATGGGGTGGCGTACTCGGGGCATGAGGAGGTACGGGATAGTATTGTGGATTTTTACGAATGATTGGACGAGCTTCAATTCACATCTATCTCAGACGAGGTTAGCAGGGGGTTGGAAAGCACATTTACGGAAGAGGAAGTGTGGACCTCAATCAGATGTGGGGGCAGCAATAAATCACCGGGGCTAGATGGGTTTACCATGGAATTTTATCACGCGTTCTGAGAGTGTATTAAGGTGGATCTGATGGAGGTTTTCACGAATTTCACTCTTCGGGTTTTATTGGGAGAACACTAAATTTTGCATTTATTACCCTCATCCCCAAGATTCATGGGGCTGAAAATATTTCTGATTGCCGACCGATCAGTCTGATCAACTGCGCGTCTACAAGATTATCACGAAGGTGCTGGCTAATAGGCTTAAGTGGGTGATGGGTACTATCATATCAGACTATCAGGGGGCTTTCGTCCGTGGGAGACATCTTACGGACCTTGTGGCAGTTGCTAACGAGACCATTCACTCGGCTTATGCTCTTCGTAAGCCGGCTGTGGTCTGGAAGGTGGACATGGAGAAGGCTTATGATCGGGTTAGTTGGGAGAGTCTAGAATATATGCTTGGAAGGTTGGGGTTTGGTGCCACTTGGAGGAAATGGATGCGCGGGTGTTTTTCTTCTCCTTGGTTCTCGGTGCTAATTAATGGGACAGCGGCGGGATATTTCAAGAGCTCTAGGGGTCTTAGGCAGGGTGACCCTCTATCCCCCTTCCTTTTTAATTTGGTGGGAGAGGCTTTATCTCGACTGATCGGGCGTGCAAGGGGATTGGGTATGCTTACTGGCATCAGAGTCGGCGATCAGGGGAGGTTTATTACGCACCTTCAGTATGCGGACGACATGATTTTGTTTGGGAAGGCTGATGGGACGGAAATTCGCGCAATGGCTGATGTGCTCTCAGTGTACGAGGCGGTGTCGGGCCAACGGGTTAATCTCCTTAAATCCACGATATCAGGTATAAGGGTGGAGGATCAGGCTCTGACTTCCTTGGCTGTTTCGGTCGGGTGCCGCATTGAGGGGCTGCCCATCACATATCTGGGCATGCCGCTCGGGATCAGAAAGCCCACGAGCCTGACTGGCTCCTGGTGGTGCAGAGATTTGAGCAACGATTGTCGGCTTGGAAAGGTAGGCTGCTCAGTAGTGGGGGAAGGCTGGTCTTGGTTAAAGCTGTGTTATCTTCGATCCCCATTTTCTTCTCTATGTTTAGGTGCCCCGCTAAAATTATTGACAGATTGGAGCGTATTCAAAGGTCGTTTTTGTGGGAGGGGGCAGGTATGAACAGGCGGTACCACCTCGTCAATTGGGACACTTGCCAGTTGCCTATCGCTTATCGAGGGCTGGGGATTCGGAGTCGCAGGAGAACAAATTTGGTGATGCTCGGAAAGTGGATTTGGAGAGCGGAAAGGGTGGAGGAGAGAGGTAGTCTCTGGTGGGTGGTTTTGTGCGACGTGGCCTTTCAAGAGGGTGTTGGGGGATAGATCTGTCTACCCACAGGAATAGCTCGTTGTGGTGGAGGGATATTTCACGTACCTAGGAGTTGTGGGCAAGAGGGGTGCGATACAGTTGGGGGTGTGGGTCCCGTATCCGTTTCTGGGAAGATCCGTGGTTGGATGTGAGTCCCCCGCTCAGGGTCAGGTTTCCGGAAATTTACGCCCTTTCCTCGAATCAAGGTGGTAGGATTGATGAATTTGTGAGCTTTGTCAGTGACAGATGTACCTGTGATGTTGTCATCAGAAGGCGTCTTAAGGACGGCAAGGTGGGGAGCTATGTGGAGTTGCTGAGTAGGTTATATGCGGCGCAGCGGAACACTCTAATGGCTGATCAGAGGATTTGGGACATGAATCGGGCGGAGAAGTTCAGCGCCAAAACCTTTTACCGATGGCTTTCGCGACGCCCGCTTATCAGGTTCGAGGGTAGATGATTATGGAATGAACCCTTTCCTCTCAAGATCAGGTTTTTCATTTGGACGGTGTGTAGGGACAAAATTCTTACCAGGGACTAGCTGATTCGGAGGGGAATTGATGTCCCGACGGTGTATGCTATGTGTTCCGATGGGGCGGAGTCCACTGCTCATCTTTTCCTTCATTGTCGTGTGGCTCATGAGGTCTGGGGAACCATTCTTAGAGCCTTCAGTATATCCTGGGTGATGCCTCAGTCTCCTTATGTGCTCATGTTGAGCTGGGAGGCAACGAAGGTGAATGGTGAGAATAGGGGAGCTTGGAGGGCAGCGATGTTCGCCGTCTTCTGGTGTATATGGTGTGAGAGGAACCGCAGAATTTTCGAAGACAAAATCAAACCTGTCGGAATGGTTATTAGGGCGGTCTCGGAGCTCGTTACTTTCTAGGGCAAGCGTGGTGGACAAGGGGACAGCAGCCCCAATTTCCCTTGGGAGTCGGGTTAAGGGAGTTTTGCTAGGGTGGATCGGTGTGGGGTCCTGGGTCGTGTTTGTTGTTCTTTGGTTTAGGCCTTCTGCTTTTGATCTATGTCGCTTGATTGTATACAGCTTCAGCGCCTTGCTGGTTCTTATATAATCTTTTATTACTGATCAAAAAAAATATTCAATGGGTTAAGTGTTCAAGATTTCAAGTATCAGGGCCCATATTCAGTCGGTTCAAGTGTTCATGTTCTATCAATGTCCCTCGATAAGTTTGAGGTTCCAAGATCAAAATTTTAGTTAAAAGTCCAAGTCTGATTCAAGTTCAAGTCTTCAAAAGATCCAGGTTTATTCAAATTCATGTCATATCAAAGGGTCCAAGTTTAATTTCAAAGTCAAGTTCTATCCAAGGTCCAATTCAATCACAAGATCCCGGTAAAGTACGAGGTCCAATTTATATACAACATCCAAGACAATTAAAAGATCCAGTTCCATTACGAAGTCTAGTTCAAATATGCGAGGTCCGATTCAAAGGCAATGTTGAGTTCAAACACCAGGTCTAGTTCAAATACAAAGTCTAGTTCAGTTGCAAGGTCCAGTTTAAATACCATATCTATTCACTTATACACAAGTTCTGGGTCTGCAGAGTTAGGTCAACTCTTTGATCCTTCAAGCAAGTTCCTTACATGACCCAATACTAGTCAATGGTGTGGTCAACCACGGGTTTTAACTAGGCCTCTTTATGCTATATCTTAAGGGAACTCTTCCAGGTTCGCTTTACGATGAACCTTAAGGTATCACCTATGGTGCACCTAGTATGAATGGTGTATCTTACCATGAATCAATCCCAGTCAACTAAACAGTGAAATTTGGGTTTTCATGCCCAAACTAGTTACACTAGTTTTTTTTTTGTTGCATATACCATATATCTTAGTTGTACTGAAAACAATGAATATTTGCTTTTTAAGTTTTTTCTTTTATAATTGTAACTCTATGAACCGCGGTTCCTAATGGGTAGGAACCGCATTTCCTAAGCAAATCTGTTTCCCAAATGGGGAACCACATTTCCCCCAAGAAATGTGGGGGTATGTGACGGTTCCTGCTTCTAGGACATGGACCCTTCTCCTAGTTTTCGACTTCAAGGGGAGTTTTCTGGGAATGTATGTCGCCTAAGGAAATCTATTTATGGGCTGAAGCTGTCTCCCATGGGGATGGTTTCAAAGATTCATCAGTTTGGTACTTACTATGGGATTCTTTTGGTGCTATTCCAATCATGCTTGCTTCATCCACATATACCCGGACTATCCTATTGGTATGTGTGGATGATATTATAGTCACTGGTAATGACTTTGCCTTTTAACTCATGTTAAGGCGGAATTGGGTCGAGCTTTTGAGTTAAAGGACCTGGGTAGACTCAGTTTTTTCATTCATATAGAGATTGCTAAATCTCCTAGAAGGATATCACTCTCGCAAAGAAAAATGTGCCATTGATTTTTTGCGTGAGGTATGCTGGGATGCAGACCAGTCAAGTCTCTTATGGATCCCAAACATCATGTTCATGCAGACATTAGGGAGCCTCTTTTTTATCCATTTGAGGCTCTGCAACGTAGGTACACCAAGCTTAATGGGGCTCCATGTGGCTTCTAAAACACTGTTTTGGTGCCATGTGGAGCTCCAACAGGTTGTATAGATCAATGAAAAACAATTTAAAACTGCATTTTGATGGAAGCCAAGTTTTGAGTGTAATTCATTGGTCAAGATTTTAAGCCTCAGAATATATACAGTGGGTGTTTTGAATTTTTTTTTGAGGAAATGATGATCTAAACAGTGGGACCGAAAATAAAATAGGATGGACATCTGTTTCTATGGGTTTTATATATATATGGGAAAATTATCATATAACTCAAGTCTTGGTACATAAGCTCTCTCATGTCCTCCCATCGCGTGATGGGCTTACAATTAGCTAACTTGCATCGAAACTCAACATTAGTCCAATATGATTTGGCATGGCTCACCAACTTTGTTTTCACTAGCCTAATTTTGTACTCATTCATTACGTCATACCAATCAAAATAGTCCTCTATACTAGACAATCATTCCATGAAGGTTTTAGGATTCAGCCATCGATCAAAATTTGGAATTTCATCCCGAATTGATTTTAGAAACTTCTCGGTGGGATCGTTCACGATGATGGGGGTATTTCTTGACTCTAGTCTCATCACGACTTTTGGGATTTTGCCAAGAATGTGGAGCGTAGCGGATCCCATTCTTAATCACACACAATTCGACTTTGATGTTCCTAATGGCATCGGCAATCTCGCTCATGCTCATGCTGAACACGGCTTATTACACAGGTTCTAAATGACATGCAATATGAACCAACAATGGATGAGGAATTTTGTCAAACAGTAGACATGCATACTTTTGAACACAATTGAGACAAAATGCAATGAAAATTAAAATACAATAAATTAAAATGTCACAAATATTCCCTAACGTAGAACCTAAGCTTTGATACCAAAACTAATACGGGGCAAAACCCTAAACTACGTGAATGATGATGAAATGCCATTTTCCAAAATTAAATTCAATTAATTGAGCAATAAATCACACAAACGATCGCGATACCTTAGGATTCCAGGGTTTCCGCTTGGGTGTTCGTGTTGACCGGGGTAGGGTCCAATTCGTGCGCTAAATCCGTTAATCTTGCGGGAGGAAGATCCTATAGATAGAACTCTAGCTGCTTCCAGATTAGGGCGCTCGTAGGTCAATGATGGGATTGCTGGTTTTCCCTAGGTATTTGATGCAGAATGGATTGATGATCGAGGTGAGGTTTGAGGTGTATTGAATCAGATCGATTCAACTGTTAAGATGAAAGTTAGGGTTTATGATTTGAGGTATTCTAAAGAGTAGAGGTTGAACTTAGGGTTTATGGGAAACAAGACAAAGCAGAGAAATATAAATCAAAGAGATAGAGATAGAAAAGGATAGATTGTGGGCTTCACATCCTTAGCTTCATACCAAACCTTTCGCAGGAAGAAGATTCACTCTTTTTGAGGAAACTCATCTCAAGTTTCAAAAGCAAAAAACTCTTTCATTCAATAATCAATTATTAATTACATTGTTTATTTAGAGACCTTATATAGGAGGTCTCAAAACATAAAACCCTAAAACATAAGATATTACGAAACTATAAAATAACATTCGAATTCGAAAGAAAAATGAAAAAAAATGATTAAAACTAAGACTACTCGACGTATCTCGCTCGAGCGAATTATCCCAGATAAAACTCTTTTGTGTGCCTTTATCAATGTCTCGCTCGAGCCGCAACCAGACTCGCTCGAGCGACTTTTGACCTAAAGTTTGGCCTCTTTTCTGAAGCATTCTCGCTAGAATGGGAAATGGAGTCACTTGAGCGAGATTGGGCAGTGTTTTCCTTTAAGCCTGATTCTGGTTCCCTTTTTGTTTCTTCTTGCGTTGGAAATCTGTTGCGGCCCAAATCTAAAGCTCTCGATCTTGGCGTCTCCTATCATTCTCCCCGACTCAAAATGTTTCATCGCCTATGAAATACGCATGTAGTACTGATCAAGTGTATTGGACCCGAACGGTGGAACTCTTTGCAACTAGCCCAAACAATCTCGGCACTTGGTGATGTACGATCATCATCTTGATCGATTATAGCGAGACACACGGTAAACCTCTCCTTGACAAACCCAATAACCCTCCTCGCCAACCCACTCTACCAAATACTTTTGAAGCTTCTCATCAACTCTTCCAGACCCGAAAGAATTCACCCCGATGAAGTGTGATCACGATATCGAGTGGGAATACAGAAACTCAAGCGGCGAACTCTCATGATTGGCCCATGCGATCTCGGTAGTCAACTCACCAACCTTCATCTCATAAACTAGAAACTCTCTACCGCAGGTGAATGCCACAAGATCATCTAAAGTTTCCTCAATTATCTCTTTTCTCTGCCTGCTTGGAAAGGGAAGGGGTATTAGCTGCAAAGTTGGGATGAGATTGTGAATAGGGGGCGTTTGGAAAGGATTGCAAGGAGGTGGGGTTGAGACCAGAGAAGGAACTAGATCGTACGCATTAGGACAACTCCTTGCCACAATTCCAAAAGGTCCAGCGCCGTGGACCTGGAGCTTCTTTGCGACTCCCGATGGGAATCGTTTAAGTCCAATTCGAACCATTGCATGATCATTTTAATTAGAATTCAATAAAAGCCTTAGGTACATGCGTCGATAAATTGAGAGTTTCATTGCACAAATTAACTTCAGTGTAATTTCAGCATGCAATGCGAAATGAGACTCAAAACATGACTCACAATAAGACTCGAAATGTGAAGCGGTATGCAACCCAAGACGATGATGTGTATGTGTATCTATGGACTCGATACTCTTATGTGCATGCGGCGCTAACGACTCACATGTGGTGGACTCCATCAACACTAGTGACTCATGTGTAGTGGACTCTACCACACTAGTGACTCATGTGTGATCGACTCAAGTGACACTAATGACTCATGTGGACTTGACTCCACGGATCCCAATAACTCATGGGTAAGTGAGTCGATTGGCTCGTGTGTACTCGGTTCGACCAACTTCAAAGACTCAAGTGCACTCGACTTGGTTGAATCACGTGTGAGCGACTCAACATCACTGCTCACAAGGGAAATAGAAGTTTCTTTAACACAAATTAGACTTTCTTCAGCTTCTTCTATTTCCTCTTCACTCATCACGGTTCTAGGATCATACACAATTTCTTCCACTTTCATATTCTCCGGCTCCTTAAAACTCTCTTTTAGTCAATAAATTCGGAGTGGAAAATTTTGTGGAGCATTGGTAAGCAAAGTGTCCAAATCTGTGATACTTGGGACATTTGATGTAACCACTAGTTTTGGAGCTCTCAATAATTGTTCCTTTCCCATTATTGATTTTGGGAGACGGAGTAGTCAAGGGTTTCGATGGTTGAACCACGCAATTATATTTCTCATAGACAATTCGTTTACCGTGATCAATTTGAGGCCTCATAGGAGTATTCGCGGGTTTCAATGGTTGAACCCCGTAGTTAAAGCTCTCTTTAGTGTAGGTGTTTCTTAACTCCAATTGGGTGTGTTCATGATACTTATCCACCTTAGCTTTGAAACACCATAAAAGGTAGTGGTTCGTGAAAGGTACATACTTCTCGATAAGTTGCTTTCTCATGTCCTCCCATCGTGTGATGGGCTTACAATTAGCTAACTCGCATCGAAACTGAACATTAGTCCAATAGGTTTTGGCATGGCTCACCAACTTTGTTTTCACTAGCCCAATTTTGTACTCATTCGGTACGCCATACCAATTAGTCCTCTATACTAGACAGTCATTCCACGAAGGTTTTAGGATTCAGCCATCCATCAAAATTTGGAACTTCATCCCGAATTGATTTTAGAAACTTGTCGGTGGGATCGTACTCGGGTTCACGATGATGGGGGTATCTCCTGACTCTAGTCTCATCACGATTTTTGAGACTGCCAAGAATTTGGAGTGTAACGGCTCCCATTCTTAATCGCACACAATTCGGCTTTGATGTCCCTAATGACATCGGTAATCTCGCTCATGCTCATGGTGAACACGATTTATTACACGGGTTCTAAATGACATGCAAATATGAACCAACAATGGATGAGAAATTTTGTCAAACAGTAGACACGCATACTTTTGAACACAATTGAGACAAAATGCAATGAAAATTAAAATACAATAAATTAAAATGTCATACAAATATGCCCTAACCTAGAACCTAAGCTTTGATATCAAAACTGACATGGGACAAAACCCTAAACTACGTGAATGATAATGAAATGTCATCTGCCAAAATTAAATTCAATTGAGCAATAAATCACACAAACAATTGCGATACCTTAGGATTCCGGGGGTTTCCGCTTGGGTGTTCATGTTGATCCGGGTAGGGTCCAATCCGTGCGCTAAAGTCGTTAGTCTTGCGGAAGGAAGATCGTAGAGATAAAACTCTAGCTTCTTTCAGATTAGGGCGCTCGTAAGTCAATGATGGGATCGCTGGTTTTCCCTGGGTATTTGATGCAGAATGGATTGATGATTAAGGTGAGGTTTGAGGTGTATTGAATCGGATCGATTCAACGGTTCAAATGAAAGCTAGGGTTTATAATTTGAGGTATTCTAAAGAGTAGAGGCTGAACTTAGGGTTTATGGGAAACAAGATAAAGTAGAGAAATATAAATCAAAGAGATAGAGATAGAAAAGGATAGATTGTGGGCTTCGCACCCTTAGCTTCACACCAAACACCTTCGTGGGAAGAAGTCTCACTCTTCGAGGAAACTCATTTCAAGTTCCATAAGCAATAAGCTCTTTCATTCAGTAATCAATTATTAATTACATTGTTTATTTAGAGACCTTATATAGGAGGTCTCAAAACATAAGATATTACGAAACTACCCTAAAATAATATTCGAATTCAAAAGAAAAATGGAAAAAATGACTAAAACTAAGACTACTCGACGTATCTCGCTCGAGCGAGTTATCCCAGATAAAACTCTTCTGTGTGCATTCATTGATGTGTCACTCGAGCGGCAACCAGACTCGCTCGAGAGACTTTTGGCCAAAAGTTTGGCCTCTTTTCTGAAGCATTCTCACTCAAATGGGAAATGGGATCGCTTGAGCGAGATTGGGCAGTGTTCTCCTTTAGGCCTGGTTTTGGTTCCTTTTTTGTTTCTTCTTGCTTTGGAAATTTGTTGCAGCCCAAATCCAAGGCTCTTGATGTTGGCGTCCCCCGTCATATATATATATTATCGAATAAGTTCTAATTCAGCCTACTTTTTTGCGACAATGGTGGGATATTGATTGGTGGTTGTCTCTGTCCTTATATGAAGTATGCTATTATAGGTTAGTTGATTAATGTTCTACAAATAATCTTTTCCAATTGATGGAATGTTGGAGTTCCATTTTGAAAGTGATAGTTATTCAGACCTTACTGGTTCTACGTTTGTGAAGTTCGAATGTTACATATTTCATAATATTAATGTTCCCTTACATCTTCCCAAATTGTTATGTATTTCATAATATTAATGTTCCATTGAGTACGATTTATATCAGCTTGTGCATCCAAACTTTGAACCATGGATTTTTTATCTGTAAAGGATGAGATATCATTAAAAGAAACAAAATTACATTCAAACCTTGAGCATGGATTATTAGTTGAAAATTTGAGATAATGTTTTTCTGAGTTCTTATTCTAATTAAGTGGAACGAAAGGATACTGGAACACGTGACTTCTATAGCAACTTCAAACTCCAGACTATGATTTAGTACCACCACGAAAGATCATGGTTTTACATTAAATGAGCAAATGAAATAAAAAACTTTATTTGCTTTCTAGTCGTAGTAGCAAGTGTAGTTCTACCTCAAGGAGTAAAGTTTTAGTTTTCTCCCGCTGGCCTTCCTACTTAAAAGCAGCAGCCATGTTGTGACACCATTATTGCAAACTTGACCCAAGGGCTGTTCTCTTATTTCAGTGAAAGGCAAAGCGCTGTGCTTATTTCTCCCAGTCTTTTGAGGAGTATGTTGATGCTTGAGAACTCATCTGTTAAAGCTTTACCAATCCTTGGAAATACCTTTATGACATCTGCCATTCTATCGAAAGTCAATACCGGAGATGGGTCTTTCTTAGCTTTAACAATATGAAATAACTGTCCGATTGAGCAGTTAATTGAAAACCATATGTACAAAGCCTGATTTTCAATTCTGGCTGTTGAGAAGAGGAAATGGAAGACAGAGGGTTAATAAACCGAGGGTTATCCAGTTACTTTGTTGTAAATATTATGCAAGTCTATGCTTGTAAGTTTCGCCTCTTTATCCGAGACAAGAACAAATGAAGTGCATGAAAAGAGGGTTAATTAGAAGTTCATAAACTCATCAAAATTTTTACAAGCAAAGGATAACAAAAGTATGCAAGCCAGCTGATTTCACTATGGATAAAAACTTTAAATGGAGGAGGGAAGCTGGAGATCAGGTTATGCATTTATAGATTATATCTGTAACTTAAATATTTTACCTGGCAATTTTTTTTAACAAGTATAAATTATTATTCCGAGTGCATCATCTTCTGGCTTTAAGGCCTAAGATTTCCTCTCTTAACCAGTAAAGAAATATCTCATCCTGAAATTATCAAACAATTAGCTATCAATTTTTATCAAAGACCTTAAAATTAAGTTCGTAATAGTAGTGTTGCAATTTCAAGCGGCATGTTCTGCATCAGTCTCTTTTAAACCCCCTTTCTTATTTTATGTGGCCGTTTCTTTCAAACCTCAAAGCACGAGGTTTTAGTTCTCCCTTGTATCAGTGAAATGCAATGCGCGTTGTTCATTTTTATGAAGACTTATTTTAGGAGATTGTTGATGCATTGGAAATTAGCTTTTGGTTGAAAATTTGGAGTCCTTTGAAAAATCTTCATTATGACATTAGCCATTTTGTCATCAGTCCAGTCTGCAGCCTGATTCTTTAGCTTTAACAGCATAAAAAAGAAATTAAAAATAAAAATAAAAATAAAAGATATCTGTCCACAGTGAGCAATTCTTCGAATACTAAATCTACATAGCCTACCTCTTGTTGCAGGCTGCTGAAAAAAGGAAAGGGAAGAGAAAGGGTCTCTTCTTTAACAAATAGAGGATGCTTATCAGCTTGTTTATGGCAGTTGTAAAGGGGTATATAATTACTTCATTGTGAAAGTTAAGCATATAAATTTTCCTACTTTCTTATGTCAAAAATGTGGTCATTGTACCACCTTCAGCTTTGTAGCCAATTTTTTAGTGAAAGAGTAATATCAAGGCATTCTTGAGGTGCACTCAATCACTTGGTGGTGAGAAATTAGTTTCTGAAATCCAGTATAGAGTAAGTTCAATTCTGTTGTTAAGCCCTGCATTGTGAAAGAAAAGTTGTACACGTGAGGATGCGTGGTTTCACCAAGTGTGCCACGATTTTGAAGATCACGATGATCTGATCTATGGTGACTATGATTCAGGTAAAAATATATTTCCATCAACATTTAAAATAAACGGGCGGCTGCATTAGAGATTTGCTTGGCCACCATTATGTTTAAAAGCATTTGGCTGCTTTGAATCATACAATGGAGATGTTTTTCAAACCAATTTTGACACCATAAATTTTTAGATTGTGGTCTTCAAGTCATACAGCAAACTTGATGAAACCACACCCCACCCCATGTACAAAAAAGTTTCCTGTTTTCCAACTCGGTTCTGGAACAGGTCAGCTACCTAATCCAAACTCCATGTTAAAAAGGCAAGAAAACAAAATACCAACTCTGCTGCCCAAGGAAGTTCCTTGATATATGATAAGTAGCCGGTTCTGGTTTTCTCAGATAATAAACAGAGGCTGTCCAATTTGAGATATAATAGTTTTCATAAATAATTTTTTATGTATACCATTCACTTGAATTGGGGTGTGTTTCAGTTGTATCTCTACATGGTTCATATCAGTTGAGGCCAACCGAAACCTTGCAGAAACTTATGTTAGCTGGTGTATCTAAATGAGTCGGGTAAGAGCCCTATGTTTTAAGCATTTCTTGTAAAAGAAGCGTATGAGCCAAAATATCCAACCGTAGACTATCAATTTATGGAAAATTTACCTTAAGAGGGTTTACACATTGGGTTTAACATATTGCTATTCATCAAGGATCAGGCCCTCTACTTATTCAAAACTTTTAAAGGTTCAAACCGTGTGCGTTTTTAATCTTTAAAGATATGTTCCTGACCGATGCTTTTGCCACTTAAACGCGTTAATTGAAGTTCATATTATTTTTGAAAATCTTGAATGTACCCATTACTTGTCCATGTAAGTGAAATCTCTCTCTCTCTCTCTCTCTCTCTCTCTCTCTCTCTCTCTCTCTCTCTGACACTCCAGTGTGATCCACCCACTGCTGCTCTCTCGTCTTTCTTTTCTCACTCAGGCATGGGCAGACAAACTCAAAAACACTGGTCAATTTTGTATAAGACCAATCAGTCTAAATGAGACCAATGGGTCTCGATCAATTCAAGACTAATCAGTCACAGTGGAGATTAGTCTCAAAATGAGATCGATGGGACCCAAAATGAGATCGATCAGTCTTTTCCAGGGTGATTGAGTTTTAATGTCATGAAATAGTAGCCACCAAAGAACGGGACAGTTCTAAGCATTAGACAAGAGGACAATGAGTTACTTAACGTTAATAGGGTTTAAATAATTCTCTTTTCATTTACTTTAAATATTTAGTGAAAATAAGGAAGTACCCTCTGTTTGAAGCAATAAGTAGTTTTGAATTAGAATTTAAAAAGAATAAAGTCATCTTTCAAGTTTAAGAATAAAATTTAAATTTTTGCGATTTAATTAAAATTTCAACTTTCAAATTTCAAGCTTTTCCTCGAACTTCCAAAACCGAAAAGGTTAATTATCTTAAAACATAAAAGTTTACTAAATAAATATCTTATCATGACTTTCAAGTGAGAGAAGATGATCAATCTTAATGTTACTAGACCACAGATAACAAGACAGTTTTATGCATCAGTCAGCAGGACGTCAACGGACGCTTATTTGCACTAAGCATAATTTGAGTAAACATCATTAGTGATCAATTTACTTATTTACATTTCTCATCGTTACTTTCAAGTGAGAGAAGATCAATCGATCATATTAATGTTATTAGACAATAGACATCAAGGAAGTCCTATGATCGGTCAGCAGGATATCAAAAGACTCTTATCTGCATTAAACGTAATTTAAGTAAATACTAAATACCATCAGTCATCAAGACACTTGTTTACGTTTACAGTTAATGTAAAAATACTATCATAGTGATCATGGGTCAAAAAATCGTCTGATACGTATCGGTTTTGGACCTGGGTGGTACGATACATTGCCTATGTATCGTACCCCCTAAAAAATAAGATAATTATCATCCGATACGGGCAAACAAATTATCGTCCGATAATTTGATTTTTAATTATTATTAATTTTTTAATATATCAAAACGATACATTCAATGTATCGCCGATACGCGATACGTATCGAACGATACATTGAATGTATCGGATGATACGTATCGTCCTGAACTTCAAGACGATATGTATCGAAAATCTGATATTTTAACCCTTGATAGTGATATGCATAATTATCAAGTTAGCATCCCGGAGAGAAAATTCGGCAAAAAAAATAACTCAGTCATCGGACAATATCAGAAAAAAAAAATGAAAATTATAAAAAAATATAAATTGATTTTTTATTCGGATACAAATTAATCATGATTATATCATAATAATCACATTTTCCAAATTAAAATGTATTTTAATCATTTTACCAACATTTTTCAAAGAAAACAAAAAGGTATTAAAAGTTAAAACGTATTTCTGATAACTATGGTGATTAGTTATCACCATAGTTATAATTTTCCAAATTATAAAAAGGGACCATTTGCACTTTGTGCTTGTTTAAATTCAAACTTAGAGAGGACATCCATGGTTACCAATGTGGCTCTGTAAGTTCATAAGCTCAGCTCATGAACTTGCTTGAAAATACAGGCAAATTCACACTTTACACAACAAAGTAACCATGTAGGCTTTGAAATTTTTTTGATGTGGCCTAATAAATGGTGTTATATGGCTAGCACTTATTTTCGTTTCCAGTATAAAACGGGTGATATGGCATGAATGAGATGAAGTGTGAGTCATGTGCTTAACCCAATCATCTTCTAACATATAGAATTAGATCCAGAGACCAATCAAGAGTCAGCAAAAATAAGAAAGCCCTTTTTGGCAACTCTTTTCTTAAATACGCTTTTTATATAGAGAGGTGTCACATGTTGCATCTTAAAATGGTCTACCACAATGCTAAAAATGGGTGAGAAGCAGTAGGGCAGTTTCTCAAATACAGTACCATTTTCAGCCAAGTCCATGGATAAAATGTTCTTGTCACCTAGCATTTTTCCCTTAAAAAATTCTTTTTGGAAAGAGTTGTCAGAGAAGGCCTTAATCTTCTCTTTTCGTAGAAGCTCTCATGTATTCTGCCAAGGAGACTTTGACCATCCTTCTTTACACGGTAATCCTTCTTTACACAGTACATATCTGAAAGTTGATAAATGAATCATTTTTTTGTAAGATTTAACAAGCATGTGGTGCCAAATGCCACACTTTTTTAACCAAATCAATTTTTTTTCCAAATGATAGGGCATCATATAAACTAAAATGTGCCCAAAAAACATGCACATCATTGTTTTCAGGTCATCCGATTAGAGCATTGACCTGCATTTTATAGTAACAAGTGCCCAAATTAAAGTACCCTCTTCAAGTGGTTTGAATCCTTTGATAAGCCCATTTTTAAAGTGGCTACCTTTGAGTTTGAATTCCCCACCCTAGGGATTTATATCCAGTGCTAACCCGACACATGGTAACTTAGGGTGTGTACGTGCCCGAGGGAATAGTTGGGTGCTCTGAGAGGCCCAGACACCCAAGTTATCAATAAAAAAAGTTGACACCTGGACTGGTACTCTACCACTTTGGATAACTTAGATTGATCAAAGATACACACGCCACGGGGTGTATAAAGTGTGGTGTCGAAGGTTGTATTGACTCCCATCACTGGCTCCATCTCATTAAATGAAAACTTTAATAGGCTTTAAAAGCTATTGCATGTCAAAGCTAACATCTACAGATGCCATCCCCCCTGAACTCAATTAATGTCCACATTTTTATGGTGAGAGATAGGCTTCATGCAATTCTATTGAAGTCGATGATAGCTCATTAATCCTTCAATATTTCTCCACGTTCGTTTATGACCTCCCAATAAAACCACCAATAAATAGTAGTGGATGTTTTGAATTCTAGAGGTATTTTACTACTAATTTCCATGATTATTTTTAAAAAAACAGAGAAACAAAATCAAGCTCCTCAAGAACAGCAGGAACAGTCAAGCCAAAATATATTAGAAGGATGTTTCATTTACAAGCTTGACATTGTTCACATAGACCAGCAAAGAGTTTTTAGGTACAGCTTGGTGGGTTCAAACACTTATAGATGCCTGAAGCAGGTTGCTTATAAGTAGGTAGGGTGTTTGCATCTATAAATCTGGCCTCCCCGGGACTGAAAGAGAGATCCCTGTGCCTGCAAATATGGTCACATTAGGATAAAAATCCAACATCAATGCAACATATGTAAACAAAGGAATAATTTGTGGATTCCATCTCTGTACTGACGTGTGGTGCGCTGATATATTATCATGGTGGGGATGCACCATTGAAGAATTCCTTCTATTTGAATAAATCTGATCAACATTGTGAACACAAGACGTAAAGAAATTTTGGACAATACATAGAGCTAGAAACTACTAAAAGGGATAAAAAAAAGTTTTAGAATGCATGGAAAAAGGTGTTTCCATTTTGGAAAAATTGGCCTGTAAACTATACTATACTCGATAAATCCAATGGGAGGAAAAAAAAATTGAAGTTAATAGTGTTACCTACGAAGATCGAGTCCTACTAAACCGGCTTGTAGAACTGTTAAGTTATCGGAATCCGGTGAGACGATTATTACCGTATCACCAGAGTATTGGGTTTCGAGAATTGACATGAGTTGTGTCACACGAACAAACACATCAGCGACACTCTCATTTGGAGTCCCATCATCAATAGGAGGTGGTTTGTTCCTTGGAGATATGCTGTCTGATGCATATACCTGATGTATTTTTGTTCATGGAAAATAAATAAGCAAGGATTAGTTTTAATGAAGATGTATCTGAAAATTATATAGCAGAAAGAGATAAAAATTAATACTGCTGAAAGAATACTGAAAATCAACAGAGAGTGACAAGAAATGTGAGAAAAGAAAAAACTATCATAGCCCTAGAAATCCACCTTAAATTTAACAAGCAACTGGGAAAGAAAGATGGGTTGTGTGTCATACTATATGATCTTGTAACCTCTGTCCACCATAAAGATGAAAATTGTAGTGATCGGTGAAAAAAAAACACAATGAATTTCAACTAGGAAATCAGCTAACTTTTGATTGACTGGGGAGTAGTTTGATAGTTTTTAGTAACCCTGAAGGTAGCTGTATAGGTTCCTATAATTCTGGGATGTGACGAACTTTCTGCAACTCCAGTAACAGTTCTGAGATTTTTGAAAAAGAAAAAAAAATTGTGCAATCATAATTAATTATGAAAGCTAGGAATAGCAACGAGAATTTGAAAAAATGGATAATTGTGTACTTTTAGGCTGTGTTTGGATAAAACATGGGAAAATGGACGAAAAAGCATGAATTTTTCCTACAATTTCCCATGGATTTTTAGCTTGCATGAATATGCAGTATTCTTCGTTTTCCACCATTTTCTGCTGTTTGGATAACCATATTGATAGTTTGAAAATATAGGATTAATCAACCATTAAATAGGAAGCACCATCCTCAACTATCATGAACAAATAACAACTTGGCCATCATAGACACAAACAACACACCACCCCCAGCCATAATCACCACTTGCCAACTCATGATAGAAGGAAAAAAAAAACAAATGGTGGAGAAACATGATGACTACATATGTATTAAGGAAAGATATAGAAAGAGAGAGAGAGAGAGAGAGAGAGAAAAGAGAAGAGAGATAGAGAAAAGAGAAGAGAGAGAGAGAGATGCTATTATGATGTGTGGGTTGGGGAAGACTGGAGATGGTGTAAAAAAGAAAAAAAGAAAAAAAAAAGGAAAGCACGTCTTCGCTCCCACATAAGATTCTTCCTTCTCAACCCAAGTTTCACATAATTAAACCTTTGACTAATGTGAATCGGAAGATGGAGTTCAGTTTTAGTCCTAATCATTGATATGAAAGATCTTGAGATTGTGGTCTAACCATCAGATGGTCAGATTACAATTTCATGTGGCACACATCCCAAAAAGTGATCCGAGAATCATATTTGATTTACGCCTATGATCATGTTCATTTTCAATGGTCTAAGCATGTAAAACCCGGGTTGAGAAGTAAGAATCTTAAGTTGTAAATAAAATACCTAAAAAAATATGAAGTTGTAACCTCGGATAGAGACCCACACCTTAAATTTTTCCAAAGGCTCGGAAAAATAAATGTGCAAGGGGTACCCTCACACTTTTCTCTCGGATAAACTTGGATTAAATTAGTTATTTTTCTGAGTCTTATATTCACATCCAAACAGAGAAAAATGGTGGATTCATGAGTCCGACCCTTCAAAATCTGTCACTTTCCCGTATCCAAACACACCCTTAAGGTCGAAATGGTCAGAAGCAGCGTGTTAATTGGTTGGAAATAAAGTGGGAAATTGACCCTAGTTTTAAGGCAAGTAAGTGTTGAACTGAAAGATCAGTAAGTGGTAACGAATTGAAAAAAGTAGCCAATATCTCTATTAATGTAAGTGAATTATTTGAGAAAAGACCAATGCCCAAATAGACTAAATTCTTCTTTAGCGAAGAAAAAGAGGGTGAGGTGAGATGCACCGGGAAGTTGGAAGTTTATGCTTCTGCAAGCAGTAAAGAGGAAGACCTTGAGGGAACCCAGTGCCATATTGGAAGAAAAAGGCTCCCTTTCTCTTGGAAGAACAAAGAAAAGACTTTGTTTTCAAATAAAACTACATTTTGTTGCAACCCATGGTCAAAAGAAAAATCATGAAAATAAAATTGTAAAAAGTAATCTGCGAGATAAGAGTGGAAATGCTAGGTTGGAGGAGAAAGGAGATTCAGTTTGATGGCATAGGACTATGACCTAGGAAAGTAAGGCCCTGTTTGGCAACTATTTTCCAAAAAACACTTTTTAGGTGCTGTAAAGAGGTATGTCACATGCTGCTTCTCAAAAAGATCTATGACATGCTGAAAATGGTGTTGTGTGAGAAGCAACATAAAGCAGCTTCTCAACACAATACCATTTTCAGCTAGAGGTGGTCAGGTACTTTGGTGAAATGTGTTTTTCACCCTACATTTTTCCCTTCAAAAAGAGTTTTTTAGAAAAGGATTGCCAAACAATGCCTATATGAACATAAACCAAGCTCGTTTATGCTTCTACGGAACCTATTTTTCAATAGCAATACGTATGAGTGGGTTGATAGTTTATGAGAAAAGTAGATCCTTTGAAGCGAATACCCACCTACTCATTGTGATAGCCAACTATTAAAAAAAAAGGACTGAAAAATATGCTTATTTATGTATGGTTCCAGCATAATATTTTTTCATTAACAAAATTACTTGTCTAGAAGCTGCTAGGTACTAGCATCTCCAAACAACTGATGTAGATTTAAAGTCTTTCTATTCTTATTATATACCCAAAATTAAAACTTATCTTTCTTCTTGTCATATATTTTTCAATGCAATGAACATTTATGTAGTGTTTCTTGTAGAAGAAAACATTTAAGAATAAGCATGTTACAGGAACTCCAAGGAGCAAATGGTACAAATTTCTAATCCCAATTGACTATTGTCCAAACACAATCTTGGCAGGCTCAGAATTCTCATTGACATCTGCAACCCTTCAAATCTCTATTTGCGGTACAAATCTTTAAGGCCTCATTCAGGTGTTTCCTGATTTTTCTCAGAAAAGCTCAGACTCTTAAAAACTCATATTCCTGCAGATTCTTGGCAGACTCGGATTCCTGACTTTTCCCAGATGCGTTCTTAAGTTACTCTAATTCCTGACTTTTCCAATAAAAGTTCATAATCCTTCGTTCTTAAGTTCTTCTCAGAAAATACTCAGAATCGGTTCAATGGGTGGTTGTCCTACGATCGTAGAAATGTTATCTAATCATCGGTTTATGTATCGTACTCGAATTTGACTCAAATTAGACAGGTAACTAATCGATGCGAGGCTGAACATATTTGACAGAGTTTTTTTCTGATTCGGATTTAATGGCTAATAGATTGTAAATCATACATAACAATCAATTAAATGGTGGCCAGAAGAACATTATGGAGAACACTTGAACATAAAATATCACATAAGACATATATATATATATATATATATATATATATATATATATAGAAAATGACAAAATACATATCGATTAAGCCAGTATGAGAAATTTGACTTTATATATATACACATACTAGGCCGTTCCAAAAAATTTGCCTAATTTAAAATTCTCTCGAAAAATGACTACGAGGTAGAATCATCCTCATCGCCATCCTCCTAAGAGTAGGAGGATGTGGCAGTACGTCGTGTGGAGCCCATGGCACCATCGAAGTTGTCGAAACATGATGATGAAGGGGAAGATCCAACATTTTTTATTTAATAATTTTTATGCCTTTTGTAGAATACATATGCATTATTTCGATTTTAAAAAATGTATATATATATATATATATAATGTTTTTTTACTTTCTTACATACTTAGTGAATTGCTCTAGTGGTTGACAAAGTCCTTGGAGCACCTAAATAGATGGAGGGGAGCGAGAAAAATGGGCCTAAAAAGGATGCTCATGATCACGATCATTTTGGGGATATGTGTCACGTAGAATCAACATATGACTATCTGATTTGTGGACCATGATCTCAAGATCTATTTTGTCAAAGATTGGGATTAAAAAATAATCTTCATGATTTGATTCAAGGTAGTCAACGTGTCAAAAGTGACGCCTTAAACATGGTGATTATGGGGTATTGGAATAAAAGACAGCTATTAGGTTTTAAATATCTCAAAGGTAACTATATGGTGTATATACAAGGTAGAGTATACATGTTAGAACTCAGATTCGGACCAAATCTAAGTAATTTACTCGGACGCATGAAGGTCACTTTCGCTCGGAAAGCAGCCGAAATCTGGTGGGACCCACCCAAACTCTCGAACGGATAACTCCCTTACATTTACTCAAATTTTCACCACTTTCTGAGTTGAAACTCAGATTCCGAGTGAAAAGGAGCTCCCGAATGAGGCCTAAGGAAAGAAGAATTAGCATTCCAGCAATAACATGAAAAGAACCTGATCATTTTGTTGATAGGCTTTAGCAGTTAATTATACTTGTGTCACCACATTATGTGTTTAGTAGTGTTCAGATATAAAACGATTCCATGCAGAGGGTCATCATTGCTAAATCGAATACAGTGTTGGCCTTAAACTCAATTTTTTTTATTAAAAAAGAAAAAATGAAAGAAAGAAAGAAACTCGCCCTGTAACTGTTAATTGATTGAAAACGCAGAAGACAAGATCAAAACTAACTGAAAAATGAAATGGTTGCCTGGAATCTTACATGTGTACTTAGACTAATGTCTGATACGCATGGAGCCCTTGACCAAGCATGCCATGGATGGAAGTGGCAAGGAATAGGGGTTTCTTTCTTCTTTCACAATCTTTAGAGCCCCACTATGTGAACTTCCTACTGTGGTGTGACAACCCAGACCCACATACCACAATATTGTTTGGTTCTGGGCTTAAGTCTCCTCCATGTCTTTGTTCCTGGCATGGGCTTAAGTCCCCCATCCAAAACACGTTGTGACATGGAAGGTCCGCATACACCTTATAGCCAAGGCTCTGGACATCTCCCAATCCAATGTGGGTCTATTACATGTGGTGATCAATTAGTTACCAATTACCATTATCGAATCTATTCTAACCAGGGATATATACTAGCACCCAAATTGTAGCTTCTCCAACAGCTGGGACTGTGAAAGCGCAACGCAAATTGCAATCCCACCAGCATGAGCCTCACTAATCTCAATGCCTAGCGGGAAATAGAAATAAAATACAGAATTATAGGAAATAACATTAATTTTTCAATGGGACCTAGAAAACATGAAATTATTTAATCAGAAAAACAGCTTGTAATGCCTATTTTCCAACATTGTGCTCACCTTTTCCCAAAATCTAAAACAATCTATGCCAGTTAGGGTCTAAGTGTTTTTCATATGCATGGGTTGTGACACATAATTGAGCATATTAGTCGGACTCAAAAAATCTAGTTATCATGCACCAGACCAAATATATTATGAGTAGCATATCACTAAAGGTTGATATAAGTTTACCTCAATAACAGACTCCAACTTCCTTCCTTCAAGTGCTCCCAAACCACGAGCATCCAAAAAGCTGTACTCCGGGACTATTTGGCTGTAGCAACAAGGATGAAACAGAGAAATTGAACTACAAACGGTAAGATATCATCAAGTTCCACCTTATGAGGCCATTATCATTCTTAAATGGCTTTCAAGTGGGTAATATGCAAAAAGAAAAGGTTGTGTACAGGCCTAGTTGTTGTTCAGTGAGTCGATACCCGCGATTGAATGCATTTGGACCTTCTGGATTGTGATATACCCAAAAAAATGTGCTGATCAAATGATCCAGACCATTTGATCAACAGACTATTTTGATTTCGTCTTACTTGATTGAGCATCTAACATTAGGGAATTGATCGGATGATTCATGCATAGCGCATTCAAGAAGTAGCCCATCAATTGGACAATCACATGGCTCATTTGAAATATGATGTGCCTTCTTAATTTTCATTTCAACAGTGCAGAAAATAAAGGTCCAAAGTACTATAACCCTAAACAGAATCAGATTCATTAAATCCCCGCCCACCTGCGATTAATGCCATTCACGGAAGCAATAATCTCCGCAACCTGGTAAGATCTCTGCGTAATCGAAGGCCAGATCCAGCAATTCCCATCACAAGCTCCCATCTCCTTCAAAGCGAAAGCCGCGTGCACTGCCTGCTTCTTCCCTTGTTCCGACAGCCCACTGTCCACTGAAGTCTTTGCCACCGGGTTCGTGTTGATAATCCCTTTTCTTTCGAACTCAGATTCGCCAGCACGAACCAGGTAGTACCTTACATAGGACCAAGAAAACAGCATTAGGACAAATAATGTAAACTGATTCAAGGAAAATAAATAAAATGATTACCGATTGTTAAGTCGAACTGGAGGCATTTGAAAGAGGCCACGAGCATGGGAGATTTGAAGAGATTGGAGGAAAGGGGCTGAGAAAGTGAGTTCTATCAAAAGATGACGCCGATTTATGGGTTTGACGAAATGAGGGGGATTTCTAGAGAGAGAGAGTGCAGGAGGTGGAGGGAGAGAAGGGATTCTTGAGGTTGTTGATGTGGATATCATTTTCTATTTTTTTTATTTTTTTGGTTTCAGTTTTTCGGTTGGCTGGTAACTCCCAACGGCTGCCAACGGGTTGTCATTCTTTTAAGCTTATTAAACGACTACGCCCGGTGACCATCCGCTTCTGCTTGTAATAGTTGGGGAAGAGCGAGAGAATAAGAGGAGCTTATTTAAATGCACCGCCGAAATAGGTTGTTAGTATCAAAACGAATTTTAAATAGACTCTGCGGGTTGTTATGACCGTCATCTACATATTTATCGATATTGTAAAACGTCACTGATCACGTATGAATAGGGTGCGAGCATGGGTCGGACTCTTATACTAAACGTCGGTTTGCCGACTTTAACAGCTATGGGTTGCCTAAGGTTTAATTAGTTTGTTTCCCACTTCTATTGGATCTATTTAAAAAATGGAGTTTGTGGCCCCCTATGTTAGAAAGGATTGACCTCGTTCCTAAGTACCTTCTATAAGCTTCTTTGGGCAAATCAATCAGGCAAGGGCAATTTTAAAAATATAGAGAAAGATTATGGACCTAATTGGCGCTAAGGGAAGAATTTCAACAAGGGCTTCCTAAGGGGATGAATCTAAGGCTATACCATTATCCCTTCAATACTCCTTCAATAATCGAGACAAGTGAGTATCCTGAGATTTCTAGAGAAAATTCTACAGCTCTAGGAACCAAAAACTTAGAATGCAACTCAACCTTTTTTTTTGAGATCTCAAAGCGAACCTCAAATTTTTCCAAAGGAACAAGTTTTGAGAATTGATGTTGTGTAGAATGGTGAGGGGTAAAGGCCTATTTATAAGTATTTGAGCAATTATACGTAAGTAGTCATATGCACAATTCGGGAATTGTGCACATGAAATCCTGCATATAATTGAATTGTGAGCATGGTTCTATGTGCATAATCCCCTGGAGGTCAGTCACCGACTAATTGATTGACTGGCTCAGCAGAAGAATCATAGTCCTAGTCCAATTGGACTGATTATGCACGTGTGGCCATACGTATAATTGAATTATGTCCATGATACCATGCGCATAATTCAGGACTACGAGCGGTGCACGAGAAGTGTGTTTCCAGTCCAATACGGATTGATTGTGCGGTGGCGAACGTGCGCACAATCAAATTATGTGCAGACTGTTCTGGGCATAATGCAGGACCTTCCGAGCCGGGTCGGGTCCGAGTCTATGAGCTAGGATTCTAACCTAGAACTCAATTATAAACTATGTGAATAGTGTATAACATGGGTTAAAATCTCAAAAAAATGATACGTATCGTCCAACCTCAAAACCGATACGTATTGGACGATACGTATCGGTATCGGACAATACATTCTAATGTATCATCTGAAATTTTGGATTTTTCTGTGAGAGGCACCGATAGTTACCTTGAATGTACCGTATCGGTGAGGTCCAAAGCCGATACGTATCAATATCAGACGATATTTTGACCCATCTGTATAATCCCCAAATTACAAGGTTTTAAGACTTTTGGAGAGGGTTGACCCTTTCTGAAAGTCGTGGGCATGGTCAGAGATTGACCTAGCATGTTTGTATACTCCGAGAGAGCGAAAACGGGGTGTCTACACAGACGTGTTAGAGACTATAAGCTTTCCATATCCATTTAAGGTATCGGACAATACGTATTGGTATCGAACGATACATTCCAATGTATCGTCCAAAATTTTGGATTTTTGTGTGAGAGGCACCGATAGGTACCTTGAATGTATCATATCGGTGAGGTCCAAAACCGATACATATCGGTATCAAACGATATTTTGACCCATTTATATAATCCCCAAATTACAAGGTTTTAAAACTTTTTGAGAGGGTTGACTCTTTCCAAAAGTCGTGGCATGGTCAGAGATTGACCAAGCATGTTTGTATACTTCCAAAGGGCGAAAACAGGGTGTCTACACTGACGTATTAGAGATTATAAGTTTTTCTTATCTATTTAAAATAATACAACTTATATTTGAAGCATGATAAGCTTAAGATTAAACGCATGTATCTCATATGATGGTTAAAGTTACATGTTAAGTTCAAGCTCGATCTATGGAGTACACTAAGCACCCCTACAGAGCACCATGGAAATTTTGTTCACCCTCGGACTTTATATTGACAGATTCTACCAATCAAGATCATGAGGGTTACGAGGATGATTTCGTAGAAGAGGGTGTCACAGACAAGAATCCCGAAGACTATTTTCCAACTGTTTGATTTCTTCGTAAGTATGGTTGAATGTTTTATTTGAAATTATTATAACTATTATGTTTTGTATATTCACAACTTTAACTTTTTAGTTTTTCCGCTGCAAGAGATTACTTTTATTGGAATTGAGAGTCAGGTTGTTATTTAGTTTTACTCTTAGTGAGTATCTTGAGACATACAGTAAATCAAGATTTTACTTTTTTTTGCCATTATTTTAATTACATTTAATAGTGATATTGGATCGCTTATTATCATGACATGCAATTGTCATGGGCGACTTAATTATCAATTTGATCTTACTGTTTGGATATTTTAGTTATTTAGCATTTATGGCTTTTAATTCACTTAAAAAAAAAAAATTGGCCACCTTTTTCATATATCGTTATAATAATTGTTGTTTCATGATCATGATGTGTAAGTGATGACTTGAGATCACCAGTTATGCTTAAAAGGGATTTTGGGTCGTTACACCCAAAATCTCTTTTAAGCATAACTATTACACCCAAAATCTTTTTTAAGCATAACGGGAAATCTCAAGTCATCACTTACATATCATGATCATGAAACAACAATTATTATAACAATACATGAAAAAAGTGATCAATTTATTTTTTTTAAGTGAATCAAAAGACAAATGCTGAACAACCCAAATATCCAAATTGTAAGATATTGATAACTAAGTTGTCCATAGCAGTTGTATGTCATAATAAAGGTTGCAGAATAATTGATAGTTGAACTAGAAAAAATATTCCTGGTCCTGGGTCGAATCGATCAACGAAAAGAAGAAGAGCAATATCATATAGGTTATCGTCAATCGTCTCACTAAGTCAGCTCACTTCGTACCTTATCGTACAACTATTAGCTCAAATCAGAAGGTGAATATGTACATCAAAGAGATTGTGCGGCTACATGGAGTACACGTGAACATCCTTTTTGACAGAGATCCAAATTTCACCTCTCACTTATGGGAGAGCTTTCAAAAGGTCGTGCGTTCACGATCTAATTTTAGCACGACCTTTCATCCTCAGACCAATGGGCAAACAAAAAAGGTGAATCAGACATTGAAGACATGTTACGTGACTGCATCCTTGATTTCACGGACAATTTGGATGAACACTTATCATTAATGGAGTTTGCTTATAATAATAGCTATTAAGCAAGCTTTCAGATGACACCATTCGAAGCTCTACATGGAAGAAAATGCAAATCCCCACTATGTTGGAAAGATGTTGGTGATCATAAGCTTTTTGGACCAGAGTTAATAGAGCAGGTCACTGAAAAAGTTAAGGTAATTAGAAAAATATTAAAAATTGCTCAAAGTCGTCAGAAAAGCTACGCAGACCAAAAGCGTCGAAACGTGGAGTTCCAGGTATGTGGTGACTCCTAGTTAAATATATTTGTTCTAGAATCGTATTGAAGAATGATCTTAAAATATATCACTCTCCTTGATAATTTGTTCTTAAGTTGGAGATTAAGTGTTTGTTAAAATCTCACCAACAAAGGGTGTGATGAGATTTGGAGAAAAATGAAAGTTAAACCCATGCCAAGAACAAAATCAGGGAGGGAACTTAAGCCCAGAACCAGACAATATCTTCCGTTGTGCTCTCTGAGACACAGATGATGCGTTCTGGGTGGAGACTTAAGCCTATGCCATAAACAAAATCAGGACGGAGACCTAAGCCCAAAATCAGACAATATTGCCACACAAATTCACATGTGGGTCTAGGTCGTCACAGATTCGCCAACACGAATCAAGTAGTACCTTTCGAAGGACAAAGAAAACAAAAGTAGGATAAAAAATGTAAACTGACTCAAAGAAAATAAATAAAATGATTACAAACTGTTAAGTCGAACTAAGGGCATTTGAAAGAGGCCACGAGCATGGGAGATTTGAAGAGATTGGAGGGAAAGAGCTGAGAAAGTGAGTTCTATCAAAAGATGACGGCGATTTATGGGTTTGACGAAATGAGGGGGATTTATAGAGAGAGAGCGCGCAGGTGGTGGAGGGAGAGAAGGGATTCTTGAGGTCGTTGATGTGGATATCATTTTCTATTTTTTTTATTTTTTGGTTTCAGTTTTTCGATTGGTTAGTAACTGTCAACGGCTACCAACGGATTGTAATTCTTTTTAAGCTTATTAAACGACTACGCCCGATCACCATCCAATGTTATCTAGATAATTGACTTTTCGGTTCATCTGAACCATTCAATTATGTAAGGTAACCTTTGAAGGTATCATTTTACGGGTTGCCATTGCTATAAGAGAACTACAATTTACACACAAGATTTGTCTCCTGACAAGTGGGCGGACAGTCACACGGTCGGTCACCCGCTTGATCAGGCGATAGTGATCTGCCACCCGATTTGATGACCAATCTGTCACACTATCTGCCACCACTTATAGATAAAACACGTGGGTGGAGCAGTCATACAACAAAGATCATGCCGCAGTAGTTAAAAATTGTTTACAAAAGTTTTGGTGTATTTGGTTCTAAGATGAGTTAATATATGATGTGACCCGAGTTGTGCAAACTGTCTAATAATTTAGCCATGATCTCAAGATCCGTAGGGCATATGATTGGGCCGAAAAATGATCTCCAATATCTAATTCAAAGCAATGAATGAGTTTTAAGCATAAACGCCCTGAGATCAGGTGAGTGTATTCGAAGGTACTCAAATTTAAATTTTTGCAATGTGGAACTAGCTAGTCATTAGAAGAGTATATTGTTCCCAAATTTATGTCGCTAGTATTCAGTAAGTTAGTGTCAAGTTTATCGAAAAATAAGTTAGAGTGGGTCGTGAAAAAAGATGCCTTATGGGGCCAATGGTGCACAACTAAAATGGTAAACCCTTATGATATTTTAGGACATTTAAAAGCCTCTAATAATAGACCTCAATATTAATGCATATTCAATGAGTTGGTATTAGGTGGACATACTTGTGCACCAAAAGTGGTGCACAAGTCATCTATTATGCACTTGTGACACTTATAAAGAGAGCCTCGTATTATAAGCGATAATAGTAATCCTAAAGTTGAGATTAAGCCCTATTATTATTTTTATGTTTTTTTATAGATAGCTGGACTCGAATCTTGAGGTTGCAATATTTTTTTTGGAGCCATTTTATTTATATATATTATATAATTAAGTTGAGCCCAAACTTGAGACCTTGAGGTTGTAATTTTAAAAGTCATCTCTCAAATATGAATTATGATTTACAACTCTAAACAAATTTTCAAATTAAGGTGTATATATAAAACTAAGTGTATCTCTAATGGCATCAACCAAATTTTTAAAAACACCGACCTAGCCTCACCTGTAGATGATTTAATATGTAGGTAGGTGATTGCTTTTACAGGTTTGGTCAATGCAAATAAGAGTTAGTCTACAATGATTGTGCACCCATCATGAGTGGATACGACAATCCACAAATATGTGTGATTCCATGACATGCACGGACTTTCAATACATGGAAGGTCGTGCACATGATGGGTGGACACCCATTGTAGACTAACTGTCATAACCCGTAATTCTACCCCATCCTAAGGGCTTAGAATTTTGAGTTATGACCTGCACGTATCCCAGATACACTAAGCGGTCATATACATATATCTAGTTCCACGAAATCCATGAAAGCCAACAAATAAGGGTGAAATATAAAAGCAATAATAAATAATTAAATAAATGTGATAAAATTCAGGTAAATCACCAATAGAGAAAATAAAAGTCGGAAACAAATCCGATATATGAAACTATCGAGTCAACGATAATAGTATCAAACAAAATTCAGTACCGAGTCTACAACTATTAATAATTGGCGCTCGGATCAAAATCAACACCGAAGTCCTCCTGACAACTAGCGGCGTCGCCTTCTAAAGGCTCCTGGTACTCAGCATTCATGAGGTCAATGAAATCAGTACAATCGTATCAAAAAAGCCAACGTCCACCTAGTCAATATAATCACCCATGGTTGTTAGATTTTTGTGGAATGAGTTTACTCAGTCACGTAAACTCAGTGAATATACCACCAATCCACCCCATTATACTTAGGTGCATCTCGTGAGTGATACACATAGTATCTCAAAACAACTAAAAGAGAATATAATCAAAATATGTGCATAATATAAAACTCATATCATAACATAAATGCAAGACCATAATTTAGACACTCATATCCTAACGTATCTCATCATATCTCGTAATATAATATATCTTATTATTCTCGCACATATGCCTGTACACTATATAAGCGTAACTATCATACTCATAATCCTAAACAACTTGTGCCAGAGTTCCTACTCGAGCTACCATGTGAAGGTCACCATAATATCATACCACCATATCATAATGTTATATAATTGCCCTCTCTATTCTACTCATACTTCCCACCCAGTCTAATGGGGAGACATAATGGTCAAACGTAGTGCATAACATACTCACACTCATATTCATATTGTCTCCCAGAAACTCGTCTTGGTTGTAAGACGTTGTTGTCCTTATGATGACTACGCAAGGAACGACACATACAGACTTAAGTTCTTAATTTTTTGTTAGCCTACACAGCGGTCTCTTATTATCGTACTTATAACTTATCATATCTCATACTCATACTCGTAATATACTCTTACAATCTTAATTTTAGGGCGAGCTATAGTGGAATAACTTTATTAAATTATATTTCCAATGAGAGGGTTTCGTAGTAATCTGGATGTACTTCGTGTGACCTAACTTACTCAACTCATATAATGCAATCAAAGCTCAGACTCTACTTCCTTGAAGATTGTATGAGTTATGTAAGTACAATATATTGATTGAGGCTTTGATGATTCGGATAGACCCCATACTTTAAATCTTTTGAGGACTTATTGGTTTCAAGGAAGTTTGATCATTGATGATAAAAGACCCTTAGGTTCAATTTTGTATTTAAAGATTTATTTAAGAATAACTTATATAGTTAGGAACTTGTGAAAAACATTATAAATGATCTATAAGGATTGAAAAATAAAGGATGAAACTCTTCTAGAATTGAGGGGCAATAAAATAAATAAATCCTTGAAGATTTAACTGTTTAAGATTTTAGGTGATATGAGATGTCAACTATAAGAATAGCATATTATAGGTTATATTAGAAATGACTTCAATAAATCTTTGAAGATTTGAACCCTAATTGAATGACATATTTATTATAATTTTCAAAAATATATTCCAAAATTGATTGATCGATTCTTGTCCGAATAGACAACAAATTTTTATTTTATAATTTCACTATATCACGACCATAACTTTAATGCGTATTAATCACAAGTAGGTTTCGATTGATGGTCGTGGGTTACCTCACTTTAAATTATAATACCTTGCTGTTTATGCATTAAATTATAGTAATATATATATATATATATATATATATATCAATTTTATTGCTTCAATGTGACCTCTTCGATAGCATGAAGAGTTAAAACTTCGATGGCCTCATAAAAATCGAACTCTTACCTTCACGTTATTAAAATCACACTATAATTATCCTATTTTATATTTGTATCGATGCTATGTAAATATTTATATATGTGTAAACATAATAAAAATATGGATGTAAATTTTTCTGTAAATATGATAATTCTGTGTTTCTATCTTATTTATGTTATACGAGTTATGAATATTTTAGGTCATATATACGCAAGAGTATAAGATCATGCCTACTCTTGGGCATGGTGATTCACCGAGATGGTATCGAAGTGAGGATTATATCATATTCACATGCCTTACAACTCATGATGATATGAGACATCATGGCGAGTTGGGTGAGTGTGAATTCAGTGTGACATTATATACGGTGAACCTATCTCCCTGAGTTCTAATATGAGAGGATATGATATTAGTTATGATATGAGATTCAGGCCTTGGGCCTTAGTTGTAGTGATATCTCTTTACGGTTACGTGAAACTCATAATGTAGGCGTCCATGTACGGATGCAACCCCTCTATGATGGTCTGAAACTTTTATGGTAGAGAAGTCTCTTTATTGTTACATAAAGTATATTCAGGTAATTATAGAACTCTTTCATCGAAAAGAATGATTTAGTAAAGTTATCCTACTATAGCTTATCCTAAATTTAACATTATAGGAGTATGTTATGAGGATGAGTGTAAGATAAGATAAGTTATAAGTACGATAAGACACCGTTGTGTAGACTAACAAAAGATTAAGAACTTAAGTCAGTATGCGTCGTTCTTTGCGTAGCCACCATAAGAGTAACAATGTCTTACAGCCAAGATGAGTCTCTGGGAGACAGCATGAGTGTATGTTATGAGTTATATTTGGTCATTATGTCTCTCCATTAGGCTAAGTGGGGAGTATGAGTAAGATAGGGAGGACAATTAGATAGCATTATGATATGGTGGTATAATATTTTGGTGATCCTCATATGATAGCTCCAGCAGCGACTCTGACACAAGTCGTTTAGGATTTATGAGTATGATAGTTACGCTTATGCGATATACAGATGTATGTGCGAGAATAATAAGAAATATTATGTTACGAGATATAGTGAGATGTGTTATGATATGAGTGTCTAGATCATAGTCCTGTATTTATGTTATGATATAAGTTTTACATTATGCACATATTTTGATTATATTCTCTTTCAGTTATTTTGAGATATTATATTTATTACTCACGCACCTATAATGCACTTGAGTAGAATGGGGTGAATTGGCGGTATATCCATTGAGTTTATGTAACTGAATAAACTCATCCTACAAAAATCTAACAGCTGCAGGTGATTATATCGACGAGGTGGATGTCAGCTTTTTTGGTCCGATTGATGCTGATTTCATTGACCCCGTGGATGCTGAGTACCAGGAGCCTTTGGACGGCGACGCCGCTGGTTGTAAGGAGGACTACAGTGTTGATTTTAATTCGAGCGTCGATTATTGATAGTTGTAGACTCGGTACTAAGTTTCGTTTGATACTATTATTGTTGCTTCAATAGTTTCATATATTGGATTTGTTTCCAACTTTTATTTCTTTTTATATTGGTGGTTTACCTGGATTTTATCATATTTATTTGGTTATTTATGACTATTTTTATATTTTATCCTTATTTGTTGACTTTCACAAATTTCGTGGAACCATATTTACGCAAAATTTTTGATTATGTGTATATTTGCTTAGTGTATCTGGGATACGTGCGGGTCATAACTCAAAATTTTAAGTCTTTGAGATGAGGTAGAATTACGGGTCATGACACTAACTCATGCAAATAAAGGTATCCATAACTATATGGGTACTGTATTGAATCATTTGAGGGTTCTGATCCGGTCTGGCCCGATTGTATTGTGGGTAGGTTGCTCAATGAATTGTTGTTCGTTTGTGGTTGAAGTGTTTTTATTAAAAAATTCAAAAGAAGAAGAAAAAATATTTAAAAATTTAAGGGGTTTTTGCATTACCCCCAAGATACGTCTTATTTGCACTTCGGCCCCGTGTTTCACTTATTTACACTGGGACCCTTGCTTTGTGTGTTTCTTTTACTTATTACCCCTACAGTGACGAATCAGTTACAAAATCAATCATTAACTACTCTAAATAAGGCTATAGAGATTGTTTTTCACTACAAATCTTCAATCCAATGAATTTGGAGTTTAGAAGACTGTCATCATGCCATCAGTTTTGATTCCACATGGTGATCATGGGTGTACATCAAACATGATTATTGAATCAATTTTCAAGATGTGTGTCACATGAAATCAAAATCCGACCGTTTAATTGTAGGTTCATAATCTCAAAATCAATTATATCAAAGATCGGGGAGAAAAACTATCTCCATCAACTGATTATAAAATCCATTATGTAGGGGTCATAAGTAAAAAAAAAATAAACATAAGGGCCACAAACAATGTTGCTATATGTGACTTCATATGCCATTTAGGAAGGGTGTATTGCATATGTCCTATAGTCAGAATGCCATCACATACAATTGTAAGCCATGACATACTATCTGATATGCGATAGTATGTCATCTCATACAGTGTGTCATGACACACTTCTCCAATATTGATTTATTTTTATTTTTCTTTTTAGGCTTCCTCAAGCCCTATAAATAGGGAGTTTCTTTTCCTAATGTATACCACAACTCTCGAAGGTATGTTTTCGGTCTCTTTCCTTTTCTTTTGTATGGTCTACTTTATTTTTGTTCTATTTTGACTTATTTTTTAAAGAAATTTATATTTTTTTTTCCACCTTATGAAATATATTTTACTCATTCTATAATATAAAACACAAAATTAATAAAAATATATTGATTTTTTATATTAGTAATGTTGGAGATTTGTGAGAAATTTTTGGGATTTATTTCGTATTTTAAAAATATTTGGAAAATAAAAAATAATTTTTTTTGTGTCATGGCACAATCGCATGTGTGATCCGCATATGCGATTGAGCCATGGAATCGTATAGGGTTGCATATGTCATTTAATAGCATTGGCTACAATGAAAATAGATAACATACGGGCGGCGGAATGCAAATCGGACATATCTAACGGGGTTTAAATGCAAAATCCCCAAAGTTGAATCATTTTATCTTGTGTTTTTAAATTAAAAGTAGCACAATATAAGGGTTTATTAAACAAAGTGTAGCATGAAAAGAACCTCTTGGATCAACTGATCAACGGTAGATTGACAAGGTATTTTTATAAATTAAACCTTTCAAAAAAGCGCAAAGAAACGAGTTTACTTGAAACTTGTAATTATTGGGACCCGAATACCAATTTGGTGCTAATGCTAATTGACTGGGGTCGGTTAGCACTCGTGCTGGGGAATACCAATTTGCTGTTAATGGGTTGAACTAGAACTCGACCCAGCCCAAATGGCCAGATTTTAGCCGAAGGAATACTCCATTTAATAGACAATCGGACCGATGCAACCAAGGATTAAAATATCGGGTAAAATTTCAACCGAAAATCGATAATTTGATCAAAATTTGGACTGAAATTTTGATTCCCATACAAAATATGACCAAAAATTTGGTCCAAATTATCGTTTTGGTGAGGACCGAAACCGATAATTTGGACCAAAGTTTTGGTCATTTCGGCCGAAATTTTGATCCTTGGATGTAACCCAATTAGTTCTTCTGGGAGAGATTGGGTCAGGGGTGTAGGGACCCATTGTATGGGTAAAGAAGAGGGGGCCCTTCCCTCGAACTAGCTTGATTAAGGCTCGAATTTGGCTCAGACCCAATTCGCCTATATTGAACGGCTTGTACCGGAGTTAAAATGGCTCAACCTATGATCCGATTATGTGTTGGGCGAGGCCAAGGCTGATAAGTTTCACATTGCCCATTGCCGTCTCGGTTGTTTATCGGGCCGGCACGGTAAATTACCATGCGATTTATCAATGGGGCACCATACGGTCCCAATTTATCAATCGGGTCAGCAGGAGTAGGCCCACTGACACCACTTCCCGAGCCGATGACACTTGCAAGTTCCAGAAGCCCTATCTCTCACGTGCATTGCACGTGAACTCATTGCTTTTAAAGAAGGGTCCAATTTCCAGGGTTTCTTCACTCATTTCCCGCACACAGAGCAGAGGAGAGCCCTTCTCTTTCTCATTGCAACAACTGAGAGAAAACTATTCTCAGGGTTTCTGTTTTAGGTTTCTCGATCCCAATCATGCATTCTCCAGTCCTCGTTTTAAGTAAGCTAGCAACTGTTATTATTATATATATAATTTTTTGTGTGCCTATTCGACTTTTTTTTTTTCATTATATCACATTTATTCAATTCTCTATTTTTTTTAAAAATTGTGGTTGGGTTTTAGGGTTTAGGGTTTAGGATTATCTATGATGATCGCTAAGCTTCTAACACGTTTTATTATATTCAATAAGGACGTAGAAATTCTATCGACTTTACAACGTGGCGCAACCCTTCGTCTTGTTTTGTAAAATTTTTGTTTCGCAATCGGAAGGAGCATGAGGATTTTTAAATAAATAAGCGAAAAAAGATAGTGCAAGGTTCGTTTTTGCAGTATTATATGCATTGAGACACGCATAGCGCCTTAGTGAGGAGCTACCTAATGCTCTTTATGTGATTAAGTTATATGGGTTAGCTCCGTAGCTTGATCTTTGTAAACTTCCATATGGTGATCTTTTTAATCACTGGAAATGATGGAAAAAGCTGAGTCGAATGTTATAGCTTCTCGATATACCATGAAAAAAATCCAACCATGTTTCTAACTTATAATGTAGGGTTTCTCTTTCATTGATATGGTAAGTTGGACTTTAAAGCTATCTGTTTCTATTTTCTGTTTTTGATGTCGTGTTTGTGGGTTAGGAACAGTTCTCAAGTTGAAATACGTGAAAATATTGCTTTGTTGGGCAATCAAAATCTATTTTCTTTGTTTGATTGATTTCAAGAAGCAACATTTATTGGAGACTGCCTCGCCTATTGTTACATGTTACATGCTGCGTCACGAGCATTATGTTTTCGTGGTGCATCTCCAAACACTGATCTCTACTGCTCCAAGCTTCATTTACCTTTTCCAATACTTTTTTTCCTTGGCTAAGGGGTAATGTTAATGAAAGGCTTGGGGTTTGCACTTCCTATGTTGGAATTGCGGTTGTCTTCAACTTTGATTCTTGAGATGATTAATATTACATATATTATTTTTAAATGGCTATATCATTGAAGAAGGAATATAGTACGAAGATACAAACCAACGACAGAAGAAAAATCACGACAACTCTCTGATGCCTAACATTCTTAGGCTGGTTGTCACTCCTAAAGAAAAGTAAGGATTGATCCTCCTATCTAGCTTACAAAGTGTTTCCAATAAATAGGTGGTCAAGATTTACGGCCAACTTCTCTAAAACATCAGTGTTGCCATTATGATCTCTTAGAGTGTACCAATCTTTAGGAGTTTGCCCCCATACCGAGGTCTTCAATCTGTGCAAACATGTCTACAAAAGACCATGTCGCAGTAGTGCACTTTAGCCCACCGAATGACATTCAATGCGCCACCTTCAATGATCACAAAACCCAAGAGATAGTGCCTAAATTTTTAAGGCCCCCTAGCCATCCTCTTCCTTGTACCTCCCACCGGGCCTTCATCGAATTGGCCCACTCAATTGGACCAAAAAATTCCACTAATATGGAGTCTTGAGATAGTTACTTTTTAGTGTGACAGATCAACTATATGATTCGTCTAGGGTTTGAGAAGATTAGGGTTAGAGAGGAGTGATAGAGAGAAGAGATAGGAGGAAGGAAGGAAAATAGGGTTATGAGAAAGTTGCTCTGACACCATTTTCTATTTATATATATACTCTTTACAAGTGAAGGAAGGAGGGATGAAACATACCTTGTACGATGGGTTGAGAAGCTACAAGCATAAGGAAGTAGGAGAAGAGGAAGACCATGAAGACCTGGAGGGAAGCCGTGAGAAGGTATATGAAGGATTGCGAAGTTATAAAGAGCTTAGTGTTTAGCAGAAGCAAGTGCAGAAATAGGATTCACAAAGCTGCCCCCAAATAGATGGGATAAGGCTGTGATTTATGATGATGACTATTTACAAAATGATAATAACTCATCAACTGGTTCTTGCACACCCACTTACAAATTGAAAGTGACTACACACACCAACTAATTATAAATGCTATCGATTCACCAACACTCCCCCTCAAGTTGGAGCATAGTTATTAATCATGCCCAACTTGAAAGTGATGTCATAAAGTCGGCTCCTTTCTATAGCCTTGGTAAGACTATCGGCAAGTTGATCTTGTATATTGACTTGTGGTATACAAAATTCCTTAGGTTCAACCTTCTCTCTTATCAAGCGAGAGGCCACTTCGATGTGGTTGGTCTACTCACAGTGCACTAGGTTTTCAGTTACACGTTGCGCAACTTCATTATGCCCATAGTGAGTCATGGGTAATTTCACATTAACTCTAAGGTCAGATAGAATAAAATGAAGCCACATTTCCTTACAGGCACCTTGGGACATACCCTATATTCTCCTCCAGCACTTGAATTTCATACTACATGTTGCTTCTTACTTTTCAAGGTAGCTAGGTTTCCACTTAGAAAGGTACAATAGTCCGAAGTGGATCTTCTGTCACTTACTTTTCTAGGTAACAAGGTTTCCACCTAGAAAGGTATAGTAATATGAAGTGGATCTTCTGCCACTTAGAGAACCAACCCAGTCTGCATCAATAATTATCTCGACATCAAATGTCCATGGTTGCTATGAAGCAACCCTTTTTTAGGACTCCTCTTTAGATACGTTAGTTTTCTGTAGACTGCATTAAGGTGTGTAGACCTAGGTGCATGCATATACTGGGTCATTACACAACATAGGAGATGTTAAGATGAGTCATGGTGCGATACATTAGTTTCCCTATGAGCCAATGGTAGGTTCTAATGTTATTGAGAGGACCCCCTTCTTCTCTATTGATCCTATGGTTCTGCTCCGTAGAAGTTACAATCAATCTACAACCCAACAAACAGGTATGTTTCAACACATCATGTGCATACTTTCTCTAAAAAAGGGCTATCCTTCTCTTATACCTAGCCACTTGAACCCTAAAAAATAATTGAGTGGACCCAAGTCTTTAATGTCAAACTCTATGCTTAGCATAGTTCAAAACATTGTCCAATAATTTCAATTATTGGTTGATATGTATTGGTTTCAGCCAAGCCTTCAAATTATCGTCCAATAATTTGAACACTGTTCAAAATTCCAATTTTTTCAAAAATAAAAAAAATAAAAAAAAGAAATTTGACCGAAATCCTCAAATTAGCTGCTAAAACCGAATTTTTGGCCGATATTTTGATACTTGATGCTTAGATAGCCTTTTAGGTTGAGTATCTCTTCTATGTCATCTCCGGTAATAGTGATGTCATCTACATATACCACCAAGGCGGTGTGATTACTGATGAGTCTCTCTCTCTCTTTATGAATAACATATAGTTGTAATGACTCCTTTGACATTTGAACCTCACCACATCATTACTGACCTTTAAACCAAGTCTTGAGAGGAGACTGTTTAACCCATATATAGCCTTACACTTCTCCCCTTGACTAGCGAAGCATAGGGGAAGAGCTATGTATATTTCTTCCTTCAGATCCCCATATGGAAAAACATTTTTCACATCTAACTGGTACAACAAATCTTTATAGGCAACTAGAGATAAAAGCACTCTGATGGTGTTTGACTTTGCTACATGTGCGAAGGTCTCCTAATAATCTACACTTGGATTTGTGTAAACCCCTTGGCAACAAGGTTGGCTTTGTATCTTTCAATCGAACCATCTGGTCTGTACTTGATCATGTATACCAACTTCCACCCAACTAATTTTTTTCTTTCTGGAAGTTCCACAACTTCCCAAGTATCATGTTGCTCCAATGCTCTCATTTCCTGTATCATAGCCTCCTTCCACTGCGATTGAGACATCATCAGAAACACAAGTAGGGACAATGGTAGAGTCTAACGAGGGACATGGAGGTCAAACACATCGTTCTTACGCATAGAATAGGAAGATGAAGGTCAAACACACCTGCTTGATCAGTAGTTTGAGGGAGAGACTCTTGGATCTTGTAGAGTACTGCTTCTTTTTTGTACCGCCTCTTTCTCTCCCTTTCCCCTTTCTTTATCTTCCTTACCGAGTTTATGAATTCTAGGATATGGCAACACAACGGTGGGGTCATAACACTTGTATCCCTTCTGAGTTGGGGGATGACCAATACAGATGCACCTGACAACTTTAGGATCCAGTTTATCCCTATGGATATCTAGAATGTGAGCGAAACAAAGTGAACCAAACACTTTAGGAGGAACAAGAAATTACCGCTGGGTGGGACACACCAATTGAAATGGAGATTTCCCTCCAAGAGTTAGTGTAAGCATACAATTGATAAGAAAACTAGCACTTAGCACCACATCCCCATAACCGTTTAGGGACATGCATTCCAACGAGTAAAGCATGAGCAACTTCGAGGAAATGCCGTTTTTTTTTTTTTTTTTTTTTTCCTGTTTTGCCACCCCTTTCTGTTAAATAATATATGAACACGTGGTTTGCCACTCAATTTCATGAGTGCTAAGATCATGGATCAAAATCACGGTTTTCCGATACGAATCGTCCAACATCATTACTGAGACGATACGTACCGTATATCACCAATACATTCAATCTATCGGTGAAACAATGGCTATATATATCAATATTGTGTACAATGGCTATATATATCAATATTGTGTATATATCATCAATACATACCCAATATATCTTGTATCGATGGCCTTCAATACAGATATATATTGATATTGTTTAAGATTTTAAACCATGACGAAGATAGTGAGAAGATCATTCTCTACTACTATCAGACCATAAGACCTTGACACTAGTATGATATTAAGTTTGAACCAGTTTATGTAACATGGGAAAAATCATGGCCACCTAATCTTTAGTCTTCATAAAAAAAAATTCATAGTATAATGAGTGCAATCATCAATAAAAGTGACAAAGTAACTGTAACTACAGAACGAAACAACTGGAGATGGTCCCCAGATTTTAGAATGCACAAGATGAAAAGGAACACTGGTTTTACCTTCACTGTGAGGATATGAATTTCGGCAGTGTTTAGACAAAGTACACATTTAAATTTTGAACTATCAAAATATCAAACTGTCTTGGAAACAAAATGCGTGAACGAGAAATAGGTAAATGTCCTGAATGAGAGTGCCATATGTAAGCATCTCCAAGAGTAGCAACTATAGCAATCGGCTTTGGAATCTTCTGATCTTCAAGTAGATAGATCCCTCTCTCCTGAAGACCACGACTGAAGATCCTTGCAGTCGCCAGGTCCTGAAAGACACAATGTGAAAGAAAGTTATACAACAGTTTAGAGATTTTGTGACTTGACTGACATATAGCAAGCTCATAGGCATTTTACGGACGTGTAACGTGGGTCCCAATGATAACTACCAACGTGCTGTCCTTTACCCTTTACAGGGACAATGGATCCACCAGCACACGGATATGATGTGTTAGATGCAAGAAACATAAGGAAAGTATGGGGACATCAAACAGGTGATTAGTTGCCCTTGAATTGATGATCCAAGGAGACTGGAGACGAGGCTGCGTGGACAGACCCAATGATACAAAAATCAGCCATGTGAGAGGAAGAGGAGGCCTGGGTGTTCGCATCTCGCTGTAGTAAGTCCTGATACTCCCTCTGTGTGAGAGTAATAGGAGCAGTCAGTGAAGACACAACATGAGTCATCACTATAGAGGGTGGCATAGTAGGAGGAGTTAGCGTGCTTCCATCATCAACATCGTGTTTTGACTGCTTCGAAACTTTGGACATCCAACAATGTCCCAACAAGTTTCCTTCAAGTGCCCCTTCCTTCCACAATGAGTGCGTTTCAACTTTTCTTTTGCTTTACGTGTCAAAGTGCTGCTCCCACGTCCACGACCACCACTCCGACCATCACCACATCTTAACTCAGAGAATGAGGGAGGGTTGTGCACTCAAGATTTTGGAGGGATACATCTATAAGTTTCGTCCGAGATCTTTTTCTTATCAGTCTTGTGTCTCTGCAAACTCATACAATCAGCACACTGGGTCTTGCACACATGTAGTACATCTGCCATTTCCTTGGTAATGGTTTAACTCATCCCATGTACCATGTAAATTGTCCCTAATTAGCTTCTCCCCCTGACGGGCTCAACTAATCTTGTCAATGAGACTAAACACCTTCGCATAATCATGCTTATGTGAATATGCTTCACTAATGGCGAGCCACAGCCCCCTCTCTGAAGTAGCATACATAAATGAGCTTCCAATAGAGGGTTGCATGGAAATATGGAATGGACCAACCACATCATTGCGGTCATATTATCACATCACCAATCAATGTATTTTTCATCAGTAGGAGCTGGTTCGGGGATGGTGGTACCATCCACTCATCCCAACTTCCGCGTTGAACCAAGGAACCATTCTGCTGATCGAGACAAGCAAAACTGATTAGTACCATCAAACTTAACTGTAGTTATCTAAAGGCCATGTTTCCATCACTACTAACAATCACTTTTCTGTCCATCAGTGTAAATCATAGCCCATACTAGTGATTCCAACACACAAAAAGGAAAACCCTGCTACACAGCAGATATTTTTACACAATGTCAGCAATGCTGCTGATCAAGAACGGGGATAATCCCACACCCTATGACACCCAAAAACAACAATTTTCAGTAGGTTTCAACCCAAAAGCAACACAATGTAGCATTTACACTGTACCCACAGGCACTAAAATCATCACAGCAGATTCAATACTCAAGGAAATGAAACGAGACTACTCTAAAATGATTTATAGCAAGAGTGCATACATACCCAATATGCAGATCCTTTCTGCAGCACAGACATCTTGAGCCCCGATTTTCGTGTTTCGAGCTTGAATGTATGCATCAAGCAACGATAAATTTGATACTCCACCCAGTGTTACCTAGGCACTTCTACTTTTGGGATTTTTGCCGTGCCGACACTTGGTCACTCTCAACGCAGCACGACACTTCTAGACATGTATGAAAATACCACATAATACCATCAAAATGTTCCTCGTTTTGACACGATATTATAAAGAAAAATGGTGTAAAGTTTAGTAACTTATAAAAAGCTTGGGTTCTTGAAAACGATTTGTATAATATAGTATACTTTTGAATAGGTTCATGACATGCATTACGTATCTTTTCATTGTATATCTTAATTGGCTCTCTAAGATTTCTCTTAATTTTTTTTTCTATGCATGTTCATTTTTTTTTTTCTTTTTTTAAGTTTTATTTCTTTCAAGACCGTGCCATCATATTGGAATCGTTAGAGATCAGCGTGCCAAACATCTATGACGCCTTGACACTTGGCACCTATGCCACGCATCTAGGTAACATTGAGCAAAACCGATCAGATCCCAACCAGATCCGTGTCCTATTTTGATCTCATAGAGCCACAGTTTTCAGAAAACCATGAAACAGGATTTCTGTAAAAATTCCTTTGAAACAACAATAAAAGTCTTCAAACCACAAAAGGTCAAGAATTAAAGTTGCCCATCATGTATTCCAGTTGAAACCATGTCGTAAGAATGCCCTTTCGCGGTCAACTGTTTGATTGCTGGTCGGTATGACGCCAGCACTTGCTGGGTGATGTCAACAACACTGATGAGCCAAATCGGACCTGCTCTGATAACAAGTAAATTTTAGCGTGATAGATCAACTGTATGATTCGTCTAGGGTTTGAGAAGATTAGGGTTAGTGAGGAGAGATAAAATGGTTGCTTTCACACCCTTTTTTATTATTATATACTCCTTACAAAGTGGTAATAACACTATTAACCTGAAAGTGACTACACACACCAACTACTTGTAGATGCTACTGACACACCAACAAAGATGATTAAGGTTGTGATATCCAATGTCGGTGTTACCGTGTTACAATCTGGGTGATTAAGTGGTTTATTTAGTAACCGCATTCTTGTATGTCATTTCTTTGATTCATGGTGACATCTTGTCTGGCCACTTGACACGCTTTTAGCCCTGCCCAATGGCGTAGAGTGTCACACGGTGTACAAATCTATTCCTTGCATTTGATCCATACAAGTAGAAAATTTAGCCCCGAAAAACATCCAAGAGTGTGGATTGAATTGATTTTTCAACACCCGGTTAGCCTTTGTGATTTGACTAATAATTAGAAACATTTGGCTTCCCTCTTATTTCTGTGCCGACATTTCTTTTAGCTTATTGTTTACATATTTGTAAATTTTCTATTTTTAGGACTTTGATGGGAGTTGGGTTATTTGACATGAAACATGTTAGTTTTCCATAACTTAACATTACTCGAGGAAGTTGTTTATATTTTGGAACATCAAATTATTGGGCCAATCTCTATGTTATTATTGCTATAAATTTCTGACAATCATATGCCTTATTTAAGACTTCAGGCAGACTTTTTTTTTTCACTTTCTTTCTGGAAAATCATCACTATATTTATCTTTCCTGTACTTACCATTGTGTGATACTTGATTTAGACTTCAGTACATGATGGCATTCTCTTTTGTTCTTTCGTGTTGCAAATTTAAATTCTATTAGGTGCCTGTGTGATCTAATAATGCTTGCTCCAATTTTTGTTTCCAATTGTATCTTTAATATGTAAGAAATTGAAATGAGCAGAAGATTCTTTGACACGGGAATCTGGAAGAAAGGTTCAGCATGCTAATATCCAAGCATCAAAGGTGAGATATTCGATTGTTATATTGATCTGTAGGAACTATTTATTTTTAATTTGTTTTGTTTTAAAATTTGAAGGCGTTTAGTTCTGCTCCTCATCTGGATGAAAATGAGGAGCAGCAAACCATATGCATGATAGATGATTGAAAGTGCATTGCTTGGTTTGTTCACTTGTGATATTTTATTCTCATAAATTGAGGTTGAATAAGAGAACGTTGTTGCTTGCAGAGCCTTGCATCTGAGGTAAATGGTACCTGAGATCTTAAAAAGAATGCACCAAATACCAACTGCATTCCATACAAAGAACAACCTGTTTATGATGATGATTTTCCTCAGTATCCATTAATAATAAAACTGAGCAATCGTAGTTTGCTTCTGTTTATTATACCTAGGGGTGCAGATTCGGTTAACTGAACCGAACAGAAATTTCGGTTTTGGTGTCAGTTCACCTAAAACCGAATGCGAACTGAAAAGTTTTGATTTCGGTTAGCTGAACTTCCCACCCCTATGAACTTAAACCGAACCGATCCGTTCTGATTTTGGTTGGTTCGGTTCGGTTCGGGTTTTTCCACATTTTTTAATTTTATAATCGTTTAAAGAGAAATTTTCGTTTTTTTTTTCAGTTTTAGGGTCGGCTTTCTTACCCTAATTGGCCTGTTTTTGGCTTTCAGCTACCAAAACTGAAACCAAACCGCCGAACTAGTTTGGTCTGGTGTCTGTTTTCAGTCGGTTTCGGTTTTAATTTACACCCTAACTATACCCAATATCATATACTGTCTTCCACATTCTTTTTCGGTAAATGAAAAACTGTTGTTTCCAGCTACTTCTCTCAATTAACTTCTTTCCTTTTCATTTAATCAAACCACATGGTATAGACTGTCCATGAAGCACTGATAGAAAAAGAAAAAATAGGAATGTCTATGAAATGGAGAGCTTGGCAGGAATGTATCATGCATATTCCGATATTAGGGGTGACATATATACCAGTACTACCACTAGGGGCAATCATTAAAATGCGATGGATAGATTTAATGAACAAGTAGGCAATTTGAGGTTTGTTGTTGTTTCTAGACATTGAAACAAAATGGGAGATTTATATGTGCGTTCAAGGAATCCTTGAATTGTACCAGTACTACCACTAGGGGCAATCATTAAATTGCATACATGTTTTTCTTTCTTCAATTGAACTTTAGAGCCATATCTCTTGAGGCACCACGCTTGGTGGCATGAGAGGCTATGGTGTGATATTTTACTCTTTTTTTATAGTTATTATTATTATTTATCATTAGCAAAAAGATTTCATTGCAAGCGAGAAAAACTTACAACAAGAGGACAAAAAAAGAAAAAACAAATGCGGCCAAACAAAACTGAACAGGGTCAGCAACCAAAGGATTGCCCCCCTACCAGCATAGCCCAACAACAGCGCAAAAACAAAATGCTGGGAACACAGAGAGGGCAGCATAAAGGCTCACTTCCCTGAAGGATTCAAACCATCTGAGATTCAGATCTTCTATAGGCCAGTCTTTGAAAGTTTTAGGCTACTCAGCTCAATTCAGCGTAGTAGATGTGATGATGGCAATGATCTCGGAACTTGATTCACCAACTCCTATGAACCCCCTTGCATTACGTTCAGCCCATAGCGTCCAGAAAATGGCCATCACCGGAATTCTCAGGAGCATGCCACCTTTGTCCCCAAGCATAGACTATTTTTCAGCCAGCAGCTTCTTGCACGTAGAGGGGAGACAACCAGATACCCCGTTGATCACCCGGAAATGATTCCAGTTGATCGAAGTGGTGGGGCAGTGCATTAGCACATGCTCAACAGACTCACAGTGCTGCAATTACACAGAACATCTGTTGTGTAGGACAACACCCCTCAGGTTTAGGTTATTGATCGTGGGTATCTTTCCCCAGGCCACTCGCCAACAAATATGCTGTAATATTTTACCTATTTCTTGATATCTATTACATTAAAAAAAAAAAAAATCTTTTTCTCTATTTGTGCCGTTCTATTGGGAACTAGTTGGGAATAAGGTTGTCTTTTCAATCTCCAATTGTTTAAAATCACCGGGGATTATGAGCATCCATGTGAATGACTTCAAATTGATCACAGGACTTAATACAAAGAGGAGGGCTCGGGCTCCACATATTTCCGTAGGATGTGAGGCTGATGGCCTGGATTTCTTCAAAGCAAGATTTCAGAAAGTAACATCCACCTGTTTCTTTAACTCCGATAGCCACATTATATACCTTGTCCGATAGCTCACTTCAAAGATCCAATAAATAATCCAAAGTGAATATTAGAAATGCTGTTGAGGTTGCGTTACCTTTTGCTTGTTTTTCTAAGAATGAAGATGCTGGCAGGACAAAAATAATATTCCAATGCTCTCCTTTTAGGGCCTGTTTGGCATGTGCTATGCAATTTTTTTTTTTTTTTTTGCATTCCCATGAGAATGAAAAAAAAAAGCCGTGAATATTTTAAATGTTACAAATTCGGGATTTGCAGCTATTTGGTACGAAAATGTTGCAAATTTGGTTTTCCCCAAAATCAGCAAACGATCCCGTCGATCTATAATTAAGTAATAAAGTATTAAATAAATTGGAGCCACCTAAGTGTCAGATTTTGGCGAAAAATTGTATAATAATCTCTACCCGTAGTATTTAAAATGTTTGTTTCGGTTTTGATCATTTTCTGGGACATTCTATGGTTATTTTTTATTACCGTCTTGTACTGTTGGTTTTTTGTGGGTCTAATCAAATACCACACACAGCCGGATTGGGTTCAGATTTTGTGAGGGTTCAATCTATATGCCTTTGTCCCTACTGGATCCAAGATGCAATCAATGATATATATCATTATAACATACCATAAACACTATTTTGTATATGTGTGTGTGTGTGTGTGTGTGTGTGTGTATATATATATATATATGGATTTGTGTGCAGCCTGTGACGGTACGCACAAGCCGGTAGGTTGCCACATGGCACCAAATCCAAGGATCGGGTGCAACGTGGACATGCATAAGGTCGACCCACAACCGTTGAAACAATTAGAGAAAAGTAATTTTACCTTGTTGGCTTTGTGGTCCAAAGTGAAAATTTTCAATGCCAAATTTTTTGGGTGGATAACCATATCTTTGACCTCTAAGATAAAGGGCATACATGCCCTTTTCTTTCCCTAAAACCTTAAAGGGTTTGGTGAACCTTATATATATATATATATCATTAGTTGGCTGCTTTTTTGATAGATAAGCTGGGTTGAACCTGCGACCTTGAGGTTGCAATATTGTCAACCTTCCATCATGTTACGGGCTCAAGCCCATTTTGTAGCCCCAAATCACATGATCGGGTGCCACGTGAAGGAATGACCCGTTGATCAAGACCCTGGGAATTTCTTTTCATATATATATAAAGCGACCATGCATTCGAACACATAGTGTGGTTCGTGCGTTCGAATGCTAGATCATGTGCCACATGATCTCCAAAACAACACCAGTTTTGGAGTCATCAGCCACGTGGCACATGATTTTAAAAAAATCGATTTTAGGACTCTTTTGCCTTTCAAATCCGTGGTCAAAGTTCCCCTTCTACACCCCTAAATCTGGTGCATTGAAATTTTGCACCGTTGACCATATTTTGGACGGTGGGTACACAATCTTTTTTTTTTGGATGGACCTGATTGTCCTTGGACAAATTGCCGTGGCTCCCGATCCCTTGGATGGGTGCCACATGGAGCCCAGCTGGTTCAAACGTGCGGTTCATGCATGCTTTCAAATGGGTATTGATGCGATGCGCGCACGATGCCACTTGAGAGGGTACTAGTTTTGACACAAAACGAGGCTCAAACTAGCAAAACTTGCGTGAAGTCTGAAATTAGTCTTCCAAGGTGGTTGAGTTAAAGAATATCCCACCAAAATTTCTCTGCCAATGAACTTGCAAGAATACCTAATACTAACTGTAACTAGTAAGGCTTCAAAAACTCCAAACAAAATATTTCATTCAACTCTCTGTTAAATTTCAGCACCACTGGCCTTTAAATAGGCTTTTACAATAAAATTATAAACTCTAGTCTAACTCTAATTCTTAATTCAAATAAAAGAAATATCCCACTTTTTCTAAAACAATAAAATAAAGTCCTAAAACAATAAAGAAACTAATCCCATTTCTAGAAAAAGAATCAAATCTTACTTGTTAAAGTATAATAATAAAAAAACCTAATCCTAATTGGCTAATTCAACTGGGAGTCTTGAAATTCGTCACTTTCAGTGTAGCCTTCGAAAAGTGACCATAACTTCTTCAATACATGTCGGAATTGCGTGTTTCTTTGTTCGTTGGAAAGCTACTCCGATAAGCTTTCAAAGAACACTAATTTCACATCAATCTGACTTCCTTTGACCATTCATAATAGGCCAAACATAAAAGAGACGGAATTGAAAGTTGAAGTCTTTGCGACCCTCCGATCAATGACTTTTTTACAATAAAAATATGATTATTTATTTATTTATTATCTTTTCTTCCAATTCTTCTTTTCCCATTTTCTCTAGTCGCCATCTCGGATTTGCAGTAGATTAAAATTTTGTACTGCATCACATATTCTTGGTCCTCTCTCGCTCTACGTATATATATGTATGTATGTATGTATTCACACGGTCGATGGTATTAATTGCACAAAAAGTGAACAACGAAACCAAATGTCGTTTCACCATAGATTTTACAATCATTATAGGATAATTCTTTTTCAAAAGACCCGATCATCAATCCACTCATTCATGTGGCTTCCAATCATGTAGTCGGGTGCCACGTGGCAGCCAACAAGCATGGGTTTAGGTAACTTATCTATTCCATAGCTCAGTTGGTTAAGCCTTGGGTTTGCTCTCCAATGGTTACTAGTTCGAGTCCCCTCAGGGCCACTGGAGTATTACCCGGTCGTTAGCTCGGCCCATGTGGGATTAGTCGAGGTGCGCGCAAGCTAGCCTGGACACCCACAGATATCGAAAAAATAAAAACAATATATATATATATATATATATATATATATATATATATATATATATATATATATATAGGGTAATGATCTCACTCAAGTCATGAAACAACATTTCATGACTAGCAACCATTGGCTGAATCTCACATCATGTTGACTTTTTATATCACCTGATGTGACATGCAGCCAATAAGAGCTCGAGTCATAGGATTATGTCCCATGACTCGAGTCATGTAATCATTTCCCATATATATATATATATATATATATATATATATATCAACATAATAATATTTGTTCTGATCCATAATAAGTACCAATAGAGTGGGCCATTTGTCTTTGTTCCGCTAGTTTTTTAGCCCTTAGCTCCAAGGTCATGGTTGAGGGAGGGAGGAACTATTTGACATTGTATGTTGAATCAAGATTGCTATTCTTGGGAAGAAGAAAGAAAGTTGCAACAATTATCTGTTGTGCAATACAATAAGTGAATAAACAAAACCAATTAGCCAACAATCACGATTATAGCTACGAAGGAGAGTAGATTCTTGACTGATCACTTTTTCTGTATAGTAAGAAATCCATGGGACAAGATTTTTATACCTGCTCCAACGTTCAGCGACTGGGAAGTTTGAAATAAGGTTTGGGCAATAATCCAACCAGTTGAACTGGATATTTTATTCAACCAGTTTTATAACCAGGAAGGATCTGTATATCATGGTGTCGTCGGTGGTGCTGCGGGTGGGAGATTGGATATGCCTGGGTTTCCACAACGTGAACGTTCTCTAGATGTACACGGTGCCATCGCAAGAGATGCCTGGTGCATCGAAATACTGAGGTTCATATTGCTAACAATAACCTCCATGCCCTAGGAGGAAGGGCTAAGGATCAGGTGGTCATTAATCCCAGGCCAAAGGCCTACGTAATGCTTGGTCGATTGCAGGTAAGCGATTTAGGGGCGTATCAGGACCGCCGGTTAGCAGTGGGACTGACCACTGCTCGCGCTTTGGTAGGGTCCACCATGACGTCTCCTTTACACAGGTGGTTAAGGAAGATGCCAAATTTGAGGACATCACGGGCGGGCTGCTGCCCGAGAGAGGTAGTAGTTGTGGGGAAGGGGGTTGGTGGTGGACCACCTATTGTGGATTGCATGAATCATGAGCTAAGGGCTTTAGCCTCCAACCTACCTTTCTTTTGGGCAACCTTTCATTTCCCCATTAATGCATTGCTTCCTATTCAGATTTACAAATGGTTACATAGTAGATGGGTCCTCGGTGAGCGGCCTTACATTTCTCCGATTATTCCTACCAGCTACTTGGTGCGCTTTCACGACGAGGCTACTGCCAAAAGTTTCTTCTCTTTCAATATTTTTTTATTGACGGGGTACTAGTGGCTTGCCGATGGTGGGATGTGCCCGATGGAGAGGTACACCCAAGCTTGTTCGATGGCTGGTTTTGGCTGCGGCTGCGAGGGCTACTGTTACATGCCTGGTGCTCTACTGTCTTCGACGCGATCAACTCTATTTGTGGGTCTCTCATTTCCGTTGGGAAGAGCACTGCCGATTTGTGTTCATGAGTTTCGCCCGGATCCTGGTCGCTGTCGAGTGCCTCGACGATATCCCTAGAAGCTGCGTTGTTCGCTTCGGCGGCCAAAATGTTCGAATCTTCATAGAAGTGGAGTTGGGTGAGGAGCTCTCCTCCTGAGGCATTTGGAGAAGGAAACGTTGAGGTCCATTGGAGGTGAGGAAAACACATTTGTTGGCATCGACAGAAAACTTTCGCCTCTCATCGAAGCAGCTTGGAACGGGGTGGATGTCGATGTTCTGACGAGGAAAATAACCTCGCAGGGGGATGTGTCCTCGCCAATACCACAACATGGGAGGACGACCGCGACGGGGAGTGCCGGGTTGGGCGTCGGGGGGTCATGTTCCTTTTTTGGTTGAACTGGAGGAGAGGGAATTTCAGCCGTCACCGGAGTTCTCGGGGATTTACTCGTAGGAGGAGGGAGCTAGCGGCGGTACAGTGGGTATGACAGTGGTAGATGACGGCTGTTGTCCCTCCGATATTGATTTACCACCACTAAAAGATTCAACGGTCACGATGGAGGGATTGACCGCTATGGACACAACGGATTGGTGTTTGAGATTTGAATGCGCCACGAAGGACAGGAACTCGTCCTTTGTAAGGAGGGGATTTCCATATAGGGACGATTCCATGTGATGGGAAGCGATCCGTGGATTGGGTGATACACATGGCAATATCTCAAAGGAAGGGTGCTTGGCTCGAGTTGCTGAAAACCCAAAACCAGCTGTTGGTATTCCGCTTGGGTTCAGAGGAGTCTCTACATCTGTGAATGCTTCAGAGCCACGTGGAAATAATCCTGTACCACGACATGGGCGCGTTGGTAGTTTGGTCGACAAGTGTACGATATACGCAGACGAAATGGTGGTTTACGACACTATGTTGGGGGGAAATGAGGTGAGGGCGACACGTGGTGTGGGGGGGTCTTAGAGGATGACAACTGACATGGGCTGTCAAAAGGGCTGATTGCGGGTCGGTATTTTTGACCATGGTTGAGGAATCGGATGTGAGGCCCATAAGAACCATTTTTCGCTGGATAATGGGCCCGTGGGGGTCGGGCCTCCAACTGTGGGCCCAGGCAATGATGGACAAGGGGGTTTGGGGCACAGTGGAGTGCGTTGGGACACGCAACTCTTGGGGACCTGAATCCGGATCTTTCTTGATAGACCCAACTATCATATCCAACGTTGAAGGAACCTTCATCCCCAAATTAAAGAATATAGCTGAGATTATGCCTTTGCATCATGATATTATGGAGACCCGACGATCTCTACATCGTCAACCTCTGATTCTATATCCTCATCCGTCTCATCTATGGCAAAGATATTCCTGATTCAATCGCTAAGGCGGGATGATTCCGGAAGCTGGGTCCAGTATTCTTTCAAGCCATCAAGGGGGAATCAGCTGACACTTTCCTCTACGATTGCGAGTGACGACTCCGATGGCAGAACCGGCGGTTCAGATGAGGTGGACAGACTCATTCGCGTGGGCAGAGAATTAGGAATGTCCTTCAAAGGGTCGGATGAGGCCCTTAGGGAGGTCTTTAGCTCCATTCTGATAAACCGAAACGCTTCGGCCAAGAAGAAGAGGCGATCCAAATCTCGGAAACTTGCGAGATTACAATATGGAATGTCGGACGAGAGGGAATCTGGGGGTGCTTAGTGCTCTCATTGGTTTATTGGGTAGGCCTTTGCCAGTATCCAGATGAAGATGTTCTTGTGGAATGTGAGGGGTATCTGCGACGTTACTAAGAGAGCTGCTGTGAAGAGGGTTATCGCCATGTCCAATCCGACGGTTATTACGCTTCAAGAAACTAAATGGGGATGCTGAGATAAAATCAAAGTTGCGCCGCTAGGGGTGGGTTGGGGTCACTCTATTGGAGCTTCGGGGGGCATTCTGGTCGCCTGGAACCTTTTACTTTTCGAGAGAGAATTGATGAAGAAGTGGGACAATACTTTGCCTCTGTGGTGCTCCGGATAGGGATATTGGGAAAATGTGGACGTTTTTGGGCATCTATGGGCCCTCGGATGATGGCAACTGAGGGAATTTCTGGTTTGAAGTGGCCGCCATTGCTACTAGATGAGACTTCCCGATGTGCTTGGGGGGAGACTTTAACGCAATAAGGCGGCCCCATGAGAAACAAGGTGGACCTCCGGATTCGACGGTTATGCAAGACTTTAATTCCTTTATCTCTGATTGGGAGCTGATTGATCTTCCGCACTCGGGGTCTATGTTCACTTGGTCCAGCCCGCAGGAGGTGCCCTCACTGAGCCGCCTCGACAAATTTCTTTGCTCTTCTGAATGGATTGACATTTTCCTAACCGCAAGAGTGGAAGGCCTCACTAGAGCAGTTTCAGACCACCGTCCTTTGCTATTGCGGTGTGACTCTCGGGGGAAGGGGCCTTCCCCTTTTCTTTTTGAAAGCATGTGGCTTCTTGACGAAAGTTTTAGGGCTGCGGTCGCTTTATGGTGGAACAAGATTTCACCTTCGGGGACTGCAACGTTCAAATTTGTATCGAAATTGAAATGGCTCAAGGTCGAATTAAAGCTTGGAACAGTGAGGTGTATGGGTTGGTTCATATTGTGAAGGAGGCTTTGCTTCTTCGATTAAAGGAGTTGGACGATCTCGAGGAACATAAGAATCTATGGGAAGCAAAAAGCGGGGAGAGGTTGTTAAAAAGATCAGAGTTCCATGACAAATGTTTTGCCGAGGAAGTGTGCTGGAGACAAAAAGGAAAGGTACAGTGGCTTAAAGTGGGACCATAATACCAAGTTCTTTCATGCGATCGCCAATGCAAGGAATAAAAACAACTACTTGGGTCAGATATCGGTAGAGGGCGAGGTTTTCTCCGATCCGGAACAAATCAGGTCCCAAGTTGTCAGCTTTCATAAAAACCTCTACTCTGACGAGAGTCGAGCTCGGCCGTAACTGGATGGATTGCTGTTCTAAACCATTTCGGAAGTCGACAATGCTTATGTCGAACTACCTTTCAGAGAGGAGGAGGTGTGGCGGGCCATCAAGCACAAAGGCAAGAATAAAGCTCTAGGGCCCGACAGCTTCACGTTGGAATTTTATCGCCACTTTTGGCTTATTCTTAAAGTTGATCTCATGGAGGTTCTTAATGAGTTCCACGCAACTAGTTTAATCGGGCGATGCCTAAACTCCACCTTTCTTACTCTTATCCCTAAAAAAGGAGCCTAGAACCTGTCAGATTTCTAGCCGATCTGTCTGCTTAACTGTCTTTACAAGATCATCTCGAAGGTGCCTGCCAATCGCATCAAACTATTAATGGGCAAAATTGTTTCGGCGAACCAAGGGGCCTTTGTACAAGGGAGACAATTGGTGGACCTTGTGGCGGTGGCCCAAGAGGTGCTACACTCGGCCCATCGTGCGTGATACCCTGCTGCCATTTGGAAGGTGGACATACAGAAGGTATCGATCGGGTGGACTGGAAATGTTTGGACTATATGCTCGGCAGACTTAGATTTGGGTCTAGGTGGAGGGGGTGGATGTGGGCCCGTTATTCGTCGGTTTGGTTCTCGATTTTGATTAATGGGTCCCCTGGTGGATACTTAAAAAGCTCTCATGGGATTCGTCAGGGAGACCCCCTCTCCCCCTTCCTGTTTAATATGGTGGGCAAGGCGCTAACTGGCCTAATTTCGCGTGCCAGGCAACTTCATTTTATATCCGGTATCCAGGTGGGCTCACCAGGCCGCTTCATATCGTACCTCTAATGTGCGGATGACACCATCCTTTTTGGGAAGGCAGATGTGGAAGAATTCACGTCTTTGGCAGAGGTTCTTTCGATATACGAAGTGGTGTCGGGCCAATGAATCAATTTCCACAAGTAAAAAATTACGAGGGTTGGGATTGGAGATCAGTTGTTGGCTGAATTAGCAGAAACGATGAACTGTGCGGTGGAGAATCTCCCAATTACATATATGGGCCTCCTTATCGGGATCCGACAACTCTCTGCTAGGGCATGAGATCATTTGAACGAAGGATGTGTTTGTGGAAAGGGAAGCTTCTCAACAGTGGGGGTCAGCTACTCTTGGTGAAATCTATTCTTTTTAAGTCTCCCCATTTTCTAAATGTTTGTTCAAATGCTCGATGGGCGTGATCCATAGACTCGAACAAATTCAACAACACTTCTTATGGGAAGGATCGAGGCTGGATAAACGATACCATCATGTTAACTGGGACACTTGCCAACTACCCATGAGTTGTGGCGGTCTAGGTATACGGAGTTTATGGTGGGTGAACATTGCGCTGCTGGGGAAATGGTTATGACGGGCTGGTTTGGACAGGGAGAGGGAGAGCCTATGGCGTGTTGTGTTGGCAGAAAAATATGGTCTCCTGAACGACATCTGGGGCATTAACATCACTATCAATAATGTCTTTTCAGCTTGGTGGAAAGGGATTTGTGGTACTTGGGATCTTTATGCAAGATGGATAAGGTACAGTTGGGGCGATGGAACTCGGATCCATTTTTGGGAAGACAGTTGGGCGGAGAGTGTACCGCTCAAGCTCTCCTTCTCAAATATCTTTCGCATCGCCAGAGATCCTCATGGGGTTGTAGCCGACTTCTTTTCGGAGGCTGAAGGGGAGGGGGGTGCTATGGGATGTGGTCACTCGCAGAAGGCTTAGAGAAGAGGAGGTGACCTCTTTCACTTGGCTTTTGGCCTTGTTGTATTGTCTGAGGAGGAACCCACACAGACTGGACTCCCTGGTTTGGACTCCTACTAAAGACGGAAACTTTAACGTCGGATCCTACTTTTGAATGCTTTCGAACCGGCCCTTAATTAAATTCCAAGGGGCGGGGTTGTGGAAGACAACCATGCCCCCCAAGGTTAAATTTTTTGCGTGGACACTGTTTAAAGGGAAAATTCTCACGATTGATCAACTATGTCGGAGGGGAAAGTTCTGCTGAACCTCTGCGCGATGTGTCTCCAAGAGGAGGAGTCGGCAGCACACCTATTCATTCACTGCTGGGTCGCATGCAAGATTTGGGGGGTCCTTCTAAAATCTTTCGGTATGAACTGGGTTGCCCTTTCTTCCCCTACCTCGAATTTTTTTCTTGGTCTTCCGTTTGTTTGGAGGGCAAACTAGGGGAGTTCTGGAAGATCAGTTTATTTGCTGTCATGTGGAGCATTTGGCTGGAGCGGAATGCGCGGATCTTTGAGCGAAAGCGCCGGCCAGTGGGGATGATTCTCAAATCTGTTAGAGATCTCATGTGTCTATGGGTTTCTAGAGGATGCGAAGCAACAAGGGGAGAGTCTATTCAGTGGGAATCAGGTTTGGGGGGTGGCTTTGTGGATGTCATGCTTGCTCTGGCCTGAGGCGTGTTTGCCTCTTTTTCGTTTTTGTTTTCCTAGTTGCTTTCCTTTTTGGTCTTTGTGTCCGTGTATTATCCTTTTCAGCTACTCGCTGGTTCTCAATATATTGGCATTACCGATCAAAAAGGAGAGTAGATTCCAGAGAAGATCCAAGCAGTAGATGATATTTATGGTGTAACAAATGAAGATAAGGATCCTTATTAAAGATTTGATGCCGTTCTAACAATGCCCTTGCCTCCAGGTACTTTGATTCCTTTAAGCAATTAAAACTCAAACCAAATAAGTCATTCAAATCCCCTGCCATTACTACATCTAATACCAAAAGCCCTTAGGTTTAAGCACAAATACCACACAACTCTTCCAATGAGGGCCCACACATCTGTAAAAATTCTATTATTCCTCTCCTTAAATATCAGGCGAAGAAGCAGGGTTAGCATATTCCACACAATTCAACATCTAGCACCGCAAGATTCACCCAGCAATCGACCACAATTTGCACCAATTTCACCTGCATTCAGAAACAATTTCGAATTAACTAGGTAACTTCATCCGCTGATCTCTCTGCTGCTGCTGTGCACTTTATGCTGATTATTTGGAAACCAGATTCTCCTATGCATTATAAGGTAATGTGGTGTAGCAAAATTATGTTCTGGTACATAGCTTGAAAGCAGAGGAAGAAGAGACGAGTAGCATCTCTTATTTTTACCACTCTCTTGAAGGAAAAATTTCCAGAGCTTTTTTCACTGCAATAGTTATTCTGCAAAAAACTTCGAATTTGCTTTGGTGTGGGACCTGCTTTCACACCAAACGAGTGCAAATCCTGTTGTTTTGGCAAATTTAGTGATTTGCATTGCAAATCTGGGATTTGCAGTGCTACCTACCGCCCTTACTTTGATTAAGGAGTTGAATTTTTTACTGGTGTTTATTTGATTTTTATTTTTTAAATAGGGTTCTTTTTACTGTTAAAAACATATTTTTAATTCCTTAATGTGGAGTTTATTTTGTTGGGTAAATTAATGAATACATTTTTATTCAACAGTATTTTGTTTATATATACATGTGTATGTCTGCCTATGTATGAATATCTATTGTTCTTTTTGTGTAGTTATTAGTAGATGTTTGTGTAATAGTATCTGCATTCTTGCAGGTGCGGGATCTTTTTTTATTTTATTTTAAATGCTGTTGTTTCTCACTTAACATTTCCCATTTGAGAAATAAATATCACTTCAGTTAAGACCTTAATTGCTCTCAAGATAAAATGAGATTGAAATAGAATTGGTTTTGTAGGATTTCATAGGGAACTGAATTTTTGTGGCAAACAGGCATAACAATCCAACAGTAGATTTAGAAAAAGACCTTTTCTCATTATCTCCATGCATCTGGAACCCTGTCAATAATTGGCAATTTCTAATTTCTGAACTTCATATTGCTGGGTCACTTCTTTCTCTGTTGAGATTCTTTGATTTATTAATTGTTAATTTTGTATATTTGTTGCATTATCCTGAGCAGGCCGTTGCTGATATAATCCGTACTACTTTGGGTCCTCGGTCGATGTTGAAGATGCTACTTGATGCTGGAGGAGGTACTCTCTTCTCTTACTTCTATCATTGTCACCTTAATTACCATTGCAAATCAACCAAGGCAAACAATTCTGTTATCCTCTGAAGACAGTGGTAAAGGGACAATCTGCTAATTTATAACCATTAAACATCAACTTTGTTTTTACTGCTGTTTGTGGTCTATAGCCCGTTTTAATATTTGGCTCAGTTTCATTCTATTTTATGCTTTACATGATTTGAAACCCTTGCAGTGTATTAAGCATGTGTAATCTGCTGGCCTTTGTTCCTTAATCTACCAAATATCTGCAATATTTTGTCTTTTCAGTTGCCTTTTTACTTTGGGATTGACTCTCCTTGCTGACATCAATAGATTGGCAGTTAATGAATATATCTACCAAATATTGTCATAAGTGTTGTAGTATTTTAAAATTTCAGTAGTCCCACATCGGTGGGAACTTTATCTTATGTCATGCTATTAGAGCCTTAGTTGGCTTAAGGCTTGTAGCCTTCATGGAAGGGGCATCCATGTTTTCAGTTTGCCTCCTATGCACTTTGAGCCACTCTATGCAAAATCTCACACACGCGCGTGCACGCACATCGAGCCGAGTGGGGTAGGGTCGGGCAGGCGTGTGATGGGGTCAATACTCGGGGTAGCAGCAAGAAGGTGTGTGGGCCTTGGAGCTGGATGGCTAGTAGCAGGAAGGCGTTGGGGTCTTGGAGTTGACTGGTGGTGCGATGCGGTCACATGGGAAGATGATGCGGGGAATCATGGGCGTAGTGGTGTGGGGCATGACACTGTGTGCCACGGAAGAAGTCCGTGTGCCATGGGGGTAGACAAACCAATACGTTTGAGGTCCTTGGGTTATTTGCCCATAGATGGTGTTTGGATCATCTCTCACATTGTGGGAGAGGTGCTGGATGAGATGCATCCCACCCACACGGGGCCTTGCGTCGCTAGAGGGTGCGCAATTGTCTCCTAGGCTAAAAAGGGTGGGCTTAGGACGTTGCTTCGACAATGCCATGTGACACCTAATGTGAGGTTGCCATGTGGTCCCGGGCGGACATCGCGGTGCACATGGGTCGACAATGAGGGAGGCACTCAAGGGCTACGTGGGACACTGTGGTGCACGGTAGCTGAGGGCCGGACGCAGACGTGTGTTAGTAATTGGGAACGCACACGATGGTGGGCTTGGTTCAGTATGTCGGCGAGTTATGTTGGAATGAGATGGCATGAGGAGCCGCATGCTACTGTTGTGAAGTGAGGTATTAGTGAAGGGCACGCGAGGGTGAAGCTTGAGCAGGCCAAGCGAGGCACGGAGGTGCTTGCAGGCATGTCGTAAGGGGAACGATGCGATGAATGGTTAGCCTTGGGAGCAGGCAACTGTGAACGGGAGTTCCTGTCCTCTAGGCGGGTGGTATTAGAGTCTGATGGTTGGGTAGGCTGCCTTTGTTGCAAGCGGCATCGAGGCGTCGCACGGGTGTGATAACCGATGTCGTGCTGCGCCCGAGTGACAACGGCATGTGTACGTGTGCGGGCGCACATCCATAATTCTTTTTTCACAAGTTTTATTTGTTTTTCGTAGCCGTGTCACAATTGGTAATTCTTGGTTTCCAAATGTTGTATTAAAACACATTTTTTAAATGATGAAATGATAAGTGTGTGGGTTTCTTTTAATAGTTTACTTGTGACCGTTTATAGTCATTTCTGTCAATTGGTTTCTATCTTTTCATCTAGAACCGTCGAGATGATGTGGTGCATCTTTTGCACTTCAAAGTCTATAAATAGACTTGTTCTATACCGAAGAAAGACACATCCTCTTTCTTTTTCTTTTTGTGTACTGCTACTGAGCATATTCGAAGATAAGCGCGTTCTGGGCGGTGTTCAACACAACAAGTTGTTCATTGTCTATCAACTTTGTCTGTGATCATTGTATATTGAGATCACGTTCGTTGGGTTCAATTGCTGATCACCGTGCAGGTGGGGACGAGCAGTGATTTAAAGGCAGTGTATCTACATGCCTCGGTTACATCCAAAGATCCATCACCATATCCATTTGATTTTAAGTTTTCTTAGCCATCCAATTTTCAACAAAAAAGAGACTCGTGGCATATTTTCAGGGACCCTCAAGGATCAAAATCTTGGCCAAAATGACCGAAATTTCGGTCGAAATTATCGATTTCGGTCCCCACCAAAACGATAATATGGGACCGAAATTTTGGTCAAAGTTTGTATGGGATTGAAATTTCGGTTCAAAGTTTCGGTTTCGGTCCCCTCCGAAACCGAAAATTAAACTTGAAATTTTGATCCCTGGGGACCTTGACGCATGTGGAAGTCGGCCATTGGCAGGATTGTGGATGTAAAAGGGTCTTTATAAATTACATAAATAATTTGTCGAGGCCGGTGGATCCTGGTGACGCGCCATTAATAATTTAACTTTATGTTTTATGCAACATAGACATCACCAACATCTATGGATAATTTAATTTATGAATTGCCTTTTTGAAGGAAGTAATGTTCACAAACTTATTACTTGTAAGATACTAAGATTTTGTCGTTCTCTGTGGAAATTAGATATATACCGAAGTCATGGTTGCCAAATCTTATGATATATGATATTATTGAAATGATACACATCTATGATATGCATCTTTTTAAACCATATCTTACAATACACGATACAATACATTACGATACACTGCGATATATGATACAAACGATACATGTAGGGTTGTTGTCAGGTCGGTTTTCATGCTAAATCGAAACCGAACCGAACACTAGCGGTTTCTAGTTTGGCGAACCGATAATATTCTAAACCGAATCATAACCGATCCAATAGGTTAGGTCTGTTCAGTTGGTTTTCGGGTTTTTAAACCTCAATATTGATTGTCAATTCGGGATATAAAAAAAACTTATCAGCAAGTAACCCAATTTAATTAAACTGCAGAACACCACAGGAATTACCAAAAAATAAGTATCACATCTCAAAGATCATTTAAATTTAAAAATCAATCAATGAAGAAACCAATTCAAATTCTTAGCAACCCCTTATCGGTTGCCTCTCGGTTCGGTTTTGGGTAAAATAACCTTAAATCCGAAACCAAACCGATAACCTGATTTCCCAAAATATTTGAACCGAAACCAAACCGATAAGCTCTAAAACCGACTAAAACCTGAAATTTCGGTTAGTTTCGGTCGGGCGGGTCAGTTCGGTATTCTGCGCAGCCCTAGATACATGTGATTTTGATTATAATTAAGTTTTTATTAAAAAAATTATCACTTATTTATCCTAACTCTAATCTTAAAAAGTTATTGAAGACAAATGACAAGAATAAAGGAGGGAAGATGTCTACGAGGAGGAAGAGAAATACAAAAATGATAATTTAGTTGCTAACGAAGATGATGTTGATATCAGGGATAGAGATGAAGAATGAATACCTGAAAGACACATTATATAATTTTATAATACAAGTATACAATACACATTTACACTACACTTGTACTTGTGCAGCTACAGGGCTTCTTTTTATGTAGTAAAAAAAATGAAAAGTTTATGATTTTATGTGACTGAATTGTTTTCTCCATTTTATAAATCAATCCAGTGAAATGTTTTGTTTTGTTCAATTTATTTGATTTAAATTCTAATTTCTGATGGGACAAATGATGGAATGAGTGTCTTTGACACTTAAGTATTTCGAAAATAATCATAGATTGATATATATATATATATATATATATATATATATATATATATATATATTTTAATTCTAATTTCTATTGTGACAGGTGATGGAATGAGTGTCTTTGACCCTTAGTATTTCGAAAATGATCATAGATTGTTTTATATACACACACACACACACATCGTAGGGTGATGTACCATAGCGTGGTGTACTTGGAGTACTTGGAGGGTGATGTACCTGTAGGGTACATCACCCTATGACCTATGTAGGGTGATATATCGTAAGGTGATTTATTGTAGGGTGATGTACCGTAGGTTGATGTACCTGTAGGGTGATGCAATTATATATATATAGTACTTGGAGGGTGATGTACCTGTAGGGTACATCATCCTATGACCTATGTAGGGTGATATATTGTAAGGTGATTTATTGTAGGGTGATGTACCGTAGGTTGATGTACCTGTAGGATGATGCAATTATATATATATAGTACTTGGAGGGTGATGTACCTGTAGGGTACATCATCCTATGACCTATGTAGGGTGATATATCGTAAGGTGATTTATTGTAGGGTGATATATATATATATATATATATATATATATATATATATATATATATATATATATATATAATTTTTATGTATATATTTTCCCCCTATATTTATGAAAAAATAAGTGTATCTTATGATACTTGATACGATACGATACACGATCCAAAAATTCTTGATTACGATACACGATACAATACACTTGTTTACAACCTTGCCCGAAATATCTATACATTTAGTATTCCATGGCTTAGCATTGTCAATTAATTGAAAATTATTTCCTTGGAGTATCTATTGAATGCCAATAGGGAGGCTTAAGTCTGAATGAGACGATATAAATTGGAGGGTTCAATTTTGATGATGCGAGTTTTGTGCGTTCTGGTTTAGAGGGTTTCTATTGGGCCTTTCTATAAAATGCTACAGTGTGTAGGTCTGGACCCAGCCTATTTATCTGTCTGGGCTATGATGCCAGCCTGGCCCACAAGCTTAATGAGCGTTCCCAAGCTTGGCTGAAGCAGGGCCTAGCCATTTGCTTAGCTCGTTGCCATCCTTAGTGTTGAGGTGTGGATTGTGCATCTAATGGTGTTATGGAGTCACTCTCAATCCAAAATGTTCTGAGGATGTATTGTAGTTGTAGGTGAAATAATGATATTCCTATCTAAAGAGCCTCGGTTTGAGCTTCTGTTGCATTGGCATTGCTAATTGGACCCATGTACACTAGGATTCCCACTCCACCATCTTTGCTAAAATCTTCTCCAATATTTGCAGAACTAGGATTTGATTTTGCATTTGGTGAAGTTTGAGATTTATCCAGCCTTCCTCAGGAGTTTTCCATATGACTTCCGGTCTGGCAGGCGTAGGTAGCACAAGAAGCCTCCAATCGCACTCAAATTCCTTTGTGGCGATTGAAGCACTAAATTACCTTCGCTCTATCATATTTTTGCTCGCAATATGACCAATAAGATTCTAGAAATCCATCAAACTTGCGTTTGTTTCCTCTTTCTAAACATGTTGAAGCATTAGTAAAAGCAGTAAAAAGTACAGTTTTTACTCGAGTGGAACCACTAGGCCTATTCCAAACCTCCCATGTTGTGTAGTTAAAGAAATAATAAAATCCAACTTAATGGACAAGAAACCACAAAAAGAACAAGAAACCATGTAGTAATATTTATTTTTCTCAATCTCTCCATTTGGTTCCCCTTGTGGATTCTACTATTAAGGGTTGTCCACATGAAAGCCTGAACTCTAGGGACAAGGTCTGGGTCCCAAATTTTAATATATAAGGGTGATCTCCAAAAAGGATATGTTATATCAAATAACAATTAAAAGAGAAATTCCCACAGGGCTTAATGGTCCAAACGCCAATCTGTGCAAAGAATTGATTGGGGCATTTATGTATTCGATAGATCTAAAAACCTAATAAATTATTAACCTAATAGATCTAAAAACTTAATAAATCATTAACAATGATCGTCCGAAAAAGGGTTTGGTGAGAGTCACCCAAAGGAAGCTCCTTTGTGTATTTTCTTTCTTTCTTTCTCTCTCTCTCTCTCTCTCTCTCTCTCTATATATATATATATATATATATATCTTATTAAAATCTGCAGTTTGAATAAGGACAGGTAGGTAGATTAGTCAGGGTGGTCTTAATCTTAGTGATTCTCGGTTCTGTCAGGAAATGACAAAAGCTGTCCTTCCATGTGTGCATCCTACATGCTTTGTTACAATGGCGTCCTAATCTGACACATTAATAGCTCTGACCTTACGTGGAATACCAAAATATTTCATGGGGAATATATGGAATCCCCTCCATTCTAAGATCCTAGTGATATCATTCAGCAGATCAGTGTCAACACCAATTCCATACTCGAGGATTTATTGAAATTTACTTTCTATATTGTGCATAAAGAACTAATATGAGTATAAATTTTAGAAAATATCACCTTCTCTGATGCGGCCTCATTGAAGATATTAAATGTCACCGACATGTTGGAGGCGGGAGACCACAGATCCTGTGAGAGTTACAGAATACTTCATAATAATCCTGTTCAAGTTGCATTCCACATGATAACTATAATTGTAAGAGTGAAAGGAAATGTTGATAGGGGCTGACCTGTCTCAAAGTCCTTCTGTGAGGTGAAATGACTGGCTTGACCAGTATTGATTTGAACTGAGAATTGGTCTGTAGTAATGCACCATTAATATTTATTATTTCTGTTTTAGATTAATATTTATTGTTTTTAAAATCCACATATAATAGCCACTCATTTCTCTCATTGCTTGGTGAGATCTAGTTTCAAGGGAATACAAGTTACTTTACTTTTTTTTCTTCTGAGTTGTGTCATTAGCCACGACTATTCCATCTAGTATTCCACAAAATTGCTTTATTTGGGTGAACAAAATTCCTTGTGGGCCCTTTAATACCTTTTGAAAGGATCTTAGAAATAATTTATAGATTCGACCGATGAGGTTAATTGGATAATATCACTAACCTTTCTCCCAATCATTGTTGTCAAATGCGACCGTATATGCGAATATGCGGTTCCATATGACTATCGCACATGCTATGATGGCATATGCGATTGCATATTGTCCCATTGCGCCCCCCCACCCACCCACCCTCCACCACCACCACCACCACACACACACACACACACACCCCACCCCCCGAAAATGGGAGCCCCTCTACCTCTATAAATAAAGGGGCTCCGTTCCTCTCTTCACCACAACTCATTTAGAGTCTCTCTCTCTCTCTCTTTCTCTCTCTCTCTCTTTCTCTCTCTCTCTCTCTTGCATGCCCATTCTATTTCCAATCTCTTTCTTAAAATGTGCTTTTTGGTGTTTAAAAATAAAAATTTGCAATGCAATTTGCGATGGCATGCCATTTCACATATGGTCGCATATGAAATGGCAACAATGGTCCCGACTAATCAGAGCGAGGAATTAATTGCTGCCAACGTACTGTATTAGTAAAAATAATCTTCCAAATCTCTCACCGAGTGATCTTCGATTAGATCCCAAAATTCCTAAGAGAAAGTAATGGAGAATTTATTAGGTTCAAGAGCTTTCTGCATTTTGTACATGGAAACTGCCTTCTTAATTTCCTTCATAAAAAAGTTGTTAATATACTGATCTTGCTAGCTTATTAGGTAGGGTTTGTGATTAAATAATGATAGGAGTATCAATTGAAGGTGGCTATATATATATATATATATATATATATATATATATATATATATATATATATATATATACATACACACACACACACACAGTGTTACCTGAACACGTGGAACGGGTGCCAAGTGCCAAGGTGTCAATAGATGTTTGGCACGCCAATCTCTAAAAATTCAAATACGGCAGCACGACTATAAAAAAAATAAATAAAACATATATAGAGAAAAATTGTAGGGATATCTTAGAGAACCAATTTAGATATGTAATGAAAAGATTCATAATATAGGTTATGAACCTAATAAGCATATATTATAGTATAAAATCGTTTTCAATGACGGCTATAAGAAAAATAAAATAAATAAATAAAACATATATAGAGAAAATTTGTAGGGATATCTTAGAGAACCAATTTAGATATGTAATGAAAAGATTCATAATATATGTCGTGAACCTAATAAACATATATTATAGTATAAAATCGTTTTCAACGACCCAAACCTTTGTTCTGTAGTTACTAAATTTTACACATTTTTCCTTTGAAACAAAGTTCATTTTATCGTTGTCAAATTGATAAGCATTTTAATAGTAATATGAGGTTTTTCATATATGTCTAGAAGTTTCGTGTTGTTTGAGGAGTGTCCAGGTGTTGGCACGGGTGCCAAGTGTCGGCACGGCGAAAATTCCAAAAGTAGAAGTGCCAAGGTAACACTGTATATATATATATATATATATATATATATATATATATATATATATTATCTAGAGGATTATTCAGCTACATGAGTCAAGGGGAATGTAAATTGAGCTGATAATTTCTCGAATCATCTATATGCTGGACATCAATTTTATCTATTAAATATATATGTATGTATGGTGAATGGGAATATGCAATTGATTGTAGCCTGAAAATGCTACACCGGAGTTCTAGATCACATGGCACGTGATCACGAGTTACACCAGACCCTCAAAGGGTTCACCACATCCCCAAGGTTTTAGGGAAAAAATGGGATTTTTTGCCATTCATTTCACAAGTCAAATATATGGGGTTTTCACCCAAAATATTCCCCATTGGAAATTTTTTCCTTGGACCAAAAAGCCAATTGTGGAAAATCGGTCTTTTTTATTTGTTTGTTTATTTTTGGATTGTTGCTGATCGATCTTGGGCATGTGCATTTGGCAATATATATATATATATATATATATATATATATATATATATATATATATATATATATATATATATATATACTTTGTCTTCATCTCTGTTTTTTAAAATATAGTTTTTTACTTGCTCCAAGCTCTCCCTATTTCTATTCAGAAGAGTGAGGCATTTCTTTTGGTTGCTAACAGGAATTGTGGTCACTAATGATGGAAATGCTATCCTGCGAGAGTTAGATCTTGCCCACCCTGCTGCTAAGGTATGCTTTTTTTAATAGTTCTTTTCCATACAATGGATATTGGCTGCATGGCCATTATGCTTGCTGTCCTCATAATTCGTGTTTATTCTACATCTTGACGATATTTTATGTTTTTTTTTTCATATTTTTTTTTCTTCCTTTTGGCAATGTGTAATGGAATTTTCCCATTTAGGATTTCTTTGATGTATCAATCCATCCTGCATGTTGCTCTCTCTCTCTCTCTCTCTCTCACTTTGCTTTCCATTGTTTTCTTACGGACAATTTCCTTATCTTGTTCTTTTTTAATGACTTCTTTTATGTGAGATGGCAGTCTATGATTGAACTAAGCCGCACACAAGATGAAGAGGTGGGAGATGGAACAACGTCAGTAATTATTCTTGGTAGGTTATGGTTTTATGACCTGTAAATCTCTCTTTTATTGAACATGAATTTGTATGCTTTAAGGCTCAAGTCTGGCCATAAGTAATAATATCTGTTTCATTGTAATTGTGACAGGGGATTTAATGGCCAGTTTGGGTACACATATTAAACTAACTCGTTAATATAAATATTTCTCTTTACTTTTGCTCTTGGAATGAAAATGCACATTCAATATCTTTTAAATCTAACGATGTAGCACCATTAGGAAGCTTCTTATTCACTGTCTTGGTGAAATTTTTATGAGATTAATTTATGTATAGTGGTTCCACTATCTGTTCTTATTAGAAATTATATATATTACTGGTAATTCATACTATTTATATTAGAAATTATATATTACTTATGCATTAGAGTTACTGATTCTTTGAGTTGAATTTGTTGAAGCTGGTGAAATGCTTCATGTTGCGGAAGCCTTCATCGACAAGAGATATCACCCCACAGTCATTTGCCGAGGTAATTTCTGATGCACTGGAGTTGATAATTTGTTGCAGAGGACCTTTTTTAATCAAGTAAATTTAATGCAAATTTTCAGCGTACAATAAAGCTCTTGAGGATGCTCTTGGGGCGCTTGACAAGATTGCTATCTCTATTGATGTGAATGACCGTAAGTTCATACATCATCTATAACACTGATTTCCATGGCTGCAATTTTCCTTGTTTCTTTTTCCTCTCTAAAGCATCCTATATTCTGCATCAATTTCTCCTTTCCTTTGAAGTGTTGAAGGCATGCTCTTTTTATTTTGCATTAAGGTCTTGTAGTGCTGTTAATCAAGGTTGTCAAATCATATATTGTATCGTGTATTGTCTTCTAGAATTTTTGTGTCGTGTATCGTATCGTATTGTGCATTGTAAGATACACTTGGATTTTATAAATAAATAGGAAATAATAGACACATATATAAAAAATATCTAAAAATTTAAAATGAAAAATAAAAAAATTTATAATCTATTCCATGAAATACTGTGTCACAGATGTTCATTCCATCATATATGAAATTAGAAGAGAATTTATATCAAATAAATTGAACAAAACAAGATCTTTTATCTGATTGATTCATAGTGTAGATAAAAAAATATAGTTACATAAAGTCATGAACTTTTCAATTCCCCACTGTCTACAAAGAAATCATAAAGCTTGACTAGTGTAAGTGTGGTGGTATAAATGTATACTGTAAATTGGATACCAACAGGGAATTATATCAAATAAATTGAACAAAACAAAATCTTTTATCTGATTGATTCATAGTGTAGATAAAAAAAATATAGTTAAATAAAGTTATGAACTTTTCAATCTCCTACTGTCTACAAAGAAATCATAATACTTGACTAGTGTAAGTGTGGTATAAATGTATACTGTAAATTGTATACCAAAAGGGAATTCTACAATTGTATAAGTATATTTATGTATCCATATATTTGTTTATGGGCATTGTAAGTTTCTAATCCCCAAATTTTTTTAAAAATTGTTAAAAAATCCAAGTCTTCATTACTTAATCTCCTTCCCCAATATTAACACCATCATCTTCATTATCAGTTAAACTATCGTCATTTTTTTGGGAGCCATTATTTACACACAAAGTTGGCCCAAACAAACAATTTAAAAGAAATTTTTTATATTTTGGGGATTTGCGCCATGTGGAGACACCATCTAAGCCATCTGATTTAAAGACCATGATATATATATCTTTTTTGCAAAAGATTGGCATGAAGCATGTTCTCGATCATATGAATCAATGCAGTCAAGGGCCATCATCTGATTTGATGGTTGACCGCATTTTACCATATGATAGACATAGTGTTTCGTGCCAATCTTTTGCATCAAAAATCATTAGATCATGGACTTCAAATCAGACGGCTTTTTTATGATATTTCGACATGGAACAGGTCCCCAAATACCGTCTTTCTTTTAAAATGTGTGCGCGGACCAACCTTTGTGTGTGTGAAATAGTGGTGCCCCTTTGTAGATCTCTTCCAACCTCTTCAGATTCTCTCTCTCTCTCTCTCTCTCTCTCTCTCTCTCCCCTCCCCCCTCCTCCCTCCCCTTCTTTCTCTCCCTCTCTTTTATAATTTATTTCATTTGATATACACGGAAGGGGTTATAAGGGGGAATTAACATTGGGGGAAAGCCAGTAATAACTTTATTTTTTTTAATTAAAATTTTAACTGTAATCGAAATCACATGCATCATTTGTATCTTATTGTATTGTATTTGGACACACACACACACATATACTAGTGGACCCTGCATGTGCGATGCACATGAGAGGCATTTATTTAAACAATTCAAAACAATTCAAGTGAATGATATGATATCAAATAAGTTATTCTTTATGGTAGGTGCATGGGTGTATTATTTTTTTCCATGTCCCTACTTTTATGGATTCCATTACTTCTAGAAACAACACCAATTCGATGATGCTATCTTCTAAATATTTTATATATACATATAAACTTAAAAATAAGGATGAAAAATTAGAAATAATATCGACAGTAAGAACTCTCATTTAGTACTTGGAACATGTATAAAAGATTCGATGACAGGAATATTCCACATAAGAATTGATTTGCATCTTCCCTTTCTTGTTGAGGCTTGATCTCCAAATCAGACTGGATGCTAGGCAATGCAAAAGCATTAACAATTTAACACAACCCATTTAAAATTTTTAATACAATCTTTCATAAATCTGTGAAAGAGAAAGATTACAAACTTCTAATATCCATGTCTCATGGGATCTTGTCATACAACTTTGATGTAGTCAACAAGCTTCTAATATCCATGACTCAAGTTTGAAATTGAACTTGGGAATCGATACAGACACATTTAATAGATACTCAATCCTCATTCATGCAGCTACAACAACCTCCTTCATATACATAATTGATTTTTCTTCAAATAAGGGAAATTTCTCTACCAATGCCCACATGCCTTCGTGTAGATACTCTATAATTGTAGTGTCAACTTACGCCTCTAGGATTGCAACCTGCAAAGGTGAAATACACATACAAATAGATCAAAATTGTGATTTATAAAATAATTTTGAAGTTCAAATAAGTAAGTTTGAAGTTGCAATTCATGAATTAATTTTATTAATGGTTCAACTTATTAGTTTTATAATTGTCTGGTATAAGGAGAAAGTTGGATATTCTAACATTTTAACAAAGAAAAAGTACAATGTGTTGCTTCCACACCAATGATTTAAGCACAAAGAAGATACTTTAAAAATGTCACATGGTTTCGATAAAAATCAGTCATGAAAATTGCCTCCTTTCGGGGCAATGTAGTATACAATCTTATAACACTGCATTCATCAACAACTATGATCGTTAGAGATGATCATGAATTTCAGGACAGATCTTTACTTGAGTGGAACTCTCTTGTGTGTTCTATATATGGTGTTGATACATAATCGACGTTAGATATCCAATCTTGAATGGGGATAATAATAATAATAATAATAATGAAAAAGTGCCTACGTGATAGTAAACTCCCAAAAATGGCGATACCAAGAATTAGAGAGGAGCTAATATATATGAATAGTAGTAGATTTCTTTTTCTCTTTTTTATCAGTAAAAGGGCAATTATAATAAAATAATAATAAAGGAACACAGGAAAGGCCTACAAGGTTTCTTGGTGGTTTATTTGTTGGTGTTGCTCATTCAAGAACTTTTCATTTGAATGGATTAAAATGGAAAGCCAAAAGAGAATTGTGCTCAATCTGGCCATGACAAGTTTCCCAAAGTAGATCAACCACCATAAAAAATCAAAATAAATAAATAAATAAGTCTCGATGTTTAAAAGTTTCTCTCGAAGCTTGACCATTAACTCGCCTCGAAATCTTTCATTCTCTGCAAAATAGCGTTTGATCGTGTCTTTCCCACGGAAACTCAGACCGCACATATGGTAGAATGCATCCCCGCTTTCGTGATGAACTTGTGTTTACATCCCAATTCTATTATCTCTGAGTCACGTGAGATTCCCTTGACGAACTCGAGCTCGAGCTCGAGCTGTGCATTCCTAAATGGAAGAGTGCGTTTGTTCTTCACAATCTTCACGAGAACTTGGCTTCCTACAGTCTGCAAATAAATAATCATGTCACAATAATAGTACTCGCAACTAACAGATACAATAGAGCAGGTATTTGGTACACAACTCGAGAGCCAACGACGTCGCTCAGGTCAATATCCTTATGTCCAAATGGTCAAGCCTAGGGAGCCGAATAGCTATGTATGAGCATCCAAATCAATTGCTTCCTAAGTAAATGACGAGCAAAACCATTAAGTTCTCGGGAAGGTTAGACACCAAAAATGACATAACAGTAGTTTCAGAAAGTGCAAGTAGATCCAGGTGCAGAGAAGCAGCAGTTCTGGAAACAAAAGGAATAGTTCTTGGGGTGCAGAGAAGCAGCAGTTCTGGAAACAAAAGGAATAGTTCTTGGATAGCGTCAATATAAAATAATTAACACTAACTGCAATATATATATTTTCACACAAAATAATATGTTTAGTAATCGTAATTGTAGAATCTTAGGAGATCTATCTTTCGAATACCCAACTTATGCAGGATGTTATACTATAAATGTTCCATAAAATTTATATATGGTAAATACAACATTACATAAATTGAGGAAGCTATAATTCTTAGCAATAAATTGATAGAATATAATAAGATCTTAATATGAAATGTGGAAAAAAAAATACAGTTTTTTGGTGTCTGAGTGTAGTTATCACAATAGTAGTTCCTCACATCATTCCAATTAAGAAAAGCCTACTAACAGATAATAAAAAATAAAAAATAGATTAAATCCAAGACACTAAACAATCTACTGAAACCAATTACTTTCAATTTTCAGATGCAAAAAAACCAAAAAACAAAAATAAAGTAAAATTTTCAGATGCAAAAAACCAACCCCAAAAACATCTCACGCACGCTCGATCTTATCCTACCTTTTCTTTTCTTTGCTTTAGCTAAAACAAAAATTTTCAAAATTATAGAAACTAAGAAATTAAATTTCTAAAACAGCAAAAGAAAAAAATAGATAGATACTCCTAAAAAAATAAAAATAGCTAAATCAAACCCCATTTTAAACAAAATAGATAAATATAAAAAAGGAAATAAATAAACAAACAAACAAAATAAATAAACATCCTAACCTCCAAAACCCAAAAGCCCAAATAGCTAAATTAATTCTCCCCAAAAGATTTGAAACCCTAATATCTCTACAAAAGAAAAACCCAAAATGACGAAAAAACCCTAACCTAAATCCAAAAAAGAAAAAAATTAAACAAAAAAACCTTCAAAAGAAGTAGAAACTAAAAAATTATAAAATACCTGAAACAAAAATACCCCCCAAAACATCTCACGCTCGGCTTTATGGGTTCTATCCTGCGATCTTGTGGAGAGTCGGATGTAAAAATACCCCCTCGGCTTTATGGGTTATATCCTGCGATCTTGTGGAAAATCAGATGCACAAGAAAAGACGAAACCCATATAAACTATAACCAAAAACACCTAGTTCAACCATTCAACTAGTAGATTAATCAAAACCCCAAACACAAAGGAACAACAACAGAACATAAACAGAAACCCAGAAAAAATAAAAAGTACCCAGAAAAAAAAGAGAAATGATAAATGGGGAGTAGGTGACTCACCCGATCTTGACTGCGAGGGCGAGGGCGAGAGCGAGAACAGCCCTCATTTTAGGCTTTGGATTAGATTCAACGTAGTAATAAAGGCTGATATCGAGCCTGCCGTAGTGGACGCCCACAGGGTTTCATCCCACGGGTTAGAATTGGGTGGAAGATATTAGGTTTTTAGAAATGGGTTGCAGTGGAGATGGTTTCCTTTTGAAAAAGGAGAGTGGGTTAGTTGGTTTCCTTTTCTCCTTTTGTCCCAGAAAATCGGGAGATTAACCGTTTAATCGGGAGATTAAATGGTGGGGTTTTCTAGTATTATGGGTTTTCGAGGAAAACGGTAGAGTTTTTTGGGTTTTCGAGGTTTAGAGATGGCTTTGAGATAGAACCGAAGGGTCTTTTGTCCATTTTATTTATATTAGATTAGATTAGATAAATAGAATGGAAAGGAGAGACTCTTGGTCTTCCGGTGTTTATTTTTATTAGATAGAACCGAAAGGAGAGAATTTTGGTGTTTTGTTTTATTAGATAGAACCGAAAGGGTAGAATTTTGTCCGTTAGTTATGCGTTTTTTATAGGTTATATTTATATATATATATATATATATATATATATATATATATATATATATATATATATATATACACGTATCATTTCCTAGGGTATCATGTATCGTATCAATTATTGTACGGTATTGACAACCATGCTATTAATTTAAGTGCTTATTTATATTTGACATTGACATATTTATGGCTTCTAATTGGCAGGTGGTGTGATGCTGGGCATGGTTAAAAGTTGCGTAGGCACTAAGTTTACTGGTCAATTTGGGGACCTGATAGCTGTGAGTGCTTTTTATATTTTTTTCTTCGGTCTCAAATTTTTTAGGTTTTACTTTTCATATTTAAGGGATTGTAGATTCTTGGAGATCAATACGTATCCTATTATATGTTATGTTAGAATTTCAATATCTGCTGTACTCTTGTGAAGCTAATTTTGAGCGCTTTTAACCAACATTGGTTGCTACTGTGGCACTCTACAAAGTGTCATGCTGCCTTTGTTTTAGCAAACATAATACCTGCTTGTGCCATTTAGATATGTACGGGGAACTGATCACTGCTACGGCACTGAGGATGCGTCTCAAACATAGTCACCAAATTCTTTGAATATTTGAAAAAATCATGAATAATTTGCGAACTTAAGGTTTACGAATTATTCACAAATTTATGAAAGATTCATGTGTTTTTGAAAAAAATCGCGAATTTCGCTAGAAGCTCTTGAATAATTCACAAATAATTCAATATTTTTTCAATAAACCATATTTTTAATATATATATATATATATATATTTCTCCGACTTGTTTCCGAATTTTTCACTGAACTTGCCGAATTTTCCTGATTTTTCGAATTTTAACCTTGCCGGGCCCCGACTTGGTGACTATGGTCTCGACAACCTCGGACCGGTATCCGAATCTTTATATATATATATATATATATATATATATATATATATATATATATATATATATATATATATATATATTTCTCCGACTTGTTTCCGAATTTTTCCTGATTTTAACCTTGCCGGGCCCCGACTTGGTGACTATGGTCTCGACAACCTCGGACCGGTATCCGAATCTAGCATCTGTCTTTCTGTTCTATTGGTTTCTGTTTGTTGTGTTCATTTGGGATGTCTTAACATTTTGGATGTCTTGGTACAGCCATTTAGAGCGATGACTGGGGTTCATCCTTTATTCCTTCCTTATTTTCTCTCCAATAACTTAGTCACTTTTCAGTGAACCTAATCATTATTGGATTTTTGTTATAGTGTGTTTGTGCACACAGTTTAAAAGGTTTCTTTGGATAATTCTGTAATGTCCATATGTTCCTTTCTGATACCAAGCGAAGGCGTACTTATTTCAAATAGTTCTTAGTAATTTGAATTTAATGTCACAGACCGTATAGATGCGACAAGGCAATGATGATGATGATATCTCTTTTTCCACATTAGTGATCAATGTCTCCCATCTGTTTGATTAATCTGGATGCTTCATGTAGTTCATTACTACATAGGATTGACTGAATTTCTCTGTAACATTAGATAATGGTTGATGTTTCCGCCATATGTTCTGTTATTTTACATGATACATTAATCTATTGTTGTCTTAGCACGGATTGGAGTTCTGTTTCAGGAGAAAGCTATTATTTTTCTCACTCCTATAGTTCTATATGAAAAGTTTTCTCCTATTTCAATTTTCAATTTTGATGGTAAGATAGTGCTTACATTCAACAAATAGTTTCATTGCCAATCCACTGTTGTTGTAAACTTATAGATGTTTGCTCTTTATATTGGATATGTAGTGTTTAACATATAATAATTGCTATGTATGTGATACATTTATGATTAATACGAAAAGCAAATGGGGAGCATTCTACTCACTGAGCTATGCTATCATATTTTCTTCTCTCCCTTTCCTTTCTTCTTCTTCTTCTTCTTTCTCTAACCCTACACCTAAACACCATCTTCCTAACCCTAACCCTAATACCTATAAACCACTTCTGTCTACTAAACCCTTGGTTTTATGTAATTAGTAATAATTATATCTGGGATTTTGTTCTACTGCTTATTCCAATTCCTTTTTTTCTTTTAAGGCAGCAATTTTAGTAATAATTATCATCTGCCTTTATGTTTGCAGGATCTAGCCCTTGATGCTACTATGACGGTCGGAGTAGATCTTGGCCAAGGGTTGCGAGAGGTGGACATCAAAAAGTACATAAAAGTTGAGAAGGTGCCTGGTGGCCAGTTGGAAGATTCCTGTGTTCTTAAAGGTGTTATGTTTAACAAAGATGTTGTTGCCCCTGGGAAAATGAGAAGAAAGATATTAAACCCACGCATCATTCTTCTTGATTGCCCTCTTGAATATAAAAAAGGAGAAAATCAAACGAACGCAGAGTTGGTTAAGGAAGAAGACTGGTAAGAGCTTCATTGCATTCTTTTTTTGTGGTTTTGAAACATTAAAACTATAGTTTCATTGACGAAAGAGAACATTACAGCAGAAAAGATTGAGGCCCTCAAGTGAGGTACTCAATACCGAAAGAACGAGAAAACAAAACGAACAAAAAGAGGGCCCCACCAAAATAGGGGGAAGAAGCAAAACACTCACTCAGCTATAGAACAAAACCAGCAAAACCAAGATCTCCACTAGACATCCCTGGCTATCATTTTCACCATTCCTCTTGGTACTGGGTACTTCACAAGCATTGAAAACTTTGTTCCCTAGCCCAAAGAATTTCTAGGCCTTGTTACCTTAAATGTTTTATATTTAAGAAAGGGAGCTAAAACTTGCACCCGAGATTTGTACCATGGCACATGATTAAAACATAGGATTTTCTTATTTTTGGAATTTGTGCTACGTGGAGCATCATCTAAGACGTCTGGTTTGAAGCCCACGATGGAAAGATCTTTGAGGCAAAATATTGGCACGAAATGCAATCTCTATCATCTGATTGAAAACAGTCAAAGACCATCGCCTGACTCAATGGTTTATTGACAAATCTGATGATAGAGATCATGTTTCGTGCCAGTTTTTTGTTTCAAAAATCTTTACATCATGGTCTTCAAATCAAATCAGACGGCTTAGATGGTATTCCGCGTAGCACAATCCCAATAAGAACAAAGTCTTTCTTTTTAAACATGTGCCATGGTACAAATATGGTGTGCAATAAGAAGAGTACCTTTAATTCCACCCACCGAATCTTTGAGTTCACCCACGGTGAAACATATTGACTGTGTTGAATTAGACGATGGAGATCGTTTATCCTCCCAATCTTTTACACGATGGATCTTCAGATCATGGGCGTACCATCAAACGGTCAATGTCTTATTTCACGTGGCACACATCTCATAAAAGTGACCTTAACATCACGTGTATGCTCAAAATTAATTTTAAGGTTACTTTTTTGGGCGTGTACTACATGAAACAAAAAATCGACTGTCTAATGGTACGCCTATGATCTCAAGATCCATCTTGTGAAAGATTGGGACGATCTCCATCATTTGATTCAATGTAGTCAATGTGTTTCAGCGTGGGTGAACTCAAAGATTTGGTGGGTGGATTTAAAGGTACTCCTTTAAGAAACCATGTGCGAAGAGCTTTTTTTTGCCACTCAAAGTCTACTCCTTTTCTTCTGAAATATTTTATGAACTTTCCATTTCCCCCTTTATGTATAGTAACGGTGAAAGATAGTCTTCTCTTCATAGCTAAAAATACAGGAGTGGTTTTACTGGTTTTGTTCTATAGCTGAGTGAGTGTTTTGCTTCTTCCCTTATTTTGGTGGGGCCCTCTTTTCTTTCGTTTTCCTTTTTCGATCTTTCGGTGCTGTGTACCTCACTTGAGGGCCCCAATCTTTTCTGCTGTAATGTTCTCTCTCGTCAATGAAATTACAGTTTTAAATGTCTTTGTACCTTTTTACTTTATCTTAAAAAATTGTTTATACCTTTGGTCATGAGGAATCTCACTCCAGCATCATTCATGGGTGTTACTGCTTGCGAGTGAAAATGAGTACTTTTGCATGATCACTGATTTAGCTTGGAACCTGGTGAATGGATTATTCTTATGACCATTGACTAAGCATTGTAGTATCGTATTTTGTTCAAGAGCTAATAAGGTAAATCAAACAGGGGAGTCCTGTTGAAGATGGAGGAAGAGTATATCGAGAGCCTTTGCATGCAAATATTGAAGTTCAAACCTGATTTAGTAATCACAGAAAAAGGGCTCAGTGATCTGGCGTGCCATTATTTGAGTAAGGCTGGAGTCAGTGCTATCAGGAGGTTGAGGAAGACTGACAACAACAGGATAGCCAAGGCCTGTGGGGCAGTGGTTGTGAATAGGCCAGAGGAATTGCAAGAATCTGATGTTGGAACTGGAGGAGGGCTTTTTGAGGTCAAGAAGATTGGTGACGAATTTTTCGCATTTATTGTTGATTGCAAGGACCCAAAAGCATGTACAGTTCTTTTACGAGGTGCCAGCAAGGATCTCTTGAATGAAGTTGAAAGGAATTTGCAGGTAGCTTCTTGTTGATCTTTTACTGGAACACCCTATTTTTGGGCCACTTTGCACATGTTCTTGAGCGATCCAAGTAGTCAAAGTTGTAGTTCGTATTTGAACTGGTGTGCACTAAAAAATACACTCATTGGGGGTTTCGAACCATCTGATCTGTACACTTTAAAATGAACGGTTGTGCATATTTTTTTAACGGCTGATATTAAAGTGCTCCAATCAGATGGTTCTGATCCTCTTGTAAGTGTGATTCTTTGGCTAATACATGTTTCAATGGTTGGCTGGTAGTTGGGCTATCTTGATTGAGCAAATATGTGCGCCAGATGGGATAAATCTGGCCAGTTATGGGCCCTGTATGTGTACAAGCAGTTAGCAGAGTTGGTTTGTCGTTTTAAATATGACAGAAATTTCCTCTTTTTGATTACCTTACGTTTCTTTAATAGGATGCGATGTCTGTAGCACGGAACATAATAAAAAATCCCAAACTTGTTCCTGGTGGCGGGGCTACAGAATTAACGGTGTCTGCAACATTGAAGCAGAAGAGTTCGTCAATTGAAGGCATTGAAAAGGTTACTTTGAATCTTCTACCATCCGTTCATACGTTGTTTGTACAGTTCAAGATGTGAAATTATACATTTGAGATACCATATACTTATCCCAACTATGATTTTTCTGGTTAATTGTCTTTTGGTCAAATCCCAGTGGCCATATGAAGCTGCTGCTGTAGCCTTTGAAGCTATTCCACGAACTTTGGCACAAAATTGTGGGGTGAATGTGATTCGAACAATGACTGCCCTGCAAGGAAAGGTAAGAAACAATGAGGACTATTTTATTTCTTTGATCATCTACGTCTGTTTTTTTTTTGTTATTTTTTATTTTTCATTTTGCTAATTTTTAATGCATGCTTGAATTTTTATAACCTATGATTGACTTTGAATCTTCTTCATGGAACTAGAATATTGCTCTTGGCCCTTTAACACGAAATCAAATTCAATTATTCTAAACAGAGATCTTCATCTTCTAAGATGGTTATTTTTTTGTAGCATGCAAACGGAGAAAATGCATGGATCGGTATTGATGGGAACACTGGTGAAATCACCGATATGAAAGAGCGGAAGGTTGATATATATATATATATATATATATATATATATATATATATATATATATATATATATATATTGTATAAGTTTTTTTACTCAATTTTGAACCGTATTCTTCATTTCTCCGGAATTTTGGTGTTGAACTTATAGCTACCTTTGCTGTGCTTTTTCAGATCTGGGATGCATACAACGTGAAGTCACAGACCTTTAAGACTGCCATTGAGGCTGCTTGCATGCTTTTGAGGATCGATGATATTGTCAGTGGGATCAAGAAGAAGCAAGCACCTGGAGCTGGCCAAGCTCCATCCAAGCCTAAAATTGAAGAAGAAGGAGATGCTGATAATGAGCAGATGATTCCAGAGTAAAAATTTGATGGTTAAACTGTTTTCACTCTGATCTCATGTTAGTGGAGTTTACCGGATTCTGAGCTGTCGTTCTTATTGAAAATGGGGCTTATGAAGATTTTGTCAAGGTGAGTTTCTTTTTCACAAGTTTTGATTTTTATTAGGCAGTCTTCGTGTATTTTTTTTGTTTTTTTTCTTTTCCTGTTTATTATTTTAAGAAACTATTGCGAGATCAGTTGTAACTTGTTTGTTTAACTGTTAGTAAAGGATGTTTATTACAATCAAAGACCTTGATTTACAATGCTGATGGCACGCGTAAATGAAGAACATAACAGATATTTGAATCTGACTTGGCAAGAAGAATGGCACTCAACCATTCTCTCTTTTGTACTTCATCTGCATTTTAGGTTTTTATCTCAGAGAAAATTACCAAATTGAAAGCATAAAACTTCTCTTTTCTATTTCTTGATTGGCGAAAGTAAAATTTCTTGTTAATGCTGCAAATCAATCATTTGATGCTGCTTTTGGCCATTTTAAGTTTAAATATTTAGAAGTAGAACTGTTAAACAACAAAAAATTGATGTGAAACAGAAAATTAATGTAATTAAAATGATCAGAGGACTCTAAATATTTAACATTCTATAAATAATTAAAATCTAGCATGTCCATTTAAGTTTACTGGAAATAGGATCATGTGTGGCAACACCAGATTTAAGAACATTTTATCAGCTTTCATGAGTGTCACCACTCACCACCACCATTGCCTTAACCATCCATTTGGAGTCAGCTGTTGTTAGTCCTTGATCTCCAATCACTTTGTTTTGGGTCAAGCTCTCACTCGGTAGTTCTTCGTTTCATAACTCACTACTTTCCTCCTAATCTTTATTGGTCCTCATCCACTTCATTGTGCATGTGTCCATTTAATTTTTTTGGTTCATGAGCTATTTCAGATCTTTAATAGACCTGTGCAAACGTTTGGTTCATGAGCTATTTCAGATCTGTTATGAACCTGTGCAAACCATCTCAAACAACCGTTCATTATTTTCTTAGTGGGATCAGCCAACTCAAAACTTCATCTTGTATGTTTATTCCTAATTTTGTCCCTTCTTATTACTCAATGCGTCTACCTTAGCATATGCGTCTCAGCCATATGTATCTGATCTTTCTCTTACTGGTTTGTAGCCTAATAATTTGCATTATAGTGTAATTAGGGGTGCAGATTCGGTTAACCGAACCAAAACTGAAATTTTGGTTTTGGTGTCGATTTCTACAAAACTGAACCCTAACCGAAACATTTCGTTTTTGGTTAACTGAACTTTTCACCCCCCAAACCGAAACCGATCCGATTTTGGTTTCGTTCAGTTTGGTTTTCAGTTTTTCTTCATATTTTTTATTTTATTTTTACATTTTATAAAAAATAATTTTGGTTTTTTTTTTTTTTTTTTTTCCTCTGGTTTTCTGACTTTCTCATCCTACCCTGCTGGTTTTTGGTTTTTAGTTACCGAAACCGAACTGGGCTGAATCGGTTCAGTTTGGTGTTTGTTTCAGACAGTTTCGGTCTTGTTTGGTAGGCTCGGTTTTCGGTTTTTATTTGCACCTTAATAGTGATGCAATCTTATTACCACCTTTATAATACTTCGATGATCGCACAACATGCTGGTCTCCCCTTTGTTGTTCTGCACAACATGCTTGAGATGTCATTGGTCATGCTTGAGAATTGGGATGTGTCAACCTCCATGCCGTAATATTTGTTGACGTCCGCCGCCTATTATACGCCTTCCCCAAATCAATAAAATCGTTATATTTTCCGCCTTTTTTGAAGCTTTTCTATAAAGAGGACTCGGACTATGCGCGCTTGGGTGTATTCTCTACACCCACAATCAGTTGGCCATCATGTGGCGTCCATCACGAGGATCGGGTGTACGGTAACTTAGGCAAGATCGATTAGATTCCATTCAAAAAAGATTAATTTGTTTTTATAACTTTTCCACTGTTAGAAATATAGTTAAAGTTAGAAAAATTAATACACCAAAGTTTTGTGGCGTTATCTAATCTTTAACCCATGAAATGGAGGGCGAAAAAGTTAAAAAGAATAATTTGTTTTTGTTAATCACAAGTCTAGTACCATGACAATAGGCACACTCATCTTCTATCACTCGCAACATCACTTAATTTTTGAAAGATACTTTCTCTTTTACTAGACCTTCTCCCTTCCAATCTGCCCGTTTCTATCAAAGCTTCTCCTTATGTGTCCTTATGCGTCTCTTTATCTTTTTTTCGATACTCAGTATTTATCGAAGTGTTAAGACACATCATCATATAGCAAGGTGGTAATTAGATGCTCATATTTATCAGGAAGAGAATTCAACAACAATAGGGCCTTATCCTCATCATTAATTTCTACATCTAAATTTTGTAAATCAGCGAGAATTTTATTGTAATCATTCAAATGTTCAAACACAGAAATACTTTATCGATACTGGAAACGGAAAAAGTTTCTTCTTCAAATAGAGCCGATTCTCAATGTTCTTCGTCATATACTTATCTTTCAACTTCTTCTAAAACTCCTTTGCCTCTGTCTCTTTCATTACGAAATATTTATGATATTTCCTAAGACACAACTGAATTGTGCCACAAGCCTGTCGATTGATCTTGTCCCTATCTTTCTCTGTCATTCCCTCTGATTTATCTTTCAAAGAAATGTCCAAATCCTGTTGGATCAACACATCTATTGCTTAACACTGCCACATCTCGAAGTTGTTTACCCTGTTAAATTTCTCAACTTCAAATTTTGCATTCGTGTCCATAGTCTTTTGCACAGATTTACCGGACGAACCAACTCCCGACATCTTCACTCCAATCGTAGAAATCACCAACAACTAGCGTTCTAAAACTCACTTTCGAATTTGGTTTAGACTCTTATTCCATATCTTTCATATCCTATTTAATAGGATCTTATATTAATCCATCCTAAAATAGCAACTAAAATCATTAACATCTCTATTGACTATTAGTCGACCCAACCAATTCCCAAAGGAATCTTTAGTTGCAAGAATAAATCAAGCCAAAACCCAACAGTTTGACTGGTTTTGTTTTGATTGGATCGGATTTGTTTGCTTGTGGTTGTAGGGTTAGAACCTTACGACGTGGTCCATTTGAGCTACCATGTGGCACCCAAATTAAAAAATGACACTCGTTTCCACAGGGTTCAGTAGCCCCCTTAGAATTTTAGAAAAAATGAAATAAAATTGAAATTTTTTGCCCTTCAAATCACTGGTCAAATATAGGGTTTCGCCCAACAAACATGCTGCATTGAACGTTTTTCTACTTGGACCTAGTATTCAAGGGTGAAAAAGCATCCTTTTTCTAAAATTTTCTTTTAGATCGTATGTGATTGACCTTGGGGAAGTTTTTATGGTATATGATCTTCGAGTTGAATGCCAAGTAATGCCCAACTGGTCACGCTGTAGGGTTCAACCCTATAATCACGTCCTAGGGAACGACTTCCATATATACAGATATTTTCTTATTAAATGACCCTAATTTAAGACATTGATTCCGGGCTCGTTACTGCTATATTTTTCGCAAATGACCTATTAATTTTGATTTATTCGACGAGATCTACTCAATGAACCTATTTATGAAACCTTTTGAGACTATTAATGTGTTAAAAAATGACAATAAAAGATTCAATAAAAGTTAAAATACTAACAAAAATCCAAATTACTTGATCCGCTAGGTACGTTCTATTATTTAAATTCTCTTTTCGAGTTGTATTTTTTTTAATATATACCTGCATTAATGTTTTAGTTGCATTTTCAAATTATACATAATAGAATAAAATATGCAGATATTTATAATTTAGGAGCAATGAACATTGTTTTATTTATTAATAAAGGGAGCTATTACTTGCACACTCATATCAAATGATTGCACTGAATTAGTAAAAATGTGTTCTTGCACATCTTGTGCTTTATTTTGTGGTTCTACTTAAAAAGGGAAAATGGTAGACTTCATCTCTTTTGATCTTCATCTTCTTAAGCACTCATCATTCTTCTTCTCTTACGAATTTGGCACTTCCTCTCTCAATATTCATTTCCGAGCAATCAGTTTCATACTTCATTTCTTTTTATCTTCATCATCCAGTTTCACACGAACTGTCAGAAACAAAGAGAGGAGAAAGAACACCTGTGTCTGCGTTTGTGTAAATAAAAGAAAAAAAATCCAGCAATAGCGTCTGCTATTGAAGAGAGTGGTGAGAGTCCAAGAGAAAGGGGATTGGTGAAATCTCCGCCATCAAAGGAACTCGATAGAAGTGAGGAGATGAAATCAGGTGTAAGAAAATGAGTTGTTGATTGCGAAATCCGTGTGCAATTAATGACTCCCAAAAAAAAATTGCAACAATTTTTTTTTTTTAAGATTAAAATATGGAGGGGCCAAGGGCTCCATTTTAGGAACTTTCCTTGGATCCCCAAAATCTGACAGCCGGCTGGCTCTGTTTGCTAGGTGGATCATTTCTAAACACGGCCTCCTTCCAAACATCATCTTCGTAATGTTAAAATGCATGTTAAAAATTACACTCATCCGCATGGACTTTGCTTAGGGTTTATTTTTTTCTTATTTCCTCTGGCCACATATCAATTAAAGAATCAACCTTATTCAAATCAATGCAATCACAAGGACATAGAGATATCACTTTTCTAGCTGGTCACCAATTAATAATTTTGTTTTTTGAGTTGGGGAGGGAGAGGCTTCCATAAAGCCAAAAGGTTTTTATCTGTAAACATGGGATGGGCTGATCAAAATACACCAAGAGCTCTCAATTACCCAAATCAGGAAATCTAGATGAAGGGAAATGGAGGTAAGAATTCTTGAGTAAATTACATATAGACTTGACAAACTCTACTTGAAGCCTCATCTCTACATAACAAAATCCAAAACTGTGCGGCCCGTCGTGGAGGTAAAAAATTCACAGCTCGGCTCATCTAGGAATTTCAATCTAGTATTTCAAATATTTGGATTTCCGAGTTTCTTGTTTAGATGTTTAAGCATTGTATTTGGATTTGGTATAAATATTTGTAATGCTTTCTTTAACTAGTTAAAAAAAGAGGGTTGCCATGCTTTCTTTCTTCAAGCATAAAAACAAAGATTAAGTGGTGAGAAGGTATCAAAAGTTGGTTTGCTCTTAGGAAAAAATTATTTTATTAAATTAAAAGAAAAAATAAAATTAAGAAATATTGTGTATGCACCCAAAAGCTTCTCTGAACATACTTTTACCAAGTAGTACATGTTTTGAATCTTTTTTAACCAATGAAAAATAAATTTCAGTATTATTAGTTTTCATTAATTAGTGTGCAGATAACAAAATTTAGTATGCAGCAAAAATTGTCATGCGACTAAAATAGTGTGCAAAAAGCAAAAAAGTGGTATGCACTTAGCAGCCCTCTTAAAAAAAATGTCCTCACCTTCTATAACGTCAGAGGTTTCAAGCCATTCTATGAGCACTTTCTTTCAAACATTGTTTAACCATTCTCATCATGGAAAAAAGTGCGATGGTGCACTTGAAGGTAAAATTTCAGTCAGATGGTGTCCACATGAAACATGTGTATATGGGCTATCAAAGGGTCGGATTGACTTGATACCCGATTCGATTGAACCCGAAATTGGATCAGGCACATAAACTTGACCCGTCAGGTGGGGACCCGATATTTGGGTTGACCCGCCAGGTGGGGACCCGATAAACTTGCCCATGGTCATTTCAGTTATTGATATATGTGTCATTTGAAATTAAAATCTGATCATCTGATGTTAGGGTGATGATCTAACAATCTCAGTTTGTGCAAGAAAAAATGATCTCCATCGGTTGATTCAAAGCAAGTCAACGGTTTAAGCAATTGGAACCCAGGTAAAAAAAATGAATGTTGGATAGCAAATGAAGTTAACCAAATAGAAAAAGAAGCAAAATCTAGAGGCGTTTTGTTTTTATGGTTCTACCGTTATTCATAGCTAAATATTTCGGTATCTGCGACCAGCATTTTCTCAAGTGAAAAATGTTGACTAGCTTGATTCAGCCGATGAGATAATTTTCTGGCTCAATATTCAACATCATAGATCTTGAGATCATTGTGCAACAATTAGCCGGTTCGATCTTGATTCCACATAGCACACTTCTCCGAAAGTTATTGGAGATCGCCATCTCATGATATATATATAATTGTAGAAAGAGAATATGAAGTGCAAGTAGTTTTTTTTCCCTGCTTTTACTCCTTTTTATACTCCTCGCCAGATGATGCCCTGGACTCATTGAGCGTTATTTCTGATCCTTATATTTTTCCTTTGACTGTTTGATTATACGTCCATGATCTTAAAATTTAAAACTCAAAGTGATCAATGTGCCTGGTGGAGGAGATAGGGCAAGGTAATATGCACACGCACCCATCAATACTTCGACAATTGATCCGTCTAATAACAGTAAGAGTACCTTTACATGCACTCACCAAATATTTGAGGGGGTCTACGGTGAAAATTCATTAATCACTTTGAATTGAATGATGGAGATCATTTTCTGTCACAATCTTTCACACAATGGATCTGAAGAGCATGAGTATACTATAAAATGGTCACTTTTTAATTTTATGTGACATAGACGGTCGAATCCCAAAGAAACGACCTTAAAAATTAGGTTTTGAGTGTGAGGAGTGCAATGTGATGTTGGGTTTCGATTCGGTTTCGATGAGGGGAGTACCTAACCAAGAATTAAAAAAATGGGCTTCGGTTTAGTTCGTTACACGGAATGTGCATCCCTAGGGGCTGCAAATTGTAAATAAAGACCTGATATTGTTAATAAATTAAGTTGGTGCCCATGCTCTATTTTCTCGCACATAATAACAAACTATGCACTTAGAAAAAGGAAATGAATATTCCTATAAAAAGGAAATGTAATAAATGAAGGGACCTCTATTCAGGCCCCAGAAGTACCCGTGGACTCCTACAATCCAAACCGTTGACTGTACTGAATCTGAGGATTGGAATTTTTTTCATTGCAATACAATGAATAGTGAGCCCATGGATGTATGATCAGACGGTCAGTTTATGATCTCACATAGCACAAATCTAAATAACAATCTTAAAAATCATGATTGAGCGTGATTGTGTGCTTAGGGATGTTTTTTGGGATCTGTGACAGGTGGAATCCCAAACTAGTGGCGGTCTCAAGATCCGTTTTATGGAAGATTGGAATAAAAAGCGTCCGCAATCGTTTGATTCAGCACAATCAAGATCCATTTTATGGAAGAGTGAAATAAAAAGCGATTGCAATCGTTTGATTCAATACAATCACAATTTTAGTAGGCGCCACCAATAATTTGGTCGGCCCAAATCGAAGTACCCATAGATTTAACCTTCAACTACATGTGAACTGCAAAATAAGCAGGAAAAATCATCAATGGATTTGACGACAAAGTGCATGTTATGACCCGAGTTTTAATAACGCATCTAATGATAGTAGATGGGGTGGAGCACCGAGTCTAATATGGATACTATACAATTGTTACTTTTTCAAAAGAAAAGAGAGAATTTTAATTTAAAATTTTGGTGTTGTTGACACCGATTTTCCTTCCTTTCTCTTTCTCTCTCTACTTAGCAAGTAGAATCTATTTAGGATTCTAATATGGGGTAAGATTTCCTTGTCATTTTAAACTCTCTTTCTCTCTCTAATTACTTTCTCACTCTAATTGGAAAGACCCAACTACCTAAAATTTATTAGAATGTGTCATGTGACATACTTAATCTTCAAATATATATTATATAATTGTGTGTGGTGTTAGATGGAAAAGCATAAGGGTTGGTGATGGCAACTCAACACCCAACTATTCCTCTTTACAAAGAAAAAAATAACTAAATTTAAATTGGGTACCCAAATTCTTAAGCAACTTTCTATATTATATTAGTAAAGTATTAGAGTCCTCTTCGACTCTCCTTTTTATTTGTTGACTTTCTAAGTTGGGCTTCTTCCCTATTTAGTTATAACTAGTAACAAAAGACGAGGAAACTCTCTCCCTCTCTACCGTCCCTCTCTCTCTTTTTTTTTGTCTCTTCCTACCCAAAGAAACCCTTACACAATAGCAACCCAAGCTTTGCTAATGCCACCGTTACACATGAAGCAACGCCGCCACCAAACATACGATCGAATCGATACATGCAAGCAACAATACTTACTTATGTAGTGAATTCGAAGCAACGAGTGGAAAAACCTTGGTTCAATTCAATCCAACGCGTTGGAGTCGATCTACACTAGCCTGAGCCTATCGATCCGAGTAAACGAATCTTCTAGAAATCGGCACGATCACGCTACAATAGGTGGGTTTCCTTTCGATTCCACTCTAATCTATTTTGTGGTCTCTATAAAGTTAATCGATCCCGTTCGATTGACAAAAATAATAAAAATCAGGTTTTTATGAGTTTTGGCACCCTTCAAGAGACCATAAAAGTCAAAGGGCTGACCCGATGGTCAAACCCTCTGGTCTTGATGCAGGGTACCCAGTACCCTTCAATTTTCATTTGAAAATGATTTGGCGAATAAGCCGATATGGGCCTTGAAACTGAGATCAAAGACCTCAAGCCGTAGCAGTGCACAATACTGCACACATGCAACTACATGTTTTGGACAAGGGTAAGGGTCATGGTTTGACCTTCCTGATCTCAGACACATGGACCTAGTTCGTAAAATATCAGTAGGGAGATCCTCCATACTCTCTGATATACTACCCATCTAACGGTTCAAATAACTTTTTATCCTGCTTAATCTATTATTTTCAGAGCCACCAAAATCAGTGAAAATTTCTAATACTTACCAAAAATTTTATTTATGGTATTTGTTAACTACCTACATGTGATAAAGGGAGCCACTTTGACCGCACAAATTACTTTAATGGAGACTCTTTCCGGATTCGGCCCAGTAGGATAACCCCCTCTAATTTTATGCCTACTTCACATTGGATGGTCATTTTTAATCATAAATTAATTGTTTGCCTTATTTTACTTGTGGTATTACATCAAGAAAAGAAAAATTATAAACACTCAACTATTGACGGACTTTGACCCCCTATTGCACCTAAACTATGGACTATTGGTCCAAGGCCGTAGGCCAAATCTTGTACCATCTGACCATCTATAAAATGGATAGTCAGATCCTCTTCAAAATAAATATATCTCGGCTTTAGTGCCACTTCAAAAATGAAAAAAAGCCTCATGATTGTTGTATGTGTGTGTCACTTGAAATGTTAAGTATGTGTCATCTTTGACTCGAATTTTTGAAAATCGGGCCGGGTCAGCCCACGTACTCAGGTTTATAATGATCTCGACAAAAATTTAGTCAAGTTTGTCAGATTAAAATAATCTCATCATGTTTATTGACACGCTTTTCAAGGCATAAAAATTAAAGGATTTGAGCCGTGTACAATTAGGATAAAAGGGTTTGATGACCTCCTATTTCATCGGTTTTTGGTCAAATCAATGTATTATCCAAAGCGGACCCAACCTAATATTTGAGAAATTTTAATGTTGTTAGGCCTGATCGCTCACGATAAAATCCGATGGCTTAGAAAACTTGCCTAAATTCACACATGAGCTCTTCTTATTATATATCACCTTGGGTGTCATTTCATGTGGATTCTGCCATATTCGATAAAAATTTTGTGTGCAGAAAAGTCTTCTTTTTCACTGATTTAGGTCCACAAAAAAATTTCTGATTTAAAATCTTCACGGATCTCAAGATTCACAAAATGTAAGATTCATGGTCATTAGGTGTCATCAGTAAATTTTGAGTTTATGACTTACCTTAGTAAAATTGGGCCATCACCCATACAAATAAGGTCGGGTCCACCGATAATATAGGTCATTCAAAACCCCCAATCATTATAAATGACCATGGGCCTTATGGGCCCGTCTAGTTTATAGACCCTTTATGGACTCGTATATTCAATGTAGTTAAACGAGCGTTTTGAGAAATCGCGAACCAATCTTCAAGGAATGGCCCAAACCCAACTCCTAAACTTAGAATAACTTATTAGGCATATATTTTGCTCACACCATGAGAGTGTAGACACCTCGATAATCGTGTTTAACATGATTTTGACCCGAATCGATGACTTTTTAGATAAGGATCCAAATGATCAAATCAAGGGTCGAAACTTCGAGAGACCAAAATATCTTATACCCTGATTATATCTATAAATTTAGATCGATCTAAATTGGATTATATATACCATGAAAATCGTGTAATAAGGATCCGACGATCGAAACTTGTTTGAGTCAAACCGGAATCAATTCTTAGCCAAATTTCACAAATGACCAGCCCGTTTTCATCAGATCAATAAAATCTATCTGATGAGACTAGTCTAACATCACCTTCTGATATGTATTATAGTACTCACAAACCTTCATTGTAAGTCGCCTTCTTCTCTCTCTTAGTGATGAACAAGGCGTCCGAATTACAAGTAATATGGCTAGATATTTTCTTATTATATATTTTATTGGTATTGTGTGACATTCATCACTTAGAAATACGTTAGGGTATATGTATGATAAGAAAAAAGAATAAGATACGAAAAATGACTTTTAAGCCTTCGTCATGGTGAGATTTCTTTCAGTCATATGAAACTTGGAATGTTGGTATCCATGTACGGATGCAACTCCTCTATAGTAGTATGGGATGCCACACGAAGTACATCCAGTTTAATACGAAACTCATTCCTTGAAAAGCGTGATTTGTGAATCTTATCGCACCGTGGCCCATTCTAATTAAATTTAAGAAAAGATGAAATATTAATATGCTAAGTTATGAGATGTTAAGGAAGTGGGGACTTAAGCTTATACAAATATAAAATCGGGGCGGTGACCTAAGCCTAGAATCGAATAACGTTACGATATGTTAAGATACGCTGTAAAGGCCAACTAAACATGAAATAAGTTTCTACACGTGTCATGTCTTGTGTGTCACTGCAAGATTTAACGTTTACAGTCAAGACGGGTCTTAAGGACAATATGATACGATAGTGTCTCGACGTAAGGGGACACTGATTTTTATACACGCAATCTCATCGAGTTGGATGGTGATTTATGTTATGATATAGAGGTTAGGTGATTATCTACACGTGGACCTCGCGTGATAGGCTCGAGCAGTGATTCTGACACAGATCGTTTAAACAAGATAAGTAATATACGAAGTACGTTGTGTAGGCGTATGTAGTAATAATAAGACTTTCGATATGCCACGTAAGTTAAGTTGACAAGACAAGTAAGAAAAGTAATAAACATTAGAAGCATCATATGCACTGAAATATATTACGTTCTTTCAGTTTTTCAGCTTTATAGTTATGTAATATTTATGAGAATTTTTATTATGTTTATATGAAATTATAAGGGTTTCCTTTTCACTCACAAAGTTGCACCCACGATCACCCAGGTAGATTGTGGTGGATCGGTTGTGCAACTCACTGAGTTTACGTGACTGAGTAAACTCACTACATCAAAAACTAACAGCTGCTTGTGAGGATATGGACTACACTACCCCAGTGGACTTGATGCATTGGAAGATGATACGGATTTTGAGGGTGACGACCTGAATGACCAGTTAGACGACATCAAGTATATATTAAATATTTGAAAAAACTTTATAGTAGTGGATCGTGTTTTTATTTAAGGTCATTTTTGTATTGTGGACTTCAAATTCAATGTAAACTTATTGGAAAGAATTTTTAATATGAGAAGAAGGTTTGATTCACGATTTTTGGAAGTTCAATTTTAAGTAAGATTTAGTAACACATATATGTCCGTTTATCGTCTTAACAAGTGTGCAGTGTCATAATACTGAATTCTTGGCCCCCGAGATTGGCTAAGATTTTGGATCATGACAGTGCAGGCGGCTAACGTGATGTGATGTGATTAGCTGCTCCGACTTGCATTAATTGAGCTTCACGACACTTGCAGCCAATTGCGTCGCACCTAAGGCTGTAACAGAGCCGAGCTAGCTCGACAGCTAGGCTCGGCTCGGCTCGGCTCGAAAATGAGAGCTTTTGCTCTCTTAAGTTCGACTCGAGAGTAGCTTTTTATTTAAAGCCCGATTGAAGTAGAGCCAAGTTAGAGCTTAGCTAGTACAACTCTGTTCGGCTACAGTAATAATATATAATAACTTTATATGATAAAATATATTTTATATTGTAAGACTTTTTGTCACCATCATGACCCAAATAACAGTATTGCTTCTTTAGGAAATAGTTTTACCAAGTAATTAAGTTTGACAAATTGGTTTGTCATTTTTGGACCCACGGTCGTCTGTAGTACACTCACGGACGTCCGTGATCCTAAAACATATAAATTTTAGGTAGTTCGGGCAGCTTGGTAACTGATCCGAAAATCTTCATTCTAAAATTTTTGTTAGTCCAAAATTTTGTCATTGAGATTACTTTTCATCTTTTGATTTCATTCTTTAATCTCTTTGATGTTTATGGGTCTTTATGATTTCATGTTTGAGAGTGTAAGACTTGTGTGAGACAAGTGAACCTTCGCAAGAAACGTAGGTTGATGGAAATGTTCACTATGGATAGTATGATGGAGAAAGGCTGTCATGTTTGGTGATTGGAGTGATAGGGCATATCATTCCAAAGAAGCACTGTAAAGTTTTTTTTTTGTTCATAGTGAATTTCTTTTTGGATCTGAGATAGATCCCGTGGTTTTTGCCTGTGATGGGTTTTCCACGTTAAAAATGTCTTGCGTGCTTATTTTGATTGTGTGATGATTGTGAGTAGATTTTAATTGATAAATTTAATAGATTATATTAAAAAACCTAAATATCCCAAATTTTCAATTGGTATCAGAGCCTTGTCACTTGGTAAATTTTAACAAATTAAGTGTTATGTCTAATTTGGGATATCACGATCTTCCTAAAGAAGCTGCGTCTACTGCTAGACCCCCTCTGTTTGATGGCTCTAATTATCCTTACTCGAAGGCAAGGATGAGAGCATTTTTAAGTTCACTTGATCCTCACATTTGGTATTCTATTGAGGACGGATGGTTGCCACCAACTACGACCTCTGTTGTCGATAATATACCACATACCACTATCAAACCTAGATCTTTATGGACGGATCAGGAATATGATAATCTTGGTCATAATTCCAAGGCCCTTAATGCTTTATTTGGAGCAGTTACTGCTTCTGAGTTTCGTCGAATAAGTACTTGCACCATAGCCAAAGATGCATGGAAAATTCTTGAAACCACTTATGAAGGGACTCCTCAAGTAAAGATTTCCAAACTTCAAATGCTCACTTCTCAATTTGAAAATCTTCGCATGGATGACGATGAAAAGTTTTCTGATTTCTATATTCGCTTAAATGATATTGTAAATGGCTCATTTAATTTAGGAGAACCTGTTTCTAATACAAAAATTGTGCGAAAAATTCTAAGGTCTCTACCTAAAAGGTTCAGATCAAAAGTCAATGCTATTGTTGAATCTAAAGATGTTGACAATCTAAACTTAGATGAACTCGTTGGGTCATTACAAACTTATGAATATGAAATTCAAGATAATCATGTCACTAAAAGTGTTGCATTTAAATCATCAAAGGTTGAGTCTGATTCTAGCAGTGATTCTGATAAATCAGATGAACTTGCTTTATTTGTTAAAAAATTTAAAAAATTCTACAAAAATAAGAAACAACCTTTTAAAAAATTTGAAAATTCTGAACAATTTAAATTATTTGAAAAGAAACCTAAAAAGGATTTTCCTGACACTACTCAATGTTTTAAGTGTCATGGTTATGGACATTACGCTAATAAATGTCCTAGTAAGAAAAATGATAAAGGAAAATCCAAAGCTTTGACTGCTTCACATGAGATTGAAATATCAACTGAGTCATCTTCTGATGAATCTGAATCTAGTTCTTATGGGTTTAGAGCTTTTGTTGCTTCTATTGTGGAAACTAATAATTCTCAAACTCCTTCTCATACTGAAACTGACTCTATTGATTCAATCTCATCTGCTAATGAAATTGATGGTGATGTATTGGATATGACAAATGCCTACAGTGAACTTTATCAAGAATCAATACATCTAACTAAAGAAAAAATTAAATTAATCAAAGAAGTGACTGAGTTAAAAAACATTATAAGAAATCTCCAAGAGAATGTAAATTGTTTAACTCCAAAATTTATAGAACAAGAAAATAAAGTAAATTCTCTTATTGAAATAAATGAAAATTTAAAAAGGGAACTTGTTTTTATTTCTGAAAAATATTCAAACATTTACAAGACTAATGAGAAAATGGAAAAATTACTCAGTTCTGGTCAAAGAACAACTGTTAAATCAGGTATTGGATATCATCATGTAGTAAATAAAAATCTAAAACCTGTTGTAACTCATGCTCCAAAATTTGTTAAAGAAATCAAATCACTCTCTACAAATTCTAGACAAAAGGGCAATAAATTCAGATCTTCCAATACTAGATTTTTTAATAGGAGAGTGCCAATCTGCTATACTTGTGGATGGGAAGGGCATACTTATGTATATTGTCCATTTGACTTTGAATACTCTCAATACTATGTTCCTCACTCCCAAACTTTTAAGAAAAATAAAGTCATTTCATTGAGTAGTTCACATAAATATAACAACAAGCATGTGATTCATAACAAATCAAATCTTAAATACAAACGTGTTTGGATTCGAAAATCTGATTTGACTGCTCAGGTTGCTCATATTTCACTCAAAGCAAGTGAATCATCTAAGTGGTTCCTTGATAGTGGCTGTTCTAGGCATATGACTGGTGAGAAATCATTCTTCTCTCATCTTAGTCCATGCTCAGAAGGAAATGTGACTTTCGGTAATGGAAGTTCTTGTAAAATTACTGGAAGAGGAACAATTAATGCACCTGGTTGTCCTAAACTAAAAGCAGTCCTTTATGTTGAAGGACTTAAGGCTAATCTCATTAGTATTAGCCATTTATGTGATGATGGGATGAATCTTAATTTTTCAAAAAATCTGTACACTGTTGTTGATTCTAATGGCAAAATTGTTCTTGAAGGGATTAGATCTACTGATAACTGTTACACTTTTAGCGATCATCTCCAAAATAATTGTCTTATCACTAAAACAAATGAGATCAATATCTGGCATCAGAGGCTTGGTCACATGAATAAAAATGATCTTTACAAATTAGCCTCTGATCAACTTGTTAAAGGTTTACCTAAATTAAGTAAACCAGATAGATCTATTTGTAGTGCTTGTCAAATGGGTAAACAGACCCGTGTTCCTCACAAGAAAGTAAATGTTCCTACTTCTTCTAGGATTCTTGAATTAATACATTTTGATCTTGTAGGTCCCATGAGAACAAGTAGTTTAGGAGGTAAGAAATATGTACTTGTTGTGGTTGATGATTTTTCTAGATATACTTGGGTTGCTTTTCTTAGAGAAAAATCTCAAGCTTTTGATGAATTTATTATCATTTCTAAGAGAACTCAAATTGAAAAAAATCTTTCAATAATTCGAATTCGAAGTGATCATGGTAAAGAATTTGAAAATTCATCTTTTGCAAAATATTATGCATCAAATGGAATAAAGCATGAATTTTTTGCTCCTCACACACCTCAACAAAATGGTGTGGTTGAGAGGAAAAATAGGGTCCTTCAAGAGATGGCTAGGGTTATGTTAAATGCAAATAATGTGGCTAAAAATCTGTGGGCTGAGGAGGCATTAGTACAAAGATGTTATATTTCAAATCGAGTATACCTTAGACCAAACACTACTAAGACTCCATATGAAATATGGAATGCTAAAAAACCTCAAGTTAGTTATTTTCGAATTTTTGGTAGTGCTTGTCACATTTTAAGAGATCGTGAATATCTTAGAAAATTTGATGCTAAAACTGACAATGGTATTTTTCTTGGTTACTCATTGAACAGCAGAGCCTATAGGGTTTTTAATTTAAGAACTCTTACTGTCATTGAATCAGTTAATGTGGTTGTAGAAGATCAAAAATCAGATTCTTCTTCTGTTTTAAATAGAGATATTGACGATGAAGTTCTTATTGTTCCTATTAATCATGAAAAAATTAGACTTGATAACATTAATTTATCTTCTGACAATGAAAATTCTACACACACTACATCTAATATCACTGAAGATATCAGTGCAGATATTTCACACAATAATATCTCTGAAAATGAGTCTCGACATAGGCCTTCCTATGCTCGTGATATGAGAAGTCACCCACCTTCTGCCATCATTGGTGACTTGTCCACTCAACTTCTTACTAGACGAAAATTTAAAAATTTGTCAAACCTTCTTTCTCATGTATGTTACACATCAAATCTTGAACCAAAAAATATTAAAGAAGCTCTTCTTGATGAGCATTGGATTACTGCGATGCAAGAAGAGCTCACTCAATTCAAAAGGAATGATGTGTGGGAACTTGTTTCTAGATCTCCAAACATTAGAATCATCGGTACAAAATAGATTTTTAAAAATAAAACTAATGAAGAAGGTAAAATCATTAGAAACAAAGCAAGATTGGAGTTGAAGGTATTGATTTTCATGAAACATTTGCTCCTGTAGCTAGGCTTGAGTCCATTCGCATAATCTTAGCAATGGCATGTCATTTAAAATTTAAATTATACCAAATGGATGTAAAGAGTGCATTTTTAAATGGTTTTTTGACTGAGGAAGTGTATGTGGAACAATCCAAAGGATTTGAAGATCCACATCATTCTCATGATGTATTTAAACTTAAAAAGGCATTATATGGCTTGAAACAAGCACCTCGTGCTTGGTATGATAGACTCACAAAATACCTAATCACTAATGGTTTTAAACGTGGTAGTGTGGATAAAATATTATTTTTGAAAGAAGAATCATCTAATTTAACTGTTGCTCAAATTTATGTTGATGACATTATCTTTGGATCTACATTAGACTTAAATGCTCATAAATTTCAAACTCTAATGAGCAATGAATTTGAAATGAGTTTATTCTGTGAGCTAAATTGCTTCTTAGGTCTCCAAATAAAACAATGTTCCACTGGCATTTTCATTTCCCAATCTAAATATGCAAAAGAACTTGTTAAGAAATTTGGCTTGGAATCAAGTAAACCTGCCCGCATCCCTATGAGTACGTCAGTGAAATTGACAAAAGATGTAAATGGTAAAACTGTAGGGGATACACTTTATAGAAGCATGATAGGTAGTCTTCTTTATCTTACTGCTAGTAGACCGGATATTGCTTACAGTGTGGGTATGTGCGCTAGATTTCAGGCAGCCCCTAAGGAGTCTCATCTAACTATTCTTAAACGTATCATTCATTATGTTAACGGTACACTAGAGTTAGGTCTCTGGTATCCTTTCGATACCACATCTCATATCATTGGTTTTTCCGATTCTGATTGGGCCGGTAACTCTGATGATCGTAAAAGCACGAGTGGTGGTTGTTTTTATATCGAAAATTGTCTTGTTTCTTGGCTCAGTAAAAAATAAGCTTCGGTTTCTTTATCCACTGCTGAAGCAGAATATATTTCTGCTGGTAATGGGTGCACTCAACTCTTATGGATGAAGCAAATGTTGTCTGACTATGAGATTTCTCAAGGTGTAATGACCTTGTTTTGTGATAAAACCAGTGCTATTTGTATTTTCGAAAATCCTGTACAACATTCTAGGACTAAACACATTGATATTCGACACCACTTCATACGTGATTTGGTGGAAGAAAAAATTATTCTCCTGAAGCACATACACACACAATTACAATTAGCAGATATTTTTACAAAATCGTTGGATTTTGATCGATTTGAATTTCTTCGAAAATCCATTGGTTTATGCTTCATCGATTAATCACTATTTCATCACTTGTATATATATATATATATATATATATATATATATATATATATATATATATTTTTTTTTTTTTTTTTTTTTTTTTTTCTTCGCAGATATTTTTATATAATTATGTATGATACGTTCTAAAGTTTCATGCGTGAACATGTGATAAAATTTTCTAAGAATGCATTTGTATTATTTTGAGTTACACTTAATTGGCTTTTATTCTGTATCATCAAGGTATTTTTTATTATCGTTAGTATATAAAGGAATTTTTTATTAATAGTCATTGCAACAAGCTTATGTTCTGGGTAAATGTTGAATCTTGACTTTTTTATTCAAATAATGTTCTGTATTCTTCTGATTTTTCTTTCATTTTGCCTTTTCAACTCGAGTTAATAAGCCCGTGGAGTATTCTATACTTAATGCCCTAAGTCAACTGAATTAGGAGTCATTGGCCTAACCCCCGCTAAATGAGTTGAATAGAAAGCAAATGAATTTTAGATTGAATATTCAAATTTTCTTTCACTCTACCTTGTAGCCTAATTGACTTGAGCAAGTAAAACCGTTGGGATTTCTTCAAATCTATTGCCCTAAACTAACTAGTTGGGAGTCAATGTTCTAAAGCTTATTAAAAAGGTCTTTTAGAAAGCTTAAAAAGGTGTGAGTATCTTTCTTTTTTGGAGAACATTTAAAAAAAAAAAAAAAAAAAAAAAGGGAGTCTCAATATTATTTGGACTATATGTTGTTGTTGCAATTAACTTTGATTTTTAAAATCTTCCTTTGTTAACTATTTTTTTTCGTAATGTAATACCTATGATGTGTATAGAAAATAGTGAATTTTAAGCTACTCTTATTGCTTCGTATGCATTTTAGGATGTTTTAACTCTTTCACATGAAATTTTATTACATATTATAAAATTAAAAAAAAAAAAAAAAAAAAAAAAATTCGTGTCACGGACGTCCGTATTCTCAACCCCAAACTAATAATTTTCACCCGGCCGTCCGTGAATCACTACGGATGTCCGGATTTCAATAGGTTCTCTGACACTTTACCACGGACGTCCGTGAATCACTCCAGACGTCCGGAATATAAACAGTTTCTAATATTCGAACGGTCTTTTTGCAGTTATTACACCTGACAACTGTCATTCATTCACGGACGTCCGTGCATGTCTCTACGGACGTCCGTCAATTCAATTTCCAAAGCCTTCTTAAAGCGGTTAAATTTTGTTCCCACGGATCTCAAGGTCTTATGGACGTCCGTGATCTTCTTACGGACGTCCGTTCAAATTTTTTTATAAACCGGCTTCTTGAACCGTCTTCTTCATTTTTCACTCAAATTTTTTTTTCACTCTCTGCTTTCCATTTCAACGAAAGATAAGAATGTCTCTAAATAGGAAAAACTCTAAGAAATCTAAAGGTTCTTCCTCTTCTTCATCACATGAACTTCAACGTTTTCCTTCTAAAAGCCATGAAGAACGTTTTCAACGTCTATTTCTTACTCGAAATCTCAATAGTCGAACGGGTTGTTCTTGACAAATTTCTCAGAGATCATGATATGTATGAGATGTTTGCTTCTCGGGGTTGGCTTTCACTTCTTTCTCTAACGGGCTCTGCTTACACTGATGTGGTTCGGTGTTTTTATGCTAATCTCCTCAATGCCAAGATAGTAGAGAGTAGGATGGAGTGTTATGCAGTGTCTTACATTTTTGGTAAGCAAATCACTTTTTCTCCTTTACTTATCTCTGAAATCTTTGGCATTCCTTTAAATGAAAATGGGTATAGTTATCCTGTAGATGAAAGTCAAATTCAATCACTGTTTAGTCCTTCCACCGTCTATGACTATGTGTGCAATGTACCGTCTCAACTCACTGGAATTGCATTGCACTATTCTTCCTTGAAAATGAAATTTCAATGGTTTCGCCACGTTCTTTTTGCCACTCTTACACCAAGAGCGGGAAATAAAGATCAAGTGCGTTGGGACATTATTTATCTAATGTTCTGTAGACAAAAATAAATCCTTGTGTGTATCTTCAATTATTTTTGAATTAATCGTTCGACGCATGAGGGATGATACCTCTAAAATGTCTCTTCCTTTTCCTATAATCATTAGCAAGATTGTTGAGTCTCAAATGACTCTTCCTCCTTTTCTGGCTACTTCTAAAGCCATGGCACCATTAGGTAAGTTAAAAAAAATTGGGAAAAGGGTTACACTAGATTTGAACGATGTTGAATTATTAGATGAAACGTCTGATGAGGATGAGGCAGAAGATTTTCCTGCTCAAGAAGGTTTTCCTCAAGATGCCGCTGCTCCTCCACCAGTTCCTCCGTATCAGGGTCAAGAGGGTAATTATTATGATCAACATTTTGATAGGATGCATACTGAGATGCAACATATGCATTCTGAAATTCAAAACTTATCTAATCAGATTGAAATTGGTTTCAATATCTATGGGGAGCAAATTTCTTCGTTACAAATGACAATGATTGACGGTTTTGAAGCGATGGTGAATCGTTTTAACAATGTCTTCCCGCCTCCAGGAGCACACTTTCCGCCTCCTGAATGATGTTTATTTTGTTATAATGTTGTAATTCTGACAATTTTATTTTGGTTTGAGGATACATTATGTTTTCGTAATGCTGTAATTCTTCTTTTCATGTCTTAATCTTTTCAATTTTAATATGGTATTAAAAGTTTTCTTCATTTGTGCTTAACTTCAAAATTTATATTTGAATGTAGTTTCACTGGTTAAATGTACCCTTTGTCACATTATGACAAAAAGGGGGAGATAATCTTTATATTTCACTTGTGCTATTAATATGTTCTATGGTTATTTCAACAGGTGAAGAGCTACAACTAAAAGATAAATTTCTAATATAGTGTTAAGGTTACAGTTTTACTTGGCAAATAGTTAGGGGGAGCAAATAGAGTTGTAATTTCTGCATTTGCATTCTAGATTGATGTATAGGACTTACAAGGGAAATAAATGTATTGTATTTTTTTTTCAATCCTTGTAAAGTTTTTTTTGTCATGATTGTGACAAAGGGGGAGATTGTAAGACTTTTTGTCACCATCATGACCCAAAAAATAGTATTGCTTCTTTAGGAAATAGTTTTGCCAAGTAATTAAGTTTGACAAATTGGTTTGTCATTTTTGGACCCACGGTCGTCCGTAGTACACTCACGGACGTCCGTGATCCTAAAACATATAAATTTTAGGTAGTTCGGGCAGTTTGGTAACTGATCCGAAAATCTTCATTCTAAAATTTTTGTTAGTCCAAAATTTTGTCATTGAGATTACTTTTCATCTTTTGATTTCATTCTTTAATCTCTTTGATGTTTATGGGTCTTTATGATTTCATGTTTGAGAGTGTAAGACTTGTGTGAGACAAGTGAACCTTCGCAAGAAACGTAGGTTGATGGAAATGTTCACTATGGATAGTATGATGGAGAAAGGCTATTATGTTTGGTGATTGGAGTGCTAGGGCATATCATTCCAAAGAAGCACTGTAAAGTTTTTTTTTTGTTCATAGTGAATTTCTTTTTGGATCTGAGATAGATCCCGTGGTTTTTGCCTGTGATGGGTTTTCCACGTTAAAAATGTCTTGCGTACTTATTTTGATTGTGTGATGATTGTGAGTAGATTTTAATTGATAAATTTAATAGATTATATTAAAAAACCTAAATATCCCAAATTTTCATATATAATTTTGAAAGTTTTTTTTATTCTTTTTTTCCCTTATTAGTAAAAAGGCACTTGCATGCACGTGGACATTAGGACCTTTTACTCCTCCAGCTTGCATAACCCACGCACACTTCATCTTCTTTTCCTTCTCCAGCTGGCATAACCCACTCGAGACCCCAACTTCGCCTCCTACCAGTAACCCTAGTCATCGACAAGTTCGACCACCACCACCTCTTACTTTTCCTTCCACCTGGCTCTTCTCTGATTAAGTGTCATGACCCGAAATTCTACCCCATCCCGAGGGCCTAGAATTCCGAGTTATGACCCGCACATATCCCGAATATGCTAAGCGGACATATACCTAATCAGAGTTATCGCGCACATCTAGTTCCACGAAATTCGTGAAAGCTAACATACCGTGGTGGAGTATAAAGCAATTATAAATGTTGAATAAATCTGATAAAATGCGATAGAATACTATAAGTCCACAAATAATATGTAAGTCAAATCGGAGACAAATCCGATAAAAATAAAAGCATAGAGTCAATGATAATAATATAAGGCAAAATCTAATATCGAGTCTACTAAATCAATATTCGGCGCTCGGATCAAAATCAACACTGTAGTCCTCCTGATAACCGGCAACGTCACCCTCCAAAGGCTCTTGGTAATCAACGTCCACCGGGTCGACGTTCTCAGCACTAATCAGATCAAAGAAACCCACGTCCACACCGTCGGTATAGTCACCTGCAACTGTTAATTTATCGTGGGATGAGTTTACTCAGTCACGTAAACTCAGTGGATACACCACCAATCCACCCCATACTACTCAGGTGCATTGTGGGTGCATCAGGTGAGTGATAACATAATATATCAAAGGAATCAGAACAGAATAATAAAATCAAGTGTATATCGTAAGCTCATATCCTAATCATTGATGCGAGATCATGATCTAGACACTTACATCCTAACGTACCTTATCATATTTCATATCATATCATACCTCATATCATACTGTATTTTATTATTCTCGCACATACATCTGTACATCGCATGAGCGTAACTAACATACTCATAAAATCCTAAACGACCTGTGCCAGAGTCGCTGCTCGAGCTACCATGTGAGGGTCACCATAGTATTATACCACCATATTATAACATCCTCCATATCATATCATATCATACACCCCATTCAGTCATAGGGGCGGCCGGCGACTCATAACTCATAATGTCTCCCAGAGATATCCGTCTTGACTGAAAGACGTTGTTGCCCTTACGGTGGCTACGCAAGGAATGACACGTACAGAGACTTAAATTATTAATCTTTTGTTGGCCTATACAGCGGTGTCTTATTATCGTAACATATCTTATCATACTGACTCATATCATATCATACTGACTCACATCATAGCCTACTGACTCATATCTTATCCTATTATATTAGAACTCGGGGTAATAGGATCACTGTTTATGCCACCGTATACGAGGCAACACTGAATTCGCACTCACCCTACTCGTCATGGTGTCCCATACCACCATGAGTTATAAGGCATGTGAATACGATGTATTCCATGCTTCGATACCATCTCAGTGAATTACTACGCCCAAGCATAGGCATGATCTCATACACTCTAGTACTCATGATCCAATATATCATTAACTCATATCATGATCAAGGTAGAAGTACAGAATCATCACATGCACAAAAAGTTTTCATTTAGATTATTGTTATATTTATACATATATTTATTTACATAACACACCAATAAATATAGAGTAAGGGAGTAATTATGTGTTTTTGATAACTCAAAGGTCAGAGTTCGATTTTCACGAGGTATCGAAGTTCTAACATTTCGTGTTATCGAAGAGATCGCGTTGAAGCGATAAAAGCAATACTTTCATATATTATTATTTATCATTATTAAATGCCCAAATTAAATATTATTATTTTTAAAGTTAGGTGCATCACGACCATCGATCGCAAAGTGCAATTGATTAATGTGCACTAAATTTTTGGTCGTGCAATAGTGAAATTTTAGTGTGAATCAGGTCGTCTGTTCGGACAAGAATTGTTCAATCGAAAAATAAAAATCGATAGATCAGATTTAATAAGGTGTAAGTTGTCGTTTGGCTCATGATTGATCGATTTTAATAGGTCAATCCATCGATAAAAAGGAAACTAATTGGGCTCTGACAGGGGATACTACTACTCATATATCTTATAAGATAATTTTATAATATTAAAATAAGGTAGTAACCAAATACATTTATTTTATATGAGAATAAAATGATAATAAAATATAAGTATATAATATTAATTTTATATTACTATCTAAAATCACTTTCTCTTTAAATATATCATAATATATTGTAAAAGATATTTTAATTAATTTAATATCATCCTATGAAATGAAATCAAATGGGCTGATCCAAATCAGATGGGCCATAGTCCAACATCGAATGGGTTAAAGTCCAACATCAGATGGGTCACGATCCACGTCAGATGGATCACGGTCTAACATCAGATGAGTCACGATCCACGTCAAATGGGTCAAGATCCAACATCAGATGGGTCAAGGTCTGACATCAGATGGGTCACGGACCAACACTAGATGGGTCACAGTCCAACATCAGATGGGTCACGGTCCAACATTAGATGGGTCATGACCTCCAATATCAGAATCCCACGTGGCAACCTAAGTATGAAGTTGTCTAACGCTTAAGTTGCTTATTCAGTGCTAACTCATCCTCTCTATCGACTATATATATATATATATTACCTCCCATGGGAGAAAATTTAAACTCCATCGTTAGGCATTGTAAGGTGATCCAGTGGTAGGCTCTCCAGTTTTAGAGTCAATACTCAATTGAGACCTCATGATATTAATAATAATATTACTTATTAAAATTTGATCACGCATGCATGATTTATATCGTTTGAAAATTATAGCATTGGAAAATAATTATATATATATATATATATTGTTTTGATAAGTAACCGCAAGATTTGTTGTTGCCTGCTAATATAAATGTAGTCACTTCTTGATTTTTATTGTATAGAGTCTTATGTTAAAATAATCTATGTAATATCTTTTTCCTTAAAACAAGGTCTTAGATACTACATGAGACCTTTTGTAAACACTGGACTTGGAAATACGTTTAAAATAGGCCATGGGTCTATATGTATACATATAATGCTTAGTTTCTAGAAAATATAAAATATTATAAAAATTTTAAGAAAATTATAGGTTTAAATCATTGTTGGGTAGATTTCTAGTTTAAACTCATATTCACGATTTTAATATGTCCATAAAATGTCTTTTACTAGAGGGATGATGGAATAGAGTATTAATCATTTGTGTTATCTTTAAATGTTAAAATAACAAAGTATTTGAAAAAATAACATTAACAATTAGGAAAATAATTAAGACTAAATTACAAGCAATCACATATAGGGCAAAATCAATAAAATTAGATTATAAGCAATCACATTTAGGGCAAAATAAATAGGACTAGATTATAAGCAATCATATTTATGGCAAAATCAATAAGATTAGATTATAAACAATCACATTTATGCTAACCACTTTACTCATTTTAAAATAATATTATAAAGAGTGAAATAAAGTTTATTTTATTTAGGGTCTTATTTATAATATATGAGCATTAATACGTAATAAGGTTTGATCCTTAGACCTCTTGTCTATAAGTAAAGACTTTCAACCACTAGGCCATCACACAACTTGTATCAAATAAAGAGAATTTTAAATATAACACCTTATGTATATTCTCAACTAGGGTAGGTTCCGGTGTGGAACACTAACACCATACAAGATATAAAACACAATCTAACACCAATAAAAAAAAGTCTAAAAATCCGAATTGTTACATTAAGTCTTGCTCCAGTCATCTTTCCCATCGTCGGAAAATCGGCTTTGTACATAGTGAATCAGTGCAAATCCTCATGTTCTCCAAATGTGGCCCCGCTGCTACTTGAATCCGGCCCGAAAGCACTTATAAAAGTCGTTCTACCTCTGTCACGATTACTATTGTTTTCTTTTCAAACATTGATGTGACGAAAAAGGAGTAGGTGCGACTCGATATATGAAGAAGTAGAGGGTGTTTTTGGATACACAACTTGATGCATACTTATTTCATGTAACTTTCCTAATAATAAGTGGGTGCTTTTATAGTTGCATAGGAGATACAATTCTTTATCTAATTTTCTTCTTTTTAGTATCTATTTAAACAATTTAGCATCAGTTTAAACAATTTTAGGTGGACACGGCAGTTCACGTGACCGTGTGACTTAGACATTCTTGGGTTTCGTGTTTTATGATATGTTCCTTTCTTATTAGAGCCTTCCAGAGCCAAACTGGGGCAACGAAGCTAATTATTTAGTTGGTTTAACTAAAAGGGTAGCTTTGTTGTGCTTATAAGTTCTTTGAAAGCGCCCACGTCTCAGACCCCTTCAAAATCGTTGATTGCTTCAAATCAGATGATGGAGGTCGTGTTCACTTCGATATTCCACACAATGGATGTTGAGATCATGGCGCACCTATCAACCTGTCAATTTTGATTCCATGTATCCTAAATCCCTAAAAATTGGCCCTAAAATCATATTTGAGCATGATGTGTGCCTTATATGATTGAAGAGCCATTTTTTAGGGATATGTAACACATGAAAACAAAAACTGACCGTTCGATATTGTGTAAAAAAGATCTCCATAATTTGATCGGAAGCAAGCAATGACTTTTATGGGGTTTGGGACGTAGGCGCTTTCAGCAAATGCATGGGCGTGAACAAAGGTATACCCTAACAATAATTGGCATTCGACTAAAAATATTGTGCAAAAATAAAAAAGGTGGTGTGCGCTTAGCAGCCCTCTTAAAAAATTGTATTCTCATCTCATATCCCATCGGAGGTTTCAAGCCATTCGATGAGCACTTTCTTTTAAACATTGTTTATCCATTTTCATCATAGAAAAACGTGTGATGGTGGGACTTGAAGGTAAAATTTCAGCCAGATAATGTCCACATGAAACATGTGCATATGGGTTAACAACCGGTCGGATCGATCTGATACCCGATTTGACTGGACCCAATATTTTACCCGATCAGGCACATAAACTTGATTTGTCAGGTTGGGTCAGGCATGAGAAATCTGACCCGAGCTTTGGGTTGACTAAGAGGTTAGATTGCATCGGGCAAAAGTCTGGTTAACTTGACGCCAATTTTTTATCCATACTATTATATAAAAGTAAAAATAGTTTGTCAAATTTTGTTTTTACATGAATTGACTCAGTACCTATCCTAAATTGCTCACAAAAAACTTTTTTTTAGACTTTGAAACAAAAGCTGTTCTCCACTGGAGCCAAAGACTGAAAGAGCTCACGCAAATACAGCCTTACTCTCCTGAAATATGAATGGTATTTTAGCATCATGATTGGAGGTCCTGAACTACATATAGATGAAGAATATCATTTTTTAGATAAACTAAAACAAAAAATATACTAATAAAAAAATATCAAAATAAAATCATAGCTAAATAGATTGTATCCTGTAAGCCTATAAATAGAGTTTGGCTCGTAGTGATAAGCAGGAGAACAAAGACGTGCAGAAGCCATCGACTTCTAGCTAGGTGGCTGATTATGAAAGTGGGCTGTTAGAGCATCTCCAGGAGGAGAGTTAAAAATCTCCCATCAGCTATTATATAGCTCTCTAAACTCTCAAAAGTGTTCTTAAATAAGAAAGTTATCCAAAAAGTTATCCACTAAGCCAAAATAGCTTATTATTATAGTAATAGTTAAATTTAGGTATTACTGTAATAAGAGCTAAATCAATAAAATATTATTTTTGGATATAAAGTTCTTTTTCTCTCTTCTGTTTAAAAAATAAAATATTTAAAAGTTGAGTATAAATAATAAAATATAATAAAATAAGAATAAAAAATCTTATATGCAGGAGTGATTTTTACTCTAGTAATAATTAAAATACTGTAATGTAGTTAAAGTGGTGTTTAACTATTCAATAAAGTGACATTAAGGGATCAAACTTTATCTAGCTGTTAAAGGTGTTCCTCAAAATTATTTGTTTCTAGGCACACAAGATATTAATAGAATGCTGTTATTGTCACTCCAGCTCTTGCCATGTGCGCATTCCAAACTATACTAAAGATGCCAAAATTTATGATGTTTGGGGTGGGTGTAGAAAATTTTTGTGTGGCAATAGTAGCAGTCTCTTTGTGTCATTTCCTAATATCCACTTGAGATGGCCCAATTTTAGCAATCGTTGTTTACTAAAAATTCTCTATCTATTTATGAATTTATGCTATATAGTTTAATTTGGTATAATATGTGATTATTTTATTGACCAAAATATTTTCTAGCCATTGGTGACTGTGATGTGGTCAGTATTTTATTTCAAACGAACTTGAGATCTTGGAGAAACATTCTATGAATCTCCAAGTACTTGGCCAAATCAAGGAAATTATATACTTTTGTTACTGTTTTCAGTTGTTTCTATTTCACAACAGACTTAATTTTGACTGGATCAACAAATATACCGGTCTAAGAGATTACATGGCCTAAGAAATTGACTTATTCTAGTCAAAACTCACACTTGCTGAATTTTACATATAATTTGTGAATTCTGAATGTTTGAAGAGCCACTCATAAGTATCGTTCGTGCTCTTCTCTCGTTCTCGAATAGATGAGAATATCATCTATGAAAACAATCACTGATTTGTCGAAGTGTGATTTGAATACTCGGTTCATCAAGTCTATAAACGACACTGGTACGTTCGTAAGCCTAAATGAGATCACCAGAAATTTATAGTGACCATATCTCATGCGGAATGAGAACTTTGAAATATCTTCAACTGATGGTAGCCTGACTTCAAATCGATCTTTAAAAAGAATTTTACACCTTGCAGTTAATCAAAAAGGTCATCAATCCGCGTAAGTGGATAACGATTCTTAATCGTCAATTTGTTTAACTGGCGGTAATCAATGCAGAACCATATCGAACCATCATTCTTCTTAACAAATAGTATCAATGCTCCTCAAGGAGATACACTCAGTGTGATAAATCTTTTATCTAAAAGTTCCTGAAGCTGATCCTTCAATTTTTTCAACTCAATTGGCGTCATGTGATACAGAGCCTTTGACACTGGTTTGATGGAGCTAAATCGATCGCGAACTCAATTTTTCGAACAGGTGGTAGTCCAGGTAGGCCCTTGAGAAATATATCCTAAAATTCGCATGCGATTGGAATGACATCGATGCCACTCTTCTCTTCCCGTTGCTTTTGCAAGAAAGCTAGGTACCCACTACACTCGTTCCTCATAAGACGCTCTGTTCGGATGGCGGAGATGAATAGTGCAAAGGTTGGCCGTATGTCATAAATTTGAATGATTTATGACCATCTCTCTTTGACAATCGACATTCGCGTTATGAGTGGATAATCAGTCTATGGCAAATATCACGTCGAATCTTTGCATATCTAATAGGATCAGATCGGCCACTGATTAATGATCTTTATAATCCGTGATGACGACGATAACTGATTGATATACTGTATCGGTGCTAACATAATTTTTTGTTGGAATTGACACGGCCAAGATAAAATCTAAGGGCTTGTGAGTGACTTTCAACCTTCCTGCGAACTGAGGAGTTATAAATGAGTGGGTAAACCCTAAGTCTATCAAAACTCGTGTCTCATAACAATAATAGTCACTTTTTTTATACATTTGTAAAGTACCTAGGATTTATACATACTACTCAATCAGATGTGCACAAAAAAAAAAATTGACATGCAAAAGTAGTAATGTGAAAGACTATTTGATTTTATGCACCTTCTTCATAAAAAATAACAGAAAATAGAATGACAATCTATAGGCAATCATACCTTAGATCACATCATTCGTTGCCTGGACATCCTGTGCCGAGACGACATAGGTTCTATCTTGCACTGTAGGTCGTGAGGACCTCAGATTCATTGTCGGAGGCCTTTGAACCATCGTCGATGCCATTGACCCTTTCTTCCATTCCGGACAATCCCTGATCAAATGTCCTTGCTTGTCACATTTGAAACATCCACCCATTGTCCACCTGCATTCCTCTATTTTATGCGATTTTTCACACCGCGTACACTTCTCAATCGGCACGAACAAACCAACATGTAACATAAGTTTTCCTCTCGACACCCCAATAGTAGCAAGAGTGGCAGGGCGAAACTGTCTCATTGCTACTGAGCCAGCTGGGCTCGAATACATGAAATGAATAGGCCGATATGGTGTTGAGTAAATGGATTACGGCCGGACGAACAATCTCTCACTGTGCTTTATGAGGCGATTGAAGGCCAGAAGGGTGAATGGGAGGGTAATTTTATATATTACATATTTGTCAAAAAACAGAGAGAATGTTCTCTTCTAGTTTGGTAGGAAGGGCACCTGGATGTGACTTTGGAAATTTATATATAATATGTCGCTAATATTATAACATTTAATATTCTAAGTGGTTTGCGAAATGAGGAATACCTTTGGTCAAATTGTAGTTATAAAGTCTCAGTCATACTTGTATCATACACGCAAGAAAATTCATAATAGAAATTAGTAATTAAATGAAAATATAATTTTCGCCGAAGCAAGCAAAACGTGCTGTTGAATTGTGGTCAGAGGAGCCTCTCCCATAAAATATCATAGTCCCAAACGAGCAAAACGTGCTATTGAATTTCGGTCGGAGGAGTGTCTCTCATAAATTATTAGTAATTAAATGAAAATATAATTTTAGCCAAACGACCAAAACGTGGCATTGAATTAGGGTGAGAGCAGTCTGTCATAAGTATCCCAACAAAGGTACTAATAAATTTATTAATCCTTACTACTAATATAAAGTTAAGGAATAATTAAAAAAGTATGCCTCAAAAATAAACTTTTTAGCAAAAAAGATCTGACCTTAAATATTTTACAAAAGTAGTGCTTTCACGGATTTTGAAACTTCAAAAAATTGTGAAAGCATCATTTTTTTAAATTAAAAAAAAATAGTCCTTTCATGATTTTCTGAAGTTTCAAAATTTGTGAAAGCACCGTTTTTTAAGACGGTTGAAGTCGAGTCTTTTTTACTAAAAAATTTGTTTTTGAGACTATTATTATTATTATTATTATAATCTGGATATTCGGGCCTCTTAGAGCACCTGCTTAATCTCAAGGGCACATGCGCACCCCAAATTCAGTACATGTCAGGTCAGCACAAGATATAAATCCCTAGGGTGGCCTCAAGGGGGGGAGGGGATTCGAACTCAGGTCTCCTGCTTTTGGAAGCAGGTATCTGACCAGCTCACCTAACCCCTTGACGTTTTGAGGCATTGTTTTCTAAAGTGCCCTAAAATTAAAATGAGTACCATTATTTATCATTTATAAAACTGTGACCTCAGCCCACCTCTTTCAGTCTGAATGTATTTTGATTGCTTTGAATCATATGATGGATATTATTTTTCGTTTCAATCTTTTATATAGTTCTTTTTATTTTTGTATTTTTAACATCATCAAAGAAATCCACAAAATTAAGAAAATTAATAATTTTACTATATAATATTTGACTTACTTTGATAGTTTTTGGCATAAGTGCATGACAACATCCAATAATGTAGAGAATACTTCCAAAAGCATTAGAGGCCAAGAAACTTCCATTATGCCACCCGTAAGTTTCAGATATGACTACTTGTGATTTGCAAAGCATTGAACACATTCAGGTAAATCATACACGATCAGCAAGCACATCAATCAGTGTAAATTGTGGGATTAGTACCATTGGAGCCACATTTAATAGCTTGAGTGGAAATGAGGAAGTTGAGAAAGATGTTGGATTCTCTTATTTGGAAGGAAAAAGTAACCTCCATCATGAAGAGTGCGACATTTTAAAGGAAAATATTAGCAGCGTTGAAAGCAATATGCTTCGTGGTAAGCATTCGATGTAGCCTTTTTCGGTTACTTGGACTTTCTGTTTTTTAAGGTCTTCAAATCCATCTTGCAGGTTGTATTTTACTCGTGGGTTTTTTTATAAATACCCTCCTGAGTTATATGATGATATTACAAATAACCCCCCAATTATAGTTATTTGTTCTACTCTTCCTAGTTAGCATCTTGGTATTTATAAAACCCTCTCTTTAACAGATATAATTTTAAATGATTAATCAGCCGTTAAAGAATAATCTAAATACCATACTTATCTTTTTTAAAATTAAATTACTAAATTGTCACCCTCTACACGTGGTTAGAGTTGGCTGCTCTCCACTTACAAAAAAGAGTAGTTTTAAATCCACCCACCAAATCTTTGAGTTCACCCACACTGAAAAATATTGACTGCAATGAATCGGACGATGGAGATCGTTTATCGTCTCAACCTTTCACACGATGGATCTTGAGATCACGGAGGCACCATTAGGCGGTTGACTGCATTGAATCGGACGATGGAGATCATTTATCGTCCTAACCTTTCACACGATGTATCTTGAGATTATGGTGACACCATCAGACAGTTGACTGCATTGAATTAGACGATGGAGGTCGTTTATTGTCCCAACCATTCACACGATCGATCTTGAGATCCTGGTGGCACCATCAGATGGTTGACTGCATTGAATCAAACGATGGAGATCGTTTATCGTCCCAACCTTTCACACGATGGATCTTGAGATCATGGTGGCACCATCATATTTCATGTGGTACACACCCCAAAAAAATGACCTTAAAATTAATTTTAACTGTGTACGTGATGTTAAGGTCACTTTTCTGAGATGTGTATCACGAAATAAAATACTGATCATCTAATTGTATGCATAAACGATCTCCATCGTCTGATTCAATGCAATCAATGTGTTTTAGCGTGGGTAAACTCAAAGATTCGGTGGATGGAAGCAGACGCGGTTAGGCAATCCAATTCCTAAAATAAAATAAAAAGATAAATTTTTTGTACAAAATGATAATATGAAGCACTACACCATTATTATATAATGGTTACCATTATACCAATGATGATATGGTAGTGAATCCGATCAATTGTATAATCAGTGATTCATCAAATGGTAGCAATCAATCGAATTTGAAAATTTTCTAATTCATAACTGGGCCTCAAAGTTTGGGTTCTGTGGGGTAGACTAAAAGGTTGGATGGACACGATATTTTATATACAATCTAGGAAATAAGGGGGTTTTGAACTGGATTAGGTCAGATGAAGTAGGGGCTCGAGTCCGGTCGGCTGTCAAAATTTTGGCCTGCTCCGACCCATTGACAACTTAGTCTTTACTGATTTTTAGGGTCTTGATAGTTGAAGGAGCAAGTTTTCGATATAATAGGCTCTTCATAAACTTGATATTCTCTTGATGTCGATAATACCGATGATGACCCAACAATGAAAATATCAAATCTGCATTATGAGTTATGACGTCACTTTTAGTAAACTTCACTTGGATACAATAAAGCTGGAGGATAAACTGATAAAATTGGCCTTGTGTGGCAACCCAGGTTCTAAGGATCGGCCAATATCGAGAAAAAAAATTGTATCGGTAAGTATCGGCCAATACCAATTAGTCTTTCATTTGATGGGTCTTGAATCATATAGGAAATTGGAGGGACGAGTATTTTGAGTGGAGCATGTAGATTGAAGGTTTTCTTTTAAAGAATAATTGCATCGTTTGCCATAAATCCTCTATTGGTTGAGTATTCGTCCAAACGTTGGCATACTTTAATGGGGAATCACCCATCTGATGATTCTTGAATCTGATGGGTGAATAAAGGGACTTTTAGAAGAGTACCTTTAAATCCACCCACTGAATTTTTAAGTTCACCCACGCTGAAACACGTTGATTGAATTGAATCGAATGATGGAGATCATTTATCCTCCTAATCTTTCATACGATGGCATCAGACGGTCAATGATGTTTTTATTTTCACGCACACATCTCATAAAAGTGACCTTAACATCACGTGCATGCTTAAAATTGATATTTAGGTTACTTTTATGGGTGTGTACCACATGAAATAAAAAATAGACCGTCTGATGGTCCACCCATGATCTAAAGATCGATCTCATGAAAGATTGGACGATAAACAATCTCCATTGTTTATTTTAATGCAGTCGATGTGTTTCAGCGTGGGTGAACTAAAAGATTTTGTGGGTGGATTTAAAGGTACTCCTTTTAGAATAGTGGTAAATTATAATGGCATGACTTGTAAATAAAGGTGAATGAAGGGTCTTTTAGAATAGTGATAAACTTTAATGGCATGACTTGTAAAAATAGATGAATGAAAGGCCTTTTAAAATGATGGTATTTTTAAAATATTGGTTTCATTAAGGGTAAAATAGACTTTCCGTCCATAAACTCACGGCTAGTTAACGGCGGGGGTTATATGAAACAAAAACAAAAAAGTAGGGGTTGCAGAATAAATACTCATAACTAAGGGGGTTTCTTATAATATTAGCATAACACGAGGGGGTATATGCAAAAAACCCTTTATTTGTCTTGGGAGTTCATACGTTATAAACGGAAAAGAGAGATGATTTAATAGCTGTAAATTGGTTAAGATTCCGAAAAATTCTTTCAATACTAACCTATAAATTGTTGCAAAAAATTATTGGAAAGATGGAAGAAAAATAAAGGAGATGAAATTAAGAGTAAAACTTAGAGGCACGTTAAGATAAAAGTTTTTGCTAAACGTTATTTGCTTCATTCCGATTAAAATTGCGACAAGAAAAGAGGATAACAACAAACACGAGATACAACAAATCTCAACCCTTTATAATTTTTTTTGTGTTTGCCCTCACAAAATAGAATTCTGAACACTACATGATATGCCAAAAAAATAAAAAAATAAACGGAGATCTCATCTCTGTTTATAAAGAAAATTCCGAACTGTTTTTTCAGATAATATAAAAAGATAAATCGATTGCATTTATTTCTTTTTAAAGAATTGTGTCTTTTCAAATAAGGGTAAAATAATAAATCGATTTCACATGTGTCCTTTCAACTCATGGTAAAAAGATAAATCAAAATTTGAAAAACATTTTTATTTAAATCTCTGTAAAATATACAATATACAACAATCTCATACTATTTTAATTTTTTTTTTTTAAACATACAACATAAATCTTTAAAGAACCTCTCCAAGGAAGCCAAAATGACCAAAAAATTCCTCAAAAGTAACTTATCCCATCTATTTAGGGTTATGTTTGTGAGTCCTATCTCTTAGATTGTTTCTATGCCAAACTAATTTCTTCGAAACTTCACAATCCTTTTGTCTATTCTCACTGCTTTCTTTCATGTCTTCACTGATTTTCCTTTTCTCGTACTTCTTCTTGCTTATAATATCTCATTCTTTCGTATGAGGTTTATTTCTGCCATCCCATGAACATATTCAAATCATCTTAGATGACATTTCATGATTCTCTTTTATAGGACGCTACTCTTATATTTTCTTTAATGTAGTTGACGTAGAAAATAGTTTTTATTTATAGGATCCAGTGGCGATGGAAGGCAGATTCTTGAGCGTGTGAAAGAGGAAAACTGTGACCAGGTTGAAAGGAAACCCTATAGAGAACTCATTTAATCCATCCCAACAGCTATTTCATTGATTTTGTGAGATTCTTTTGCAACTTTTCGGGCTGCAATCTAACAATAGGTTGCCATTTAGCAAGGTTACAATTTCACAAGGAATCAGGACTCGGTTTCAGTACTCAACAATCAGTGAAACGGACTTGATTTGCTCTTACCGTGGTCACTTAGTTGGATTGCAATCCCAATACTGCTGAGTCAATGCATGTGCTTGCACAAGTTTTAAAATCTTTGTTCCGATACTTGAATATGCCCATGATGTCTATGATTAATTGTGTGGAAGACGGGTAAAATAAGGTCTTCAGTTTCTCATCTAAAGCAATGATATAGACACTTTTAATGATTTAGTAGGTGTAAATAAAGGTAAAATCCTTTATCTTGAGAATTTGAGTCATAATTAGATACTTAATCAACTTTCATTATTAAATAAAATTAAAATTGAATATTGGGATTATGTGCATGCCATTGGATGGTCAAAGTTTCCAAATGCATGTGATTTAAATGATTTGTTAAATGCAAATAAGGGTAAAAATCATCTATCTTGAGATTTTGAGTCATTATTAGGAATTTTGCCCATTGTCATTATTAGGTAAAAAAAAGTTAGACTTTAAAATGATTGTATTCCATTAGACGATCAAGTTTTTTATTCCCTGTGGCATATATCCAAAAAGTGGCCCTAAAATCACACTCAACATCCTATCACAGATGAGAAGAAAATGATCACGATTGTTTGATTTAAGGCGGTCAATTGATTTAGCATAGGCGCCCATCGGTAAAGTGGTAGGCATGAGTAGAAGGACCCAAATTTTAATCACATTGTAAACAGCGACAAATTTCGCCGCATTGAAATTTCACGAAATTCGTTGATCAAACGAAATTTCGGTAAATTTTTCTTAATGTTTAAATTTATTTATTTATTTATTTTAAATATATTAGTAATTTAGTATATATTGTAGTAATTTTTTTTAAAAATATTAAATATATTTTCAATCGCCGAATTTTTTTCGAAAGGCATCAAAATTAATCCAAAATATACCGAAAGGATCCCCTACCGAAAAATTACCGAAAACAAAATTTGTCACTATGATTATACAGCTTTCAATAAAATATTGTAATTATTATTATTTTTATTTATGAAATTAACATGTGCATCATATGCACACTTTTATTAATATAAAAAAATATAGAAATAAGGTGGTTTTACCGATCGGGTGGGGGTTAAAGGTCGGACATCGGGTCGGGCAAATGCCATTTTCCCAGTAGGAAACCAAAATTTTTGCCTGACACGGTCCATTTGCAGCCCTTACTGTAGGGTGTGATGGGACATACATTGACAAGGAGTACACTTTATAGAAAGTGCTCTGTTAAGTTTATCCAAATAAGAAACGAACCAAAATCTAGCGTGGCTCGTCTTTTCATGTGGAGTTATCCGTTTTGGGTGCTACATTTATAACTAAATATTTCTGTATCTGCAGCCAGCATTTTCTAAAGTGAAAAATATTCACTAGCTGTTCCGGCCAAATATTTCACACGGCAAACCTTGATATCATAGTGGACTATTAGCTTATCAGATTTTGATTTCATGTAGCACGCGTACCTCAAAGTTATTAGAGAATACCATCTCACCATATATATATATATATATATATATATATATATATAGTTGATCATAATAAGTGTGCCACATGAAATTTAAAAAAATTAATAATTTGATGATACACCTATAATCTTAAGATCCTTTGTTTGGAAGGGTACAAAAAAAACGTAATCACTTTCAAAGATTTGATGAGTGCAATTAAAAGTACCTCAAAGATTATTATGACCTCTTGGATGACAACTTTGAATCTGGTGGGGGAATCTTCTACACAAGGGATCTTTAATTGGATGTTGACCTTATCATCACGCTTGACTTTTTATTCCATGTGATACACATTTCAAAAGGGATCATAAAATCACGAGCTTACGCCACATTCATCACTTGTCATGGCATCAAACTTTATCATTTTAATTTAAGCCATCAATGTATATCAAGTGGTGGAGATGGGGTGAGATTGTAGTTCCATCGGGCGTAAATAATGATACTATAGTTTTAAAGGTTTTTTTTTTTTTGGTAAAATATTGCCGATTTATTATATCAAACCTCCTGAGTTATGGATATTTATTCTACAGCCCTTACTTTTGTGTTTCTGTTTCATATACCCCCACTGCCGTTAACTAGCGGTGAGTTTATAGATTGATACGACTATTTTGTCCTTAATGAAACCAATATTCTAAAAATACCACCATTCTAAAAGGCTCTTCATTCATCTCTATTCAAAAGTTATGCCATTATAGTTTACCATCATTCTAAAATGCCCTTCGTTTACCTTTATTTACAAGTCATGCCATTATAGCTTTACCACCACCATTCTAAAAGGAGTACCTTTAAATTCACCCACAAAATCTTTGAGTTCACCCATGCTGAAAAATATCGATTATATTGAATCAACGATGGAGATTGTTTATAGTCCCAATATTTCATGAGATCGATCTTTAGATCATGGGTGTACCATTAGACGGTCAATTTTTTTATTTCATGCGGTACACACCTACAAAAGTGACCTTAAACTCAATTTTAAGTGTGCAAGTGATGTTAAAGTCACTTTTCTAAGTTGTGTGCCGCGCAAAATAAAAAATCACTTGTCTGAGGGTACACCCATGATCTAAAGATCGATCTCCTGAAAGATTGGGAGGATAAATGATCTCCATCATTCGATTCAATTCAATTAACGTGTTTCAGCGTGAGTGGACTCAAAGATTCGGTGGGTGGATTTAAATGTACTCTTCTAAAAGGCCCTTCATTCACTCATCAGATTCAAGATTCATCAAATGGGTGATTCCCCATTAAAGCATGTCAACGCTTGGACAAATACTCAACCAATGGAGGATTTGTAGAAAATCATACAATTATTTTTGTAAAGAAAACCAACAATCTATATGTTCTTAGATTAATAACCAAATTTTAAAATGATTTTGAATTTGGGTATCTAAAAGTTTTGGTAGGTTTTTTATTATTATTTTGGATATATAAAATTTTGTTAGTTTTTTATATTGGGTATATGAGTAATATTGTTGGGAATTAAATAATAAGCAATTAAGTGGTTGAGTGAAACTTGAAAATAAATGAGTCAGCATTTTCAACCCGACCTAATGGGTTGAGACTTGAAAATCCGAACTCAAGCTCAAACCTGTGGCGGGTTGGGTCGTTTGACTTTGACTCATCGAGTTGACCCGACGGGTTGAAACCTTCTTATGCTGGTGTCATCATTAATCTCCAATGATTGTACAAGCGTAACTATCCTAACCGTGTTTCAAACTTTCGGCCAATAATTCATACTGTCGGCCAAAATTTATCGATTTCGGTCCTCACTGAAACGAAAATAACTCCTGAAATTTTGGTCAAATTATATATGACAATAAAATTTTCGACCGAAATTTCGATCGAAATTTAAAATTATGACCGAAAATTTTATTTAAATTTTTGGTTTCGGTCATGCACGAAACCGAAAACGAAACCAATATTTTGATCATTGATCCCAATCGTCCAATCAATTGACCACTTCTTTTATGAACCATATATTGAACATTGCATGTATTAGATATCATAACCGTTCATCAACTACTTTTGTATGGACTGTTGTATATATTTTATTGACTAGAGACATAAAATTTATGATCTAGATCCAAGTGAACATGCACTGATTTCTGGTAGAAATTGAGAAACTATCATGATCCTTGATCCCGACCGTCTAATGGTACACCCATGATCTAAAGATTGATCTCATTAAATATTGGGACAATAAACAATATCCATCGTCTGATTCCGATATGGTTCAATATGGATGAACTCAAAAATTTTGTGAGTGAATTTAAAGGTACTCTTTTTATAATAATGGTGGTAAAGCTATAATAGCATGACTTATAAATAAAGGTGAATGAAAGGCCTTTTAGAATAGTGGTAAACTATAATAGCATAACTTATAAATATAGGTAAATAAAAACTCTTTTAAAATGATGATATTTTTAGAATATTAATTTTATTAAGGACAAATAATCCTTTGAGTCTATAAACTTATAGCTAATAACTGCCGGAGGGTATATGAAACAAAATCAAATAAGTACCCATTAATTCAGGGGGTTAATACAATATCGGCATTTATATGCAAAAAAAAACCGAATTTTGTCTGCCACTTGCTTCTTGATAAGGATGCCAATAATGCTCTGTTCTCTTGCACACCTCAGAAGGGATAAAGGACATGTGAGGTCCAATCAAGTAGGACCCTAAGACAGGTTTTACTTTTTCTCTTACCATAAATTGATGCTCCATTGTGAAACAAATGAGGGGTACGGCTAGTCGCACCTAACTGTTAGCCGTGGGCGCCTACATATAAAACCGTTCACTATTGTACCGTATATGACTAGAAATCGTTTTCATTGCAATCTTACACGAATAGTAAGATCACAGACGTACTATTAGAGGGCCAGTTTATGATCTCAGTTAGCATAAATCTTAAAATAATTCCTAAAATCAGTGTGCCACATGATTTTAATTAAGAACAATTTTTTTGGAATTTGTGACAGGGGGAATCCCAAACTAGCAGTGGTCTCAAGATCCATTTAATGAAGGATTGGAATGAAAAGCAATCGCCACCGTTGGATTCAATGCAGTCACGAATTTTTAAGTTGGCGCAAATGAATCTTCAAGGGTCGAGATCTTCAAGCATATGACCTGCAAAATGAAAATGGGTCCCGTTACTCTAAAAGACTGCTTTCTCACCCATCTCCTTTGGCTAGCATCAATTAGATGATAGCGATTGGTTTTAGTTTCATCTTCTCCACAATGGATCTACAGATCATGGGTGTCTCCCATCTCCTTCAATCGGTATGCATTGACTTCCTTTGAATTAGATGATAGAGATTATTTTTATCCCCATCTTCCTCGCAATAGATCTATAAATCATAAGCCTCCAATCAGATTGTCAGGTTTTTTATTACACTTAACACACATCTCAAAAAGTGATCCTAAAATCATATGACTCATCATGCTCGAGCATGATTTTAAAATCACTTTTTTGGGATATGTGCTAAGTGTAATAAAAAACTAATCGTCCAATGGGATTGATCTATAAATTAATTTTGGAAAAGATATTAGACGAAAAACAAAGGATTTTTGTTGGTGGGGCTACAAATGATAAATATAATTTTAGTAATTAATTTAACATCAATTTAGGGGCTTATATACAAACAAAACAAAGGTTATATAAGAATTATACTTAATAGAAACTCAAGAACAAAATGTGGGCTTGAGCCGATTTAGATGCTTCTACATCATAGATTTGAGGACTTCTGTAACACCCAACCTTTTATGTAGCTACCCCAGTGCTTGCACTATTCCTAAGGGATGCCCTCGCCCCCACCCTAACCTGCACATATCACTTAAGAAAGAAAGAAAGAGAGAGAGTTCTTAGAGAGAGATGATAGAAGGGACTCTTCTCATAAATAGAAAGAAGGGCACCTTGCGAAAACAAGATTATTATTTTTTTAAAAGTTTGGCAATATTACACCAATCCAAAAACTTTCAAGTAAAAGGAGTTGACACGATTTTTTGAGGTCCCAAAAATTATTTTAATGACACGTGTTCTTGCAAAAAGAATTTTCAAGTCATGTGAAATGACCTAAATGCCCATCTATGCACCTCCTTCAAACCAAAAAAATGAAAGGATCTTTCAGTGTTGAAGTCAAGATTGGCCATTAATAAAGGCAGACATCGCGATTAAATAGGGTTTTTAAAGTAGTCGGAGCAGCCTTTGCTAACACTACAAAAATAAGACTATTAGCGATAATTTTTCGCAGCAAAAAGTTGCCGCTATTAGCGGCAAGGATATTAGTAACAATTTTTTGTTAATAACGACAATTTTTTACTGTCGCTAATAATCTTATTTTTTGTAGTGTAGAGCAATTGTCGGAGCATATGAGAGCAGCCATCGAAGCAATTGAGGAGGGTTTTTAAAGCATCAGCTCTCGGAGGAGCCGAAGAGGATGAGGGCGGCCTTCGTCCCTCTTTAGGATAAGGATGAGAGCAAAATCATCAAGAGAGGAGGGTTTTAAAGGAGGGCATAACAATTATTTGACCTAACTTCTTTAAAACCTATTCACGGATTTTGAGGGTCTTAAAAGCTGGTGAGTCATGATTAGTCCAAACTTTTTGTTTGGGTATACTGACCAAATGTTTTCCTTCCCAATACCTTTCGCTCATTATTTATTTATTTATTTATTTTTATATCTGTCCGGTCAGCTGCTCCGCACCTCGACTAATCCGACGGCCCCTGAAAAGAAACAAATACTCTTATAAATAGAAAGGATAAGATAGAGACTAAGGGAGAGAAGATGGGTATGGTGAGAGAGATGGTGTTCATGGTGGTGGCTATGGTAGTTGTGCTCCACTTAACCGGAGCGGCAGCATCGTCGAGGTCCTCTCCATCCGTCATTGTTGTTGGAGCCGGAATGTCTGGTGAGTCCATATGTTACATTAGGTATCCCAAAATGGGACGGGATCGACCTTTTTGTAGTACCATCATCATTCCTTTCGGATGTATTTTGAAGTATTGATATTTTCAGGGATATCGGCCGCTAAGACGCTATCGGATGCAGGAATAAAGGATGTATTGATACTCGAAGCGACAAACCGGATCGGAGGGCGGATGCACAAAACAAACTTTTCGGGTTTGTCTGTGGAGATGGGAGCCAACTGGGTAGAAGGTGTCAACGGTAAAGAAATGAATCCCATATGGGAAATGGTCAATAAACTCAAGCTCAACACCTTCTACTCCGACTTTGAAAACCTCTCTTCCAACATATACCAACAAACGTCAGTAACTCAACCACCTGATGTTTAATTTAATTTTCTCTTGCCTCTCTCTCTCTCTCTCTCTCTCTCTCTCTCACTAAGTGACTCCTATTGGTCCAACACCCTGTTGTTTCAAATAACTCTTTTCATCTGATGGGCTAATGCATTTTGCACTTGCAGAGGTGGACTTTATAAACAGACGGTCGCCAAGGCTTCCTTGGATGTGGCCGATGATCTCGAATCCTACGGCGAAAGGCTTTCCACTTCTTTGTCATCACATAGAAAAGAAGATATTTCCATTTTGGCATCACAACGCCTTAAGCACCTGTAAGCACCTGCACTCGTCTTGCTAGTGTAGTGGGTGGGGCATATCTAATCGCTAATGAATAATGCAGGGTTCCTTCTACACCACTAGATATGGCGATCGACTATTATTATTATGACTACGAATTTGCAGAGCCACCGCGAGTGACGAGCCTGCAAAACACGATACCTCTGCCAACCTTTGCCAACTTCGGCGAAGATCTATATTTCGTAGCGGATCCAAGGGGTTACGAGAGCATTGTGCACTATCTCGCTCAACAGTTCCTTACTACCGGCAAGGATGGAGCAATTGCAGATCCCCAACTGAAGCTTAACAAGGTGGGCTTGCGTTTGTATTTTTTAGGCACTGTGGTCTGGGTGCAGGCCCACTAAGTTCTGGTTAAGCGGTAGGCAGTAACTTAGTACGTGAGAGGAGGGCAGTAAATTAGTACTATAGGGCTCTCTAGATGCGTGCTTACAGTTGACTTTAGTTAACCATGCCCCTTTTTTCCACTTCTAGGAAAAAGTTTGCCAACGATTTTTTTTCAAACGAAAACAACACCCGTTTCCTACCCGAAACGTGATTTCAAAAAAACATAAATTTTTGTTTTTTTTTTTGTTAAATATGTTTTCTGCCCTTAATTTGAGGGGTCAAAGTTAGGGTCTCTCCCTACCTAATTTGGTGCATTAGATTTGAGCATCTTTAATTACTTTTTCAATGATAGATATCCATCCAATGATGCCCAAAGTTTGGTAGAAGCTCATCATCTTTGGACAAGCTGCTGTGGCATCTTATTCCATATGAGTGCCATGTTTAACTCAAATCGTTTCGGAAAATTTGTAGGCATTGTTTTTTTTCAAACTGAAAAATCAGGTAACCCAAAAAATTTCATGGTCTCAAGCGAGACCGATCAATCAGAGTCTTGTATTAGGCTGATCGATTTTCTAATTCTCTTTATCGTACAGGTCCGACGTATCAATAATTACCTAATAGGGATGAGACTCTCGTTACTTTTATTGGATGAAAATACCAAATAAATATATACTATACATTTGTTTTTATGTGAGACCGATCAGCGTAATACTCTACCGTGATTGATCATACGCAACCAATCAACCAATCGAGACGTATCCGTCGCAGTCTCCTATGAGAGTCTCGACCCTTTCAGGTAAATAAGTTTACAGCTGACCTTGACATCTTGTACAATAACAATTGAAAACGTTTTCACCCTCAACAGTACATTGGCCAAAATAAAATGCATACATTACTTTAAAATGGGTTAGTTGATGATCAGCTAGTATGGGGTAACCGACCAGTTACTGTATTATATATGTGGCGCTATTTTTCATCAAGTTGTACAACCTGATTCAAAGCAGTTGAAGTTTAGATCAATGGTGCCGCACAACCTGATTCAAACCAGATGAAGTTTAGATCAATGGTGCCCCAATATTTCATCCAAAAAGTGAAAAAGGTAGTATGCTTACGAGCTATCAATTACACCATAAAAATAACCGGCTAAGAGCAGTCAAATACTTATTGTGTTTGGGTTAGCTCTTAAGAGCAAAAGGAACTCTATGAATGCTCTCTGTCAGAACAGATAAAATCTGCTCTAGCATAGAGCAGATAGAGAGCAATTTTATCACTTGAAATAGTTCTTTGCGATGGTAAATGGGGCAAAGAGCTGTGTTATGAATATGAAAACAGTTCTATGCTGGAGCCAAAGAGCAAAAGAGGACTCTTTACCAAGGATCAAAATTTCGGCTGAAATGACCGAAATTTCGGGTCAAATTATCGGTTTTGGTCCTCACCGAAATGATAATTTGGACCGAAATTTCGGTCAAATTGTTGAATGGGATTGATATTATCAGCTGAAATTTGAACCAAAATTTCGGTTTCGGTCCCCTCCGAAACCAAAACGAAACCGAAATTTTGATCTTTGCTCTTTACCCTGAAAGGGCAAAATTTTGGTTTAAATTTTCGATTTCGGTCCCCTCCAAAATCGAAACAAAATCCGAAATTTTGATCTCGCTCTTTACCCTGAAAGAGCTAATCCAAACGCAGCCTTAGTAACATTTTTAATGTTTTGTCCTATGAAATGTATGGGCACATTGGTCTAAACATGTATAGAGTATAGAGTGATTTTCATTGCCTTTTCTAGGAATAATAGGGTAACATGTTACATAATAAATTCTTACATTCTCCTCAATGGCAAGGTGCAGTAAGCTGTATTATTTATAGCATGTTGCTCATCTTTTGGGATTTGATGCTTGGTGTTAATTATGGGAACAATGGCTCTTGACTACGGCTCTCAACCAGCCGAACCAGCTAGGAAACTCGCTAAGCTCAGCTTGGAAACAATGAGCTTGTAAGTACCGAAATGAGTTAATATTTGACTAAACAATGCAACCAAAGTCCATATAGTACCATAAAGAATATTTTGGGTGTCATGCGCAACTCCACATGGATCATTGGGGAGCACTCATTGTGCCTCATTTATAACAAAAAATAAGACTATTAGCGACAGTAAAAAGTAAGATCGTCTTTTAAAAAAATAATTTTAAAACATATATCCTTTTTAAGCCTTGAAATTTAGTCATGGAAATGAGTTAATATTTGACTAAACAATACAACCAAAGTCCATATAGTACCATAAAGAGTATTTTTGGTGCCATGCGCAACTCCACATGGACCATTGGGGAACACTCATTGTGCCCCATTTATAACAAAAAATAAGACTATTAGCGACAGTAAAAAACTGCTGCTATTAATTAACAAAAAAATATTGTTATTAGTCCTGTAGCTACAAAAAATTGCGACTATTAATCCTGTCGCTATCAAAAATTGCCTTAATTGCAAGTGTCGCTCAAACACCTTATTTTTGTAGTGATTGAGGGACACAACCCTTTTTCATAATATTATATATAAGTTAAATTATTAAGATATCGTAAAAACTAATCATTAGAAGCTTTTAACCATTAGGGTTTATGGTATTTTACTAAATTAAAAAAAAATTCCCAATCTATCTATAAATATTTAAATTTGTCGACTCAAACTCTAATGACTAACTCTCATCTACTCTCTATGATTCTTTTTTTTTTATCAGTTACGCTGTATGATTCTTGCCATATTAATTTGCTATGAAATGAAATACTTTGATAAAAAGACTAGAAGGTTTAATTATATATATAAATTAAAAGTTAAAATGTAACAATTAGAGAAAAAAAATAGAAAAAGAAAAAGAAAAAAAAGAAGCAAATTACTAGGCTAGAACTCGAATCGAGCTCGATGGAACTGCACTAGAGCTGAGTGGTTTTAGGCTCAAATATAAAGAGCCCGCTTGAATACAAAAGAGCCGATCAATCTCAAGTTTACCCTAGCTTTGCTCGAACTCGGCTCGGTGACATTTGAACACCCAAACAGTGTTTATATTTTCTTACATTGTAAAATTAGACTTTTGATCTTATGCCAATAAAGAGTGATTTACTGTTATGTCACGGGAAGCTAAAGAGTCATGCTTATAATATAGATGGAAGCCATTCAATTGAAAAACTCTAATATATATCTATCTGCCACTGAAAATTAAGAACAATGGCTGCTGTTAGGGTACCCAGAACAAACGGCTCAAATCTCTAAAAAAATATGGTTTTTAGATGCATTATTTGTCAATACATGATCTATCACTTTAATAGTATAAATTAAGCTGTCAAATCGGAACTCAATATCGGGTATTGGTCCATGGAGGACTGATACATATCAGTCTCGGCCAATATATATATATATATATATATATATATATATATATATATATATATATATATATATTAAATATATTTTTTTTTAAATAAAAAGGAATTTTTTCCATATTGGCCGATACTCGATATGTATCGACCAATACTGTTCAATATTGGCCGATGCTGATATTTGATGCTGGTATCGAGATAGTATCGGTATCGATTGGCAAAAATACCAATACATATCGGTATTGGTTGATACTTGATACCATGGTATGAATCAAGGTGTTAAACTCGGTATTGGTATCGGGTATCAGTCCATAGAGGACAGATACGAATTGGCCGATCATGAGTTGTATCGGTGTCATTTAATTTTTGTTTTTGTTTTTAAGAAAATAGAGGTATCGGCCGATATGTATCAACATCTCCATCATCCGATCTAAAGCAATCAATGGTTTTATGTGTTGGTGCCCCTCAAGATTTGATGGGTGCGTTTTCGCTCTGATATTTCACCCAAGGGCTCTTGAGATCATGACACACCTATCAACAGTCAATTTTTGATTCCACATATCATAGATCTCAAAAAGGTCACCCTGAAGTATCGTTTGCTCAAACGTGACTTTAGGGCAACATTTTTTTGGATCTGTGACATGTGGAATCGAAAACTGACCATTTGATGATACGTTTATGGCCTTGTATCAAAGCTAAGCACGATCACCATCATCCGATCTAAAGCAATCAATAATTTTTTGCGTAGGTGCCCCTCAAAATTTGATGGGTGCCTTCAAAGCTACCCTAATGATATAAGATTATTCAAACACCATTTTAATATTTGAAAGGCCGTCAAGAAAGTGGTCCCTTAAATAACATAAAACAGAAATAAAAGCTACTCACATGCCCTTATCCACAAAAACAGAATCCCTCGAGAAGAGGAGTACTTTTGCTATGGCTTGGAAGTTGATCCTTGGTCTGCATCGTGCATATAACTTAAAAGCAGAAGTATTTTTCGTCTTGAGATCTCAACTTTTTTACTTAATCTAAAACCCTTTGGCATTTTCACCTTATTCTAAGACAAATAATTGTGATTTTAAGTACAATTTTTATTGTTTGTTGAGTACGTTTCACTTCTCGAAACAGTAACTATATTTAAAAAAGATTGGGATAAAGAATGGTCTCATTGGTCAGATTAAAGGCAGTCATCAGTGTTAATCATTTCAAATCAGACAAAGGAGATTGTTTTTCGTTCTAATCCTCCACCAAGTGGATCTTGAGCTTATGAGAGTACCGTCAATTTTTTATTTCACTTGGCACACATTTTAAAAAGTGAGTGTAATTTTAGAATCACCTTTTGAGATGTCTATCATATAGAATAAAAAATTGACCATATGCTAATACGCCCATAATCTCAATATCATATCATGGGCGAATTGGGACGAATTCATCATGTCAATGCATGGTGGCTGGAGTCGGAGAGGTCACAATTTCAACGTGTGTAAATTTTGTCCACCTATTGTTAACGAAAATGCCCTTTTAATTTAATGCATATGTGCATTTGTCTCAAGTGAGATTGAAAATCAATCATTGGGGCTGGTATTGGTATTGAACCGATATGGTTATGTATCATCGATATCGAACCATATAAAGTTTCTTTCCAATTTATTTTTACATAAAGTTTCTTTCCAATTTATTTTTACATAAAGTTTCTTTCCAATTTATTTTTACAAGATAAAAAAAAAATGAGAACATAATATTGGCGATACTGTATCTATATCGACCAAGATGGAGTACTGATACCCGATACCGTATCCGTATTGGCCAACTTGGACCAAGATCCAATACCAATACCGACACAGTTACCTTGATTACAAGACTGATAGCGGTCTTGTATGAAATCACGACCGATCAAGTCTCGTACAAGACTAATCAGTCAATTGCAGTCTCATAATTGGCTGATTCATCTCACTTAAAAATAAACCCACATGTGCTTTCGGTTGAAGGCATATTCGCCCATTAAAAGTAGATAAAATGTACATGCTGAATTTTTCTAAAAAGTAGAAGTGTCTTAACCCTCTTAGGTATTAAGAGATGGGTGTGATCCAATCCATCCAGCTTGATTCGGGTATGTATATATATATACCACCAATGGCCAATCCAATCCAATCCATCCAGTCAATGGCCAATTTCATATTTGAATTTGTGCGTACCGATTTCATTGATTGACATACTTCTTTGGATTTATATCTCTACATTTTTGAGATATTTGTCTCATATATAATCTAGGCATACTTTCTTCTTTGGATTTATATCCTCACGTTTTTAGGATATTTGTCTCATATATAATCTATATATATGTGTTACAGTAATGCAATAATATACAATTGATTTTATACAAAAAACTAACATAGTATCAAAGCCTAAATTTACACGGTCCTTTTTTCACCGCTTCTCTTCTTCCTCTAGCCAATATTTCATGGCTTCCTCTTCAACAATTTCCTCTCATATGGATGCTAATAATCCATATTTTTTAAATTCTACACCACCAATGGGCAATCTTGCAGGTATCACTTTATGTCGTTCATCTTTTACTTCTCTTTCTAATAAATGGATCTTGAATAGTGGAGCTAGTCACTGACCACATTGCTTCCTCACCTTCTCTTCTATCTTCCATTTCATCTTCACCACCATCTCATCCAATTCAACTTCCGAATGGAAAGGTGGCACCCATTTTGCACATAGGCCGAGTTATCCTTTCTGACAATATCACTTTATATAATGTCTTATGTGTTTTATCTTTTCATTATAACTTATTATCGATTTCAAAAATAACTGCAGCCTTAAATTGTTCTGTCATTTTTTTCCTCGTCATTGCATTTTTTAGGACTTGTCATCGAAGAAGACGATTGGAGCCGATGATTGTATCTTAACTACATAAAATTTGCAACACAAATCTGAAACCAATCACTACATAAAGTATTTTTTTGCATTGATTAAAATCAATTCCAATGCTCTATTAAATCCATTCATACGGATAATAGAATTAAATTTTTCTAATGATATGCTAATTTTTTAAAAAGATAATGGTATTTTCCATCAACATTCTTGCATTGCCACACCTCAACGAAATGACATTGTTAAAAGAAAACACCATCATCTTATGGAGATGGCTAGGGTTTTGCGCTTTCAAGCCCATTTATCCCTCCATTTCTGGGGTGATTGTATCTTAACTGCTATATACCTCATAAATCGATTACCTACTAAAATTTTAAATGGAAAAGGCTCTCATGAATGTCTTTTAAAATCACCACCACAATCCTCACCCTCCACACAAGTTTGATGCCCAATCTTGTCAATGCATTTTTGTTGGTCATCCTCATGCCCAAAAGGCTTATCACCTTTATGAGCTTGACACAAAATCTACCTTTACTAGCCGCGATATCATCTTTCATGAAATCATTTTTCCTTTTGCCGACCATCCCAACCCCAATCCGATGATCCTCCCTCTCCCATTTAATGATCCAAACTCATCCATGCATATCATACTTGATCCAGTTGTTTCTTTCATATCAAATACATCAAACGATTCCCCTGCTCCTACTCGCTCTTCTCATTCATTGCCTTCCCCCACTCCTCCAATTCTACCTACTTCCCAAACCATATCTCAACCTCGTCACTCAACACGTAGTTGCAATCCCCCCCCCCCCAACTATTTGCAGGAATATCATTGCCCAACCATTAAGCATGATCAACCCGCTTCGCCTTCATCGCATGCTCACTCTACTCGGTATCCATTAAGCTCTACACTTTCATACAACCGTCTATTTACTCCATCCCGTGTATTTTCTTGTGCTATTTATTCAACCATGGAACCTACATCCTTTAAAGAAGCGTCTAAAGATCCACATTGGAGAGAAGCCATGAGCAAAGAGGATTTTGCACTTGAGGCCAATCATACAGGGTCGTTAGTTAAACTTCCTGCGCACAAAAAACCCATTGGTTGCAAATGGGTTTACAAAATTAAGTACAAAGCTAATGAAATCATAGAATGTTACAAGGTTCGCTTGGTTGCGAAGGGCTACCACAAAAAAGAAGGCCTTGACTATAAAGAAACTTTTGCACTGGTTGCGAAGTTAGTGACAGTTCGCTATCTTCTAGCCATTGCTGCTATTAAAGGTTGGTCTGTCCATCAACTTGATGTCTAAAATGCATTCCTTCATGGATACCTTCACGAAGAAGTCTACATGAAGATACCATTGGGATTTTCTAGTAAGAGGGAGAGTCGGGTTTGTCAGTTACATAAGTTTCTCTATGGACTTAAGCAAGCTTCTCGAATATGACTTTCTAAATTCTCTACTGCACTCCATGCTGCAGACTTTGTCCAATCTAAAACAGATTATTCTTTGTTTATACAAAGGAAGGACACCTCTCATACTTATGTTCTTGTCTATGTGGATGACATAATTATCACCAAAAATAATGAGGAAGTTATTGCCTCACTCAGAGCATTCCTTCGTGATTGTCTCCATATTAAGGATTTAGGGCCTTTGAAATATTTTTTAGGCATTGAGGTTTCCGATGATAATTATGGATTTTAGGCATTCGGCGATTTATTGGACGAATGATCTACCTTACAATTACTCGTCTCGATATTGTGTATTCAGTTCATACACTCAATCAGTTCATGAACCAACCTTGGAAACCTCACCTTGATGCAGCTATACGAGTTCTACGATATCTCAAAGGAACACCTGGCCATGGAATATTTCTCTCTGCATCTAGCCCACTACACATGTCAGCATATTGTGACTCTGATTGGGTTAGCTGCCCCATCACGTGTCGCTCTACCAGTGGTTATTGTACAATGCTTGGTGATAGTCCTATTCAATGGAAAACAAAGAAACAACCCACCATCTCCTGTTCACCTGTCGAAATGGAGTATCACTCTATGGCAATTGCATCTTGTGAATTACAATGGTTACGCTATCTCTTACAGGGCCTTGGATTTTCTCATAAGAGACCCATGACTCCCTTTTGCAATATAAAACAACCTTACATATCGTGGCCAATCCCGTTTATCACGAGCATACAAAACACATTAAACTTGGCTGCCATCTAGTTCGTGAGAAAATCCAATAAGTAGTTATCCAAACAAGTCACATATCGACCACTCAACAGCCAATTGACATATTCACGAAGGCACTTGGAAATGATCAATTTTATCATCATAAGCGCAAGTTGGGTGTTCTTGATGTACACACTCCAACTTGAGGGAGAGTGTTAATATGACAAGTTAGCATGACAATCCAATCCATCCAGCCAAGGGCCAATTTCAAATTTGAATTTGTGGATACCGATTTCATTGATTGGCATACTTCCTTCTTTGAATTTATATCCCCACATTCTTCAGATATTTGTCCCATATGTAATCTATATATATATGTGTTACACTAATGCAATAATATATAATTGGTTTTATACAAAAAACTAACAATATATATATATTCAAACTTTTTTATATCAATTTAAATGTCTACAATATGATAATCTTCTTATATGTATAATTTATTTGTTTGACTTCGTCATGTTACGTATGGTTTTACATTAATTGAATGAACAAGAATCAAAATGATCAAAGAAAGAGTTGTTACGACCGATTGAGCGGTAGTTCAGTTGGTATCCTTCTCCCTTTGTAGGGTATGAGGTTGTGGATTCTATATTTTACGTTTGCTTCCTCTCTTTGTTTTAACAAAGGTAAGTAGTGTGAGATTTATTCCCTGAGTGTTGCTCCTGAATTGATCTCACTCTCTGCAATATGCAAGTGCACTTCTAAGGTTGTTAAGAGTGTTTCTATATATAGTGCATGCACTCTTAAATCTATTTTTAATATTGATTTATTTTAGATAATTTATTAAAAAATAAAATTTACATAAATAAAATCTCGGCCTGCAATCTGACCCGACCCTGCTACACCATGCGTTTAGCATATGAAAGTCTAAGTAGCTTAGGAGTTAGGGCGATGCTGAGATCAACTTCGGCTCGGCCTAACCTGGCCCATTGACATCCCTTATACACCCTACTCAGCAAATTATAAGTCTATACTCGATAAGTATAACTTATCGCTCACTCTCAAGGTTGTCGTTTCGGATAGCCTGAGTGTCAAAAGTCATTTTGAAAAGTATTAAAACAATTTCCATCGGAAAAAAAAAAGTATTAAACGATTAAAAATCAGATAAAACTATATTTAGAGCAGGGAATAGCAAAATAAAATAAAATAATAAAATAAGAAAAAATATTGTAGGAAATATATGTATACCAATAAAAATAAGCAAAATTAAAGAAGATATATTAAAATATTTTAAATAATTAAAATTTAAAAAATATTGAATTATACAAAATCATGGTATATTAAAAACATTTATATAGACATTTAAATGGGTTTGTGATTCTTCCTACATGTGTTTTTGGTCTTTTACTGATTTAGTAGTCAAATATGTCCATGAGTTCTCAATGTTAGTGTAGGAGATTGACTTGAGCACTGCCGATGGGCTAGGTAGGTGTAATTTGGAGACATGGATGAGACATGATATCAATTTTGTCTCTCTCTTGCCCGGGACATGGTATCAATTTCGTCTCTCTCTGGCCCCCGCGATACATGATATCAATTTGGAGACATGGGCGAGACATGGTATCAATTTCGTCTCTCTTGCCTGGGACCGAAACGCTCCGTATTGGATGCGATTTAAAATCATGCTTGCATGCGATATGAAACTCATGTTTGATCAATCCAAGTAGGTCAATTACCAGCTCATCATTAACAAAAAAAAAATACGCCTATTTGAAGATTCTAACCATTCGATTGGTGCATTTTATTTTAGCCATTAAAAATTGGGAAACCTTTTATGTTAGAATGTATGGATTAGATGGTTCCAGGCATATGATTTTTGGGCCTACTTTATACATATGAACTACCATCTTCATGGCTTGAATGGCTTGAAGTCATCTCTATGTGGCCCTGGACGGTCTTGGAATAATTTGCTTAACAACAGTGTGCCATTGTTTCTATAATCAATTTTTATTTGTTTTATTATTATCATTATTATTATTGATTTTTAAATTGCAGGTTGTGAGGGAGATACGCTACTCTCCGAGTGGGGTGATAGTAAAAACGGAGGACGGAACCGTTTACAGAGCAGACTACGTAATGGTTTCCGCCAGTATTGGTGTTCTCCAGACCAATCTCATCGACTTTCAGCCCGATTTGCCAGTAATGACCTCTTTTCTCTTTTACTTATTACATTTGGAAATTGATGATCTCATTTTGCGCTTTAAAAGGAGGTGAATGTCATTGGTGAGTGGACAAATGGGTGAATATATAATTTCAAGGGTTTTGGCGTGATGGCCAGGTAACCGCCTCACAAAGTGGAAAATGTGTTTGAACCACCCCCCACCCCTCCCTCCCTTAGGCCATTATAGGGATTTATATCCTGTATTGAACCGGTATGTGCTAACTTGGGGTGCACATGTGCCCCTGAGATTAGTCACGTGCTCTAAGAGGCAAGAACGCAGAGGTTATCAAAACAAAAAAAATGAATAAATGGGTGCTTAGATGTATGTTCAAAGAAGTAGATGATAAACTTTACACACACATACCCATAACTATGGTTGACTCGTTAGCAAATTTAGAATTTGATGAAAATTAATATTTCTATTTTGATGCCAATTCTTCTCTTCCATTAGCTGTGGAACATCATTATTTGGGATATTTCATAGGACAATGTTATATTGCTGACGGCAAACTATTCAATGAATTGCTGATGTGCCGCGATGCAAGCGCAGTGGAGCCAATCAATGCATGTCGAGGCAGCCACTTATATCGCGGCACGTAAATATCTGGTGAATGGTCTACTAGTTGTTTCCCGTCCCCCGTCCGTTCATTATAATTTTCCTACTTCATAGGTATTTCGTTGTCTTCTGCAGGGTTATCCCTAGGAATCTTGTGTGGTTGTATATTAGATCACTCTTGTGAGACAAGGGTTGATGGGATTGTTTATGGCCCTAACTTCAATTACATCTTTGGAGGCATCAGGAGTCGATTATTCTTATTGGGCAGGGGATTCACGGCCCGGAAGGGGTGTTGGAATCCCTAAGCACTGTATACTTTTTATCTTCTGAAAAAGTTTAAGATTATATTATATTATATTTTCGTGAGTTCATCAATAAAATTGCTCATCGCCGCCCCATAGACGTAAGCAACCTTGTCGAATCACGTAAATCTTTCTCTTAGGGGATTAAATCTGTTTATCGTTTTTCACTCTTTTGCATTATTATTTGCGTGTTCATCGTGTGAATCGTTGGTAATATTTTTGGGGGCTTTCGTACGACAGATGACAATTGTGATTTGTGAACTCTCTGAGTATATAAGGTGCTGTTTCTAGTTATTGCCGTATAACTAGGTGTTGGCATCTTTTTAATTACTGAAATATTTTGCTTAATTAGTAAGGATAATCTTTGTGGTAATAGTGGTCATCATCATTACCAACAGCTCTTCTTGAATAAATAAAAATAAATTGATTTTTTTTTTTCGGACATTATTATATTATGAAAAATATATAAATTGATTTTTTTCCCTTTTATTTTTAAAATCTCTTTTGCAGGAATGGAAAATTCTTGCTATTTACCAGTTTGACATGTCGGTTTACACCAAAATATTCCTTAAATTCCCCTATAAATTTTGGCCCAGTGGCAACGGTACTGAGTTCTTTTTATACACCCATGAAAAACGTGGATACTATACCGTCTGGCAGGTGAGTCCCTTCCCATTTGCATTAAAAAAAAAGGGATAATAGCTTCTAACCCACATTTATGGTGTTTAAATGATCTTACATTATTAATATTAGACTTTTTATTTCATACCATTGAAGTGATTTATTATTATGTTATGTGACACACATCTATGACCAATCTAAATTGCCCAAGTGGCAATCTGTCATTGGAATGTGTCTCAGCCCAAAGAATGGCAATAGAGTGGATGTGAACCATCTGATTAATGAATTTTAATATCAGTCATTTAAAATAAAACAATGGTTGTTATTGTTGTCTGCAGCTTAGATGGCTTAAATCTCCCTATAACATTAATTTTGAGCCTGTTGCACTTTAATCTCCCTAAAACACCATCATTAACACATTTTTTTATGCCACATTGCATATATCTTCGGTAAATATAAGTCGTTATAGTGACAAAACATTATACCAGCTCTTGCCAGCCTAACATGTGTGACCATATGTGGATCCAAACCATTTGATTCCCGCACTTTAATATGGATTACATTCACATGGACACTCTTATATCGAGGACAAATGTTATGCAAACAAAGTGCAGACGGCTGATGTGGTGTAATGCAATTGGCTATTTGGTGCAGCCAGTCACATTGTGCCGCATCAATCACCTGCACTTTGTCCTCAACAAATCTGTCCTGGGATACCCTGATATATGGAAATTAAACTGTATTATGGTACCCTGAACGATGGTACCACTTTTAGCTGCCATATGGCACTGATATTTTATTTGAAACCCATTCCCTTAGTTCCTTACTTCCCTCTAGGTTAACCAATCCATGACTAGTTTTAAAAAATAACAAAAATGATATATACGGCCTTAATCTAATGATATAAAAATTAATCCCATTAAAAAAAATGAAAAATGATATGAAAATTAATGGTGCATTGATTTCTCACATTATTGAGCATTGTAGCTAATGTTGATTATTATCAAAACCGTTCCAAGTGCTACTTCAGTCGTTTAGGATCTGTTTGGCAACTCTTTCTACTCGCTTCTAGTGCTCTTCTGCACTCCCACCTGGTGCGTGTTTGGTAAGGACATGGGGAGCTGTGGGGTGCTGGGGAGCGGATATAACTGGAGCTTTTCCAGAGCGGTTGAAAACCACTCTGACAGGGAGCGGAGGGGGCGCTGCGCTGCGGGCAGCCTTTTAATGCTCTAAATTCAGATTTTTGTAGAAATAAAGGTGCAATTAAAATCTTCTGTTTACAAGTGAAATTTTTGCAGCAACTAGAGACTGAATACTCAGGAGCCAATGCCCTTCTTGTAACTGTAACTGATGATGAGTCAAGAAGGATAGAGCAACAATCAGATTCGGAGACCAAGGCAGAAATCATGGAGGTCTTAAGGAGCATGTTCGGCAAGAACATTCCAGAAGCCAGTGACATACTGGTCCCAAAGTGGTGGTCCAACAGGTTCTACAAGGGTACCTTTTCCAATTGGCCAATTGGAGTTAGTCGATACGAATATGATCAAATTAGGGTAATCACCTCTCCTAAATATATTTGGAGGATGTGTATCAGTGCCACACATTTTTTAGATTGATATCATATGAACTTCCTTAGCCCAAAAACACATATCCAGTAGTGGATCCCTGCCATCCAATTCGAGAACTTTAATATAGACCATATGTTAAATTTGGGCAATGGTCTATATTAAAGTGCTTGAATCGAATGGTCTGAATTTTTTGATGCACAACCACTTTAAGATATATTATTTCACATGATGTTCTACCACTTGACATGGACAACTTAAATAGGTCATAAATGTGTGCCACGCGGCATAAAAGTGATCTTTTGTACAATTTATTTATGAGATCAGGAGTCTACAATTTATTTTTTTGTTACAGTCACATCACTCAAGTAATCAAAAAGTCATTGACTACTTTGAATTAGATGATAAAGATCATTTTTTGTTTCGTGCCAATCTTTCACATAAGAGATCTTGAGATCATGAGTCTACCTCGGATGTTGATTCCATGTAGCATATATCCCAAAAAGTGAACGGGATCATGGTGTACCATCAAACGTGGTTTAAGATCATTTTTCGTGATGTGGTTTGCATGGAATCAACATCTGATTGCCTAATGCAAGGGAGGCCCATCAAGATCTATTGTATCGAAGATTGGGGAGAAAAATGATCTCCATCGTTCGATTTGGAGCAATCAACGATTTTTTGCTTCACTTGAGTGATGTGGTTTTAACAAAAAAGGTTGTGGTAGTAACACTTCTCTTATTAATTTATGGACCTATGCTTTGGTCTTACCGGTTGTGTTTGGCATTGCTCTTTGGGAGAGTAGAAAAGAGCAGCAACTACTCATTATTATTGCAAAGAAATGTGAGGAGAGAGAGAAGGATTGGAAGAAGATAAAAGGGAGGCTGCCCTTTGAAGTATGAAAAACAGCCCTCTCTTTAAAAGATCGTGATTTTTTGTACACTTTTAAAGAGAGATGTTTTTCATATTTCAAATATCACCCTCCCCTTTTTACTTCCTCCAATCCTTCTCTCTTCCCATATTCATTTGCAATAATAAAGCAGCAACTACTATTTTCTACTCTTCCAAAGAGCAATGTCAAGTGTAGCCATTGTAAGTGACTGCAGGTCTCCACCCTGTCACCACCACAATAAGTTTTATCACTTAAAACAACTCTCCACTAGAGCAAATGGAGCGGAGAACTGCTATACCAAACAGGCTTGGTGCTTAATAACTCCCTCTTGCCTCTGCTCCAAAACACTTGTCAAATATTGTCTTTACTCTCTACCACTATGTATTATTTGTAAATAATATATAACCATGTTGGAATAGATGATTGAGTTCCATTTGTGGTAATTGTTGGTGAAATTAAAAGGCACCCGTCGGGAGGGTCTACTTTACCGGAGAGCACACTAGTGAGCATTACAACGGTTACGTTCATGGCGCCTACCTCGCAGGTGCTTCAACTTCTTTGTCTCTGTGCTTGCTTATCAGATTCCAAGTTCCTCTATATATATATATATATATATATATATATATATATATATATATATATATATATATATATACTAACTCTTTTGTTTATTTTGTTTTCACTTTTTTTTTGTAGGAATTGATTCGGCAAACATGATGATCAGTTGCATCAAGAAAAAAGTCTGCAAATTTCATATCATGCCCAAGGGGACTTGAGATCGCTCTCCTCTTTTTCGTAAGGTAAATTGTATACTTGGATTATCTTACTTTATTTTATTTTAGTTTATTTAATAACAGTGACAAAATTAAAGAAAATAACACCCTCAACATGCAGTTACCAAGCCAGAATGTAGGAAAAAAATTGGTAGTTAAAATATTTAAAAATAAGATTTTTTTTTGTAAAAATCATGAATTTTTTTTTATAAAGAAAACACGTTTTAAACTTGTTACCAAAAAAAGCATTTAAAACGTGGGGTTTTTTTTTTTTTATGGCTTTTCTCAAAAAGTGACAATTTTGATAACTTAGTAGTCTCAATCCGTCTTGAGCTCCCATTCATCCTGATAAAAAACATAAAAAGCTGGTAATTAAAGGATAATCGAGTCATTCCAATCTAGCTAGCCTGGAATGGATCAGCTAGATTGGAATGGATCACTATTGGGTAATTGTGACCCTATTTTTCATCAAGTGTGCTACTTAATGCAAAGAACCTGATGCCAAAATTGCATTGTGAAATCCAAAGCTGTCAAATGACTTTAAAATGAATGGCTACAACAGGTTTGGGGTGACTTACCAGATCTTTGAAGGGCAACCTTTCATTTCAATGGTGTTTGACCCTTTGAATCACATGATGGGAGTTTTATTTTTATGCAATCTGTGACCTACCAAATCTTTGTCTTGACTCCCTACATCAAGTGGCATACCTTGATGAAAATTAGTGCCACATGTAGGAAAAAGTGGCATATCCCAAACTGGATTGGAAATGTGTTGGTTATCCTATATCAGCTCACAATAAAAAATGCTAAATATATAGTGCCTGTTGTCCTTGTAACATGAGATACTTTTCAAGTTTGCTCTTAGGCGAGCGGTCCATGTGTTGGGTGACTTGGATCATGTGTCACTTTTTGGAACAGGTGTGCCACATGAAAACATGTGTCCTGTCAATTGGGACTCATGGAGTGAAAGAGGTGTGAAAACACGTCTAAAACATTCGATCCAAAGTAGTCAATGCATTTTACATGGTTGCCATTAACTTTAAAAGGTGTTTGACTGAGATGTTTTCCATCTAAATCCACGTTCCTACATATCTTTAAATTATGCTCTTCATATCGAACGCCATCATGATGTTTTACATAGCAAGTGTCCCAAAAAGTGATCGGTGAATCAAGGCGCCCCGGCCGCTCAACTCATATCAACTCTTTATATTTTTAGAAAAAGTTAAAGTGTGAGGCTATTGTCTTCACTTGACGCCATTTACACTACAAAAATAAGATATTTCAGCGGCACTTACTGTTAAGGCAGTTTTTGGTTGCGACAGGACTAATAGCAACAGTTTTTTATTAATAGCGAAAGTTTTTGATTGTCGCTAATAATCTTATTTTTTATAGTGATGTATATAGGCAATAGGAAAGACTACCTTGATCATCATTTAAACACCTGTTTAAATGATCTTATCGTTTAATGAACTAAAGTGGGCCCAAAAGATACACTTTTTAAGTGATTTGAACCATTAATTAATCCATGCACTCTGATATCAACCGTTTATTTATTTACAACAAAGTTCATGCTCAGATGATTCACATACGATTAGTCATGTTCCATCAAACAATGGATTGCCTCTTGACTATTTAGATTGATGACAAATGGGAGTCACATGGCATAATAATAGTTGAAGCATATTTTAATGGTAATTGTTGGACACACCCGATCATACTATATGGGCAATACATATAGAGCTTAACCTTTACACTAGTTGCATCATGTACAGGTTTGGAGAGAAGATTGGAGCATATAAAAAGTCCTTACCAATAGGAGAGCACGATACCTGTCCGGAAAGCAGAATTTTTCCATCCGTTATTCCTAGCTTATGTTGTATGCGTTTTCCCTCTTCCGTTGGAAAATTTGGAAATGAGGACATAACACTTATTTCTCCAGCTATTACTACTTATGATGTTGTATTTGATTAGTTTTTTTTTTCTTTTTTAATCTTGTGTTAAGACTTGTTGGGGTTCATGCCAAGTGGAATAAAAAATTATCTGTTTGACAGTACGCCCATAATATCCAAATTCGTTGTATGGGAGATTGGGTAAAAAACGATTTTCATTGTCTGATTCAAAGCGGTCAATCATGCCTATTGGAGGAGATTGGGGCCATGTCAAAGTTTGACGGGTGTAACGTAGCAGCTGTTTGTAATGGTTATATGGCCTATGACCCAATAAGGATGGTTATCAATTGGAACCCAATCTAAACAGTTTATCTAACAAGATTGTTAGACAGTTTTTCCTTCTAGAGGTTGCCACATGGACCCCACCTGATTCGAATGTATGAATCCACCATGCATTCGAACCTATATATCCCTGAGTTCCAAAAAATTTCATAAATATTTTTTGCAACTCTTTATCTTTATGATTTATATATAATAAATGGAATAGTAATAGATGATTGAGTTCCATTTGTGGTAATTGTTGGTAAAATTGAAAGGCACCTGTCGGGAGTCTACTTTACCGGAGAGCACAGTAGTGAGCATTACCACGGTTACGTTTATGGCGCCTACCTCGCAGGTGCTTCAACTTCTTTGCATTTTGACAGTTAATTGAGACTTGCCTATCAGATTTGAAGCTTCCTCTATATACCAGCTGTGTCTTTTTTTTTATTTTCAAGAACGGATTCCCTCTATATACCAGCTCTGTGTTTGTTTTCTCTTTTCAAGAACGGATTCCGCAAACATGATGATCAGTTGCATTAAGAAAAATGTCTGCAAGTTTCATATCATGCCCAAGGGGACTTGAGATTGCTCTCCTCTTCTTCATAAGGTAAATTGTATACTTGGATTATCACACTTTTTCTTTTCTTTTTTATATTTAATAATGGTGACAAAAATTTTTAAAAAAAAAAACACCCTCTGCATATTTACCAAGTCGTTTTCGGGAAAATGCACAAGAAAAAAAACAAGGGGGGGAAGAGAGAGATCGGTAAAATTGAGAATAAAGTAATGAAAATATTAATAAATAAATAAATAAATTTTTTTAACAAATATAAAGAAATTTTTTAGAAAAAAATATGTTTAAAACTTAAATGTTTTTTCTCGAAAAAAACTTGTTTTTGAAAAAAGAAAACAAAAAACATGTTAAATGTCTTATAAAAGAGTGCTTAAAATTAGTTTTTTTTTTTTAGGAAAAAATGCTAATTTTGATAACTATGCTACATGTTTGGCGTTTAGTCACACTCCCCTATTCTCCTCTTCTCATTGCAATTGGTTTTGAGATGGATACCCAAATTTATCATTAAACTCCTTTCGTCTTACATATACCTAAATAAAAAATGTTAAATATATAGGGCCTATTATTCTTCACACATGACTCATTTTTCAATCAATTAGTATTACATACTCTAGAGTGCTGACACTCATAGCATTGGACTCACTTTTTGGGATGTGTATCATATGGAATCAACATGTGCAGGGTATGATATTACAACCATGATTTTAATATCTATGGTGTCAAAGATTGGAGGAAAAATTCTTTTCATCACTTTATTCATTGCAAACAAAGGCCATAAGAAACTCAAATGTACTCTTAATTTATTATATGACCTCTACTGCTCTGAATGAGATGATGGAGATCATTTCTGTTCCAATCTTCCCCATTTACTATCAAACGTCATTGGGGTTGATTCCGTATGGCACACCCTAAAGATAGACAACTAAGAGCGTTGTCACTTGGGTCAAGTACTTGTTACTAACTATATATCGATAATACTAGTTAACTTTTTAAGTTGGAATTAGGTGGGGTTGTTTGCACAAAGGAAGGTTGACAATAAGGCAATTCAGGGCCGACCTTGATAATTTGGGGGCCCAAGGCAAATTCTTAAAATGGGACCCTCCTTCATATTACTTTAAAAAAAAAAGTTTGTTATAATTTTTTTTTTTTTAACAAATAATATAATACTCATTTCTCCCATAGTGAGAATTTTTTTCGAAAATTTCAAAATTTTGCTGAAATTTACCGGAATAGAAGTTGGGTGTAACTTTCGGCAAAATTTCAATGATTTCTTTGAAATTACCAATTTTCATTAATTTTGCCGAAATTAATGAATTTTCTTTTAATTTTAGTCATTTTTTGCATAATAAATTATTTTTTTATAAATTGTAAATCTAATTTATATATAATAATTTTTGTACCCCTAAAATTTTTCTGAAACATTTCATATTTCTCCCGAAACACCAAAATATTTTCGAAATTTAAATTTGTTACCATGATTGCTCATAGATTACGAATATCTGCATATTTCATTTTACTGTCTATAATTTGAAAACGCAACTAATAAGTAAACGAAAATATATATTAAAGAAAAATAAAACTCAAAAATAGAAAAGCGAAATAGTAGAGCATGCCCCGCGGATCGAGTAACCCAACTCCTAATAACATTGTGACATTTTTTAGCAGTGTAACTGCCATTGAATCTTTTAAGCCAATTGTTAGCACTTTAACAGTCTCAAATGCTTCCATTAAGAGGTTCATTGGATAGCTCTCATCAAGTAGATCCAAATTGATAGGTCATTTGCAAAAAATTGAGCTGTAACGAGACACAATCATTGTTTTAAGTTCGGTCATTTTATATATATATATATATATATATATATATATATATATATATATATATATATATATATATAAAGGATCCGGTCAAACAAATTCGGACCGATCAAAATGGGATCAGAGAATCCATTGGGTCAATGCATAAGGCCGGCCTGACCTAGCTAGCCCAGTGAGGCAAATAACCCGACCCATAAAAAATTGTAAATATGGGAAGAGTTGACCTTATAACCTATTGGGTAAAACATAAATAACAGTGGTAGCTTAACCAACTAACTCATTGACTTGATTTACATTTTTTTACAATGAAAATTATATTATCTCATAGCCCATAAAGACTTACAAGAATAGAGAGGGTGCCCCAGGGCCGATCCTAAGGCAACCTCAAGGTCGCAAGTTTGAGCCCAACTTACAATAAAAAAAATGTGGACCAATTTGTGATGATTTTGGATCATGAGACTTTTTGGAACAGTTGCCACGGGAAAACATGTGTATCCTCTTATTTGAAGATCATGAGCTAAAGATCTGTCTAGGAGGGAGGGAGGGAGGAGAGCTAGTCCCTCGATGGTGTGATAAAACATTTATATCATTTTATTCAAAGTCTTCAATGAGTTTAAACTAATTGTGTCAAAATTTTGGCTCGTGTCACTATCACACCACTTTATTTTTCAGGCTTTCAGCCACCTCACTTGTGCAAGATGAAAATCCATTGACTTCTTCAAATTAGATAATGGACAACCTTTTTCATCCTAATTTTCCATACATTAGATCTTGAGATTATATGCTTATCGGCAAATAGTCAAATATTGATTCCAATCACACCCCAAAAAGTGAATATAAATCATGTTTGATGGTACGCCGTGATCATGTTCACTTTTTGAGATATGTGCCATGTGTAATAAACACCCGACCATCTAATGGTAGGGTCATGGTCAGAAAATGAATTGTATAAAAGATTGTGATAAAAATGATTTGCATTGACTGGTTCAAAACAATCAATGGCTTTTTACTTGGACTAAGTGAGTTGATTGTAACATATAGTGGTGTGGCAGTAACACCAGCCCAAGGATTTCATTAATTTCAAAGTTTTGACTACTGGAATCACAAGATGAAAATGTTTTTTTATCGAAATATTTGATGGTACAGATCTTTAAATCACTTTGTTCAAATCAAATAGCACATAAAATGTTTTCCACATGTAATATATTATAGGGAGCCATTACTTGCACACGCTTTTTAAGTTGATTGCACCGAGATTAAAAAAAGACTTTGTATTTGAGGGATATGTGACATATGAAAACGCAATCTGAGCCGTCTGATTTAAAGTTCATGATCAATAGATCCTTAGTGAATAAGATTGGCACGAAATATAATCTTCATCATGTGATTAAATATAGTCAAATGCTATTATTTGATTCAGCGAATGACAACAATATCATATGATAAATATTATATTTTTCTCCTATCTTATCCACCTAGGATGTATAGATCATGAACTTTAAATCAGACCGCTTAGATTACATTTTCACATGTCACATGTCCCTAAAAGACAAAGTCTTCTTTAATCTTTGTGCAATCACTTAAAAAGGGTGTGCAAGTAATGGCTCCCTATATTATATATCCCAGAAAGTGACCGGCGAACTAAGGTAACCCGAACCAACTCTTTTTATTTTACCATAAAGCTGAATGTGAGGCAACTGCTAATCTCGACCCCCTGGCTCTGCCCCTGCTTCCATGCATGCGTTCATATCTATAGACAATAGGAGTGGCTATCTCAACTATCATTTAAAAACTAACACCAAATTGGTGTTTAATGATCTTACACCATTAAAGGTCTAAAATATGAGCAATCTAAATCGTCAAAGTGATAAGTGAAGTGGGCCTAATAGATGACAATTGTTGGGAGATTTGAACTATTTAATCTATGCACTCTAAAATCAATCATTGTTTTAAGTTTTAATTGCTGATATTAAATTTTAAGATTTGATTGTTTGCGTTGACTGTATAGGCATGATTTTTGAACTTAGAAATGTTTCAATAATGGATTGTCACTTGACTATTTAAATTGATCTTAACCTATAGGAGCAAAAAATATGAAGCTTAACCGTTACAGTTGTTGCATCATGTGTAGGTTAGAAGAGAAGATTGGAGCATATAAAAGGTCCTTATAAATAGTAGAGTTTGCTATGTGTTCTATGTGTTTTTCTTTTTCCATTAAATTTGGGTATTGGAAGTTATTAGTAATTTTTTTTATCTTTTTTAATTTTATACGCTCATACGACTTAGACAACCAGGATATTGTATTTGATAGTGTTTTTTTGATCTTATGTTACTCACTCTACACTACTCCGGATCATGAACACGTCAGCAGTTTGGTTCAATCAAGTTTGCGGAAGTTAAGTGAAGGTGTAGTACAGAGCAATATAGTTTGCAGAACTGGTTTGCTAATTGGCTTGATTCGAGTTCGGGTTTGTAATTAGCAATTTGTTGCTTTCATGCAAAAGCCGCTACGAGCAGGTTGAGTTTCTTATCTTACTTCCAACTTTTTAGGTAAGCTAGTTGGAATTAGTCATAATTATAAGAGAAATTTCACCGGAAAAAATCATGTTTTATGATTTTATTCTTGTAGACGCCAAGGAAATAGAGAAGTCTTTGAAAGGGATATGTGGAGGGAAAATACCATAAATGCCCTTAATATAAATTGAGAGGTCATCTTCTTCAACACTCCGATTTCTCCAAGGCTCATCTTCTCAAGCTTTTCTCTTCTCCAACTCCTTTCTTTTAGGGCTGATATTCTGTCGATGTCGACACTCATCTTTTCCAACACTCTGATTTCTCTAACGCTCATCTTCTCAAGCTTTCATCTTCTCCAGCTCCTTTAATTTCCTCTGATGCCGGTATTCTGTTGCTGGCCTTTTGAAATCGAAGTTCACATCGTTGGCGTTTTCGGCGACTTGCAAAAGCCTCTGTTGTTGAAAGTGTCTCGTTTCTCCAACACTCATCTTCTCAGGCTTTCGTCTTCTCCACCCCCTTTTTGAGCAGTGGTGTTCTATCGTTGCCCTTCTAAAATTGAAGTTTGCTTCCTTGCGTTTTTCAGCGACTAACGAAAGCTTCCGCTGAAGACACTATGCATTCAAAGATAAATCCATTTTTTATTTAAATTTCTATATTTTTTATTTGAAGTTAATATTGTAGGTCATTCTTGTAAGTTTGAGAGAAGAAATATGAAGTTGCTGGCAGAAACGTGTTGCTGTTGGCAGAAAGCAGTCGTTGAAATGCGAAACAGAGCTTTGAAGTATATTTTTTGTGCATACTGCTCTGGAATACCAGATGCAATATATTGAGTAAAATGCAACGAATTAAAATAGATTGTAGTGCATTTTATTGTACAATTCTCAGGTACATTTTTATGCACTCTAAGAGGCCTAAATTGGATTTTAATGCATTGTAATAGGTCTCCATTGCATTACAACGTACTTCCCTAGATGCATTGAGTTTAATATAGTGTTAATGGTCTCATGTTCATTACTATTGTACTAGATGCAGTGCATGATCATCTTTGAAGTGCAAACTATTCAATTGCATTACCATTGTACTAGATACAATGCCTAATCAAGCTTTGAAGTACAATCTTAAGGTGCATTAGCATTCCACTAGATACATTACATAGTCGAGTTTTGAAGTGCATGCAAGGGTAACTTTGGTATTTTTTAGAGTATTTAAAGTCAATAAACCTTTAGTAGAAAATTAATTATTTCAGATCTTCTATGGGAATAAAAATATAAAAAATTAATTTTTTGAGGAAATTTCTCTAATTATGATTAAAATTTATACTTTATACTAAAAGGTCTCTCTCCTCAATTGCGTACTATTGTAATTAAAATTTACATTTGACCCTTTTGAGTATCACTTTTGTTTCTTCTTTTAATGGTTGTTTATGCAACCTTTAACGGCTAACTTTAGTTGAATAGTTGCTCAGACAACTATTCACCTGACACTCAAATCTAATACCGTTGAGCGAACGATTGTAGTTTTATTACCGTCAATTACCAATATGTCTTAAAACCTTTTTATTATTTATTCCAAGAGCTTGGTTTTAACGCATTGCTCACTTCAAAATTTGCCTTATTTCTACCTTTCCTGCTTTCTAATAAAAGTCAGTGTAATGGATTCACCAAAGCCTTTACAAAAATACATTGTTGGATCTTTGAACCAGTGTGGATAGAAATATTGGTTTAAAAGACATTGACATTTCTAGTGCCCCTTATCCTCCCTTTTTAACAAAATCTTGTTAAATCGATACGTATCGTCTGAGCTCAAAACCGATACGTATCGGATGAAATGTATTGGAACAGTAAAATGTCGGACGATACATTCCGGCCATATCATACAAATGAACGATATGGTACTTTCAAAGTACCGTATCATTCGAGTCTAATACCGATACGTATCGGTATCGGACGAAATTTTGATCCATGATTCTAGTTGTTGACTGCCTAATATCAGTTCATAAATGAATGAGCTGGTAAAAGTTACTTGATTCAAGTACCAACAATTTCTTTCGCTCTGTATTAACCTGAAGATATTAGTCAATAAAAAAAAACGATCCAAATTTATGTGATTTAGGAATGAGTACCTTTAAATCCACCCACAAAATTTTTGAGTTCACCCATGCTGAAACACATCAATTTCGTTGAATCAGACAATGGAGATTGTTTATTGTCTCAATATTTCACGCAATCGATCTTTAGATCATGGGCGTACCATTAGACGGTCGATTTTTTATTTCATGTGACACACACCCATAAAAGTGACCTTAAAATCAATTTTTAAGTGTGCACGTACTGTTAAGGTCACTTTTCTTAGATGTGTGCCCAGTGAAATAAAACACTGACCGTCTGATAGTACGCCGAAAATCTCAAGATCCATCGTGTGAGAATGGGAGGATAAACAATCTCCATGATTCAATTTAATTCAATCAATGTATTTCAGCGTGACGAATTCAAAGATTCGGTGGGTGAATTTAATGGTACTCTTTAGGACTATCTGATGATGAGATCCTTGACCATTTCTATGAAAAAGTATTACGATGCCTCACCTTCCCTAGAAAAAAGCCCATTTACTCCTAGCATAGTGTCTAAACTCTAAACAGTGGATCAACCAACAACAAAATTTAAGGCACAAACACAACAATCTAACTGGTCAAGCCTTGAAATTAGCACAACTATTTATGAGCGCCAAACTCTGTGAAAGTTCACTTTACACTGATTTGTCGCTGAAAACTATTGGATACCTCTATTCGTGCCTACAGGTTTACCGAAAGCGCCTACATCCGAAACCCCTTGACTGCTTGGAATTATTCCTTGGAGATCGCTTTTTACCCCAATCTTCCACACAATTGATCTTATCATCAGACGGTCACTTTTTTATTCCACATGACATAGATCACAAAACAATGACGCTAAAATCACGCTTGAGCATAATATTTACCATATGATTTTAAGGCCACTTTTTGGGGATCTTTGCCACGTAGAATCAAAACCCTGATCGTCTAATGGTACACTCATGGTCTCAAGATCCGTTGTGTGGAATATTGAGGTGAAAAACTATCTCCAACGTTTGATTCCAAGCAGTCAATGGGTTACAAGGCATTTCCGACAAAGGATCTATCAATAAACCTGTAGGTGCGAACAGAGGTACCCAAGAACATTCTGCTGTCTTTTTATCCCACGTACAACTACAAATCTGATGTGCAAGTTGTAGCTTGGTATCACTTAACATGTATCTTTCCCATCCTACTCTTTTTTTATATCAATAAAACGATAAAAGATATGTTAAAAATCATGAGAGGGTACATATATGCGTGCTAGTGAGACACTACAAAAAAGAAAAGAAGACCCATCTCAAGAGAAACTCACCCTGGAAAACTGGGTGCCCTTATCACCTCAAGGGAGACGGTGGCAAGGGAAAGAGAAGAAGGGGCTCAGGGTGGGTCTAGCGAAAAACTTTTTAGGTGATGATTTGGGGATATATAATGCTAATTATTCAGCTATTTCTAGTTTTAGAAATAAAATGAAAAAAAAAAATGTGCATAAGCCCATAATGTATAGCCATGCACCTAAAATACCCTTTTTCAAATGAATAAAACTGAATTTTATGGCTAACAATTCTATGCTCCTTGAAGGCCGAAATGACCAAAATTTTGGACGAAATTATCGGTTTTGGTCCCCACCGAAACGATAATTTGGGACCAAAATTTCGGTCATTAAATGTATGGGGTTGAAATTTCGGTTTCAGTCCCCTCCGAAACCGAAACGAAAACCGAAATTTTGATCCTTGCTCCTAGTACTTAACAGCGATAATCAGCAGCCGTGGCAACTGCTCTAACGATTACTAAACTCCCTGTGCTGCAGCTTCGTATAAACCCATAAAGTAGTGAGAAATCATTGATCCTAGCTGCACATTTGAGTAGAAATCATAACGACCGAAAGAATAAAAAGAAAAAATGTAGCAAGCTGCAACTTTATGAACATAATAAATTGCACAAACTTTATAGAAACTATAAAATTTTCACTTAACCATATCATGGAAATTGCATGCGAAAAAAGGTGATGGATAATCCACAAGCAAAGTGACGATGTCATCAGGAAAGGTATAAATTCATTTATTACGGGAGTTTCACATAGATTTGTCAATTCCGGGCCAGCGTTTTTTTATAGGAGCAACTTGAGGTAAAAGGAAGATGCCTAAGATTTTGAAAAGAACTCATGAGCCTCGTAGTATCGATCTAGAACAATGTTGAAAAGGGGGTGGATGGGCTCCAACAGGTTATAATATGGACCTAGCACTTCCCTGGGCAAAGGAAGTGCGCCAGCATCCTTTGACCGACTGTAGTGGCATACTGAAAGACCACTTAGACAATAACATGTGTGGTAGAAGTCTCGAAGCTTTCCAGGCTTATCCTTGAATCCTCCCTCGAGTACCTGCATTAAGAATTAGCTTTAGGAAATTCTTAAATCAGAGAAGAAAATACTAAGAGAATGTCAGTTTCTTTCACTGCTTAATCTACGATCAAGACAGATCAAACCCAGCATCTAAAAACAAAAATATACATAGATGAATCAAAAAAAAAATAAAAAATCTAGGGATAATTAGAGAAACATGCCTCAAAAACAAACTTTTTAGCAAAAAAGACCCGACCTCAAATGTTTTAGAAAAACGGTAAAAAAGGTGCTTTCACGGTTTTCTGAAGTTCCAAAATTTGTGAAAGCACTGTTTTTCTAAAACATTTGAGGTTGGGTCTTTTTGCTAAAACGTTTGTTTTTGAGGCATTGTTTTCTAAAGTGCCCCTGAATCTAACTACTGTGAAATAAATCTCAGCAGGAAGGATAGAGCTAGATTTAATGTTATTGAAAGAGAAAATAGAGAATTCAAATGTTCCTATTTGCCTGCAACGAGCAAGCTTATTTTCATATCTACAGTCACAATTGTAAACAGGATTATGAAACTTCCGAGGAGATGCAAAAGTACCTGAGAACACAAGAGTATATATTGTTGCAAGGCAATGTTGTCGAATAGAGGACCCCATTTGGCACGTCCCTTGAGGAATGAAAAACCAATATCCGAAAATTTTTCTGTATGAGAAGGATCTGGTCGCCCAAACAGATTCATAAACTAAGTCACTGTTTTTTCACTTCAAGAATTCAATTTGTCAGAACGAAAATGACTGCTATATATTGTTAGTTATATCAGAAAGATAGGGAAGAAATGAAAATGGTAGCAAGAACAAAATAGCATGGAGCAGATTGAAGCTGGCAAAGAGAATCAATGGATGTTAAAAAAGTTAAATTACCTTTACATTCAAAATGGGAAGTATAGTCAAATTGGCCTGAATTCCAATTGACACTTGATTCCTCTTTGGAAGAATCAGAAGTCGTAACATGGCATCTACTCTCTATGGGCTGCCTCTCTTCTCTGACATATGGCCAAGTCAATTGTTCCTCAACATTTGAAGATAACCTTTGTACTAGTGCAGACACACCTCCCTAGTAGTAGCAACAACTTAGTCTTAGCTCACGATTAGAGATTTAAATGGAAAATGCATAAATGAGAAATAATACTACCTGCCAAAAGGAGTAGCAGCCATCAACCAGTTTATTTGTTCGGCCCTGAAACCCACACTCTACTCCTTGACGGAATGTCACCCAATCCTATTCACATAACAGTGAGTAGCTATAAATTTCATAGATCAGTATAAGCTGGGAGAAAAATAAATGTAGGATGTACTTATCTCGCATCGTAATGACAGATTGTTTTCACGACAAGAACAATTTCTTGTCTAACTCAAGAGTTCAGCCTAAGAACCCACTTTTTCAAAATCTTCATTTTAGGTCAAATCAACATGAAATCCTTAGATATATTAACTTTTATGTTAAAATTTTAAGTCATCATAATAACTTTAGATTGTGATATAAAAGTTTTATACCATTACAATATTTAATATAGAGGTTCAAATAATATAAATAACATGCCCATCAATCAAAATATATTGGGATATAATTAAAAAATCAATGCCGATACGTGTTAGCCGGTACCATGAGGTATTGGAAAGTATCGATCATACCTACTGATACTAGTAGGTATCGACCGATATCTAAGGAGAACCAATATATGTGTAGTGATATTGGCTCGGCCAGAAACCAACATTTATCAGTATCGCCCGAATTTTTAAACCCTTAGCAGGAAGAGAGAAATTTCCCTCTCTAGAAGTACATTTTTGCACAACCGGCCAAATTAGGCACATCTAATTGTCTCAAATTCAATGAGATGCCAAAGTATTTAATGGGGAGGGCACCATCCTCGCCACTGATAATCTTCGCACACAACAAAACAAAAGGTTCCTCGCTTTTGATCCCACATAGGATCAACTTATAGAGGTCGAATTTTTTTCTAGAGCAAACTTGACCAAGGTGTAAATGGATTTAAAATAATTGCTTAGTTTATCAAGGTCTCCACAAGGATAATGGTGTCACGACAGACTGTAGATAGAAACAACTGGGCTCTAAGAGAAGGTATCCTTTTCAGAAGCCCATCAGTCAACACTCTCTCAAATACAGTACCAATTGCTTCAGCCGCCAAAGTAAACATAAACGCTGAATCCCTACCTCAGCCTTCTAAAGGCTCCAAAACAACCTACATGGCCTCCATTAACCATAATGGAAAAAGGGTACAGATGTGCAGCCTCCATTTGGGCCAAATTTGTTCTCTAACACACCCATTAAGACCACCCACTTTTAACTTGCCTGAGGCTTTGACCAAGCCAAGCTTTAGTACAAATCCACCACTCTCAGAGTGATGGCCTGTTATTATCAACAAATATTCCATCCATGATCTGACAATCACCAACAAAAACACTGATTCGAGAAAACAAGAACTTTCATGCACCCCTGCAATCTGACTGAGAACATATTGGCTGGAAGCACGAGAAGAAATGAGGAACAAACTCAGTGGTTAAAAGAAGGTTCCACACATTAAACAAACAAACAAAGTCACAAATAGCCCTTCGTTGAAAAAAAAACATCCAAGTAATAACCATTACTCACTTGATTTCTTAATAAACATTTTATTGGCCAAATTACTCTTCTCTCACCGGTTTTCTTAATATATAATCATTGACAAAGACACTCAATCACCTGTTGTTTACATGCATGAGAATTCATGTTGAAAGATATATAATTTTAGGATCAATAACCAGTTGTTTCTGCATGCATCACAATTCATTGTGGATTGAAAGCTATATTCATGCACAGAGTAATGTTTGACTAGTGTCTGTCATACAATAAAATCACAGCACTATAACATTGGTGCTTTTATGCTTCACAACCTTCTCTAGTGCATCCCAAAAGGTTAAGTTTAATTTACAGGTTTTAAGCTTGAAATTGACCTTCTGAAGAATAATGAGCAAGCATGAACTGTAGGAAAAGAATGACTGTAAATGTGATTTTTTATTCCAATTAATTAGGCAAGTCCAACTAGTCATTGTGGCATCATACAGAGGAAGAAAAGTTCTCTTACGATTAGACTAGGCAAGTCCAACCGATTAGCCTCATTGATCAGGATCATTGCAGCCAAGCCACAGAAAGTGTACCTTCATAATTTGCAACAAAGTAGAAAGTTGTAAGAGATCTCAGATAAGGAACTGAGTAGCAAGTGGGTAAATATTAGGCATTCAATATATGAATGCCTACTCAAGCGGAGATTGGTCCCTAGCACTCACCTTTTGACTTTTAAATTAAGTCAGGCGTTGCCATAGACCAATCCCTGCTCAAGTAGATGAAAATTCAGCTATGAAAAGTGCCATGAGACAAAGATCTCAGAACTCCTTGCGCACACACTTACAAGGTGGTTGATCATGACAATAAGGTAAAAAATATATCTCAGAAAAAGTGAAATTTATTGCTGCAATAATTTAAAAATATATAAATATAAAAGACTTATTCCAGCTGTGGTCTCATAATGATACAACAAACATAACCTACGGGGAAGCTTCTAACAAGAGAAAAAACATACCCACCGTGAGCTTCAGAACCAGGCTCCCCAGATATACCCCCTTCATATGTTTGACAACTGCAAGAGATGGAATTAGATTAACACTTGATCAGTTCTGCGTGTCAAGCAATATATATATATTCGAAAAAGGGTTGTGTGCCCCAATGGTCTATGTGGAGCATCACGTGGCACCCCAAACACTGTTTCGGTGCCACGTGGTGCTCGTATGCGTTGTTTAGATCAATTAAAAAAAAAAAAAGATGTCCAACGTCGACTGATTTCAATGGTCCAGATTTCAAGGCACAAAAAGAACATGGTAAAAATGAGTTATTGAAATTCTTTTTTTATAAAATGACCTAAACAAAACAACCTTACTCCATATGGCACCAAAACAGTGTTTTGGGTGTCACGTGGAGCTCCATGGAGACCACTGGGGCACGTTCACCATGCCTTGTTGGCGCACCTTACCTTTGTCATATATATATATATATAGGATATCAGGTGACTTAAAAAGTCAACCTGATGCGACATAGCCAATGGTAGGTCGAGTCATGGGATTATGTTCCATGACTCGAGTAAGAGGATCATTACCCATTTATATGGGAATGTTAACCTCACCCTCTTCATTGTGAGGTAAGCATCGTCCCCAGACTAACATGTTGATGGGGACATCAAATTCAAGCAGCCGTCAATGACGTATCGAAGGCGCAAGAAGCACATCAAGGTGATCAAAAAGAAAAACAGCAGCTCAAATTTGAAGGACTGAAGAGGCACTCAGTGGATCGATCGACTCCAGCCTTCGATCGATCGATGGTGGACAGTGGGCAAATATAATGAGGCGGAATTATGTTTCTCAGTTGATCGATCGAGTCAAAATTTTCAATCGATCGATTTACGTTTGTGGCTTCACAGGGTTTAATTATTTTCTCAGTCGATCGATCGACCGATCGTGCGAATTTTGACAGACATTTATTAGTCTGGTCAAAATTTCCATTTTAGTGTTTTATTTGCTTTAGGATTCTTCTAATTTCGTATTAAGGTTTTGGTTAGCCTATTTAAAGGCTTGTAAACAACATTATTCTTAATTATTGGTGAATTAAAATTGCTTTTGCATACTTCGAGAGTTATAAACTTTCATGAGGGTGTGATTCTCTCAAAACGGAGAGCGATTCTTCATCCCGCGTGTGGTTTGGTGCGAGGCCGACTCTTCTTCCATTTCTATCTTCTTGTGATCTACGAATTGCGTAAGTAGCGTAATCCTAATTATCTAGTTCTCTATTAAATCCAGATTTAAGTTATTTATTTCATAAAAATTCAAAATCAACCTACCCGTTCTTTGTTACATCATTGCTAGCCTTTTATTTTCGTACGATATCGAGAAAACCCGCTTGCAAGTTCGTTCAACGCCCTAAAACTATCGGAAATCTAGCCATTCATTAAGAACCCTAATCTACTAGATCCGATAGGGAACATACACGAAAAGTAACGCTATTTTGGGCAGAAATTAAATTATCCAATTGAATTTCTTGAATATTTCTATGATAATTTGTTGATAAAAATTGTTATTTTAATTGTTTAAATTAATTTTAATTTTAATCTTAGCCCTAGCATTGCATGTGTTAGTTTCCGCATCACGTGCCCTCATAGGATGACATTTTAGTAAATAAATGGGGCAAAATTGCCCTTTTTACTTTTTCGAAGGAAAACTTGTAATTACAAGTTTATGGTGGCAAACTTGTAATTATAAAAAGAGAATATACAAGTTTGCCACCAAAAAAGCAAAAAAGGGCAATTTTCCCTTCATGTATTTACCAAAATGCCACCACATGAGGACATTTTGGTCCAAGGACGATGCTAACCTCACAATGAAGAGGGTGAGGTTAGCATTCCCCTATATATATATATGGAAAATGTACTAGCAGACAATTTATCTAGTTGAGTCATTATGCATACAAAAAGCAAGGAGTCCCCCAAATGAGATAACATAATTGAATTCATTTCTCCACCATTACCCAAAAGATATTTCAACAATTGATTAAGTTTCCCATTGCTTTCGCAATGTTTCAATGGATAAGTTAAAATTAGTTTTAGTAATTAGGGTTAAAGGTTTCTAGATTAGGATTGTTAGATGGTTACGGTAGGAAGGAGAAGAAAGAGTAAAAGAGAGAGAGAGAGAGAGAGGCTGACGGGGACGCGGCATACATGGACATTGGATTCGGGCCACATCAATTTTACCGGCGTCGGAAGAAGCGTAGAGGAAGCCCGAAGGAGAAAGACGAGAAAAGCACACAAAAAACGATTCAGCCCATTGTACATGACGCACATCCGGCAATGTAGGTGACATCTCCAAGGCGCCATCACTGCTTCATTGTGACATCTATAACTGGCGTCAACGTCGATTTCCGCCTACGGAATTTTATTTAAAGGCGAAAACTGCCTATTTTTGTTTTATTAGTATTAGAATTCTTTTATTTTCGGAATTAATTATTGGTGGCCTATATATTGAAGCTTGTAAAGACTTTTAATTAGTGGATTAATTATTGAATTAGAGTTTTTACTTTGTGAAGAGTCTTCTTCCCCGCGATGGGTTTGGTGTGAGACCAAGGGAGTGATTCCCATATATTTCCTTTATCTTTGTCATTGATTTGCGTAGTTTGCTTATATTTGCTATTTCTAAATCTCTGCGTGTTTCTCTAAACCATAGCCTAATTTCTTCCTCGTGATCCCCAAAACCCTAAATCCTTTTGAAGAAGCCCTAAACCATACAAAGCCAACACCCTTCCAAATCCATAAACCGATCTAAAAGCCATAAGCCTTTTACAAACCATAAATCCCTTTCACAACCCAATTTGGCATCCGTGAATCTATATCGGACCGAAGATGAACGCCCAAGTCTGGAAAAGCTAGAGTCTTATCTCTAGGCCCGATCCCGCGTCAAATCTAACGGGACTTGCGCATCGGATTGGACACCCTATTCGGATCTCGCGTGATTTACCAACCGAAATTCTACGAACCCTAAGGTATCGTGATAGTTTTGAGATTACTCTTGAATTAATTTTATTTAATTTCGGCAAATCGCATTAAAAATCATATTCACCCATTTTAGGGTTCTCGTCCCGCGTCAGAGACAAAGTAAGAGAAAGAGAGAGAGAGAGAGAGAGAGAGAGAGAGAGAGAGAGAGTGAAATTAGCGTTATGAGAGTTAGCGTTCTCACACCCTTTATTGTTATCATATATACCACTTCCAAAAAGATCTAATGTATACCACCGACCAACACGCATACTTTACATTGACTACAAACACTCTTAACTCACATTATAAATTTACCAACACTCCTCTTCAAGTTGGTGCATCGATATCTTCATGCCTTGGAAGTGATGTTATACAATCGATCACTTCCCATAGCTTTAGTGAGTATATGAGCTAACTGATAGTGAAAGCTTACTTGGGGTGTACTCAATATTTTTCACCTTATGAAATGATAGTCAACTTCAATGTACTTGGTTCGTTTGTGGTAAACAAGAATTTCTGCAATCCGAAGTGCGGCTCCATGATCATAGTGTCATGGGAAACTTCACACTGATTCTAAGACCAGCCAAAATCTAAGCCAAATTGGCATCTATAAAAACCTCAATATCAAAATGTTCAATTGGTATAGAGTAAGCCTCTCCCAGGCCTTATTTTAAGATATTTCAAGATTCTATAAAATCTAAGCCTCTCCCAAATTGGCATCTATAAAAACCTCAATATCTAAGTGAGCGGTTCTCGACCATGCATGCGCTGGCTCAACAAGCTCAACACAAGCAATATCAGGACATGTAATAGTCATGATTCAAAATTCCGGCCGAAACCGATAAGTATCGGTTCTAGAGGGATCAGGTCGATTCATTGGAATGTATCAACCATCGCCCCTTATTTATAGGGTTGTTATCGTCCGATACAAACTAATTACCATTTGTATCAGACGATAATTTGACTATGAAATTAGCGTCCGATAATTTCAAGGTTGCCAATTAAAGTGCAACCCATATGTTTACTCAAGAGTTCCCTTCTCACTTTTTCTAACTTGTTTTTTACTCTCCTCTCCCTTCCTATCTCCTATCTCCTCTTCGTCTTTAATCGAGACAAGAAAGAGCGATTGAAGATTCAGGATTATGGAATCCTGCCCGGAATATCTCAAATTTGTCATCTAGGATATATTTTACTTTGAGTATTTTCATTTCATAAGCTTCAATTTTAATTTTTTTATAAAAATAAGTAGATCTAAGTTAAATCTACCCATCTAAGCTAGATCTACCTGGTAGAATGTTAGTTTAAAATTAGGGTTTTACCATAAAAATATGAATTTTATGGTGAAACCCTAATTGAACTTCTAATTTTGGGCTTTTGTCCCTAATGACGTCTAAGTGAGAAATTAGAGACAAAATCCTCTAGGAGACCCATATTTAAAAATCTTAGACAAAACCAAGACGTATCGTACGATATGTATCGGTTTCGGAGGTCACCGTTTCGATAATTTGAATGTATCAACCAATGCATGACTGATACATATCAGTTTTGAAGCAGGACGATACGTACCGGAAAATCGGGATTTAAAACCAAGGGACATAATTTTTTCCATAATTTGAAAAGATAATTTATTCATTTGCTAAATTAATATTAATATTAGGGCTTTTGTTCTAAATTAACTAAAATTTGAAATTGTGTAATAATATTTCAAATCAACTATCATAGGGTTTTATAAATCTTCAGATCATTCTACTTATTTTTTATTTATCTTTTAGTATAATATTATTTTTATAATATATATAATATTTTAAAATAATTACAATTTTAAATTTAAAAAAAAAAACCTAGGATAATGATATGCAAAGGTTTTGTGAGATTTATTTCTTCAAATATTTTTCTACATAATTCTTAAACTGTTAAATACATATTAAAATTATTTAAAATTAAATTAAATTTTTAGAAATTCTATTTTTTTTAAATAACATAGGATAATCATGCAAAGGTTTTCTGAGATTTAATTCTTCAAATATTTTTGTACATAATTTTTAAAAATATTAAATAAATATTTAAAATTAAATTAAACTTTTAAAAATTTTAATTTTTAAAAAATCTAGAATAATATGATTATACATTTGAAGTAGATTTCAAATTTGATGATGTTAAACCTATTTTGTGCATCAATCATCATGTAGGTGAACTAGATCAAGATTGTATGTGAGTAAATACATCCAGGATGTTTGGCAAGGCCTTCATGTTAATTTGAAAATGAAGATTTTGGAAAACTTGGGCCCTAAGACAACGATCAACATTTTTAGAGTTTTAAGTCATGCAATAGTGCATGCTCATGCTCCTTTCATTGTTTTCACGTTTGTTATCCTAAATTAGTGTTTTTCAAGTCGATTAAAACAAAAATAGGTGAGCAAAATGCACGTTGGAATATGAAAATTTATTATAGTTGTAGAGTTGTCACATACCAAAGATGTTATATAATTATAAAAATATTTAATCATTAATTTGGCACAATAATGACCATCATGCTCAATCATTTAATTCATAACTTTATTTAAGTTTGTGTTTAATATTTATGTGCAACATGTAAAAATAATTCAATATTCTATATTTTTTACTTCATGATTAAATTATTTATTAATCCTCATTTTATGCATAAAAGCACAACTTGATGGCATGGATCCTGCACCTGATGTTGCTGATTTGGATGTCCCTATTGCTCTAAGGAAAGGAATTCTAACATGTGCTACTACTCCGTACCCGATTGCTAAATATGTTTCCTCTCATCCGCTACTTTTACTGATAAAGACTTTCTTTTCCAGTAGACATGGTTACCATTCCTCGTTATGTGCATGTTGCCCTTGCTCTTCCTCGGTGGAAAGTAGCTATGCTTGAAAAAATGGACGCTCTTTAAAGGAATCATACTTGGGATATTATTCCTCTACCTCCAAGGAAGATTGCTCTAGGATGTAGATGGATATTTGTTGTTAAACATAATCCGGATGACATTGTTGCTCGTACAAAGCTCGCTTAATGGCACAAGGATTCACACGGACATATGGGATGGATTATGAGGCTACTTCTGCTCTAGTAACCAAACTTACATCTGTCAAAGTTCTCATCACCATTGCTGCCAGCCAAGGTTGGCCTCTATTTCAGCTTCATGTCAAGAATGTGTTCCTGAATGGAGATCTTTATGAGGAAGTTTACATGAAACTTAATGGTTTTCAGCTTCAGGGGAGTCAGCTAATGTTTGTCGTCTTCGCAAGGCAGTATATCCTCTGAAACAATCTCCTCAGCAATGGTTTCACCGGTTCAGTGGTATTATTTTGGAGATGAGATTTCAGCAGTGTCAATGTGAGCATAGAGTTTTATTCACCATAGTCTTGTGGGTCGTACACTCGTACTACTCTTCTTGCCTATGTTGACAGCATTATTCTCATTGGTGATGATCTAGAGTTTATCACCTATGTTAAAGGGAAACTTGGCAGGAGCTTTGAAGTCAATGATCTAGGGACTTTGAAATATTTTCTGGACCTGAAATGGCTCGATCCTGTAAAGGCATTTTTCTGTCTCAAAGGCAATATGCGTTAAACCTTCTCAAGGGCAATGGCATGTTAGATTGTAAACCAGCTACATCTCCTATGCATCCTAAACTCTCCCTGCATGAGAAAGAGGGGGAGCTTCTCTCTGATCCTTATGAGTATCAGAGACTTGTTGGCCAGTTGATGTATCTTACTCTCACACATCCTGATCTGACCTTTGCAGTTGGCCTGATCAGTTCATGCATGCTCCATGTGTTTCGCATATGGTTGTTGCCCATTAGATTTTGAGATATCTCAAATCCAAACCAGAAGGGGGATTCTTTATCGTGCTCATGGCCTTCTACATATACATGGGTACACTGATGTTGATTGGGTTGGTGTTGTCACTGATAGGCGGCCTACTAATGGGTATTGTGTCTTTCTTGGAGGCAATCTTGTTGCCTGGAAAAGTAAGAAGCAACCTGTTGTTTCTCGCTCCAATGCAGAGGCGGAATATCCTGCGATTGCTCATGGAGCGTGTGAGATGTTATAATTGCTCATGGAGCGTGTGAGATGTTATAATTGCAGTCTCTACTGATGGAGCATGGCTTTCCTATCTCTGAATCTATGCCCCTTCATTGTGACAATAAAGTTGCTGAAATGATTGCCTCCGATTCTGTTTTACGTGAGAGGACTAAACACATAGAGGTGGACATTCATTTTGTTCGAGAAAGAGTGTGGGACCACTCCTTCAAGCTCATTGATGTTGATTCTTCACAACAACTTGCTGATGTCTTCACCAAGCCTCTTGGTCCTACAATTCTCCAAGATATTAGGCATGGATGATATCCATGCTCCAGTTTGAGGGGGAGTGTTAGTGTTAGTGTTAGTGTTAATTGTTTTTATTGGGTGTAATAAGCCATTATTTGGTGTTTGTTACATCATATTGGGTGTGTATTAATATATTAATATAAATACTAATGAAGCAATTATCTCATTAAGCCTAAGTCCTCCCTCTCTAATTCTTCTTTCCTTACTCTCTTCTTCTTTTCTAACCCTAAACCTTTCACATCCGTTAAACTTAACCCTAATTCTCTTAATCTAGACTTATATCCTCAAATCATTATCTTCAACTCTTTTATAGTAAATGTATTCTTTTAATGACACCTTACTTTCTTCACTAAAATTAAACCCTAAAATAGAATGCTATAATGCTTCAATTTAATCAAAGTAACTCAACTGAAAAGTAGCTTTGCAATAGGAAATATCAATAAATATTGAAACATATACTTGGTAGAGAAGTTACACTCTCTAGAAAATTAGGGTGTCAGACTGTCTAGAAAACCTTGCTCCTCAAAATACATGCATGCACTTAGTAGAACATGCACATCACCTTGTGAGTCTTTAAGCTTGATTGACTAGTGTTAACCATAGGCTGACCAAATTTGACTTACTATCATATGGCATTATAGCCTTGTCAGATCATAGCTCTGTACAGGGCCTTCTGGATGAAGACGTGGTTGTTCTTCCACTAATCAAAGGGCAACAAATCTTCAGTATTGGAATTGACCATCTATTGCAAAGTTAATGTACTTATCCTACTGTCCTTTTTGTGTGACACCTAGGTCCTCACCAGGGGCCCTCTCTCTTATTTTAATAATAGTTCTCTATTGATATACAAGAAATATTATGTATCTAGAGCTAGAAATTAGTAATAATCACAATTCACAAGGAAATTTTTGAAGGTGTCTATTCAATATTAACAGACAAAATTCACAACCTGAGAGAAAAAGAAGACAACTTTTACACAAACAGAACAAAAGATTCCCTATCAACCAGCCTAATAAAATTTTGACACGTCTGAGAAATAAGCCATAAGTTTGTCTTGAGAGTGACAAAAAAATTGAATGAATGAAGAAACATGGGGATAAAATATTTTTGAGTAGCATATTGAATGAGCTGAGCAAGGAGACACTCAAACCTCCAATAAAGCAGTTCTGCAAGTAGACAAGTTATGGAAATTGAATCAATTATATGTAACACAGTTTAGAAGTTAACTGCAAAGCCAATAGCATGCAAGAAAAAACTATTGATAACCAACCTTAGGATGTAATTTCCAACATTTTCTACAAGCTCGTCATCCAAAATGTTCAAAACACTTGCAACCTGGTTAAAAAAGGGAAATCTGAATAGCTAAGCTTAGAGTAAAGGATAAGGAAATAGTTAAGAAGCATATGACCACACGGTCTATGAAGTATAATCTAAGAGACCACTACGATTTTGAGTGCATACAAATGCACGAGCAGTAAGGACAAGAAAGTTCGAATCTGTCTTCAATAACATTTGTAGGAAAGGGACATGAGTGGGTAGGCTTTTTAGGACTACCACAAGGCACGCGATGAGTTAATCATGTAAAGAGCCATGCATGATAGGATATTTCTTTTAAATGTCAAGTAGGTCACTCCCTCACAAGAAGTTCACCAAGAGTTTTAGCTTTGCTTTGTGATGTTGCAACAATTGGTGTGACGTTGCAAGTATTGAGACTGTTCACACTGATAAGGTTTCATCTATTAGTGTGACATGAAAAAATGTTCCTACAAATATTTCAGGTTTCACCTTCCATACTAAAATTGAATAATAAAAAAATATGCCAGCAAGCTACCAAGAATGCACGGAACCATGCACCTTGGACACATTCACATTTTCCCACATTGAAACCATTAGTTGAAATTAAACTTCCATTAATTTGGGCCACCCTTATATTGCTTTTTTATATAACCTTTGGAAAAAGACAAAAAAAAATCACAAAGATAGGATTTATGAATTTCTCCATTTCATTAGTGTAACGACCCAGACCCGACCCAATAAGATATTGTCTGGTTCTGCCACACTAGGCTCCTCAGTTCTAAAACGCATCATATCTGGAAGGGAATGGTCTCACTAATAGCCTAGGATCAGGACGAGTTTGCAGCCAATGTGGGACTAAAGCATTCCAATAGGCGAGAACATAGCTACCATTAGGCGGGAACATGGTCACAACCTCGGGGCCTCTACCCCTCTTCGGAGCTTCTACTCCTCTCTCCCACTTGATTGTCAAGTCGTCCTCGGCTCTAATATCATCTGTAACGATCCAAACCCGACCCGATATGATATTGTTCGGTTTTGCCACACTAGGCTCCCGGGTTTAAAAATGCGTCACATCTGGAAGGGAATGGTCTCACTTATAGCCCAAGATTAGGACAAGTTTGCAACCAATGTGAAATTAAAACATCCCATTAGGTGTGAACAGGGTTACAACCACGGGTCCTCTACTCTGACCCGACCCGATATGATATTGTTTGGTTCTGCCATACTAGGCTCCCCGGTGTTAAAACACGTCATATCTAGAAGGGAAGGGGCTCACTTATAGCCCATGACCCCCACAAGGTTGCAACCAAAGTGGGACTAAGGAATCCTATTAGGCGGGAACAGAGTATCCCATTAGGTGGGATAAGGCTCTCTACCCCTCTTCGTTGCCTCTACTACTCAATTTTCAAGCATCATCAAATTTAGCGCATGTATAAGTAATCCTTATGTGAGAAGCGACTTGAAATTTCACTTATATCATTGAGGAAGATTCTCGGTCGTTACAGAGATGGTATCAGAGTCGAGGACGGCTCTGCAATCAAGTGAAGAGAGGAGTAGAGGCTCAGGAGGGGTAGAGGCCCTGGGGTTGTGACCCTGTTCCCGCCTAATGGAATGCTCTGTTCCCGCTTAATGGGATGCTTTAATCGCAATATTGGTTGCAAAATAATATTGATCCTGGGCTATAAGTGAGACCATTCCCCTCCAGATATGACGCATTTAAAACCGGGGAGCCTAGTGTGGCAGAACCAAACAACATAATACCGGGTTGGGTTAGGTCGTCACAGATGGTATTTGGGCTGAGAATGACTCGGTAATCAGCTAGGGAGAGGAGTAGAGGCTCCGGAGAGGGGTACAGACCCTAGGATTGTGACCATGTTCCCGCCTAATGAGATGCTTTAATCCCACATTGGTTGCAAACTTGTCCAGATCCTCGGCTGCAAGTGAAGCCCTTCCCTTCCAGATATGACACGTTTTAAAACCGGGGAGCCTAGGGTAGCAGAACCAGACAATAACATATTGGGTCGAGTCTTTACAATTACAATGACAACTTGGTTGCCATTTTTTCTCGACACTTCTTGTATAACAACTCATAAGAAAACTCGCTCCAGCTCATAATATTTTTTAATTATATATATATATGTATGAAAGCTTTTATTAAAATTAGCAAAGAAAATATATAAATCATTGTAGACCAAATCAGTAAAATGGTACTATAATCTCTACATTGGCCAATGTTTGAGCACTTTGGCAGAGAGATTAGCCCCTGTAACTCCTTCATGATTGAACCATTTGATGAAGTATATGGCCAATTAGGAAAAAAAAAAGTTGATGTCAGAAATAATTTAAATTACTTGTTGCAAAAAAAATTCAATACGCTTCTTTGTGATTAACGGTGAATCACAGTGCCATGAATCAAGAGGTTTTAGTGATATGTTTAATAATAAAAATAATAACTCACAGTTGGTATTTGGTAACTTTTTCTTGTTCTTCTTTGGATGAAGGGCCATCAAATTTTTCAGGTTTGTCGCACAAGATCCCTTCAAGACGAGACACATAGCAATAGGGCTTGAGAGAAATGAAATGACAAAGGCTCATTGCCTTTTTTATCAAAATGAAATTTACAAATTTTTCCCTTTGAAATAATAATAATAGAAAACCCTCCAAGTCCCTCTTTATCATTGGCTTCAGTCGACTACTCGGAGAGTCGACCAAGTCTGAAAGGTAGTCGAGTCTTCATACAAGTCGACTCAGAACTTGGACGTGTCGAGTCGACTCGCTAGAGTTCCGAGTCGAGTCGTCGAGTTTTAAAACCATGATATATAAATATATAAATAGGGAGAGAGCGCAAGGGATATGCGTCCGAATGCAGCCATGGAGGGTTGCACATAGACACCAAATCGCGTGCATGTGGCACGATCAACCCAAAACAACACTCGTCTTGGGTTGATCAGCCACATGGCAAGTGATTTTTTTTCTTAAAAAATTGACATTTTGCTCTTCCATATGAAGGGGCAAAGATAGGGTGATGCCCCACAAACTTGTTGCATTTAATTTGGGCACCTTTGACCACACTTTTAGCGAGGGATATGCATTGGAACATGGCCAAAAAATTTGGGCGACACCTGATCGATCTTGTCCACATTGTCATGGTGGGGTGACACATGGTGCCTAGCTGGTCTTGACAAACCTTAAGAGTTACTTCCAGGCGCATAGTCCCAAGCCTCATTCGTATATATATATATATATATATATATATATATATATATATATATATATATATATATATATGAGAGAGAGAGAGAGGCCCAGGACTATGCGCCTAGGCATAGAGATATCTTTGCGCCTATTGATATGGGCGTGACACGTAGCTCCTTTTTGTGAAGCGACGGGTGTTGCTTTATAATCATTTAACCATGTTTTAACTAGGGCTACCTTTATTTTCAAAAAAGTGGATAACCTTTTTGAAATGCCCTGCACCTAACCACCTGAGTGTCAGAACCCCACCAACCCACCTCTTTTCCACTAAAGGGGTGTCAGCGCTTCACTATCGAGGTACCAGCACTTCGCTATTGAAGTGTTAGCGCTTCTCTACTGGGGTGTTAGCGCTTCTCTCCCAAGGTGACAGTGCTTCGCCACCGGGGGTCCACATTTTTGAGTAAAATAGACTTGAAAAAGTAAGTCTGACACTTCCTTAGAAAAATGAAGAGTGACAAGAAAGAGACCTCTAAAAAAGTCAAGTATGACGGTGAAAGAGAATATAACTTTTAAAATATGTTAAAAGTTTTAACCCTAGTTAGTAAAGTGGGCCCTATGCCACATGTCGTTCATAGAGCAATCTAGGCGTAGAGAAATTTCTACGCCCGGATGCATTCTCCCCTCAACCATATATATATATGGGGAATGCTAACCTCACCCTCTTCATTGTGCGGTTAGCATCATCCTCTTCATGGGATGGTATGTGACAGCAGGGATTTTGGCACCCCGAAACCCGCACTGTCAATACAACCCTCAGGGTCATACCCTATATATATTTTCCATAGAACACTTGGTGAATCCACGCCAAAAGTAGAAATAAAGAACATCCAACTAAACAGATAAGGTCATCATAAAGTACATAAACTTCTTATGTATATAAGGTGACTCAAACTTACAAAAGACGGTTCAAATATCATGCCAATTGCATGAACAAAAGAACCAAACTAAACCATCAGTGACACAACAAAAGTCACATAGAGATGGTTTGCAAAAAAAATAAGCATCACGAGAATTTAACATCTTACAAAAATATAGATGGTCAAGCATACCAAGCCTCACAATGATCTCAAAAAAATATCAAAGTGTCACAGCACCAGTCTACTAAAAGAACGCCTTTAGAGGGGGCTCCGACTCCTCCAAAGTCACGTAATCCGAGTCCTCCAAGCCCGAGTTCTCGGTATCCTCGGCAAACTTTGAACCTATGACGTATAGTTGAAAGGTGAGCTACATCATAGCTCAATATGGAAAACAAATAGCATGTATATTATCTTGCATCACACATATCTTTCATGACATATTTCAAAACATATGAACACAATTGACAACATTTATCATGACTAAAACGGAATGTCAGATGCATGGTTTCAAAACACAACACTTACAGTTTCTCAGAACACAACCCTATAACGTACACACTTAATCAATTACTTAAATAATTACTCGAGAATTATAGCATCGAGCCCCCGATGGAAGTACCCACCATCGTCGTTCACATGAACCATTGCACAATGCCCAAGTCCCTTTGCATGAGGTAACTTGTGCCGAACGAAATATTTCCACTGTTGGAAATCAAAGAATGGGTATCCCGTCAAACCGGTGCACAATTGGTACGGATATTCCGCCGTACCGGTCACGGATATCCCGTCGTGTCGGTCACGGATATCCCACCGTGTCGGTTGGGTATTCACAATTAAACCTTAAATCAAATGTGCATGTTTAACATATAGTTTATCACCGTGGATTTGTGCTAATTATAGTAATTCAAGGCTTGTCACATATTCCACACGTACTAAATTACATCACTATTGATGTCACACATATTCTTCACATGTCACACTAATGAGGGTTTAGAACTCACACACATAACAGACACACATACACATATTTCCCTCTTAGTGATCACACTACTTATTTCGCATGTTTAAACGCTACTTAATGAACAAATGCTAATTGAAGACAAAAAGGCGGAAAGCACACTTATTTCTATCATATCATTACACACATGCTAACTGAGAGTAAATACACATGCTACGAAGTTTTCCCTACCTCAAATGAAGTCACACGAAGATTAAACCAATAGTATCCCGCACGAACTTACGTAAATCTCCACATATCAACCCTATATTCAAAAGTATCCAAACATCCCATGTGAATGCCTAGAAGAACAAAAGGCATAAACTACTGAAGAATTCAGAAGAAAAGAACAAAGTACCATGCTCCTCATGGCAGCTCTCGAGGCTCGGTAGCGAGCTAACTAACACAATCCTTGCGCCAGAAGCCGACATTGGTTGTCTAGAGTGTGTCGCGCAAGGCCTCGCTCGAGCGAGCCCTATTACCCCTTAAGTCATCGCGTGAGTGAGACACAGGATTCTCACAGTCTTACTTAAGTTCTCACGAGGCTTCTCAAGTCATCTCTCTGAGGCTCACGCGAGCGAGCTCTTAAGCTCGTGCGTGCAAGGATCAGAGATATTCAGATCTAAGTTTTTCTCCAAACTCGATCCTCACCAAATCTTAACCATTTTAAACCCCCTTTTCTAAGGAACATTAAATGTTACGTTTACAACATAAATAACATTAAATCCATACCTTTAAAGCATTGAATCCTCCATGGATCGGATCTTTCTTTCTTAAAGAAATCAAAAAAGGTTTTAACAATCTAGATCTACTTCACACCTTCCCATCAAGCTCCCGGATTCACACGAGGTCGTCACAACCGTGCAGCTCGAATCCCCATACTCCTTTGTACATCCTCCTTCACAATATACTTAGATTAAATCTCTAGGATTCATCAATCTTCTCTTTCTCTCCAAAGAAACTCTCTTTCTCTCTCTCTCTTTCTCAACAACTCAAATAAAACACACAAAAGAGACCCACGTGTGAGACCTCCCCTTTATCTCTTAAGTTGAGTTTGTCAACTTGTAAAATATAAACACCAAACATAGGTGTTACCTATCCATTAACACCCAATGTGTTAGTCACATACACACACCAAGGTGTGCACATGTGCATGGGTTCCCTTGTGAACCACATACACACAACGCACACTTACGCACACCTGACCTACACGGTTTACGAAAATTGCCTAACTTACGCGGCAACGAAAATTGGGTTATTACATGGCATTTTGGTACATAAAGGGCAAAGTTGCCTTTTTTGCTTTTTCGATGGCAAAGTTGTAATTTTTTCTCTATAATTACAAGTTTGCCACTGAAAAAGCAGAAAGAAAATTTTTACATTTATGTATTAACCAAAATGTCATCCCATGGGGCATATTGGTCCAGGGACAATGCTAACCTGACAATGAAGAGGTTGAGGTTAGCATTCACCTACATATACATATATATATATATACACACACAAAGGAAAAGGGTTGCATACCCCAATGGTGTACGGTGAGCGTGCCCCAATGGTCTATGTGGAGCTTCATATGGCACCCAACTACTGTTTGAGTGTCATGTGGAGCTCGGGTGCATTGTTTAGATTAACTCTATAAAAAAAAAATATTTAATAGACAACTGTTTAAGGAAAAAGTCTTACATACACTGATTTCAATGGTCTAAATTTCAAGGCTGAAAAAAACATAATAGAGATGAGTTTTTGACAAAAAAATTTAAAAGATTGATCTAAACAAGGCAACCTTGCTCCACGTGGCACCAAAAAAAATTTTTGGGTGCCACATGGAGCTCTACGTTGACAATTGGTCTACGCTCACAGTACCCCGTTGGGGTACCTAACCACTATCCATATATATATATATAGGGAGCCGGTTAGGTCCTCCATTGGAGGACGGTCATCGTCCTCCAAGATCCACATGGAGCTCCACGTGGCACCCAAAATAGTGTTTGGGTGCCATGTGGAGCACAAGTGGACGGTATAGATCAATATTAAAAAAAAAAAATCGAAAAAAACTTTTTAAACCCACAAGTCAAAGTTTGACGCGTTTCATTGGTTTACATTTCATGGTTCAAAAAACAGACGGTGGAGATGAGTTTCAAATTTATTTTTTTTCAAAGATGATCTAAGCAATGCACCCAAGCTCCACGTGGTATCGAAAAAATATTTTGGGTGCCACGTGGAGCTCCACGTAGAAGCTTGGAGGACGGAGGCCTTTTCCATATATATATATATATATATATATATATATATATATATATATATATATATATATATATATATATATATATATATAATTGGTGCATACTTGCACGATAGGTATATCAAGCTCATGTGGAGCTCCAAACGGCACCAAAACACTATTTAGTGCCACATAGAGCTCCAACATGTTCTATAGATCAATTTAAAAAATAAATAAATAAACTGAATTTTGAGGTGAAAGTCAATTTTTTACTTAACTTCCACAGTCCAGATTTCAAGCGTCAAAAAACACAAGGTGAAAATGTAGTTTTTGAAAAAAAATATAAATTAAGATGATCCAAAACAGGCAAACTTGCTCCACATGAAGCTTGGTACCCCTATCTTTTGGTATTAGAGGCTGTGATTGTAATATATGTTCCAGTTTTTGTAATCAATGTTCCTGGTGTGGTATCCATGTTTGTAATATTCATTCAGGCTAGTTTTGGTTTTAGTATATGTTTCTTGAGTAAAATTTCCGTTGAACATTTAGACCAATAAGCTCTGATTAGCACCCTGATTAGTAAGCTCCGTGATTTCCACTGTAGTGGATCCTTCACATCAAAACACGAGGCACTTGCTGATCAACTGGAACTAATTGTTTTTGGATCATTAATTTTTTATTAGTATCCCCCTTTCCTTGGATTGGGATGTATACTTCGAGAATCCAGTGTGCTTATTTGGATGAGATGGAAAGAAGGTGCCCAGCTAGTCATTTAGGTTACACAGAGTCAGAGCTGCTTAGTAAGTGAAGGTACCAAAGGCCTGCTTACGCTTACGAAATGATGTCAACAATACCAGCAGGTATGACGATCCTCCTAAGTGACTAGCTGGTGCGAGGTGTCAAAGCTAGGTTGGACCAGTGATTCGAAGGGGAGAAGAAAGGGGGAGAGAGAGAGAGAGAGAGAGAGAGAGAGAGCCTAATAACTTACAGAAATAGCAGTGTAGCAAGCCCGAACATCCATTTCACCTGCATCATGCATTCTGGTGGGAACAAAGGAAAGTTATGATAGCATAAAGAAGCAAAATATTGTAGATACGGGTTTTACATGTGAATGCGCCATAAAGGCATGAGGAGGCCTATTCTTAGATAAAATAAGCATCTCACTTGAGAGAATGGATCAAAATATCGTCCGATACGTATCGGTTTTGGACTTGAACGATACGATAAACTGGGTTTTTATCGGGCCCCTTAAAAAACAGTCAAATTATCGTCCGTATCGTCCATATCGGACAATAATTTCAAATTATCGTTTTTTCTTTTTCTTTTTGGGGGGATGGAAAAATACTGGAATCTATCGTCTGGAACCGATACGTATCAGTTTTGGGGCTGAACGGTATGATATGGAATTCCAATATTTTGATCCATGCTTGAGAATAGAATCCTGAATGGTGCAAAATTGACTGGAAAAAAAAAGCATTCATTAATCTAAGGAGCATAAAAGTTTAAATGTGAAAATAAGATAAAGCATGATCGACATACTTTTGAGAAACTGTAACAAAGCCGAATCAAAGCAATGGATTTTTCAACCTGCTATCATTTTTTATTATAGTCTATGATATTTAGATATAGATACAAATACGAGGACAAAAAGACAACTTGGATTTCCAGAAATCCACGATACGCATAACTATGTCAAACTCATACTATATTTCCAGTAATGCCTTCTGTTGGATTTATTTTTGGCTTCTTTTGTAACTGATGACGTGCGCCTACCTTTTATTCCAGACTTATTTTCTTGGAAGTCCACATTACAATGGACCATAATTTTATGCAATATACGATTAAAATTTTCGATGGGGAAGAGACGAACATATCAAAGTTCATTTTGAAATAAATCCATAATCTTGCCGCACCTTCTCAAAGATCGAATTGTATCTTGTTTCATATGTATCAGATTTGCATGACTCCCAATTTGTTTTGAGTAGTTTGATTATTTTTCCAAATGGAACAATTTTGGACAATTAGATCTCATTTGCTAGAGGCCGGTGGGTCGAAATTGTAGGCATAGGGTTAAGGGGGGCTTTCATCCCCTTCCAAGCATGAACACTACGGATGGCATTCATCAGCACTACGGATGGCATCATCCATGATGGTTTCTTCATCAAAGATTGGACTCTTTTCCCAATGGATGTATATTTTTGGACGATGACTACTAAAGACCATTCACTAGTATTTGTACATCACCGCCTTCAAAATTGAAGTGTACTTCTTAGCCTTCAACCCATTGCTAGAGAGAACATTTTCCAACAAATCAGATCCATTGCTGTATGAGAAACTGATTTTGACTTCAATTACTATTGACGCAATTTGTGCTCAAGTTCCTCGAACCTCCTTCATGGGTTCTCAAATCTCCGACAACAAATTTTGCAATCCATCTCCTCAAATCTTCTTATAAGCTCTACAAATTCCTCTAATGTTGATCCATTGGGCACATCACAATCACAAGCACTTCAATCTTTTCTTCTTGCCATTCAGACTTCCCAATACCAAATTCCTGTGAACTAAATATTAAACTAAACAAATAGAAAGAAGGAAAAATAATTAAAATAGATTTATGATATGGTGGTGTAGCTCACCAAAGGGACTCAAAAGCTTAAACAAGCTTACAAAGTTATATATAACCAAAATCCAGTACCATGGATGCCCAACATTGGGTTTATGTATCATTTTCCTATGCTATGAAAAGAAGTAATAACTCTTGGGGGTTCTACTAATAACCATAAGTAACTGCCCTAGTTGGCAATCATTATTCATTGATACATGACAGTTTAAATAAAATAATAACTAAATAAATAAATATTATCTAATTAAATATAGAAAGAAAAATATTTTGACATTCTTTTTCCTCGGGTCCTGTTTCAAGAGACTTGCTAAAATTAGCAACGGACTACACTCCCATTTTCTAGCTTTATATTATCCCTTTTTTCTGACTTCTCGATAATTTGAGTATTGAGTTGACTTGTCAACTCAACTTGAATGGAACCCTCTCCTTGGGTTGTGGTTGCAACGTAACATGTGGAGTGTAAGCATGGAGGAGCATGAATAAGCTTCCACCACTTCTTGGAACAATGATAGGGTGCAAGGTGTGAGTACAGGAGGGAATTGCATAAAATCGTGTCACCATTGAGAATCTCCAAAAATAAGCAAGATCTTGATGATCGAAGGTATCTCAAACCAGTATGGAAGGTCTGTTTTCTACTAATCTGATGTTGCTTCTCTAACATGAATGCAACCACTTTTTAGTGGAGCATCTTTATAGGGCATGCATTAGAAAATGTTGGAAGTTGCCTTTAGAAGGTATTTTCTCTCCTTTTTCAATATTTACCTTTGTTCCCTTGTCTCTTCCTGCTATCAATGTGTGTCAAACATAGCCATGTGGAAATCATGCCCCATAGGGTGGGTTTTGAATATCTACTGGAAATAGCTAGTGTTACTGCGAATGCCTATTTATGTAGTTGGTCCATAAATTTAACTGGTGTCGATTAACGAACTAGCACAGTAAGGTATTACGAGGCTGTAATGATTGTTAGCTTTCTATCCATTACCTCATATATGAACCAGTAGCTTCAGCGAGTCATCATATTTTTATACAAAAACAAACAAATTTTTATTACAAAACAAAAACAAACGCTTACACTTACAAAGCTATAAGGGAAAGGTTTACTAGTACTTGCGCGAACTTTACCAGTACTTGCCCGAGCTTTACCCCAACAAACAGAAAGGTTTACAAGAGGGGAAAAGAAAAAGAAACTGAATGGAAAATTCTCTGTTGCAACAAGCCTCCAGCCATAGCTTATATAGACATGACGAACTTAAGAAAATTTGAAATCCGTATAGTGTAGGGACACGTGTGCTAAATTGAACGACTGCAATCGGATTGTCCCTTTAATAATTGAGTGGTGACGTAAGAGCTTGCGTCTGACCAGCATAATTGAGGATAGGTATCAAGAGCATCTTTTGCTTTTAGCCAAAAGACAACCAACAATGTTTGATAATTGAGAAGCATCTTTTGCTTTTGAATGAAGATAACTTTTATTGTTGACTATTGTTGTCTTGGAGATGGAATTCCATTTTGTGGATGGCTTGATCATGGTGGATGCCTAGTTTATGGTTTTTTCTTGCTTTTCACTTGATGGATTATTGCATCCCAATAATTTCCGAGAGAAGTATCTGGCTCATCTAGTTGTGATTCTCCAGCAAGGACATTAAAAGGATTGGTTTCTTTTGGTGTGCTTTGATCAGAAGTCATGGAGTCATCTTCGGATATAGATGGTTGAACAAAGGATTGTAAAAAATGAGACTTCATAGAGTCAAGACATTTAATAGTTAATTGTTCTTCAGACAGAGTAGAGAATTATTTTTGAAGCATATCTTTAAAGAATTCAAAATGAAGAGAATGTTGAAGGAGAGCCAACAAACGAAGGGGATGATGATTTCGAGTTTCCTCCTTCTAATGACGAAGATCTTCAAAATGAACCGTTGGAGGATTTAAATGATGAAAATTTGGAATGACCACTACTATATAAGTGATATTTTATTTTGGGGTTATGTGAGATTGTGTGGTTAAACTTTTTTTTTTTACAGTGATTATGTGTTTGAACTTGAATCATGAATGTTTTTTATTTAAAAAAATAATAATTTATTTTGATGGTCTAATCCTCTAATAGTCTAATCTAATGTTGTGTTTGTCATAGATATAAAATTGAATGTATATATATATTAATATATACATTTATAATAAAATAATATATATATGTATATATATACATATATATACATAGCGGCCACCCGGATCTTAGGGCACCATCCCAGTGATTTCCGCCCGAACCCGCCCGACGATTTTAAGAACATTGTTTATTCCTAATAAAAAGGAATTGTTGGATCGATTACATTCCGCTCCTATTTTTTCCAAATTTGACCTCAAATCGGGTTATTGGTAAATTCAGGTGGCAAAGAATGACCGTTTCAAAACGGCTTTCACTATTCCTTTTGGCCATTTCAAATAGAATGTTATGTCATTTGGTCTCAAGACTGCACCATTTGAATTTCAGAATATCATGAATGATATATTCACTCCATACACAGAATTTTCTATTGTGTACATTAATGACATACTCATCTTTTCAAAATCCATAGATCAACATTTTAAACATCTAAGAATATTTAAAGAAATAATTCAAAGAAATGGGTTAGTTATTTCTGCTCCCAAAATCAAATTATTTCAAACATCTATGAGATTTCTTGGTCATAACATCCATCAAGGCCAAATAATTCCAATCGATAGAAGCATTGAATTTGCCTCTAAATTTCCAAATGAAATTAAAGATAAAACCCAATTACAAAGATTTTTCGGTAGTCTCAATTATATTGCATGTTATTATCCTAATCTTGCCCAAGATGCAACAATTCGGTATACAACGTTAAAGAAATTACCTTCCCCATGGACTGAAGAACATTCAAGAGTTGTTCGAAAAATCAAATTGAAAGTTAAACAAACTCCTTGTCTCTCTTTAGCCAATCTTGATTGGTCCAAATCGTTGACATTGATGTCTCTCAAATCGGCTATGGAGGCATTCTGAAATAGTTAAATCCTTCCAAACAAAAGGAAGAATTAATTTGGTATACTTTTGGTATATGGAAAGATGCATAGAAGAATTATTCTACTATTAAGCAAGAAATTTTATCTTTAGTGAAATGTATTCTCAAGTTTCAAGATGGCTTGCTTAACTAATCATTTTTACTCAGAATTGATTGTAGTGCAGCAAAACAAATTCTTCAAAAGGATGTAAAAATCTGACATCCAAATAGATCTTTGCCCGATGGCAAGCAAAATTATCTTTTGATTTTCAAATTGAATACACCAAAGGATAAACAAATTTCCTTCCTGATTTTCTAACACGTGAATTTTTGCAGGGCCAACCATAACGGCATCCTCTTCAAGAGGAAGAGGCAAAGGCCGAGGAAGGGTAATATCTCCATATCACAACCTCCAGAATCAATTTCTTCAATCAATGAGTATGATTTTTGGACAATAATCCAAAACAATAGACAAAGAACCCAAAAAGGCTCAACTCCAAATACTTCTCTCAATAAAGAGAAATCCAATGAAACTCCATCTAAGGAGACTTTTGACATTCAAAAAGATGTACTATCTACCATTTTGGTAATTGAACCAGAAGATCAACAATGGTGACTAATCCTTGGGAGATCAAGAAGAGATATCTTGATAATCAAGGATATTTTGCCTTGGAGGGAAAAACCTGTCTCATTGCAGAAGCAATTGTAACATCCACTGGGTCCATAACATGTACTCACCATATGGACAATCAACGACCAAATAGTTCAATTACATATAGTAAGGTTATCGTTCATAAAATAATGAAATCCTCAATATGGGGTTTTGACTTAAATAAATCCCGCAAATTAATATCAGGACATTCATTCAAGTATTGGGATTATATTCAATACTTTTCCAATGCATTCTATTACATGAACCCCCAACAAAAATATTCTTGGTTCATAAAAATATGTCCTGGTATCATTCAACCAGGAATACCAAATTGGTTTTATGACTGGTGGACTCAATTTGGTCCAACCACACAAATTTTGCCAAGCTCCATAACATCTCTATTTAAACAATATGAAGATGTTCACCCTCAATTCAAGGGTAAAACTCCTAATCTATCTAAATTATCCCTTTATTTCTTTACTGAATTTGGGATTCCTTGGATTTGTATGTGGAATATCCAAGTATCCACTACTACTCTTGTTCCTCTTCTCCAAAGAACCTATTGAATTCGTTGGTGGGATAATTTTTCCTACTTGGATAACAAAATCCAAGAGATTTCTTCAATCATTGCTCAATATGTTAAACTGAGCAAACTCCATCCCCATCATCGTTGGAAACCAATCCCTTTGAATTCTTCAAAGACATGCTTCGAAAATAATTCTCTACTTTGTCTGAAGAACAATTAACCATTAAATGTCATGACTCCATGAAGTCTCATTTGTTACAATCCTTCGGTCAACCATCTATATTCGAAGATGACTCCATGACTTCTGATCAAAGCACACCAGAAGAAACCAATCCTTTTAATGTCTTTGTTACAGAATCACAACCAAATGAGTCAGATACTTCTCTCAGGGATTATTGGGATGCAATAATCCATCAAGTGAAAGACAAGAAAAAATCATAAACTAGGCATCCACCATGATCAAGCCATCCACAAAATGGAATCTCCATCTCCAAGATAGCAATAGTCAACAATAAAAGGTATCTTCATTCAAAAGCAAAAGATGCTCCTCAATTATCGGCTAAAAGCACAAGATGCTCTGAATACTTATCCTCAATTACACTCGCCAGACGCAAGCTCTTACATAAGCACCCAATTATTAAAGGGACGATCTGATTGCATTTGTTCAATTTAGCACACGTGTCCCTACACTATACGGATTTCAAATTTCCTTAAATCCGTCATGTCTATATAAGCTAAGGCTGGAACCTTGTTCCAGCAGAGAATTTTCCATTCAGTTTCTTTTTCTTTTCCCCTCTTGTAAACTTTTTTGTTTGTTGGGGTAAAGCTCACGCATAGTAAGGTATTAAGAGGCTGTCATGATTATTAGCTTTCCATCCATTACCTCATATATGAACCAGTAGCTTCAGTGAGTCATCGTGAATTTCTTACCAAAATTCTGAGATGGACTTTTCACGTAGGGTGAATCTCTATAAGACACGCAAATACATCCATCTTAATATATACATCTCCCCACATGTACTCTATCTTCATGCCATTTTTTTGTAGCCCAACATTATGCACCATATAATATGACAGGTCTAATCATCACTTCAATCTAAGTGGTACTCTTGGTTCACACTACTCCATTTGCTTGTCTCCATTTCATCCAATGTGCATTAGCCCTATTTGAGATGTCCTCTTCAAATCTACCGTTTGATTGTCAAATAGAGCCTAAATAGCGAAATTTATGATTAGTGTGGCACTAGAGGGTTTCTATTTTAACTAAATCCTCCCCCAGGCTATTATGCTCATTAAATTTGCACTCTGTGTATTCCATCTTTATTCCGCTAATTTTCATACCTTTTGACTCCAAGGCTCTTCTAGTACCACATCATTCGCAAATAGCATGCATTATGGAATCTCTTCTTGTATATCTATGATTAATGCATCCATAATCAGGGGAAACAATTAAGGGCTCAAGGCAGATCCCTAATGCAACCCAACTCTATCAAGCAACTCACTCGGCTCTCCACACGTCATTCTTACACTAGTTAGTAGTTATCACACTTTCATACAAGTCTCGAATAATCTCAGTATGGGATGCATATCTTCCTCGGTGTCCACCAGATTATCTGTCTTGGCACTCTATCATAAGCCTTCTCCAAATCAATAAAAACCATATGTGGGTTCTTTCTTTTCTTTGAACTTCTCCATAAGTTGCCTCAATAGGAAAATAGCTTCAGTCTTTGATCTTCACGGCATAAATCCAAATTGGTTCTCTGATACATTTTATTCTCTGTCTTAGTCACTCATTTGTCTATATGGTCTCTTATTCTCAAATCTATGTTGTAAAAAAATGATCTTTTATTTTGCAATTTTAAATTAAGTTTTTACATAGAAAGGATGACATAATGACCACGTATCAAAATATTTTATTTTCTTCCTTTTTTCAACTAATGTTATGTACTATAAAAATGACAAATGCACAAAGGGATATACATCAAAAGGGTCAAAAGAAGAGACTCAAATGGAATATATTAAGCCAATAAGCCTTAAAACCTTCCCCTACCCTAAATTTCTTATATTACATCTCCCCCTCTCTCTCTAACAACCTCACAAACCATTTCTAATCACAGCCCCCACAATGGATAATTGGTCAGCCTTAGAATTCCATTCCTGATGAAGATGAGAAAAATAGAAGATCGCGTAATATAGATCATGCTCTCTAAATTTGATATACTCGTAAGATAGATCTGCTTTGCAGGATATCAAAGATACGACAGTGGAGGAGTCCCTTTCCATAGCTTGGGAACCTTAATTCTTGAAAGTAGCGAAAGTCGAATCCAAAGAGCTTGTACCTCTGCCTCAATAGCTTTCCCAATTATGTTGACCTCGTCAGTTCATGTTGCATTGAATATACGATTCGGAACAAATGCTTCCCTAATTATGTTGACCTTGTCAGTTGATGTTCATCAATTATACAATTGCTACTTGCGTTCCGAAGGTACAGTTAAAAAATTACAATCTCCAAAGGCAAATAGTTTTAGTGTTACCAGTTTTTGAATGTCATGAAGTCGAGAGTTCCATAATATTGCTACATGCATTAAGATCAAAATTAATTTCAATAGCTTTACAGAAGACTGACCATATTTTCTTAATCTAAGGACATAAAATGAATGGATACACTGCATCTTCTGTGATGTAGCCATAGAAATATGGAATCGTCAGATAAATGTTCCCTTTAACTAGCTGAGGGAACATCGAAACACTGAGCTCTAGGTGAGGGAACATGTCCCACACACTATCTTATAATCCCTCTTTTGGATACAACACTATAGAATCGTACATAGACACAACCGTAAATTTTCCAGGGGAAGTATTAGCCCAAATTGCAGAATCAGGAACAGAAGAGGAGCTGACCACCAAAGTATCCACCTCATTCAACAGAGTCAGCAGCTCTCTGAAACATCAATCTAAAATTCCAAATCACTCTCCCTACATATAGGAGTCCAGGTGGCTTTCCCAGCCACCAAGGAGAATTAATCTCACAGAGTTGCCCACTTACCCACCACAGTTTTGGGAAGCGGCTACACAACTGGGTCTCACCGCACCAACTATCTTTCCAAAAGGAAATGCTGCACCCATACCCAATACATCTGATATAGCAGGGAGCAGTATCAAAAACCTTTGCCCAACCACGCCATTTCAAGGGGTTAGAGTTTAAAAAAATTGACTTGTGGTCAAACTTTTATCTGTGTAGCTGCAGCTGAGATGCATATGCTAAGATGCCCCTCTAAACGGTAAACCAATACTTGGCAAGTTGGGTACAAATAAATAAGGAAAAAGCGTACAGGTAAAAGTAACATACACTCCAACAACATTAAATCAAAGAGCAGCATAAAGTGAAAAACTATGTGTGAGACCTGCACTGCTGCTAGCACATAGTATCCACTGAACTCTAAGAAATGCAACTAAAATAAACCAATGTGATTCAATAAATCTACTTTTTATTTACAGAATGAAGTTTACATTAATGAAGGAAGAGCTATTTATTTGGAACTAATTGTGCAAAAATGATGACAATCAGAAAGAATGGGTATTTGGAGTAATAGATAATTAGGTGGGTAAATGTAGCCTGGTACCATGGACCAGGTAACTTACCTGGTCCCACACTAATTTGCAGCCATGTGGCATCCAATCTCATGATCGGGTGTCTTGGATAGGAGCAACTCGATGATCATAACTATTTTGTGAAAAAAAATTAAAACAAAATATATATAAAACTGCAGTCAATGGCGTCAACCATGATGAGAAATGAAGGGAAAAACCAAATGTGATTTTACCGTTCATTTTAGGTGCAATTGACTTTTTTGACCGCATGATTTTATATTTATTTTTTTCACAAAATAATTATGATCATCGAGCAGTTCCTATCGATGGAATCCGATCATGTGATTGGTGCCACGTGGCTGCAAATTAGTGTGGGACCAGGTAAGTTACGTGGTCCATGGTACGAGGCTACCTTTACCCTAATTAGAAATAAATCAAAGATGCTACCTTACAAGTTTTCAATAGGAATAATAAGCTTTCAGCTAAAATACAATGCATGTAAAAAGCACGCGACACCAAAGTGAACTTGACTAATTAATAATAATGACACAGTAAGATGAAGTTGCACCTGAATGCCCCTGATGGGTCTTTCATCCGCAGCAAGAACATGTACAATTTGTCTCTGAGATATTGAACAGATATCAAGTCAAATCTCTTTAAAGAAAACATGAGGATTACCAAGAAAAAATAGCCATGAAAATGGTGCAAACTGACCACCTATCTATTGAAGACAAAGCCCTCTGGCCACCCAAAGTGATAAGTGAATTCACTGATGCATAAGTTGTTGCTAGATGAGGCATCTGATTGGAACATGCATGCCAGTTTAAATTGGAATTAGATCAGGCTCCCCAATCATAATATAAGTGTCAACAAAATTTTGGATACCACAATCCTGGTTCAAAATCAGGGGACAACACCGATACGTATCGGATTGAAAGGTCATCAGGTCGAAACATTTAAAAGTACTAACCCCCATATGTATCAGCCAAATTATTAGCCGATACATTAAATGTATCAGTCATATCGACAATACCTTCAAATTATCAAAGTTACTGGTTGAGAATTTCAATCATTTGAATGTATGGGCCGATGCGGCTGATACATTGAACGTATCGGCCCATAGTGCTACGTACTAGCCAATACACCGATACACATCAGTCTGAGGGGTGACCGATAAGTATCGGTTTACCAAGATTTTAACCATGACCACAATACATATATAATGCAACAGTAAATAAATAAATAATTAAAGAAAAATATAGAGAAGGGGGAAAAAGAAATAGAGAGTTTTGGTGTAAATGTGTAAGAGAAGTCCTTGGCTGATCATTTATTATAGCCTCTTAAGCATCCTTTATATAATACAGTAAATGACTATAACACAGCCGTATAACTATGTGACATGATAATAAGAAATCTTCTGAAATAAGAAATTTTGAACAGATATGGGTGCAGGGTCGGAGTCTAACTCTCGTTGGAGATGCCACCCTTCACTACAGAGAAAAATCTAAATCTTGGACTCATCCGTATAAAAATAAACAAAAACAAATAAGGAAATTAAAAATTAAAGGGAACTAAGATTCCCATTGAAAAAGTATCCCATTTAGCATATAATTTAAGGATCCAAATCAAGTCAATAAAATGGTTATACAATTGGAATACATAATTATAAACAAATAGTATAATCTTACATAATATGGAGATACTTCTATAAATTAAATCTGAATCTACATGGATGAATTAATATTGCAAAATAATATGCAGATAAGATGTCCAAAAAGTACGACACGTGTAAAGAGTTCCACCTAATGTTATTTTTTTTCGATAAGTTCCAACTAATGTTTTTCAAACTTGGCAGCACAAGTGAAGAGTACAATTAACATTACAAATAACTATATGCTTCCATTATTCTTTAATCCCCCTCCCCCTCAAGCCAAATTTGTTTCTCTCGACTGTGTAAACAATAAATTTGCATAGGATATAAATCTAACACAAATCAATCATAACAAATTTCCCCTCGCTAAGAGAGGATTTTATTAAAATGGCGGACCTTACACTTCCGGGTATCGCAATCGATTCCCCGTTAATTACATCAAAATTGAATACCTCTTATTAAAAGCTACTAAATAAAAATAACGTAATTACATCTCTAAAATAAACAAAACTAAAATTCTAATTCCAAGTCTTCATCGACATCTTCAATCCGTCATGAGATAGATGCATAGCAGACTATCTTCATCGGAGATTTGAGAAATATGAAATAGGGGACGATGGATGGGAGAACCCCTCCTCCAAAAGCCGGCTCCATTTGATCGAAAAACACGAGCCATTACTGGAGCAAAAAACTCATGGATGACTCTTAAAACGAATTCTTGTTCTCTTGTCTCAAAGGTGAGTTCGAATACCAAATCCATTCTTCAGGCAACTGGTTATCAAAGGATTTATCACTTTCAGTAATAGAGTGTCTAATCATGAGTTAGATATCGCCAAATTCCTTAAATTTTGATGATCATAGATGATTTTATAATGATTTTACCGTTGGATTTGACCAATATCCTAAGATTTGGTCAATGTATAGTAAATCCACCGTTGGATCTCGTTACGATCTCGCAGTATGATTGTTTGACCAAAAGTCAACGATTCCACCGTTGGATTTTACCAAATTCATAAGATCTGATCAATACGTAATAAATCCACTGTTAGATCTCGTTACGATCTCGAATTATGATCATTTGACCAAAAGTCAATGAGTTCACTGTTAGATTTGGCCAAAATCACAAGATCTGGTCAATACATAATAAATCTACCGTTGGATCTCATTATGATCGTTTGACCAAAAATCAACGAGTACACCGTTAGATTTGACCAGAATTACAAGATCTGATCAATACATAATAAATCTACTGTTGGATCTCGTTATGATCTCACATTATGATCATTTGACCAAAAGTCAACGATTTCATCGTTGGATTTGACCAAAATCACAAGATCTGGTCAATATGCAATAAATCCACTGTTGAATCTCGTTACGATCTCAAATTTATGATTGTTTAACCAAAAGTCAACAAGTACACCATGAAAGAATTTTCGATCTCGAGGTTGAGGTCCAAACCCTCATTTGAGGGAGTGATGATCTGAACCACAAGGAAAACTCTAATTATCATAGATGAATATTTCGGGTATCATAGTTCGGAATCATTCTTTGGGCTCGTGATTGCAACCCGTATGAGTATCAAATTCGTAGTTGCAATCCAAGTGTATTAGGAGTTATGCCCAAGATCGTACCCACGTGACTTAACTATTTCTAAATACACAAGAGATTGGGTACGAGTCGTAACGCGTAATCCCAAATTGCAACCATAAATCGTAAATCGTAACGCTCCTCCTAACGCGTACCCACTTAGGAGGAGCCATAGCTCTTATCCTAAGCGTATCACTTTTAGGTCAGGGTCGTAACCCTTATCCTAAATGTCTTAACCCCAACTTATTCCTCCTGTCCACTTTTTAAAATAGAAAATTAAAAAAAAAAGAAAGGAATAGCCAGAATCTCGGAGATACCCTAAGTCTTTTGTCAGAAGAGTCGGAGATATTTTCGGCAGAAGTCTCGTGTCAGAATTTTCAGATCTCTTGCGATGAGGGCGGGTCTGCTATTTATAGATTTATGATAACAGTTATAGAAGTTATGATCCTACGGTTCCCGTAAGGTTTTCATGAAATGAACGGCTGAAAGAGTTGCGTAAGTTTTCGTCTTCACGCAGATTGAAAAAAGATTCTTCTCTCGTACGCAAATCTTTTCTCATAACCACCTACGTGGCTAAGTATGTTTTCTAGCCACCTAAGTGGCTACATATATTTACTAGCCATGTTTTCTAGCCACCTAAGTGGCTACATATATTTACTAGCCACCCAGTTGGCTACGTATATTTGTCTAGCCACCTAGGTGGCTGAGTATGTTTTCTAGTCACCTAGGTGACTAAGTATATTTTCTAGCCACTTAGGTGGCTAAGTATATTTTTCTAGCCACCTAGGTGGCTACGTATGTTTTCTAGCCACCTAGGTGGCTACGTATATTCTTCTAGCCACCTAAGTGACTAAATATGTCTTCTAGCCACCTAGGTGGCTAAGTATATTTTTTTAGCCACCTAAGTCGCTACATATTTTTCCTAGTCACCTAGGTGACTAAATATGTTTTCTAGCCACCTAGGTGGCTAAGTATGTTTTCTAGCCACCTAGGTGACTAAGTATATTTTTCTAGCCACCTAGGTGACTAAGTATATTTTCTAGTCGCCTAGGTGACTAAATATGTTTTCTAGCCACTTAGGTGACTACGTATATTTTCTAGCCACCTAGGTGGCTAAGTATTTTTTCTAGCCACCTAGGTGACTAACATAACCTAGGACTTTAAATCCTATTTAGAGTAGATTTGTTAAATCCTATTTAGAGTAGATTTTGTTAAAAGGAAGAAAAAAATTATAAATAAAGTCTCCTTTCCTAATTCATTCCATTAATTTATTCTATCTGATTTTTGAGGTTAAGTGGAAGAAGAAAGAGTTACTGAATTCAAAATTTCTGAGTCAACAGACTGTTGAGCACTCTGAACTTATTTGTAATGAATTAATGGTAACCCTTTAAGGCTATCGTCTGTATTTGTTCTATAGGTAGCAATTGAGAGAAATGGGGCCTCCAACAACAATCACAAGCTTCTCCATTGCCCTCTCCTTGTTTGGCATGCACTGGGTGTTCCTGGAGAAACTTGCCGAGTTCATGGAGCAGTGGGACGAAATCTCTTTCCTCGACTTCAGGGGAGATCTGTGGCAATTTGTGGGGTATGCAACGAATGAGGGCTCGATGGCTAGAACGGAACAGTCGGGTGCTTAGAAAAATAGCTAGGCCTTTCCAACTTGTGGTTACAATGGTAAAGGATCTTGTGCTACAATGGTTGCTAGCTCGCGGAAGTAGCAATGGGGGCGATAGTGCTGAGTTGAGTCGCCAATGGGACAATTTGCTTCGATATTAGCTGGGCCTCCTGCTCGTGCCTTGGGTGTCTCGGTGATTCTGCTTTTGTGGTTGTTGTATCTCCAGGGTCTCATGGTGAGGTAGTCCTTGTTTTGGTTTCTTTCTTTTCTGGGAAGCTGCTTACTACCATGTTTTGTCTTGTATCTTTTTGCTTGGTTTTATATATGCTTTGATTTGTTACCTATCAAATAAAAAATGCCCCAGAAAATTTCCATTGATAGAGCTTTCCAAAAGATTCTCATATTTTCACAAAAGAGGACCTTTCACCAGCTAGAAAGTACCTTAACATAGTACCCATCTAAAGTGCCCCTGACCCCAAAGCTCGTTAAAAAGGAGGCCCATACCTTGCTTGCAAGCATCATGAAAGGAAAAAATTTCCCACAATTCATCACTGTCCCCACAGAATGTCGTGGGAACCGTCATACCTGATGCGGGACGGAACCCTAAAATGTGTGAATATGATTTTGATGCGATTTATTGAAATTAAATAAATTAATTCAAGATTAATCTCAAAACTATCACGATACCTTCGAGTTAGTAGAATTCCGGTAGGTAAATCACGCGAGATCCGAATAGGGTGTCCAATCCGATACACAAGTTCCGTTAGATTTAAGGTGGGATCGGGCCTAGAGATAGGACTATAGTTTTTCCAGGCTTGGGCGTTCGTCTTCGATCTGATATAGATTCACGAGTTCGAACTAGGGTTGTAGGATTGGATAGGTTTGCTGGCTCGGATGAAAACTAGAGTTTTGATGGAAATAGGTTTTGGGTTTTGGATTAGGGATTCAATATGGGTAATAGATTATAAGAGAAAGACAGAGAAACTGTATATAGCAAAGATAATAAAAGATCAAAAGAAAATAAATGTGAATCACTCCCTTGGTCTCACACCAAACCCATCTCGGGAAGAAGAATATTCAAGTATAAAGCATTGAAAATCTTCAATAACACAATTAGAATGTATTTACAAGCCTCTTTATGTAGGCAACCACTTAATAACTCGAATTAAAGAGTCCTAATAATAATAAAACGCTGAAAAAAAGCAGTTTCCATAAAATTTAAAAGTTCCGTTGCGGGGCGGAACGTCGCCAATAGAGCGTTGTTGCACTGTTAACAGAGTGTTGTTGCACTATTCACAGCATGCTAGGTACTGTTCTCCTGATAATGGTTTCAGCCTCATTTTCTCCTTTGAAGCTACAATACTCGGGCTTCTTCTACGTTTCTTCCGACGCCGGATTAACTGATGTGGTCCGAATTCAATGTCCATGTATGTGGCGTCCCCGTCAATTCCCCTGGACCAAATAGGTTTCATCACCGATAAAGCGCACTCGTAGTAGATGTCAATCCAATCAAGGTTCAATCGACAAACCTCATTCTTGTGGATCCAAGTGTTTTCGGACTCCGATTTTTCGACCCATTTAATTAGGTACTTCTGGAATCCCCCGTCATGTGTTGAGACGGCATGATCACTTATTATATCCTCTATCTCATCTTTTCTTTGTTGGCTTAGGGATGGAAGATGTATGGGCTGCAAGGTTGAGTTGAGCCTGGAGTGGGTTTTTAGGAGGTGGGGTGCAACCCAAGTAAGGAACCAAATCCTTCACATTGAACGTTGAACTAACCCCTATACCTGGAGGAAGCTCAAGTACGTATGCATTCTAACCACTCTTAGCCAAAACTCTAAAGGGTCCAGTGCCTCATGATTGGAGCTTCTTTGCGAATCCCAATGGTAACCGCTCAGGCTTGACTCAAACCATCACATAATCACCCACGTGATATTCTTTAAAATGTCTGAGCATCTGCAGACAATTTGTATTGACTATTGCTTGAATTAATCTTTTGTCTAATTTTGGCATGCAAGCTATGAATGTGTTGTGCAAATGCATCGGCAGACTCTAATACTCTATGAGAAGCAAACATGGGGATCAAATCTAGTGGTGTCCTAGGCCTATGACCATGTACTACCTCAAAAGGATTCATGCCTGTGGACCTATTGACAAAATTATTATAAGCAAACTCAGTTGTGAGCAAAATTGTATCCCAGGTCCTAACATGATCACCGATAAGACTACGAAGGAGATTCCCAAGACTCCTATTGGTACTTTCGGTTTGGTCATCCATTTGAGGGTGATAAGCCGTTGAAAATTGAAGCATTATGCCCATCATGTGCTAAAGGGTCTTCCAAAAATAACTAGTGAATTTGACATCCCTATCTGATACAATGGTCTTGGGCAACCCATGAAGACGTACTACCTCCGCGAAGAACAATTTTGCAATGTGCGATGCATCAAAGGTTTTGGAACAAGGTATGAAGTGGGTCATCTTGAAAAATCGGTCCACTACGACAAAGATGGAATCATGCTTCCTTGAAGTTTCAGAAGTTCAAGCACAAAGTCCATTTAGAGGTCTTGCCACGGTATGTGTGGCATAGGTAATGGAGTGTACAAGCCGATCATGTGCTAAAGGGTCTTCCAAAAATAACTAGTGAATTTGACATCCCTATCTGATACAATGGTCTTGGGCAACCCATGAAGACGTACTACCTCCGCGAAGAACAATTTTGCAATGTGCGATGCATCAAAGGTTTTGGAACAAGGTATGAAGTGGGTCATCTTGAAAAATCGGTCCACTACGACAAAGATGGAATCATGCTTCCTTGAAGTTTCAGAAGTTCAAGCACAAAGTCCATTTAGAGGTCTTGCCACGGTATGTGTGGCATAGGTAATGGAGTGTACAAGCCGATATTTTGTTTTATCTGTTTTGACACTTGACAAGTACGACAATCATGGGTCAAAATATCGTTTGATACCGATACGTATCGGTTTTGGACCTCGGCAATAATATACAACGCCTTTGTATCATACCCCCTTAAAAATACATTAATTATCATTAGATGCGGGCAATTTATCGCCCGTATCGGACAACACATTGAAATAATACTTTCTTTTTTAAGTCAAATTATCGGGCGATACAGGCAAATTATCGCCCATGTCATCCGATAATTTCAAAATATCGGACAATGGGGCCAGCACTATTCATGCACGGGTTTTGGATAATTTTTTGTCCCTTCTTTTGACAAGCAGTCCCTTCTTTCCCTTTTTTAACTTTTTTGACAAGCAATCCCTTCTTTCCCTTTTTAACTCTTTTTGACTCTTATTTCCCTTTGTCTCCTCCTTTCTCTGCAAGTCGTTCATTTTGCTAGAGAACTACCGGGAGAGCAATTTTAAAAGTTACGCACCACTCAAAATAGCTCGGTTTCGTCACTTTTTTAATCAGAATTCATTGCATAAGTATCATATTAACCCATATACCTTTGTTTTTTTTGTTTGTTTGTTTGCTTTTTTGTAGCTATTTTCACTAGATCTACCCATAAATGTGGTAGATCTAGTGAAAACTAGATCTACCCACTAGATCTACATGTTGGGTTTAATTTGTGATTTAAAACTTCTTTTTTTTGTTAGTAAATTAAGTTTTAAAAAAAAAAATTAAGTTTTTATATAATCTTTGCATATAAATTAATTTTTTATTTATAAAAACTTAATTGCCCTTTAAACTGAATTTATTTATTATAAACTTAATTTATTTAAAATATAAAATTTTAATTTATTTATTTTATAAAGTTATTTATAAATACTTCATGTAATTGATATGTCGCGACACATGTGACAAGTGTCACGTGTGATGTGTCGCGACACATGTGACACATACCCCACAATACATGTGACGCAGGTGTCGCGACACATGTAATTGATGTGTCACATGTGTCACACATGTGGCACATACCACATGACACATCAATTACACATGTGTCACATGTGTCATGGGGCATGTGACACACATACCCCATGACACATCTATTACACGCCTCACATGTGTCGCATGTAGCATGGGGTATGTGACACAAGTGTCGCGACACATGTAATAGATGTATCACATGTGACATAGGGTATGTGACACAGGTGTCGCAACACATGTAATTGATGTGTCACATATATCACGAATGTAACACATACCCCATGACACATCAATTACAGATGTGTCACATGTGTCACATGTGTCATGGGGTATATGACACATGTGACACATCAATTACACATGTCACACATATCCCATGATGCATGTGACACATCAATTTCAAATAAATATAATCTTCAAATGTTTTAAAAATTAGAATAATATGATTTTCAAATATTTTAAAAATTAGAATAATATGATTTTCTAATATAGCAATATTTTCAAAATTAGAATAATATCAACTAAATACTATTTTCAATATTTTTAGGATAGTATGGTAAAATATAATCTAATATTTACAAAAAAAGAATAATATCAAATTAATTTTAAAAAACTAGAATAATATCAAATAATTTTGGTAAAATATAATATAATATTGAAAAAAAAAGAATAATATCAAATTAATTTTCAAAAACTAGAATAATATCAAATAAATTTGGTAAAATATAATCAAATATTTTAAAAATAAGAATAATATCAAATAAATTTTCAGAAATTAGAATAATATCAAATAAATTTGGTAAAATATAATCTAATATTTAAAAAAAAAGAATAATATCAAATTAATTTTCAAAAACTAGAATAATATCAAATAAATTTGATAAAATATAATCAAATATTTTTAAAATAAGAATAATATCAAATAAAATTTCAAAAATTAGAATAATATCAAATAAATTTGGTAAAATATAATCTAATATTTTAAAAATAAGAATAATATCAAATAAATTTTCAAAAATTAGAATAATATCAAATAAATTTGGTAAAACATAATCTAATATTTTAAAAATAAGAATAATATCAAATAAATTTTCAAATGTCATATAAAATTTTTAAAAATTAGAATAATATCAAACTAATTTATATTTTCAAGTGTAATCTAAATGTTTTAATTTAATCCAATCGTTTGCTCAGTCATGCAGGTGAAATAAATAAATATGGTACGATCATCAGATCCAGCTTGGCAATACGGCACACTAATAGATGGTGATAGACTCCGAATACAATACAAACTTTGTGAGAAAAAATTATTGGGAGGAGGTATCACACGGTTGAAGGAGCATTTGGCTCACGTTATGGGAGAGACAAAATGGTGTCTCAGTGTACCCAAAGAAGTGAAAGAAGATGTCTGAGTCAGTTTATAGGCGGCTAAGGGAAAGAAAAAAGCAGAAGCCGACGAGATAGAAAAATGTATGAGAGAATAAGGAGGGGAGATCCAGAGTTTCCTACACCTGGGGATGATATGGATGAGGATGAGGATGTTGTGATAGCGAGAGTCATGAGGGACAGTGCTAGAGAAGCACGACAATAACGAAATCAAGAAGAAGTCGATTATCGGTTTCGATCCAGCTTGAGGGGCCCATCCATGCCTGCTGCTGGTGGTGGATCTAGGCATGGGCCGCATGTTGATGTTAATGAAGACATTCAGGAAACTGCCGGGTTGCGTAGGTCAGCATCAGTGAGGGAGATCAGGTCATCTACTACAGGTCGTACTACAGGTCCCATAGATCCGTTCATGTATCGGACAGAAAGCTCCAAGCAAAAAATTGAGTACAATTTCACTGAAAAAATGAGGGAAGAGGCTTGAAAAATCGTTTACAAAATTCGTGATATACAATCACATTCCGAGTCAAGTTGTGGAGTCGCCGTACTTCAAAAGTATGATTGATACAAGTACAGAAGCTGGTCCAGGAGTCAAAAAGTCTTCTGAATACGTGATATCTGAGCCCTTATTAGATGATGAATACAAGGAGATAGAAACTTATGTGAAGAGTTTTGAGGAAGTATGAGATGTGAGAGGTTGCACAATATGCGATGGATGGACCGATCCCACAAGGAAGAGTTTGATCAACTTTTTAGTCTACATCGATGTTGGGACAGTATTTCTAAAATCAGTTGATGCTTCTAAACACGTGAAGACGGCTGATTACCTCTTTCAACTAATGCATAAAGTAGGTAGTTGAAAATGTTAGAGAGCACCGGATTGTGCAGGTGGTAACAGACAATGCCGCCAATTACAAAGCCGCAGGAAGACAATTAATGTTGAAGAGACATCACTTGTACTGGACTCCGTGTGCCGCTCATTGCGTGGACCTCATTCTTGAGGATTTAGGAAAGAGAAGCAAGACATGCAATTATTCAGAAGGGAAAAATAATTACTTCCTACCTATACAACAGTGACAAGTTAGTGAATTTGATGAGACTTCACCAAGAACGAGCTTCTCCGGCCTGCGATTACACGATTTGCGACACAATTTCTAGCCCTACAGAGCTTTGGCTAGATATAGGCGTGAGCTGAAAAGCATGGTCAACTCCGAAGAATGGAGAAAACATGAGTTAGAACTCACACGAGCAAAAAAACTTGCTTGCAATGAAGTTGCTAACCTAATCTACAGCCCCGAGTTTTGGGCAGATGTTAACCACCTGATTGTCGTCACTACCCCGTTGGTTCTAAGTGTTGAGGTTGATAGATGGTGATGAGAAACCAACCATGGGGTATGTTTACAAGTCGATAGATAAAGCAAAATTAACTATTAAAACTAAATGCCCTATAAAATATAAACGATATTGAGCGATCATCGACAAGAGGTGTGATGCACAATTCCATCAGTACTTGTATGCCGCAGGTATAACATGCTAAATTGCTGATGTAGTGATTTTTATTTATTTATTTATTATTTTTCATATTATTCATTGTTTTCATATATTGATCAGATTGTCCATATTTGATGTATAGCACATTACTTGAATCTGACCTTCTAATATACGCGACCCTTCGAGTTGAGTGAGGTCGATGAGTGTACAGCGATTTGCTTAATATGATCCAACGAATGCTCTCTGAGTTGGCCAACCAAGGTCAAACCATCAAAGATGTGAGTAATCATACCTTCTGAGTTCTAACTAATAAGTCAAATGTCATATTAACATTATATTGATATGTGAGTTATTGTATTCCATCTTTACAGATCGACATGTTTCGTAAGAGACATGGATCAGTTGGGACCTCGTTAGCACAATCCCAAATCAAGTACGATAAACCCGCTGATTAGTAGATGCATTATGGAGGTCATGGCCCAATACTGAGGCGAGTTGCAATGAGGATTTTATCGCAAACATGTTCCTCGTCTAACTATAAGCGAAATTGGAGCACATTCTCTCTCATTCACACGAAGACAAGGAATAGGCTAATTATGAAACGATTGGAAAAGTTAGCCTATTGCCATTACAACATGCGATTAAGGGTCAGAAATATGGAGAGGACAAATCGTGATAAGCAATTATATGAAGTCTTAGTTCATATAATTTTTATTTGATCTAATTGATAAGACATATACTAATTCATCTATCATATTTTACCTTACAGATAGTGAATATTTTGATCCCATCCAGTTGGATTATATATTTACGGAGGATGACCCTTTGAATCAGTGGATCGAAGAGAGAGAAGAGCCAGTGTTGGATACTGAGGGATACCGTATGGCTGGATAATGCTGAAAGAGTAGCGGAGGAGTAGGCTTCCCAACCACCGAGGCGGAAAAGAAGATTGATGGTTGGATCTGATGACGAAACGCAGCCCGATAGTCATAATGACGATGATGGGGGTGATAGTAGGGGTGATGATGGAGGTAATAAAACCCACGCTAGCACTAATGATGGAGCGGATGATATTGATCCTTATTCTCATAGAAGTATTACCTCATGAGATGATGACCCGAATAACAATGTATGACACTCTTACATTTAGAGGTGGAGGGATTGAAGGAAGATGAGCGTCAGAATCTTACCAAACACCACCACCACCACAAGGTTCACAAGATGATGTGGGTTATATGACTTCTAGCTTCGAGGAATTTACTTTGCAAAATACCGAAGATTCAGCAACCAGTAACCCATACTATCGGCCTCAACCAACCTACCCCGGGCCATATGACTTTGTTGGTCAAATTTTTGGAGGACCAGCCTTTACCTATTACACTGAGTCATATTCATCGTTAATGCCTCAGTTTTAAGGGGGCACATATGATCATGGGTATCAATATGGCCAACATTATAGGGAAAGCTCGCGCACCGATGATGATGATGATCACGAGGGCCAAGAACCACCAAGAAATTCAATGTGGCTTTAAAGTAAGTTTTTCATGTACAATATACCTTTTAATTTTGATTATGAGTCATGTATATTGAAATTTAAGTTATGTGTTGATAAAATTATGAAATATGCATCAAATAAGCTTTAAATAAATTTTTAAAAAAGTTGAAATAAATGGAAAATCATTAAATTTATTTTTTTTTATTTTTTGGGATTTTTTGGAAAAAAAAATTCAATGTATCAAATCGATACATTGAATGTATCGGCCGATACCCGGTACGTATCGTCCTGGAGGTCAGGACGATATGTACCGAAAAACCGGTATTTTGATCCTTAACGACAATGTTTGACGACCCAGGCGACATCTCTCATTAGGCTAGGCCAAAAGAACCTATCCTCAACGAGCGCAACAGTCTTATAACACCCGAAATGTCCGGCCATCCCTCCAGCATGTAACTTTAAAATAAGAAAGTCACGCAATGGGGTGCAAGGGATGCAAAGGCGATTGCCTTTAAACAAGTACCCATCTTGGATGGTGTACACGGAGTGTGTGCTGGTCAGGTTACAAAATCTGGGCACTCGGGGTACTCATCCTTTAACCTTTCTAACCCGATGACCTCGGTGCTCATAGAGTGCAAAGTCGCCACTCAACAACTAAGTGCATTGGCAGCCCTGTTTTCAGCACTGGCCTTATGCTTTAACACAAATGTGAACCCTTGAAGGTACTCGACCCACTTCGCGTGCCATGGGTTCAGCTTTTTCTGTGAAGCAAGGAAGTATAAGGCTTCATGGTCAGAGAACAGCACAAATTCCTGTGGTCTAAGGTAATGTTTCCAATACTAAAGAGATCGGACGACCGCATAGAACTCCTTTTCATAGTTGGAGTATTTTTGCTTCACCTCATTAAGCTTTTCACTAAAATAGGTCATAGGGTGACCCTCTTGGCTAAGCACTCCTCCTATGCCTACACTCGATGCGTCGCATGCGACTTCGAAGACTTTGGAAAAGTCTGGCAATCGCATGACGGGTGCACTACTCATCCGTTGTTTGATCTCAGCAAAGGGTTTCGTTGCCGCTTTGCTCCATTTAAAGTCCCCCTTTTTCATGCAATCAGTAATTTGGGTCATGATGGTGCTAAAGCTTCTGATGAAGCTACGATAGAAAGTAACCAAGCCATGGAAGTTGCGGACATCGTTTATATTCTTAGATTCGGGCCACTCCACAATGACTTTAACCTTTTCGAAATCCGCAACCATTCCATCAACCGAGATAATGAATCCCAAGAAGATAACGGAACACTGCATGAAGGTACACTTTTTAAGATTTGCAAACAACTTCTCGCCCTTAAGGGTTTCACAAACCAACCTAAGGTGGTTCAAGTGTTGATCCTTGTCATGATTATAAATCAAGATGTCATCGAAATACACAAGGAATTTGTGGGGCGTTAGAAAGCCCAAAAGGCATGACCGTCCACTCATAAAGACCATCCTTGGTCTTAAAGGCGATTTTCCACTCATCACCGGGGCGGATGTGGACTTGATAGTAGCCACTCTTAAGGTCTATCTTTGAAAAGATAGTGGCACCAACCATCATATCAAGCCTTGGTATGAAAAACTAATACTTAACCGTAATCTTATTGATTGCATGGTTATCCACACATGTGTCAAGTATCATCTTTCTTAGGAGTGAGTAGGGCAGGTACGGCACACGGGCTCAGACTCTCTTGGATGAACTCCTTCTGAAGGAGTTCTTTGACTTGCTGAGCCAACTCAGTGTGCTCAATCGGATTCAACCTGTAGTGGGGTAGGTTCGGTAAGGTAGATCCAGGAACCAAGTCTATTGCGTGTTGGATATCACGCAAAGGAGGGAGTTCGTTTGGTAAGTCTGTAGGGAAGACTTCCGTAAACTCTTTCAGAATCGGATCAACCTCCTTGGGACACTCACTCACTGACTTGGGAGCACTCTCAATGGTGACGACTACGTACACCACACTCTCATCTAACGATGCTTTCTTGAATTCAGAAGGACTTACAATATTAATGGATTTAGAAGACTCGCCCTTCTTCTCGACTTTGTTGGTCGATGGTGTTTTGGGAGGCAAAGGGTGTAAAGTAATCTTCTTGCCCTTATGCATGAACGTGCATATGTTTGATCGACCAAATAGAGTCATATCCATGTCGTAGAGCCACGGCCTTCCCAAAATGATATGGCCCACATTCATTGGCACAACATCACACCATAAGGTGTCCGAGTAAGAACCTAACTATATCGATATACGACACCTTTTCGACACGGGAATGGATGAAGAGTCGACCCATGCGAAAGGTCTCGGGTGGGCTTCAGGTGTAAGCCCCAAGCGGCATACGGCATGAGTTGGCACTATATTAGTGCAACTACCGCTATCCATGATGACCTTACAACTCTTTTCACCAAATCTGACAAAGGTATGGAAGATGTTCTCTCTTCGCCAATCATCCTTTTCATCCTGTTGAGGTTGTGCAAGGACACACCTCGCAACTAAAGCATGGCCAATAGCATCACCCTCCTCATCACTGGGTGTGTAGTCCGGCTCAAATACTACTTCTTGAACTACTAACTCACCATCATCCTCCTCTCCCTCAACGAAGAGAGTCCTTTGGGGGTCTTTTGAAGGGCACTAAGCGGCAAAGTGTCCCATCCCATGACATTTATAGCACTTAACGTGAGAGCTACCCCTTGAGGATTCTCGAACTACACTTTTTCCTTTTTCAAACCTCGTATTGGTAGGAATAGGTTGTGTAGGTTTGGGAGGAGGATTATATCGTCCCTAACTGGAGCATTGACCACTATAGTGTGGCTCGGTAAGGTGTTGGTGGTATGATAAAGGAACATACTTCTCAGTAAGTCGTTCCTTCATGTCATCCCAACGGGTAATGAGAGGACAACCCGTATTCACCCTAATGCGCTTCACATTGAGCCAAAAAAATCGAGCTTGACCAACCAACTTCATCTTAGCGAATCTGACACAACGGTCGTCATTCATGGCATACCAATCAAAGTGTTGGTCCATGTCGGAAAGCCAAACGAGGAAGCCTGTAGGGTCCATTCTTCCATCGAAAGCCGGAATCTCAACTCTGACATTTTTAAGGAGTTGCACTTCGGGGTCGTACTCATCTCTACAAGGATTCGTACGATTCTGATTCTGATTACCTTGGTGACCATTGCATTCAAAGTGCAGACCTTCACGCTCTTGGCGTTGATCCTACAGTTCACCATCCGCTTCTAATTGGTTGATTTGATCACGCAATCAACCATTAGAAATTCTTAAGGATGTTTAGGTTTGCTTTATGGTATTTAGACGCTCGTTAATCGCGCCCAATTCTTCTCGTATACCGTTAAGGGCATCGAGAACCTCATTCAAGGCCATGGTGATCACAATTACCTATTAGGGTTCTAATATGGAATGCAATGTGGACTCAAAAAGAAAAACAATGCAATAAAATAAATATGACAAGCAAAGATGCCCTAACCTAGAAAACCTAGGGCTCTAATACAAAAACTAGCGCAGGACGAGCAAGGGTCAAAAAATCGGAAAACCGATACGTATCGTCCTGACCTTCAGGACGATACATATCGTGTATCGTCCGATACATTCAATATATCGGCGATACATTGAATGTATCGGTTCAATACATTTTTTTTTTGTATAGTCCAGAGAACGGGCGATATCTATATTTTAAGATATCGGCCGCTATCTTAAGATAGTGGCCGCTAACATACCGCTATCTTAAATATATATATATATATATATATATATATATATATATAAGTTAGCGATATATATATATATATAAAAGTTAGCGGCCGCTATCTTAAGATAGTAGCCGCTAACATACCGCTATCTTTAAAAAAAATAATAAAATAAAATAAAATTTAAGTTAGCGGCCGCTATCATACCGCTATCTAAAAAAAAAATTATTATTATTATTTTTTTTTAAGTTAGCGGCCGCTAACTTAAAATAGCGATCGTTTTGATATATATATATATATATATATATATATATATATATATATATATATATATATATTTTTTAAATTAAAAATTAAATTATCGGACGATAATTTGAAATTATCGCCCGATAATTTCAAAGTATCGTCCGATACAGGCGATACATTGCCCGTATCGGATGATAATTACCCTATTTTTTAGGGGGTACGATACATAGGCAATGTATCGTACCGCCCAGGTCCAAAACCAATACGTATTGGGCGATACGTCTCGGTATCGGATGATTTTTTGATCCATGAGGACGAGAACCCTAAAATACGTGAATATGATTTTGATGCGATTTGACGAAATTAAATAAAATTAATTTAAGATTAATCTCAAAAATATCACGATACCTTCGGGTTCGTAGAATTCCGGTAGGTAAATCACGCGAGATCCGAATAGGGTGTCCAATCCGATGCGCAAGTCCTGTTAGATTTGAGGTGGGATCGGGCCTAGAATAAGAATCTAACTTTTTCAGGCTTAGGCGTTCGTCTTCGATCCAATGTAGCTTCACGGGTTCGAACTAGGGTTGTAGGATTGTATAGGTTTGATGGCTTGGATGAAAACTAGGGTTTTGATGGAAATAGGTTTTGGGTTTTGGATTAGAAATTCAATGTGGGTAATGGATTATGAGAAAAAGACAGAGAAAATATATATATAGCAAAGATAATAAAAGATCAAAGGAGAATAGATGGAATTACTCCCTTGGTCTCACATCAAACTCATCTCGAGAAGAAGAATATTCAAGCATAAAACATTCAAAATATTCAATAACTAAATTAGAATGTATTTACAAGCCTCTTTATATAGGCAACCACTTAATAACTCGAATTAAAGAGTCCTAATAATAATAAAACGCTGAAAAAAGGCAGTTTCCGTAAAATTTAGAAGTTTCGTCGCGGGGCGGAACGTCGCCAACAGCGCACTATTGCATTGTTCACAGCGTGCTGTTGAATAGCGCGTTGTTGCACTGTTCACAGCGTGTTGTTGCACTATTCACAGCATGTTGTGGTACTGCTCTCCTGATGACGGTTTCAACCTCCTTTTCTCCTTTGAAGCTACGGTACTTGAGCTTCCTCTACGTTTCTTCCGACGCCAGTAGAACTGATGTGGTCTGAATCCGATGTCCATATATGTGGCGTCCCCGTCAATACCCCTTGTACACAATTGAATGGACGTGAGGACCCTACCCCATGCAACTTCCCAACTGAAAAACTTCAGTTGAAGGAGATCCACCACCTTCATAGAGGTCCAAATCTGATCAATTAGAGGTCTCCTAGCTAGGAACAAATAAAACGACTGAATCGTGAGAATATTATTCTTCTCACAAATAACCAAATTCTATATTTTGTCGATTCTACCAGCTCTAACTTTGTCCAATTCCTCAAGCAACTCCAAAAGTTCAAATTCTCCCTCCTCTTTCAAGTTCCTCAGGAGTTAGATATTTTAAACTGGTTGGCCTCGATCTCGATCCCATATCCTGTCAATTGTTACACCATTGTTTACAGTCAGGCCACAATTTTGAAAATCTCTTACTGAAGGCCCTGTCCACACCATCTATCTCTCCAAAAAATGATTTTATTTTCTTCTCTAATTATGAAATCGACGTTATCCTCAAACATAGCTCTCGACTTATGCACACCTTTCCACCAACCAGACCCTCCATTTGCCCAAGGACCCTATTCCCCATCCCAACCTATCAGAGCTCCTCCATAGCCATTTCCCTAGTACAGCTCCATTCATTCCTCACTTCAACTAGCAAAGTTACCACATCCCCATTGACAAGATGTAATTTCTCCTTTAACCTTCTTCCTATCCAAAGAAAGTTACTTTGGATATGCTCCAGCCATATCACCACCATGATGGGACATTCAAATAGATACATAAAGCATATTGGCAGATTGGAGAGTCTCGCTTAGATGAGTATTTGCCATCCCCCTTTGATAATAAAGCACTCTTCCAACCTGTCAATTTCTAATCAAAGCGCTCAACCACCGAGCACCGGGTCCAACATGGGAACAAAATTCTTGCCTACACCTAACGGGAGTCCCATATATGAAGAGAGTAGTTTTTCCCAAGCACATCTCATAGCTCTTATCAAGGAGGCCAAGGACCCATTCTCCACTCTCACCCCAAAGAATGTTGATTTCCCGTATTCATTCTTTGCCCCAATGTTATTACGTAACATCGGGTTATTACCTTCACATTCCCATTTGTTATCCTAAACTGCACAGAAGACGATTGCATTATCTGCATATTGTAGGTGTGCCACCGTTTGCTCCTCTCCCCCCTCCCCTTCCCCACCCCATCCCCAAGACAGACAACAAAGATAGTCGTAATATTTTACGAGAAATAGTGGATTGAGGGCCACATATAACAACCCTATTGGAAGCCATTTACATGGCACATGATCACATAAGTCACATGTCTCATTAACTCATGAATGGCCAATCAAAGGCTTGTGAACTGGCTTGTATTGCGGTTTTCGAAAATAAGTGAACCTCCTAATCTTTACGAGATAGATGAAGTGTCCTTGGCTTGGGATTTTTCCTTTTCAAGAATAAGAATAAAATGTTCCTATTTAGTCGGAACATGTTAAGTGTGATTTACTTCACTGTGAACAAGAAACATCCAAGATCTCATCATATTCTGAAAGGGGAATGAAAATAGTAGGTTTAATGGGCTGCAATAGGCTGCAAAAAATGAAGTAAAATATCAACTTAAAAGTGGACTTGTTAAGATATAATCCAGGGAGAGTATATATGTGATTAGAAGAGGAACTACGATTTACTTCACCGTCAACAAGAAACATCCATGATCTCGCGATATTCTGAAAGGGGAATGAAAATAGTGGGTTTACTGGGCTGCAATTGGCTGCAAAAAACTGAAGTAAAATATCAACTTAAAATCAAGGAAAGTGGGGAGCTGAGACTTTCTATATAAGGAAAGAAGAGGAGAAAGAGAGATAACAGAGAGAGATAAAAGGAAAGAAAAATAATAGGATAATATAGGAGCAGAGAGAGTAGACTGAGGATGAAGATTGATGCAGGGCACAAGCACTGCCACTGAATAAATGATCTCATTTTAGCCCTAACCCGGGAAATCTCCAAGAAGATTTGGAGAGGGTCTTCTTGTATGGATTGATTAAGGATCAAGCCACCAAATACTTCTGCAAGTGTCCTATCACGAGAACACCAAAGGCTGACCTCAGCCAACTAGCCTTTATAATACCTGAATATTGAATCCTATTCTTATCCGGTTTCCTAATTTAAATAAACACACTAATACTAATTACTTTCGTAGACAATAAATAGAGGCTTCTTTAATATTTCAAACTAGTCAAGCAAATAATTGAAATCCTAAGAATAAGGGAACTAAACCTATTTCTAATAAACGAAACGAATCTTACTGGCTAGAATAAACTATTAGAAACTAATAAAAGAAATTAATTCTAATCCAACTAAAAATCCTAAAGTTTTTCACTTTGCAGTTAACCTTCAAAACTGACCATAATTTCATCAATACATATCATAATGGTGTGTTTCTTAACTCATTAGAAAGCTACTTCAACAAGCTTTGAAACAAGACCAATTTCACATCAATTTGGTGTTGTACTTGAAAATAGATCGAACATAAAAGGGACAGGATTGGAAGTTAAGCACTCTGTGATTGTCTGATCAGCGACTTTTCATCACAAAAAATTGGATTTCTCTCTTATTTTTCTTCCTCCTTTTCTTTCCTCTTGGAAATCCTAGCAAGATTATGGATTAGGGTTCTTGATTGCATTAGAAGAGTTTTTTGTTAAATCAAAGATAGAGAGATCACACACATGGTCAAAAAGATCACGTGATACGAGAAAAAAATTGTGCGAGAACCCCATCCCCCCCTCTCCCCTCTCCTCCCCCCATTCACGATGAAATAAATTCCTACTTTAGGGGCATTAAATAATAAAAGATGATTAACCTTTTACAGCATTAGGCCGACAAAATTCAGCCTTCGATCCATGCCAAGCACCAAACCCTATTCTACCAAGAAGGTACTCCATAAAGTTTTTTTGGGATCTAATTTAAAGACCAGCCCAAGACTTGGATTTGTAAATTTCATATCAATCACCTCCTTGATGTTTCTTCCTTCAATGAATGTGCTCCGCAGGTAGGAAATAATATAAGAAATTTAGGGTTCAAGGTGAGAGGAATAGGTTAGTGTTATTAGGGTTAGGTTAGTCGCATTAGGGGTAGATAGGTGGTATTAGGTTTAGGTTTAGGGAAGAGGGGGAGAGAGAGAGAGAAATAAAACGAAGGCTTGGTGACTTAGAGGACCTCACTAGCATTTATATTAAGTTATAGAAATATTACACGCATACCAAATTACACTGCAAGCGCCCATAATTCTCTAGCATGACACAAACTACACTAACAACACTCCCCCTCAAGCTGGAGCATGAACATCGATCATGCCCAACTTGACAACTACATCTTGAAGAAGCCTTGATCCAACCGCTTTGGTGGGAATGTACGCAAATTGTTGAGAAGAAGATACATCAATCAGCTCCAAGGATCCATCCCAAGCCTTCTCCTGAACAAAGTGAATGTCCATGTCAATATACTTTGTTCTTTCATGTAGAAGAGAATTGGATGCAATCTTCTCGGTCGCTCCATTGCACTATTCTTAAAATGCTTTTGGGCGGCCGCCGGGCGGTTGAACTAGGCGCCCGATTAGGCACTGGCGGACCGGATTTGGGGCTTCCCACCTAGGCCGCCCGGGCGGCTGCCCCGGGGCGCCCCGGGTCGGCCCAGTCCCCAATTTTTTTTTTTTTTTCCTCAGTTTTTTTTCTTCGTAATTTTTTTCTTCTTCCTCCTTTGTTTTTCTTCTTCTCCCTCAATTTTTTATGATCTTGCACAGTACTTTTTTTTTCGGCAAATGAGTAGTGATCACAACTCTTTTTTTGTTCTTCTTTTCTTTTTTTTTCTTCCTCCTATTCTTTTGCATGGAAATCGGCGGGCACCGCCCAATGATTTCCGCCCGAACATCCCCCCAACCGTCCGAACCCGCCCAGCGATTTTAAGAGCACTGCTTCATTGACACAATGAAGCGGTATATAGGGAAAGATATGGAAACCAAGCTTGGAAAGCAGAGAACACAGCCACAAAACTTCACACATCCCATGGATAATAGCCCTATAATCAGCTCCGACAGTAGACTTCGAGACCAGTATTTGCTTCTTATTTTTCCATGCAACAAGGTTCCTCCATAGAAGACACGGTAGCCGGTTGTAGATCTCCTATCTGTGACAAAACCAGCCAGTCCGCATCAGTGTAGACAGACATACTCATATGCCCATGTGAACTGCATACCAAGCCAAAGCCTGGACTGAACTTGATGTATAGGAGGATGCGATGAAATGCAGCTAGATGGATGGTGTGAGGATCATGCATAAACTGGCTCACAAGGCTAACAGCAAATGTAATATCCGGCCTAGTGAGATAAATCAGCCCAGCCACTAATCTCTAATACTCATTAGGATTGGGAGCAGGTCACCTTCAAGTGCATGCAAATCTGGTCCATGGGAGTAGTCGTCTTGCATCCAAGCATTCCAGTGTCTTTGAACGGGTCCAGTGCCTACTTCCTTTGAGGGAGAATTATTCTTTTCATGGATCTCGCAACCTCGAGCCCAAGGAAGTATTTTAGACATCCAAAGTCTTTCACTTCAAAATGACCCAATTTGAATTTTACATGGCTAATAAACTTAGGATCATCTCCAGTGAGAAAAAGATCATCCACATACACTAGGAGAATCGTACGGCCAGAAGAAGATGAATGGACAAAAACCTGTATGGTCAGAGTGGCACCTCTAAAACCTTAAATCAATGACAACACAAATGAAACACTGGAACCAGGCTTTGGGTGACTGCTTCAAGCCATATATGGACTTTCAGAGTCTGCACACTTTCCCTTTATTCCCCTGAAGCAGGAAGCTAGGAGCAGGGTCCATGTAACCTTCAGTACGATCATCATTGTGAAAGGCATTTTTAATATCAAGCTGGTGGAGGGGCCAATTCTGTGCGGCTGCAAAGGAGAGAAGAACACGCATGGAAGTCAGCTTAGCAACAGAAGCGAAGGTTGCATCATAGTCAATGTCGTAGATTTGACCAAGCTAGCTTCATAACAAGAAATTGAGCCATTAGGATTGTTTTCACTGTAAATTCTCATTTACATCCCAACTTTCTTCTTCCCAGGAGGATGAGTAACCATGTCCCAATTGTGACTGGTTTGAAGAGCACACATTTCCTCCTCACAACTTTCCAAGATGGGTGGTCCATAGCAACTCTAACAACACAAGGAATAATCTCGTTGTCAGTGGCAGGTAGGAAAGCCCAGTAAGAGGGAGAGAGGGCCCAGTAGCAAACATATTTCGCAATGGGATGGATAACAAGTAACACACTATTGAACACCTTTCCGAAGAGCTGTAGGCAAATCAATATCAGTAGGAACCACAAAAGGGAAAACTGAAGTAGGAATTATAGGAGTTGAAGGTAAAGGAGATGTAGGACTAGTGATACTTACAGGATCCCCCATTTGGGAGGATTGAGGTGGTGATGCTGTAGAGGAAGGATCATGCCATCTGCGCCAAATGTAAGTAATCACCCATGTTGTTGCGATGGAGGCTACAAGTCTAGAAGAGCCAATAAGGGCAATGAGAGAGCAGGACAGGACTGATGCGATCCTCATTAAAATAAGGAAACATCCTTAAAGAATGTGACCTCCATGAAAGTGTAAAACCGACGTGACTGAGGACCATGATAAAATTTTGACCTACTGACATCAGTATAGGTGAGGACGAGGCAATCCTCTTGTGTTGCTTGGATACCAAGAAGAAATTCCGGGTGCAAGGGGCGAGGTAGGTCAGTGGTATCACGGTTAGATAGCTGGTATTAGGTTTAGGGTTAGAGAAGAGCAAGAGGGAGAGAGAGAGAGAGAGAGAGAGAGAGAGAGAGAGAGAAATAAAGAGAAGGCTTAGTGAGTTAGAGAACCCTCACTAGCATTTACATTAAGTTGCAGAAATATTACAAGCACACCCAATTACACTACACAAACCCATAATGTTCTAACATAACACAAACTATACTAACAACAATAATAACCCTTAGGGTCCCTTTGAGGCAGTTAGCCAACAGTTTGGAGATAATAGAAGCTGGCCCCAAATTAGATTAAAATATTGTATAATAAAAAATTAGCAACTGAATTAGTATAGGGAAGATTCGATTGAGACAATGTAGAGTAAGGATTAAATATATACACAAAAGAGGAAGAATGGGATTGTGTACAGATAATTTCAGAAAATAAAGATATAATAGAAGAGAATGTAGGTTATTGGAGAACAAAGTGAGAAGGGTTGTTTGTCTCAAGTTTAGTCCCACATTGGACAATCATAGCCTTGTCGCTTCTCTTATAAGGACCCTGGCCTCTCCACTCTTTGCAATTGGTTTTGGGTTTGATGTCCAAATTTATCATGGTATCAAAGCAGATCTGTCCCCACTCCACATTACACAGTTCATTTCTCCACGTGGTCTGGCTCAGTCCAGCCAACACATGCGGGGGCGTGTTAAATTTAGTCCCAGATTGGTCAATCATAGCCTTCTCTGTCCTCTTATAAAGATCCTGGCCTCTCCACTCATTGCCAATTGGTTTTCAGTGGGATGTCCAAATCTATCAGTTTGCATGCTGCACATTACTCTCTTTTCTATTGAGCAGAGGGGTGATAATTAAGATAGAAATAGAGATGAAGTTTGATTTCGTAAGATGAAAGGGAAAATAAGAGTTAGGATTGTGATACATGAGGTGGTAAGACGGAAATGAGAGACAAGAATCAGGTTTCATGAGACTAACATGAGAGAAAGCTGAGAGTAGCCTTGGTGAGAGAGACCTCTTTAGTCGATCATTTTTCCAAAGTGCCTATGATATCCCACATCGGATAGAGAGAAGAACAGAGCCTGGGCTATGAGGTGCGACCAGACCTTTCATGTAACGACGTGTTTTGGGTGGGGACGGCAAAACGTAACGCCCATGCCAGGAACAAAACCGGGGCACCTAAGCCTAGAACCGGACAATATTGTTGGCATGTGGGTCCAAGTAGTCACAGAATGGTATCAAAGCCGAGGACAGCGCTTCTATAAGGTGGGGGCATTGTCATACCCCACATCAGATAGAGAGAAATCTGGAGCCTGAGCTATGAGGTGTAACCGACCTTTCATGTAACGATGCATTTAGGGTGGGGACGGCGAAACTTAACGCCCATGCTAGGAACAAAGCCGGGACGGGGACCTAAGCCCAAAACCGGACAATAGTGTTGGCATGTGGGTCCGGATTCCTTTTAATACATGTAAATTAGTACAATTCCCCTACAACTTACTTGTATGCATATAATACAGGTACTAAGTCCATGGCTCTATTATTCATTACAATCAGTATTTTGTTCCCATTAGTTATCGAGAATGCCCTTTCTTCCTCTTTTCAGAATATCAGATTCTTCAAACAATGCATGCTTTTGGATCAAAAAGCTTAAGGTTACCTTTTTCAATATATTATCTAAAGTGACTTTGGAGCAGCTTTAGAGCATAGTGACAAATTTCGCCGAAATTCGGCGAAATTTCGCGAAAATAGTCGAATTAGGGATCAAACGAAAATTTCAAAGAAATTTCAGGACTTTTCGATAATTTCGGTATTTTTAAACGAAATTTCGGTGCATTTCGGAAATTTCAGTATTTTTTTTCGAAGTTTTTTTTTTTTCTTTTTCTTTTGCTTTTTAATTAAATTAGCAATTTAGTGATAACTGGTAAGCGGGAATAGCACTCACCTATTATATAGGTGGGCTAGAGTGGGGAGATTTCTTCCCTCACCGATGTGGGACTAAAGAGTGGGGAGATTCACTTCACCAGCTGCTTTCTCACCCCACCTTATGCAGCTGGCAATCATTGACCGCCCTTGAATTAGATGGTGGAGGTCGTTTTTCGTCCCCATCTTCTGCACAATGGATCTATGGATCGTGGGGATAGCATCAGACGGTCGGTTTTTTATTACATGTGACACAGATCTCAAAAGTGACCCTAAAATCATATGACCCCCATCACGCTCAAGCATGGTTTTAGCATCACTTTTTGAGACGTGTACCATGTGTAATAAAAAATCAACCGTCTGATGGTACACTTATGATCCATAGATCCACTGCGCAAAAGATGGGGATGAAAAATGACCTCCACCATCTGATCAAAGGCGGTCAATGCATGCCTAGTGGAGGAGGTGGGGTGAAAAAGCAGCCTTTGGGTGAGTATAACTGTACCCTTTGTCAATTTGTCTTCTATAGTTCTCTGCTTGAGCTCTGTGTCCGTGCTTGGCCACTTGGATCAATTGGCATTTTTTTTTTCAATATTAAATATATTTTATATATATATTTAATCCCCGAAAATTTTCCGAAATGTATCGAAATTAATCCGAAATGTATCGAAATTAATCCGAAATGTACCGAAAACGAAATTTGTCACTATGCTTTCGAAGGCTATTTAAGGTACAAAAAAGAGTATCAATATTACAGTCCACTAGATGGTATAAGATCCATATGAAAGGGAATTAGAGGTCTGAGATATATTTGTTAAATTTTGATGAAGCTCAAACACTAGACTGCACAGTTGAACTATAGAAGAGAAAGTGCGGATTATGGAAATTTTGCTAGCAAATTCACATAACTAATAATCTCAACAATTATAACTGCAATATGATGTGCACTTACCTGTCCAGGTCCGCCTCCAAATCCACCATTTTTGTCCTGTATGATAACAAAACCAACCAACTGGGTAAGCAACATTATAACTGATATAGAGAAACATATAGCTACCAGATGGACCCAGTAGAGATAAACTTTCAGTTGTCATCAAGAGAAAGAGTTGTTTCTATTTTCTTTCAATATTTAATATAAATTAAGGTAATCAACTAAAGCTTGTGAATACCCTTAATAGCATAATAAATATTCGGTCCTTTTAAAACATGGAGATAACCTGAAATCGAAGCATGAAAAATGGAAAAACGTCGAAACAAAGTCAAGCAACTGGATTCAGTTGAAACTTCATACCTGACAACGGCAGAGAAAATCAACCACATCCATCTCTATTTCAAAGTCGGACTCTCCCAATAAAGAAAGGGAATGAAGGATCCAATAACATATCCAAGGGCGGCTAGCACAGAGAAGTATTGGAAGTATAAAAATGAAAATTAGAAAAGATATAGTCCTCCTCAAAGTATGTTAACATTTTTTAATAGACAGGAACAAATAAAAGTCGCTTTCTCTTCACCCATAAACCCCAGTAGAGGCACAAAGGGGTAGGGTGCCTAAGGTTTATGTCTGGAAAGATATAAGGCAAAAGTTTGCTAGGGCCTAAATTCACACCTGAATCCAACTTGTTTATTATTCAGGCCAACAAATTAGGCTCTGGCATAAATGGACAGGGCCTGGTAGTCTCAGACCGGGACTAACTCAACCACATGTCCGGTTTTTTAATTGGGCCTCAATTTAAGGCCCTTGCCTGGCACACTAGGACAAACATCGGGGCCTGGTAGTCTCGAGCCAGGACTAAACCAACCACGTGTCCAGAATTTTAATTGGGCCTCAATTTAAGGCCCTTACCTGGCCCACTAGGACAAACATCATGCCCAGACCCAGCCCGTGGCACCTTCCCAGCCTATTTGCACCCCTAAACCCAATAAACATCTTTGATAATAAAAACAGATCATAATTACTGAAATAGATTAGAAATTCTGAAATTTGCATGATGAGTTGCATCCAAGAAACCAACGAACCACAAGTAACTTTTCACACAAATAAAAAACACTATATTCTTAATTAATACAGAATTGTTGTGTTCATGAATCTATCACCGTCTAAATACAGTTAATTATCAACCCCATGCTTTAATTCAAGCACCACAATACCACATTGGAGTGTAATATGTACTTCACCTTAAAACAGATGGTAAATGATTTGATCATCTTTGCATGATAACCAATTCAATGAAAATAGAAAATGTTTTATTCACTAAGAATGTAACAGCTTGCTTCTTTTAAGACTTGTACAATATGCTATCTAGATTTAACTCATGAAGGCCATAACTATAATATTCTACTGACGAATATAAAATGGAAGCCTTAATGGTAGGTTAAGGCAAAAATCATGTATTACGTTACAAAAAGAATTTATAGTCTTGATGTAATTATCTGGACCATAATTACCAAGGAACCCATTTCTCACAAGTACCTATGTATCTCTCTTACCATTTCCCAGATTTGATTCTTAAATCTTACTAATTACTGCAACAAAATATTGCATACTGAAATTTTTCTCACGTTTGTTTTCCTCATTTTTCTCACATCCATGTCTAAGTCTAGTGACTATGGCGCGGACGCATTCCAGTATGAGTATCTTGTTTTGTTTCCACAATCTAAACTCGTAAACGCCTTACGACAGCCTAAGCAAAACAATAAAAATTATGCCTCAAAGATAAATGGACAATCTAAAGTCTCAATAGGGTGTTTCCTTATCAGTAACTTGACAAGATGGACCATAGATTTACACGATCACAAAAAATATAAGGAATACTGCGATAGTTGTGGAAGGAACAAGACAAAAACATCAAATGTGATCGCACATGACATTCAGAAAATAGAAAACTCCACTTCGATCAACATCATTAATGTGAGGCATTGTAGCAATGAAACAATTTAGTTAAAGTGAACTTAATAGATGGAAATTTTATTTTGTTATAAAATAAGATTCTCTCCTATACTTTTCGAAGGAGACGAAACTTGATTAAATTTTACATATGCTCTGAATTATGATTATCAAGAACCATTTTCTAAGCAAGTGACAGGTAACTATTTCTATTCTACGACAAAAAGGTTAAAAACTGTACAGAATACTACACAGACGGCTAGGACTAGCCCAATAATACAAACGCATTTTAAATAAACCATAGTAAAACTCATAGTGACCTATTATTTCTACACTTCAGAACCAATTTGTGGATATTGAAAGAGCCATATTTTCCACCTGTAATAAGGAGAGAAGGAAAGACTTGTGACGGGATTGGGACGGTATCTCAACAGAAGGTTGACATTTTTGTAACCCCGGTGTTGTAGGTTCAATCCCAGCTAACGCCTCACAAATGAGAAGAAAAATAAATAAATAGAATGTATTTGTTGTCTTGTGTACATATGTAGAATAACAGATTTGCCCTTTGGCTTATACAATTACAGATTTTCCTATTGTGGTAATTAATAGTAAGAGGAAGAAATAATCTTATATAAGAAAAAGCATGTACCCCCCAAAAAAAAACAGAAGTTGGACGTATCTAGAGGAAGGACCTGCAACTTGCTTCAGAATCATTAAAAACAATCCCGAGCTTTGTGTTGGTGAACACATAGCAACTTGAGTATTCATAGAATTCCAGAAAACTTGAATATATCGCTTATTTACCCTCTCTCACGCAAAATGATAGATTGTGATCGGTTCAAGCACGAAAAACTGGATTTGCAGCCACATATAAAAAGACTTTTGAGGATGAGATTAGGGTTAGTTTGTTAGGATTAGATTGGAAGGAGAAAAAGAAATTACTTAGGAATCAGAGATTTAACCAAAAAAATGCCTAGTTAAGGTTGGAGTCCCCTCCAGCCTTTATATTAATACCGAATGACAAGACTAAAATGACAGTCTTGTTTAGGAGGATTGTTGTTTCAAGTGGTGGTTTTAATATTAGGAAAGCGGTAATAGGTTGAGGGTTTTAGGTTTAGGGTTAGAGAAGAGAAGTGAGGAAGAGAGAAATATAGAAATAAGCAGAAGGCTTAGTGAGTAAGAGTAAAGAGACCCTCACTAGCATTTATATTAAGTTGCAATATTACATACACACGCCTACAGATACTACACACACCACACCATACATTACATTATAGCATCATATGAATATCCTAACACTCCTCCTAAAGCTGGAGCGTGGATATCCAACATGCCCAGCTTGACAACCACATCACGTAGAGTACTATATGTCTGCCAACTACTGTGAGGATGCAACATCAACCAGTTTCAAGGACTTATCCCAAACCTTTTCCCAAACAAAATGGATGTCGAATTCAATGTGTTTTGTCCTTTCATGAAGTACGGAGTCTGAAGCAATCTTCTTAGTGGCTTCATTATCACAATGAAGTGGTATGGAACTGCTTGTAGGAAATCTTAAATTTGAGAGAAATTGAACGCAACCATAAGATCTCGCAATTGCCATTTGCAATCGCATGATACTCAACCTCAGCACTAGACCAGGAGACCACCAGATGCTTTTTAATTTTCCATGCAACCAAATTGCGTAAGAGAAATTCACAGTAGCCAAAAGTAGAACGACGATCAGTGACCGAACCAGCCCAGTCTGCATTTGTATATCCAAAAATACACGTGAACATGAGATAAATACAGTAATCCACAACCTGGACTAACCTTGAGGTACCGGAGAATGCGAGGAACAACCGCTAAATGAGAGATGCAAGGTGCATGCATAAACTGGCTGACTAAGCTAACGGCAAACGTAATTCTGGTTTGGTGCAAGTGAGATAAATCAAGCAGCCCACAAGACGCTGATACTCGTAGGGATGAGATAGGAGCTCACCTTCACTAGCATGAAGAGATAGCTTATGGTCCATAGGAGATGTAGCGAGCTTACAATCAAGCATTCTAGTATCACTGAAGAGATCCATCATATACTTCTGCTGGGAGAGAAAAAACCATTTTGTAGAGCGAGCTACTTCTACCCCAAAAATAACTTCAAATGCCTAAATCTTTCATTTCAAAAATACAGCCAAGCTCACTTTTTGCAAGAGAGATAAGAGAAGTCATCTCTCATAAGAATAATATCATCCACACAGACAATGAAAATTGCTCGACCAGCAGAACTTGACTAAATGAATAAAGTGTAGTCAGAGTGACAACTCTAAAATTTTAAATCAATAATCAAGCTACTGAAGAGATGAAACCAGGCCCTAGGCGACTACTTCAACCCATAAATTAACTTTCAAAGTCTTCAAACTTTCTCGGTCTCCCCTTGATGTAGGAAGCATGATGGGGACATCGTTTACAGACCATATCCCGCGTACCGGCATTGGAAGAAGCGGAACGGAAACGGAAACAAGAACCAGACTTAGGGAATCTGCGTATTTGAGCAATGCGCAGTCAATCGATCGACTGTGGCCAGGAAAACTTATTTTGGCGAATATATATATATATATATATATATATATATATATATATATATATATATGCTTCGATCGATCGAGCACTCTTGTCGATCAATCGATTGTTTAGTGACCAGAGAGCTATATTTTATATATATGCTCGATCGATCAATGCTTCACATTGATCGATCGATTTTTCACGAAAATAAGTTCCATCAGAATTCGAAGTTCAGTTTTGAGGGCATACTTGTCTACTTTTTAGTAATTGTTTTAGGGTTTTCCTTTGTTTTAGAGGCCTCCTATATAAGATCTTTTAATAAACAATGTAATTAGTTTTTTATTATTGAATGAAAAGAGACTTGCTTTTGTGCAAACCCTATAAAGCTTGAGAAGAGTTTTCAACCGAGCGAGTGAATCCTTCAAACCTTGAGTGAGCAATCTTTCTCGTGCGACTTGGTGCGAAGCCAACGTACAATCGTGGTGTGAAGCTTCGGAAAATTCTTGGAGTAAAGCCTTGAAAATCTATCCCTTTTAGTTCTGTCTTTCTAAATTATTGTCAGGTAATATCTTCCTTATTTCCATTGATAAAAGATCAAAATCCCAAATTGTTCCCCTTTTACTCAATTATTTTAAGCTTTATTTCATTTAAAATCTCCGATGATCGAGAGACAATATTGCGATTGTCAATCGATGCCCTAAACTAAAGCAAAACTCGAGTTCCCTCATCGGAGCCGTTTTTCTAGATCCGAAAATTTTCACGCATGCGAATGCTAAAATGGATTAATCTAATTGTTTTATTGAATTCATTGAATTAATTTCATGTGTTGAAAGATTTTGAATATTTTCACTATTCAATTTATTCTAAAGTTAATCCCAAATTCACATATTAGGGTTTTAGCGTTTTGTCCTGCGTCAGTTATGGTATCAAAGCACAGTCTTAGTTTAGGGTTGTCTGTATCATATAGATTTTAGGGTTCACTTGATTTTAGTATACTTTGTCTTACACCATCTAGTCTCGCATTATTCCGTCATGGATACCAGTAGCTTAGAAGCCCTGATTAGAGATCTCGCATCTAAAGTGATCGCTAGTCAAACCCGGATGGATGAGTACATCGTTGATCAACAAGCCCGGCATAAGGCTTTAGAGACCCGTTTCGAAGAGATCAATGAGCTCATTGTTGAGAATCACAATAGAGTCAACAACCGTGACCATAGGAGAGATGTTCCTCCCCGACATGAGATCTAAACCAATCTGGATGATAAAGTCATGAAATCGGTGAAAATGGATGTCCCTACTTTTGGCGGGAAAAGACAACCCAAAGTCTTTCTCGAATGGATCGCCAGCATGGAAAACTACTTCGAGTAATATGCCATGTCCGAAGAGCGCAATGTCAAATTTGCCAAAGTCAAGCTTATGGGTCAAGCTAGAGTTTATTAGTTGGGAGTAGAGCGTCATAGGCAAATCCAAGGTCTTCGTCCTATTTCCACGTGAGCTGAAATGAAAGTCCAACTGCACGAAAAATACATTCCCATATCATATGATGAACGTATCCTCGATTAGTGGCAGTCATTGCATCAAGGAGATTCCCCAATCACAGAGTACAACGATTAGTTTGAAGACTTGATGACTCAGGTTGATGTCGATGAGCCAGCAAAAGTTAGCCTCTCCCGATTTCGAATGGATCTTCGCCCAGAATTACAGAGGGGACTCATTCCTTTATCCCGTTGCGGATCTCAAGGAATGTTTTGTTGGGGTTGAAGAATTGGAACGGTATCTCGACACCCCCAGTAATGACCGATCTAAGTCTTCCAAGCTTAAGTATCAATCTAATCCTATAGAAAAGGGAAATAATGCCTCTAGTCAATCTTCAAAACCCGTGATTCCTCAGATTGACAAAGGAAAGGGACAATTGATCAAAAACTCTAGGCGTGCTCTGCAACAATGTTATAAGTGTCAAGGTTTTGGTCACTTTGCATCCCAATGTCCCAGTACCCTGATTATTCAGGAACATGCCGACAAAGAAAGCAATGAGTTACCCGAAGAAGTGTATGAACCATGTGACACGCCAAGTGATGACGGAGGTGAAGTTCCGTTCAAAATCGTAGGTTGCATTAGGATAGTTCCTATTACCGGAGACAGCGTTGATAGCGTGTCCATACCAAGTGGATCATTAGAGTCGGTAGTAGCATATCCTCATTCTAAATTGCATGGGATTAACAATCAGAATTTATTGAACATTGGAAATATGCCTAATCACACTAACACATTGAACATGTTTAATGAATTTGATACTAACGGATTTGTGTTAATTCCTGACAGTCTCGAGCATGTGAAATCTTTTCCAATCTCAGAAAAGGGTAAGGATAGAGGCCAAAATTTTCCTCTAGACAAGGGCAATCATATGATAGTTGCCATAACGGATCTTACGCCTATTCTAGATCCCACAACCCCGCCCTTTGATCCATTCCTTATTGAGGGCCCAATCGAGCGACACCCATTTACCCAGTTTCTATCCTGTACCTTACCTGTGCAATATGAGAAAGGATCGAATGAGAAAGACATAGGATTTCCAAGCTTCCATGCCATTGAAGGTAATAATCAGGAGTATCTCACTGTGTGGAAAGGTAAGCCAAAAGTCGAGCTTTCGGAGTGCACCATCCATCGGTTCCCTAACTCATCGGAGATGAGTTTTTCCCACCGGGGGAGTATTGATGGAGACATCGTTTACGGACCATATCGCGCGTACTGGCATTGGAAGTAGCGGAACGGAAACGAAAACCAGAACCAGACTTAGGGAATCTACGTATTGGAGCAATGCGCAGTCAATCGATCGATCTCAGGTTTCGATCGATCGACTGTGGCCAGGAAAACTTATTTTGGCGAATATATATATATATATATATATATATATATATATATATATATATGCTTCGATCGATTGAGCACCCTTATCGATCGATCGATTGTTTAGTGACCAGAGAGTTATATTTTATATATATGCTCGATCTCGATCGATCAATTTTTCGCGAAAATGAGTTCCATCAGAATTCGAAGTTGAGTTTTAAGGGCATACTTGTCTTTTTTTTAGTAGTTGTTTTAGGGTTTTCTTTTATTTTAGAGGCCTCCTATATAAGGTCTTTTAATAAACAATGTAATTAGTTTTTTATTATTGAATGAAAAGAGAGTTGCTTTTACGCAAACCCTAGAAAGCTTGAGAAGAGTTTTCAACCGAGGGAGTGAACCTTCAAACCTTGAGGAGTGAGCAATCGTTTCTCGTGCGACCTGGTGCGAAGCCGACGTACAGCAGTGGTGTGAAGCTTCGGAAAATCCTTGGTGTGAAGCCTTAGAAATATATCCCTTTTATTTTCGTCTTTCTAGATTATTGCCAGGTAATATCTTCCTTATTTCCATTGATAAAAGATCAAAATCCCAAATTGTTCCCCTTTTACTGAATTATTTTAAGTTTTATTTCATTTAAAATCCCCAAGCAGTTGAGAGACGAAATTGCGATTGTCGATTAATGTCCTAAACTAGAACGAAACTCGAGTTCCCTCATCGAAGCCGTTTTTCAAAATCGAGAAATTTTCACGCATGTGGACGCTAAAATGGATTAATCTAATTGTTTTATTGAATTCATTAAACTAATTTTATGTGTTGAAAGATTTTGAATATTTTCACTATTCAATTCATTCTAAAGTTAATCCCAAATTCGCATATTAGGATTTTAGCATTTTGTCCTGCATCAAAGCAAGGTGGAGGATCCATATATAATTTCCTCAGTCATATAAATTTTCTACTTTCGAAGCAGAAAAGCATTCTTCACATCTAAGTGGTGAATTTGATTTGCCGCACCTGGAAAGAAGTCAACTTTGCCACTAGAGCAAAGGTAGCATCATAATCAATATCGTAGCTCAGCATGAATCCACGAGCAACAAGGTGGGCCTTATACCCTGCAACACTGCCATCAGGACTACGCTTTACTCCAAAAACCCACTTACAACCCATAGTCTTCTTGTTAGGAGGTAGGGAACCATGTCCCAAGTATGATTACCCTCAAGGGCATTCATCTACTCTATCATAGCTGCTTTCCATGTAGGATGGGAGAGGGGAGTATAAACAGTAAGGGGGAACAATGACGATATCAATAGTCGATAGAAAGGCCTTGTAAGAAGAGGAAACAACATGAAAACATATTTTGCAGCAGGGTACGGGGTACTACTATGGTTTAAAATACTGGTTCTCCAGTACGTATCGTCCAGCTCCAAAACTAGTAGGTATCGTCCATTACGTACCAGTTTTGGATGATACATTGGTATGTATCGTCTATACATTACCAATATATATATGTAATGCACCGGCACGATACATTTAAAGTATCATACCGGTGGCCTCCAAAACCGATATGTACTGTCCAATACATACCAGTTTTGGACAAGATTTTGACTCATTGGTAGTACATGAACGAGCCCCCTAACGAAAAGCACTAGGTAAATCAAGATCGGATTAAGTAGAGGAAGTCAGCACAAGGGTAGAGCTCTCAATTTTTATCTTTCTATGTAGAAGGTTGAGGTGGAGGCCTGACAGAGGATGATCTATGCATGTGTTTGCGAGCATAAGTGTGAAACTGCTTTTGTTGTTGTAAGAGAGGCTGCATAGGAGTGGAATAGGTGTAGTGGAGTTGGCTTTGTAGAAGCAGTGGGAGAAGAAATGGGAGGTTGATTGTAGGAGTGGTGGAGGGCAATGATGTTAATGAGGGCACTGGGCCGAGGGACTGAGGAAGAGGGAACAGATCAGCAACAGGTGCAGGGAGATGAGATGATTCAAACTGATGAAAGGAAAAATAAGGGACGTGGTCAAAGAAGGTACCATCCCAGGATGTAAAAAAGTTTCAAATTTTGGGATCATAGCACCGATATCCCTTTGACACCCCTAAAGTAACCAATGAAAACGCATTTAATGGCACGATCATATAATTTCTGCTGATTAGGATGGATATTTTGATCAAAGCATGTACACAAATACTCGAGCCTCAATGGGAACATAGATCAGTAGGAAGAAGAACCAAAAAAGGAGTGTAACCATCAAAGATCCTAGACGGAGTACGATTATTAAGAAACATGTTGTAAGCAAGGCCATTTCTTCTAATACTTCCTTACCACTTCCTTTTTCTCCTGTTCTCAATTTTTATTTTCTTAATAGATTTATCACTCACTTGGCAGCTCAACCTTGCATCTCATTCTTCTAGCCACTCTCTAAAACACACAGAAGCTACTGATGCTAACTTAATATAAAACTATATTTGAAGATTTTGTTTAATACAACAATTCACGCACAAAAAAGGTTATGTATTTAAAAGATATTATTGATAAATGCTTTATGCGTATTCCTTCTACAATTTTCATAAAGGGGAACTATTACATGTCTTAATAAGATTGAGCATCGAGTAAAAGAAATGCCAATCAAGTATCATATGACAACTGGCCATACACAAAACCCACATAAATCTCGAAAAATGTATATATGTGTGTGTATGATCTGGGAACAATTGTCAATGAGTGAACTCCCACAAAGCAAGCTACCTCAACAAAGGTTTATTTATAATTGGATTTTGGACAGTGAAGCTATATCCAGTATCATATGACAACTGGCCAATCACAAAAAACCTACATAAACCTCGAAAAATGTATGTATGTGTGTATGATCTGGGAACAATTGTCAGTGAGTGAACTCCGACAAAGCAAGCTACCTCAACAAAGGTTTATTTATAATTGGATTTTGGACATGAAGCTATATCCGGTATAGAAAATACAACTAAATCCAGTGCATGATCACGCTTAGACAAAATGTAAAGACGTACTTGGCATCCAACACATGGTAGCTCGGCGCAAGTATCCTCAGTCCTCTTGTCAAAAATTCAACATGTTTATCGCGCCACAACTCCAGCCTATAGAGGAGCAAAATGATGGTTACATTGATTGAAAGAAGGATATGGTGAATTTCTACTTACAAAGGAGAAGTTAAACACAACACAACCACATTATAAATCTATCGTAAATAAGTAGCTAGATGTGTTTTACTCCATCCCAGTTAATCAATTCTTTAAGAACAACGTAATTTACAGAATAGCAATTCATGTTATTATATTAGACTTGAACAATCAATTTGCGTAAAACGGGGCCATCTTTTTATGAAAATATCGACAACCCATCATTTAAAATTGAATAAGATGGACTCCTATATGGCCATTATTATATACATGTATATATAGAGAGAGTGAGAGAGAGGCCCAGGGATGTGCGCGAAAGCACGGTTCATCTGTGTGTTCGAATCAGCTGGACTCCACATGGCACCCATCCAAGGGATCGGGTGCCACGACAAACTTGCCCAAGGATGATCAGGTCCATCTAAAAAAGAAAAACTAAAAAGGTTGTGTATCCACAATCCAAAACTTGGTCAAAGGTGCAAATTTTCAATGCACCAGGTTCAGGCGCGAGGATGGGAAATTTTGACCACTTTTTTTTAAGGGCAAAAAAGTTGTAAAAGCGAATTTTTTTTAAATCGCGTGCCACATGGCTGATCACTCCAAAACGGGTGTTGTTTTGGAGATCACATGGCAGTGATCTATCATTCGAACGCACGGATCATGTCGTGCATTTAAATGCATGGTCCATTTTTCTATATCTGTACCCTGTATCTAAAATGATAATATAATTCTCGTTGTATTTCGCTACATGGTCCAATTTTCATATTCCCAATAATGCCCCTCATATCAATAGCCATATATGATTTTCCTTCCAATTTTGCCCCTCCAAAGTCTTTTAAATGACAATAATAAGTGTGAATGCATTTATTGCAATTTTCATATTCCCAATAGTGCCCCTCATATCAATAGCCATATACGATTTTTCTTCCAATTTTGCCCCTACAAAGTCTTTTAAATGACAATAGTAGGTGTGAATGTATTTATTGCAATTTTCATATTCCCAATAATGCCCCACATATCAATAGCCATATACGATTTTCCTTCCAATTTTGCCCCTCCAAAGTCTTTTAAATGACAACAGTTGGTGTGAATGCATTTATTGCAAGAAAAAATGGCTATGGTGCCTTTATTTTCAATCCAAAGTTCTTCCTTCTCAACCGAAGTTTCACATGCTTAAACTATGATTAGTTTGTATCAGATGATAGGAGATCATTTCTCATCCCAATTTTCTTCATAACATATTTTGAGATCAATTTTCTATCATCGAACGGCCAAATTTTGAATTCAAAAGGAACACATCCCAACAAAGTGATCAAAGAACCACTCATCACGTATGCCATGATCTTGTTATTTTTTGGGATGTTTACCCCGTGGAATCAAAATCTGTCTGTTCAATGGTATGCCTATAATCTCAAGATCTATCGTGTCAAATTTTGGGACGAAAGATTTCTTCATCGTATGATTCAATGCAGTCAATGACTTGAAAGTACGTGAAACGCGAGTCGAAAAGAAAGAATCATTGGTTATAAATAAAGATACCCTAATTACCGCATGGTCGATCACAATGCATTTATGACAAGGGTACCTTTATTTGCATAACCGAATTAGAAGAAGAATCTTTTGTTATAAATAAAGGGGCCCCCTACGCTAAAAATCATTGAATGGATCAGACGCTAGAATTTTTCGTCCCAATTAATCTTCCACTAGAATCAGACAGTCAGTTTTTATTCCATGTGACACAAATCCAAAAAAGTTATTTGGACATCACGTTTGAGCGTGATGTGTGTCACATGATTTTGAGGTTAATTTTGTAGTATCAGTAAATAGACCGTCTACTGGTACAGCAGCAATATCAAGATCATTTGTGTCTAAGATTGGAATGAAAATGATCTCCAGCGTATGATTCAAAGCACCCAATAGTTTTAAGCATAGGTGCCCTCCAAGATTTGGTAGATGCAAAAATAAAGAGTACCCTTAGGACCATAGTGATCAAACCCACATTTTTTTCGGAAAAAACGCATTTAAAATGCGTGTTTTTGAAAAAAAGAAAAAAAACTCCGGAAAAAACGTTTTTTTCAAAAAAATCTCGTTTAAAAAAAAACGCGTAAACGTGTTTTAAACCCATTTATTTTTTTAAATACGTTTTAAACCCCTTTTTCCCGTTTAAAACCCTTGTTTGGTCAAAACATGTATATTTTTTATTTTTTATAACTATTAATATATTTTTTATTTTTGTAATTTTCTCCCTTTTTTCTCGAAATTACCCAAATTTACCCTTTTTGTATATTTTCGGAGCCATTTTATTATCGTGCCTATACTTGGTCACCATGCTTGTGACAACTATTGAGAGAAGACGAAATAGTCCTAATGTCTAATGGTAACTCTATTTACAACCCAAGATTTTTCCTTTCTAACCTAAGTTTTATCTGCTTTAACTGTTGGCTGCTTTAAATCAGATGATGAATATCGTTATTCTTCCGAATCTTCCACACAATTGATCTTGAGATCATATACAAAACAATGATTTAGGGTTAGGGTTTAGTAATAGGAAGAAGAAGAAGAAGAAAGAAAAGTAAAAAAATATTAGGGTTGAGTCAATGTGACCCAAATCCCCATGTGAATTATTATTTATATCATCTTAGCACATTCACGTATTACATGGTTCCAGAGTTAGGTGAATTGTACAACTTAAAATTCACCTAACTACACACATACCCAAAGTTAATTACTACACACCCATACAATGGAAATAACATCTCTAACACTCCCCCTCAAGTTGGAGTATAGAGTCTCTTGCCACCAACACCTTTAGTCAAGATGTCGGCAAGTTGATCCTCAGTTCTAACTTGTGGAATACCGATTTCTTTAGACTCGACCTTCTCGCGAATATAGTGACAGTCCACCTCAATATGTTTTGTTCTTTCATGAAAGACAGGATTCTCTACAATATGATGAGCGGCCTCATTGTCACCATACAAAGTAATTGGAGAGGACAGAGCAATTCTCAGGTCAGACAAGATGAATTTAAGCCACATGCCTTCTCTTGCACCTTGGGACATGACATGGTACTCTCCCTCAGCACTGAAGTTTGATACTACATGTTGCTTCTTAGATTTCCATGTGACCAAATTACCTCCCAAGAAGTTGCAATATCCGGTAGTTGATCTCCTATCATCCAGAGACCCGGCCCAATCAGCATCAGTAAATATCTCCACATCCAAATGACCATGATTTTATAAAGAAGTCCTTTGCCAGGACTTCCTTTCAGATACCTCAGGATCCTGTGAACAACATCCAAGTGTATTGTCCTTGGTGAGTGCATATATCGACTCACTACGCTTACTGCATAAGCAATGTTCGGACGAGTCATGGTTAGATAAATCAGTTTACCAACTAATCTCTGATGGGTACGTGGATCCTTGAGCAAATCACATTCTTCACCGTTTAATTGGTGATTTTGTTCAATAGGGGTCACAGCAAGCCTACACCCCAAAAGCCCCGTATCATGAAAGAGGTCTATGGTATACTTCCGCTGGGATAATGATATGCCCTTCTTAAATCTCACCACTTCAATGTCAAGGAAATATTTCAAACTTTCCAAATCTTTAATTTCAAATACTCTACTCAAATACTCCTTCAGTTTAAGAATCTCATGACTATCATCACCAGTAATGATGATATCATCAACATAGACTAATATGACAGTCATCTTGATCCCCCTTTTTACAAATAGAGTATGATCATAGTGACTTCTTCGGTACCCAATTCTCATAATAGCATCACTAAATTTTTGAAACCAGGCCCTTAGGGATTACTTTAATCCATAGATAGATTTCTTCAATCTACACACTTTTCCCTTCTCTCCTTCTTTTATAAACCCAGGAGGAAGATCCATGTAGACTTCTTCCTTGAGATTACCATGAAGAAATGCACTCTTCACGTCAAGCTGAGATAGTGGCCAGTCTTTGTGTGCAGCCAGAGATAACAATACCCTGATTGTGTTAGACTTGGCTACAGGTGCAAAGGTGTCTTGATAATCAACTCCTTGTGTTTGAGTGTACCCCTTTGCTACAAGCCTTGCTTTGTATCTTTCAACAGTACCATCAGGTCTATACTTAACTGTATACACCCATCTGCAACCAACAACTCTCTTTCCTTCTGGGAGTTCAACAATTTTCCATGTTTGATTCTGTTGCAAAGCATTCATCTCTTGAATCATAGCATCCTTCCATTTTGGTTGCAACAAGGCATCAGAAACAGTAGAGGGAAGGGTGATAGAATCAAGAGAACAAATGAAACCATAATGAGATGATGAGAGGTTGTGATATGACACATACTTACTGATGGGATGATGAGTGCACGATCTAGGAAGTTTTCTGTGAGCAATGGGTAGATGAAGATCAGAAACAAGAGGACCCTCTTCGGGTAAGGGATCCTGGTCGGTATTCTGAGGTGACTCATCCACATTCTCATGCGCAATGGCTTCACCAACACTTCTGTTGTTCCTTCGCACATACATCTTTCCCTTTCCATATTTATCAAAGGTGGGTTGTTCACTTTGCTATGGCTCAACAACTTCATCATCCACTTCTTCATAATCTTCACCATCTCCCATAGGTAAAGCTCTAAACATCTCGGAGTGCTCTTCATTGTTACATTGTTTCTCCCCCTGAAGAGGACTCGGAGGACGAAAAAAAGGAGTGCCCTCAAAGAATGTGACATCCATGGTGACTATCACACGACAAGTGAGAGGGTCAAAGCACTTGTATCCTTTCTGAGAAGAGGGATACCCAATAAAAAGACACTTGGTAGCCTTAGGATCAAGTTTACTCCGTTGAATGTTGAGGATGTGAGTAAAACATAAGGAACCAAAGATGCGTGGTAACACTAAAAACAAAGGGCGATGAGGAAACACAAGTTGAAAGGGAGAATGTCCTTCCAGAATAGGTGTAGGTAGTCGATTGATGAGGTAGGCAGCGATGAGAACAGCTTTACCCCAGAGATATTTAGGAACCTTCATATCAAACAATAGAGATCGAGCGACCTCAAGAAGATACCTATTTTTCCTCTCAGCAACCTCATTCTATTGGGGGGTATAAGGACAAGTAGTTTGCCACACAATTCCATGAGAGTGAAGATAAGATTGGAGAATGTGAGAGGAATATTCCCCACCATTATCCGACCGAAGAACCTTAACATGCCCATTAAATTGTGTGCTAACTAGTCTGTGAAACAGAGAAGAAATAGAGACAACTTCATCTTTGGTGCGCATAAGAAAAAGTATAGTGAGTCTAATACAGTCATCAATAAAACTAATAAAATATCGATAACCATGTAAAGCAGTAACAGGGGAAGGCCCCCACATATCAGAGTGAATAATTTCAAAAGGAATAGCACATTTACTACCACTCAAGGGATAAGAATTGTGAATATGTTTAGATAATTGACAAGTTTCACAATTAAACAAACTACTATCAAATCCATGAAATTTTTCCGGAAATAAGAGTTTTAAACGACTAATATGAGGATGGCCACAGTGGGAGTGCCACAATCTAGCTTCATCAACAGAACCACCATAGCTGCAGGAGGAGATGCACCACGCAAACCTTGAAAGAGGTAGAGTCCCTTCTCTTCAGTACCATGACCAAGGATCTTCCCCGATTTCAGGTCCTGAAAAACACAATGTGATGGAAAGAATGTCTTATTACAATGTAAGGTATTGGTAATTTTACTGATAGATAATAGATTCATAGGCATGTTAGGAACCAAAAGAGTAGAGTCAAGGGACAAGGTGCCTAATGGAACACTCCATTTACTGTTTACAGGAACAAGGGATCCATCAGCAATGTGAAAATGAATAGAATCAGAAAGACTAGACACGGATGAAAATAAATCTATCATACTACACATGTGATCCGCAGTCCCAGAATCGATGATCCATGGGGACTGAGAGGTTAAGGTCACATGGGCAGACCCATAGATACCTGACTCAGCTATGTGGGAGAAAGATGTTTGTCCCTGTGTTGTCGTCATGCGCTGAAGGCGGCCTTGGAGATCTTGAAGTTCTCTCTGTAAGCTCTGAAAATCAAATGGAGGGGGAGTTGAAGGAGGGATGCTCTGACCAACAACTGGACTAAAAGTTTCCTCAGTGGAGGACTAAAATGCGCGACGTGGAAGAAATTTTGGTTTCCCATGTAATTCCCAACATCTTTCTCTAGTATGACCCTTTTTGTCACAGTGAGAACACAACAATTTCTCTCTTTCTTCACTGGAGAGGCCCCCACGACCACCACCTTTACCACCAAATTTGCCTCTACCACGACCAAAAGAAGTGAAGGATGGTAGGACAGATCTCTCAGATATATCACCACCAGGACTCTGCATAAACTGTTGCTTGCTCTCCTCATGCTGAAGGAGGGCATACACAGTACCAAGTAGAGGACACTCCTCACTGCCTAGAATGTTTGATTTGACATTCTCATATTCAGGTCTAACCCCTTTTAGGAAGTCAAACACTCTCCTCCTTTCAGTATTTTTACTAGCCTTGCTGGCACACGAGCTGCACAGTTCTTCTTGATACTAGGCTAATTCATCCCACAAACTCCTCATTTGAGTGTAATATTCTCCAATAGTCTTATCACCTTACTTCATAGTGTTAATTTTGTCACTAACTTGAAACATCTAAGTGAGGTTTTATTTCTGCAAGAACGCATCCCTCACAGCCTCCCATAATTGTTTTGCATCACTGGCATATATAAAGGAATCACTAATGTCTGGTTGCATGGAATGTAGCAGCCATGTCATGACAGTTAGATTGTCACTTTCCCAATCAATATACTTAGGGTCATCTTACTTTGAGTTTTTGGATATTCCCGTAAATGTAATCCAATTTTTTCTTCATCCCTATGTACATAGCAACAGACCTTGACCACAAAAGATAATTGGCTCCATTCAACTTCTTTGTAGTAATTTGTAGGTTATAAGAGGTATCTCCCCCGCTAACAATCCCGGATTTATTCTCGTCCGTGATGAGGAGATATCGAGATCAAAACGTTTAAAAGAAAGAGAAGATCGGCAACTTTGACAAGACCAGCAGTTATCACAAGACCACTGTTGCAGACACAAATTTCACAAGACAACTTGAACCAGTAGCTTCGAAACTCAAACACTTAGATTCCACGAGGCAAGTCCAGCAGCTCCATCGAGAATCAACAGTTGTTGCATACATCACAGATCAGCAGCTCCATCTAGAATCGATAGCTCCAGCAGGCACAAGTTCAGCAGGTACCGTCACAGTGATGACAAATTTTCTCAGTGTGATCACAAATCTTTACAAAAACCTTGCAATCTGGGCACATTAGCGTTTGTATACAGTCTCTCAATGAGTTTTCATGCAAAAGCCCCAGAGATTTCAAGATTTAATGCTCTGAAACAAAAAATTGCATAAATAGCTCCACGAGGAAGACGACAATGGAGGTCTTCAGAACTCCATGAAGGAGTCTTCAAATCGCAACACCACAGAAGGGAAAGTTGTTCAGCTTGAGAATCAGATCAAAACCCTCCAAAAATAATCGAGAAAAGATGTCAAAAAGGTTGCTGACGTCAGTATGATGGCATCCTGCTGACGTCGGCAATGCTGTGGATGGCTTAGGGTTATAAAGCTTTCTAGGTTTGGTTTGTGTTGGCTCTGATACCAAGACAAAACAGTGATTTAGGGTTAGGGTTTAGTAATAGGAAGAAGAAGAAGAAGGAGAAAAGTAGAGAAATATTAGGGTTGAGTCAATGTGACCCAAATCCCAATGTGAATTATTATTTATATCATCTTAGCACATTCACGTATTACATGGTTCCAGAGTTAGGTGACTTGTACAACTTAAAATTCACTTAACTACACACACCCAAAGTGACTTACTACACACCCATACAATGGAAATAGCATCTCCAACAATCATGAGCCTACCATCGGACAATTGGATTTTTATTCCAGATGACACATATCCCAAAAAGTTAACATAATCATGAGCGCACATCAACATGGTTCTTAGACCACTTTCCAAGATATCTGCAATAGGGAATCAAATTTTAATATGTTACCACGTGCATCTCAAGTGCACTGCCACTAATATATATATATATATATATATATATATATATATATATATATATATACACACACACACATTGTGGGTGGGTGAGGGCGCATGAGTTACCCATGAACCCCAGATCGCGTGCCACATGGCATGTGATCCCAAAACAACACCTGTTTTGGATTCCATGCCACGTGGAATGTGATTTTTAAAAAAAACTGTTTTTGAGACTTTTTTTCCTCCAAAATTGTTGTCAAAGTTTGCCTACAACCTGGGAAACCTAGTGCATTGACCACATATTGGATGGTGGATATACACCCGATTTCACTTCTTTTTAATGGACCTGATCTTCCTTAGGCAAGGTGTTGTGGCACCCAATCCCCTGGATGGGTGCCACGTGGACTCCACCTGCTTCGAATGCATGGATCATCCATGCATTCGAACCCATATCCCCGGCTCGAGAGATGGGACATAAGTATATGACTCAAGCTACCATTGACTGTATGTCACAATAGATGACTTAAAAAGTCAACCTGATGTGACATGCAGCAAATGGTTGCTAGAGTCATGAAAATATATGTCATGACTCAAGTGAGAGGATCATTACCCATATATATATATATATATATATATACATATATATATATATATATACACAACAACAACTTATTATACCCTCGAAGAATAAACCCAATTACTATGGATGTTCAGAATAAAGGATTGGAATGTTATTACTTGTGTATAAATTGGAAATTATAAGCAATGATGTTAATGTGGGATTACATGTTTGTGATACATTGCTAGAACTGTAAAGCGATGGTGAGAACTACCACACTGAGTTTAAGTTTGCGTGCAGTTAGTATGCTAATTCCAGGGAAGCCCCTTCATTACTACTATAGAGACGTTGGACAAAAATAGAAAAGGCTTTTCCTATTGACAAAGGTGAATTTTAAGAATATGATGTATAGGTAGACAACTCTGGTTTCAACAGCTCTGCTACAGAAGATCATGACTGGCACATTGCAAGTATGATGTTAATTGTTGTAGCTTGTTATCATAATGTGTTTTTTCAATTTCATAGATATCAGTTAATACTTTTTGTGCATGGAAGTATGAGTAGGATCAAAGCGTAAAAAAATATAAATCAAAAATAAAAATCCAAGAGGTTTTTAGAGTATTGAAAAACGACTAAGTAAGTGAGCAGAAGGGAAGTTATTTATTTTTTTTATCAGTAATGAGGATTATATAAAAAACCAGCAAGGCGCTGAAGCCATATACAATCACCACACAAAAACAAAAACAGCGGTCCTGTACCAAAGAACACAAGGGCTAAAAACAAAAAAAAAACCCTAAAAATCCCCTCGGGTCGCTCCCCTTAACCCGGATCCCAACGAAAACTGGATCTGCTATCCCCACTCCCTCCACGCATACCCCATAAAGTGACGAACTCCGAGACCGCCCTGAGAACCATGCCGACAGGTTTGGACTTGTCTTCGAAAATTCGGCGGTTTCTCTCGCACCATAAACACCACAGCACCGCGAACATCGCCGCCCTCTAAGTTGCCCTATCCCCCTCTTTCACCGTCGCCGCTTCCCAGCTAATCAAGAGCGAGTAAGGAGACCGAGGCATCGTCCAAGACAGGCCGAAAGCTTTAAAAATGGCTCCCCACACCTCATGAGCCACACGGCAGTGAAGTAAAAGATGTGCCACGGACTCCTCCCCGGCCGAGCACATAACGCACAACGTGGGGACGTCCTTCCCCCTACGAATCAGCTGGTCCCTGGTAAGTATTTTATCCTTACACACCGTCCAAACGAAGAACCTGATCTTGAGCGGAATAGGTTCCTTCCACAGCCATCTACCATCAAACCTGATAAGTGGTCGGCGCGAATACCACCGGTATAAAGCTTTGACGCTGAACTCCCCCTCTCGATTCAAGTCCCACAACCGTTGATCAGTCCTTAAATTGTTCCTCTGCACCGCATAAAGCACACTCAGCAAGTCCACATAACTCCCCACCTCGCTGTCCCTGAGGTGCCTTCTTACGACTATCTCCCAAATACTCCTATTGCTGATGAAGGAAACGAACTCATCAATCCTACCACCCGGATTGGGGAGAGGGCGTAGATATCCGGGAACAAATGTCTAAGCGGACCCCCATCCAACCACGGATCTTCCCAAAATCGAATACGAGACCCACATCCCCAACTGTATCTCACCCCTTTAACCAGCACGTCCCAAGTACGGGAAATGTCTCTCCACCACGGCGAGATATGCCTCAAGGTTGACAAACCTATCCCCCAACTCCCCCAAGATAATCCATATTTGTCGCGCAGAACCAGCCACCACAAGCTGCCCCTCTCCTCCTCCCTTCCCGCTCTCCAAATCCACTTTTCGAGCATCGCCAAATTGGTTTAGGGGGTAGAGGTCCGCTGTTTTTGTTTTTGTGTGGTAATTGTATATGGCTTCAGTGCCTTGCTGGTTTTTTATATAATCCTCATTACTGATCAAAAAAAAAAATAACTTCCTTTCTGCTCACTTACTTGTCGTTTTTCAATACTCTAACAACCTCTTGGATTTTTATTTTTTATTTTTATTCTTTTACGCTTTGATCCTACTCATACTTCCATGCACAAAAAGTATTAACTGATATCTATGAAATTGAAAAAATGCTAGTTGTTAGTTTTGGTTTGAGAACAGCTCATTGTTGTAGATGAGATAAATAGGTGATCAGGGACATGAGATCAAGCTAGGGCATAGAGAGTTATCAGAATTTGGCAATCAAACGAAGTTGATTCAAACCATAGCATCCGTGTAGAGAGAAGTTGCCATATATGATCTTTCAAGTGTATTTGATGCAACATAATTTATATAGCCTGGCGAAGAATATAATGTAATTTAAGATGACTTGTTTGAAACATGATGTGAATGATGTTTCTAAAACTTCATGGTTGATTCTCTTGCAATGTAAAAAATTTATACCTGCAGGTATTCAACATCGACATCATCATAACCTTATTCCATCTATTTGGTATCGGATTTGTCAGTTCTACTTCTCCAAGATAATGATGTGATGATTTAATTAGGGTTAGGATTTAGTTGAGAAGGAGAAGAAGGGGAGAGGAGAGGAAGAAAGATGTAGGAAATTATGGTTACAATAATAATGCACCTACAAAATAACTACACACATCAACGTAATGTAAGATCTATGGGCACACCAGCACTCCCCCTCAAGTTGGAGCAAAGACATCTATCATGCCCAACTTGGAGGTGTCGCTTCATTATCAACATTCAATGGCATTTGGAGCTTTACATCAACCACAAGGACAGCCAGGATAATTCTGAGCCACATGCATTTGTGTGCCCCTTGAGGCATAGCTCGTTACTCACCTTTTGCACTAGAGTTAGAGACAACGTGTTGTTTTTTACAACTTCATGTGATGACTAGATTTCCTCTGAGAAAGATGCAATAACCAGTGGTAGACCTCCTGTCACTTAGAGATCCAGCCCAATCTGCATCCGTGAATACCTCAACATTCAAATAGACACTGTTACTAGAAAGTAACCCTCTCCCTGGTCTTTCCTCCAAAATATCTTATAATCTGATATGGCATCTAAATGTACAGTTCTACGTGAATGCATACGTCGGTTGACTTTGTTGACTGTGTAAGCAATGTCTAGACGCGCCATAATCAAGTATATCAACTTCGCTACAAGTCGTTGGTACATTCTGACATCCCTAAGGAATTCACCACCCTCCCCAGTAATCCGATGGCTCTGCTCCATAGGTGTAGCTGTTGGATTACTTCCTAACACCCCTCCCCCTTAGCATGTCACGAGTTTACTTTCGTTGGGATAGTGGCATCCCTTTTCTTGAACCTTGCCACTTTGATGCCCAGAAAGTATTAGAGTGGACCTAAGTCGCTTGATAGCAAACACTTTGCTCAAAGACTGCTTCAGCTTTAGAATTTCCTCATTGTCGTCTCTCGTAACAATAATGTCATCGACATAAACAACCAGCACAGTGATGTCAGCTCCCCTTTTTACAAATAATGTATGATCTTTTGACTTCTTTTGTACTCGAACCTCATCATTGTGTCACTGAACTTTCTAAACAAAGCCAAGGAGATTGTTTTAGCCCATAAATTGCCTTTTTTAACCTACAAAACTTGCCTTTCTCCTCCCAAAGAGTGAAAACGGCGGGAAGAGCCATATACACTTCTTCATTCAGGCCATCATGTAAGGATGCATTCTTGGCATCCAGCTGGTATAGCGGCCAATCTATGCAAGTCGTGTGGGATTGAAGAACTCTGATAGTGTTTGACTTTGCAACTCATGCAAATGTATCATGATAATCAATGTCAGGTGTCTGAGTGATTATAGAGAGTCATCTGGCCTTACTTCCTTTGTACCTTTTTATAGAGTCATCTGGCCTATACTTCATAGTGTAGATCCACTTACACCCCACTACCTTTTTCCTGCAAGAAGTTCCACAACATCCCAAGTCTCGTTATACTCCAAGGCTCTCATTTCTTGCACCATAACTTTCTTTCACTACGGCTAAGATAGGGCATTAGTGACATTAAAAGGTATATAAATGAAGTTTAATGAAAAGATAAAAGACATGAGTGATGCAGAAAAGTTTTGATATGACATGAACTTATTAATGGGATGATGGGTACATGACCTGAAGGCTTTTCATAGGGAAATAGGAAACTCCAATTCATTTTGTGGAGAGAGATCACCACTTGCTCCATGAGAAGACTCTTGATTTGGACTTGCTTCAGGTGAGGGAACTTGATCTATAGCCTGAGGAGAGGTCTTCTTTTTCATCGTCTTAAAGGCTTCGCCTCATATGAAGTTTTTTCCTTTTGCAAACTTGTCAATACATTTTATTCCCCTGGAGTATGTTGTCCCCTTGAGGTCTCATCAATATCATTATCTGTAACTACATCATCAACACACGGTAACACTGGCATAGTGCTCTCTTCCTTAGAACTATCCCCTGAAAAGAGCATTGTGGAGAAGGATAAAAGGAGATAGACTCAAAAAAAGGTGACATTCATGGTAACAAACACTCTCCCAAAGATGGGTCCGAGCATTTATATCCCTTTTGAGTGGGAGGATAAGCGATGAAGATACATTCGGCAGATTTGGGAGATAATTTATCATGAAGAGATGATGGAATATCAGCAAAACACACAAATCCAAATACACGAGGAGGAACAGGAAAGCAGTGGTTCTGAGGACACAACTTGTAGGAAGACTTACCTCAAGCATGGGAGTAGGCATCCTACTAATAAGAAAAATGGCAGTGAAAACGGGATCACCCAGCCATAAGTGCTTTGGGACATGCATACCAATTAACGGAGCATGAGTAACTTCAAGTAAATGTCTATTCGTCCTTACAGCTACCCCAATTTGTTGGGCAATATAGGGGCAAGTGGTTTGCCACTCAATCTCATGGGTTTGGAGGTAGGATTGAAGATGGTGGGTGGCATACTCTCCACCGCTATCAGATCTCAAAACCTTCACAGTAGCATGATATTGAGTTTTGACTAACTTCTAAAAGATAGGAAAAATTAGAAGTGACTTCATCTTTAGATTTCAACAAATAGAACACAATAAAACAAGTACAATCATCGATGAATGAAACAAAAATATCTATACCACGAGAACTAACGATAGGAGGTGGCCGCCAACATCAAAGTGCACAATATGAAATGGAGAAGTACTCAGGTTATCGCTAGAAGGATAAGACGCTCACTACAACGGCCAAATAAGTATAATGAGTGGACAAAGTGGCAGTAGCAGCTATCGGTCTCTGGATCTGAAGTCTCTCACGACCATGGTCAAGTACCTTTCCCATCGACAGTCTCAGAAGACAATGTGAGGGAAACGTACACACTGCAATTGAGATGTTTAGTAATAATACCAACAGAAAGATGATTAACTGGCATTTTCAGAGCATGTAAGGTAGAGTCTAAGGGCAACTGACCAACATGAGTAGCCTCTCTACCAACCACAGGAACTTGAGATCCATCAACCCCACAAACACTACATGGTGCAGGCATAGGAGATAGAGATTGAACAACGTAGATATACTTGTCATGTGATCATTGGCACCAGAATCAATGATCCATGAAGACCAAGGAGACACAGACACATGGGTCGATAAAACTGTACAAATCTCAGCAATAAAGAATTGAGAAGCATACAAAAAATCATCACAAGAGTAGGCGTCAGTGCCAAACTCATTCCTTTTGAACTCAGTCATCATAGAGAAACAACCCTTTTGCTTTGACAAATAGCCCAGCTTCCAACAAGTCCATCAAACTCCAAACAACAACCCTTAACAAAAAGCCAATAGTATTCCAGCCCTAATCACACAATTAGGTCGTGCGACCCTCTAGCTTCAACCCAACACCACTGGCAAGTACAAGAGTTAGCCCAGCTTCCAACAAGTCCATCAAACTCCAAACAACAGCCTTTAACAAAGAGCCAATAGTATTCCAGCCCTAATCACACAATTAGGTTGTGCGACCCTCTAGCTTCAACCCAACACCACTGGCAAGTACAAGACTACTCCACAAGTCTGCATGATAGCGACAGGAGCAGTTCCGATCCAAACAACCCAATGCTTGCAGTTCATCCCAGCAATACCGCTTCAACAAGTGCACCATCTTGCACAGAAAATCATCAAGAGCTCAACAAAAAAGCAAGGGCTACACAGACAACTCAATAAAATTTACTTTCTCCCAAAATGCTACACAACTATGGTCGATAAAGCCATAAAACAATCACTAAAGACCTGTAAAATTACTGTCTTTGATGAGAATCAACATTACACAAGTTGTTTCAGATTTGCAGCACAAACAAGGGATAACATGGCACGAAAAACACTATAACTCCTTCAATCCTTAACCAAATCACAAGAGTTGACCAAAAATCGATGCAACCCCTTCACTAGGCAGATCTAAAGTCGTGCACACGTGAAACCGTGAAAAAGGCGAGAAACTATGAAATCAAAAGATCGATCAAACACTCCTTATATATTGTCTATGATGCATATCTTTGCAACGACAAGGCTCCTTGAAAGAATCTGATCTAAACCCAGCGGAAACCGTCCTCTTTTTTATGCCACAACCCATAAAACTGAGAACTGAGTGTACACCAATTATCTTTTCGAGAATGGTGCTTACAGACTCCAAATGGCCACGATCCAAGAACAAAAGATGCTTCTCTCATGATTTCGATCAAATTTGTGCAGAAAAATTCCACTTTCATGGTCAACTGTCTGATCATGCTGATGTCAGCAATCATCGGGTGACGTCAACAACGATGATGAACCGGAAGCAACCAGCTATGATACCAAGTTAAAGATGGGATGAGTTAATTAGGGTCAGAAAAGGGGAAGGGGAAGAAAGAGAAGAAGAAGAAGAAGAAGAAGATGAAAGATGGAGGAAATCAGGGTTCTAAGAAAGTTTATTGATATTTATATTCCTTACAAAACGAGATAAACACACCAACTAATACTCACGCACCTACATAATGAATATCACTTACAAACACCAACTCAATGTAACATCTATGGACACACCACGACTCCACTCATTTAAGTTTAGCGCTAAGCTCTTCATAACTCCACAAACCTTCATGTCACATCTCACTACTTCATTGGTCTTCTCCTGTAACTTCTCAATCTTTCATACAGTATTTCTTTCTAACCTCCGATGGGCATGTCAAACCATCTCAAACAACATTCCATAATTTTCTCCCTTGCAAGGTCACTCTCAAATTTCCTCTCATGTACTCGCTCCAAATTTTATCCTTCCTTGTTACTTCACTCTTCCATATTAACATAAGCAAGTCATATCCCATGTGCTTTATCTTCTTATTATTTTTTTTGTAGCCCAACATTCTGCTCCATACAGTATAACGGTTCTCACTGTTGTCCTATAAATTGTACCCTTCACTCGAACTGGAACTCTTGGATCACATAACACCCCCCTCGCTTGTCTCCATTTCGTCCATCCAGCATTGATCCTTCTTAAGATGTCCCCCACAAGTCTACCATCTAATTGTAAAGTAGAGCCTAAATATTGAAATCTATGGCAATGTAGCAGCACTAAATCGTTTTCTATTGTACAACTACATCCTCCTCCAAGCTATCATGTTTACTAAAATTGCAGTCCATATATATCTATAGGTATTATATTATTATTTTGGTAACTCGGGATATTCGTGAATTCAAATTTTGAACAAATGGAAAGCTCTTGGTTGCCTAGTACTATCTTCAGTCCAATTGACGATCATCCCATCTAAGTTAAAGCAAGAATACAAAAGGATGAAGCCTAACAGCCTATAAAAGAATTTGAAGTCTAATATGGGATATCAAGCAATGATCCACACACTTGAGAGTTTGAAGACTCTCAGCTTTGTGGTTGATGCCATCATTGTTGACCTATGTTGGTGGTGTTTAGCGGCAGCTTCAGGTGAGGCTGAGTTTGTTGCTGATATCCTATTGAAGTGGGAGCAGATACCTCCTTAGGGGCATCACTTCCACCACTAACCCTCCCACCCCCCCACCCCAACTCAAATTTCAGGGATGTCGATCCTTGTTTTTATATTTTTTATTTTTTATTTCATTTGTTTTTGGTCTATCTTTACTTTTGCCTTTTTACCTTTGGCGTAGCAGCTCATCCTGTCTCCTTTGATCTCTGATTTGTTGTAGTTTCGTTTCTCTTTGAGTTCAAGTTGAGACCTCTTTTGCGATAACAAGATGCCCCGTAAGGTGCATAATTTGTGAAATACTCGTGCAATGGTGGGGGTAAGGGAAACCCTTAGGGATTAGTCCATAACTTAATGATAATAATCGTCTATGAATTGCTGAATCATGAAGGTTTAGACTAATTTCTTAGCAACTACAATATCTCATGAGAAGAGAATGATAATGGCGCCTTCGTCTTAAAGAAGAGTTCCGTAAAAGTAGTGAAAGCCAATAGAGGAAAATCATGAGATTGAGATCCATTGGAAAAGAAGGTAAACATGAGAAATCAAAGACAACAATTGGTGTAAAATTCTTTTGGAATTTTAGTTTAGGGTGGCATTATTTGCACCCGTTAAACCTGTGAAGGACACACGGTTTACCACCATAAAAACCAGTTGATTGCCTTGAATCAGATGATGGAGATTGTTTATCGTCCGAATCTTCCACACAATAGATCTTGAGATCATTGGCACACCTATCAGATAGTCAGATCATGTTTCCACGTGGCACACCTATCAGATAGTCAGATCTTGTTTCCACGTGGCACACATCACCAAAAGTGACCGTGATAGGTGTGCCAATGATCTCAAGATATATTGTGTGGAAGATTGGGACGAAAAACGATCTCCATCATCTGATTCAAGGCAGTCAACGGTTTTTTCCTGTGAAAGAGAGTGTGCTCTTCACAAGAAAAAACGGGTGTAAATAACTCCCTTTAGTTTAATAGGTTGTTATATGTGTGTGTGTGTGTGTGTGTATATGTATATGTGTGTGTGTGTGTGTGTGTGTGTGTGTGTGAGCGCACCCTAAGACTTCCATTATATGTTTCTTCTTTTTTTAGTCGAGAACACTTTTTATGATGGTGTTTAAATTGGAAAATTCAGAATGATCGCTATTGTGGGACTAGTAGAATCACATGTAATAAGTTACCAAAGCCCTACAGGCTACAGAAAATGTGGTTCCTACAAAAGCAAGCTAGGCTAGGCATTTGAGTGTGGAATAATGTGTTGCTATTATGGAAGTTCCTAACTTTTATATATTAGGTTCGTGAAATTAGTTAGAAAGAATTAGAAATAGGGAATATTTCCCTGATGAATGAGAGTTTGGACCGTCCTTCTTGGCGATATGGGTGTAGAAATAAAAAGTTAAATACAGCTTTATAGTAATATACCACCAGGGCAACAGCTTTATGTTACATGGTTTGATTCAGTGTGACTTAATGTTGATACTAACTCTTGTTCATGTTTTTATTATCTTCAAAAAAAATTATATAATTGTTTTTACGCTGATTTCTGATATTAACGGTTATTACCGACAATAAATACTTATAATATTGATATGTACAATTTACATTTATACCGGTTCAAAGCCTCGGCCACCATTTAAAATGGTAGGGAGTGATTTTATATTAACTAAAAATAGTAAAATTTGAGGAGCTCTCAGTTATTTGCTTCAGAGTTCTTCTACAGCGCTGCAGTTGTCGCTTATTTTGCATTCACAGGATTAGATGTGGCTTTTTTTTGTGCTTCTTAGTACATTACGACAGAATAAAAAAGTTCCTCTCTAATTCCAACAAGTAAAATCTGTAAAATAAGCAATTTGATTTCGGAATCCGAAAGATTAAACAAAAAAAGAAATCTCTAAATAAATACATTGGAAACAAATTGTTAGTTTTTTTTGGTTTTGATAAGTGAAACAAATTGTAAGTTTGTAATCGAAAATGATGAGTGGTGATGGATGACTTACATCAGGGATTGGGTGTCTGAAGAAACATCCTTGAGGATCTTATAAATTTCCGAGACCTTCGACTCGACCCTTAATTGCTCTATTTGAGTGGGGGTTAGTATCAAATGAGAAGACTCCATGACACCCGACACAGAATTCAGCTTCCAATCGCTCTCTTGCTTCTCCTTTGAAAACTAAAAAATGGGTTCAGCTCTCTCGGTTACTACCGGGAAAACCGAGAACCGAAGCTCCCTCTACCTACGTTTGGGTCGGAAACTCGAGACTTTGGTTGAAGAAAATGTTCTTGAAAAGTAAACCACTCTCTCTGCTTTCAGGAGTGACGAGATGCGGAAGAGGTGAGGGTCCAACCGTCCAACCCTTCAACTTTACGCTCGACTATTCCGTCTTTTGCCCTTCGGGGGCAAAGAGCAGCTATCAGGTCGCGGAGACTGTGGTTGGTTGTAAGTGCTGTTAGCGCTTTTAGAGATCTTTAAAAGAAAAATGGAAATCTCACTTTTAAGTGAGCTACTCTGTGCCTCCAAAGAGCAATCTCAAACCATGCCAATGAGTTGGCTCGGGTTGGGTAAATACCTTCGTTAAGTGGCAAGTAAAAAACATATGCCCTATCTGTCCCAATGGGGAAGGCTATATATAAAGAGCCGAATTTTTTAAAAAATTTTAATGATATTAGATGTGTTTTTATATTATGCATGATGATAGCGCTCCACACCGGAACCTATCCTATTTTAGAAAAATATAACTCTTTTTCTTTTCTTATTATAATCTTTTGAGAAACTCTAGCCGTTTCTTATTATTTTCTTTTCTTAAGAAACTCTAGCCGGCACAACTTCTTCTTCTCAACTCATCGTTCTTCCATAAGAACTATCACGATTTATTCCTATCATCAAGATTAAAGAGGAAGAAGAAGGAGATCTATCGTTTACACTTCAAGAGGTGAGTACCCATCAATCCATATTATTCTTTTCAGATCCCATCGGATAGAATGCGTTCGATTACCCATCGATGGGTTTAAAATCTTATTTAAACCTTAAAATCTCATAAATTAATAGATCTACATATTTAATATTATATTTTCCCTTAAAAGTTGTATGTTTTGTAAACTAATTATTGTCATGAAATAGGATCCGATGACATATTTTCAAATAGTTAGTAAATAGAAATCGATACTAAAAAGTATTGGGAATGTCCCACCATGAAGTTTTGGGTCCAAACTCATGGCCACGAACTCAAACTCTCGGCCAAAAACACGAGCTCACGATCATCGATGTATTGGTCTCGGTATTTTGGCCATAACTTTTTACTTCAACCTTAGATCGATAATATTCATGTGATATTGGAAAGAATACTTCGAGCTTCACAATTTTGTGTGAAATAATAATTTCACGAATCCAATGTTTCAGAAGTCAAAATCAATTTTGAATGATCCAAGACTACATAAATTTAATATTATTTTCTGAGTTTTAGTATAAAAAATTCATCTATATATTATATCTTAAATAAGGTCTTTCGATCAATGGGCATAATGAATCTTAACTTATAAATTATAATATCCTTCAATATAATTATTTAATTATAATATATATATATATATATACATATATCAATTTTATTATTTCAACGCGGCCTCTTCGATAACACGAAGAGTTAAAAATTCAATGCCCTCGTGAAAATCGAACATTGATTGTCACGCTCGCAAAAATCACACATTGATAACTGCCTTATTTTATATTTATATTTGTATGTTATGTAAATATATATAGTATAATCACATGAAATCTGAATATAAATTTATTATGGATAGTTCTATATTTCTATCTTAGTTATGTCGTACGAGTTATAAATATGTTAGGTCATGTGTACACGAGTGTATGAGATTATGTCTACGCTTGGGTGTGGTAATTCACTGAGATGATATTAAAGCGACGAATACATCATATTCACATGTCTCACAACTCATAGTGGTATAGAACATCATGACAAGTTTGGTATGCAAATTCAGTGTAAGCTCGTATACGGTGATATATGCGGTGACTCTATCACTCTAAGTTTAATATGATAGGATAATATATGAGTTAAGATATAAGGTTTAACCCTTAACCCTTAGCTCTATTGAGTTTTCTTTTATGGTCACGTGAAACTCAGAATATAGGCGTTCATGTACAAATGCAATCCATCTATGATAGTATGGGCTGTCACACAAAATACATTCAGGCTATTACGAAACTTGTTCCTTGGAAGTGTGGTTTAGTGAAGTTACCGCATTATAGCTCGTCTTAGAAGTAAATTATACGAGTATGCTAAGATATGAATATGTAAGATAAGATAAGTTACGAGCATGATAATAAGGCACCGCTAAGATTAAAAACTTAAATATGTACGTGTCGTTCCTTACTTAGTCACCATAAGGGCTACAATGTCTTAAGTCAAGACGGGTCTCTGAGAGACAGTATGATATGAGTTACGTTTATCGGCCTCCCCTAAGACTGGATGAGGTGTATAATATGAGTATGATATGGAGGGCATTATGATATTGTGGTAAGCTACTATAGTGGCACTCAAATAATAGGCTTGAGCAACGACTCTGATACAAGTCGTATAGGATTTATCAGTATGTTAGGTACGTCAATGCGAGATACAGACACATGTGTGAGAATAATAAGATATATTATGTTTATGAGGTATAGTGAGGTACGTTAGGATAGGAATGTGTCTAGATCATGGTCTTGCATGATAGTATGATGCGAACTCAACGATATACACGAATTTATTATTTCCTTCTTTTAGTTGCTTTGATATACTATTATTCACTCATGTGATGCACCCACAATGTATTTGAGTAGAATAGGATGGATTGTTAGTATATCCACCGAGTTGCATGTTGTTTAGCAACTCAACCCACGCAATATTTATTTATTTTAGGTGACTATATAGACAGAGTGGAAGCCGACTATCCTAATCCCATCGGCTCTAATTTCATTAACCCCGTGAACGCTGAGTACCAAGAGCCTTTAGAGGGTGATGCAGCATGTTTTCAGGAGGACCTTAGTATTGATTTTGACCCAAGTGCAGGTTATTGATAGTAGTAGATTCGGTACTGAGTTTCATTTTATGTTGTTATTGTTGACTCTATAGCCTCATGTATTAGATTTATCTCCGACTTTTATTTCCTTTTATTGGTGGTTTACCTGGATTTTATCATATTTATGACTGTCCTTTTATTTCACCTGCATTTATTGGATTCACAGATTTCATAAAATCATAATTGTGTGAGAACTCTGATTATGTATATGTCCACTTAGCATATATGGGATGCATGCGGGTTATAACACGAAATTCTAGGCCCTCGAGATGGGGTATAATTTTGAGTCGTGACACTATATGGCCGACCTTATGACAGACCTGAAAATCCAACCCGACCCAATTTTCCCCTGAGGCCATGTTAGAGCTTCATACCCAACCTAACCCAACGGGTCCAATTTATGTGCTCCACCCGACCCCATCGACACCCTATTCAGATATAATCCAACAACAATTAAATAGAGCAAAGCAAGGGTTCCCTAATTGGGAAGCCCGAGTGAAGCTTCTATTTTTTTCCATTACTAGAGGAGACTCTTCAAATCATTTCTTTAAGGACAATGTTATATAGCGGATGGGAAATGACAAACTATTCAACAGACTACTGATGTGGTGAGATGCAAGCGCGATGGGGCCAACAATGCATGTCAGGGCAGCCACTTATATCGCGCAACATAAGCATCCGTTGAATGGTTTGTTGTTTCATATCCATTCATTATAACTTTCCTTTCTTTAGTGAGCTTCATCTTTCAGGGTTTGTCATCAAGTCTCGCTAAAATTAAATGTCGGGACAACTTCCACTGCCTCACATACGCATCCCAACCAACATTAATAAGTAGGGATTTAAGCTATGGGTTAGTCTACAATGATTGCCCTTCATTATGGGTGGATACGGTAGTCCATACGTCTGTGTGACTACATGACATGCACAGATTTCCAATGCATGAAAGTCCGTGCACGTCATGCAATCACACAAATACGTTGACTGCTTTAATGCACATGATGGATGGACACCCATTGTAGACTAACTCTTTCAGCTATTCACCAAAATGGGGATATACTTTTAAATTTTTTATAAATTTGATAAATTTTATCTCATGAGGAACTAATTTGATAATTTTACTTATTTCATTAATATCAACTTAGGTAGCAAAACCAATTTTACGACCTACCAAGGCAACAAAAATATTGCAAAACATGACACGGATAGCTTGGTTATAAATATTTTAAAACCGTACTTTGTTTTGTGAATAGTTGCAACTTTGTACCATATTTCACAAAAACATTATAGTCCCCCGGTCAATCCGAAATGGCCACCAACCTTAGTATATGCTTTTTCACAAATTTTTGAAGAAAAAAAATTGAATAGGTGGTTTGCCGAACTTTTCACCTATTAATCGATTGATTTTGGTGATTTCAGAACTTTTTGGATTTTCTATGATTTTAAATTTGGTTCAAGTAAATGGTGAAAATTTACGTATTTTATTGTTTAAGAATATCATTTTTAACTTTAAATAGGCTAAAATGTATTTTTGTATTTTAGTACTTTTTTAATCCCCAAATTTATTTGAATTAAATCAAACTAACCCTTGGGTGAGTTACTGCCTAAAATATATTTTTCTCAAAGAATGTTGGTAGCCAGTAGTTCAAGCCGCCAAAAGTCCTTAACAAGAAAAATGATCTAACTTCCTTTTTAAAATCTCTACTCTTATAATGCGACAATCAACTCCATTTTTATAGTGATTATAACCTCCTATACTTTAAGAATTTGAAGGAATCAAACTATGGTTATTCAAAAATTTCAAAAGTATGATATCTCTAAGGGTCCGTTTGGTAATTTTTCGGAAAACATAGGAAAAGATTTTGTAAATCCAATGGATTTCAGCTCTTTGGGAATTCATAGAAATTCATTGTTTTCCAATATTTGAATTGCGTAATTGGCACATAGAAAATAGAAAAGAACCATTATCGATAGTATATTTCGCACAAATTTAATTTTCTATTATGAAAGAAATTTTGTGAGAGAAAGAAAAATTAGGAAAGAGAAAAAGTGAATTTAAGAGAGAGAGAGAGAAAAAAATTAAGAGAGAAATTAAAATAAATATGTATAGAGAGAAAATTTAGGAGAGAGATACTCAGAGAGAGAGACATTTAAAAAGAATAATAATAATAAAGAACTAAGAAAAAGAGAGAGAGAGAGAGAGAGAGAGAGAGAGAGAGATTTAATTTTTATTTATTTTTATTTTCTTTTTTAAATTTTTTATATTTAATTTAATTTTTATTATTTTATTTTTAAAATAAAAAAAATAAAAAAAATAAAAAAATAAAAAATAAAATCATTCCCTCTCTCTCTCTCTCTTTTTCTTTTGATAAAATAAATAAAAATTAAAAATTAAAAAAAATTAAAATAAATAATAAAAATATTCTTTTATTTATATTATATTGTTTTATTTTATTATTTGACTAATTTATATTTTTAAATTTTTGTTAATTTTAATTTTAATTTTATATTCATTTTATCAATTTTTTAAATTTTTTTTTATTTTATTTTTTTTTATTTTTAAATTTTTTAAATTTTTTAAAATTTTATATTTTTAATTTTAATTTAATTTTTTATTTTAATTTATTTTATTAAAAAAATTATTTTTTATTTTTATTATTTTTTATTTTTTATTTTTTATTTTTGTATTTTTATTTAAAAATTTTTAATTTTATTTTAACTTATTTTTTAATTTTTACATTTTTATTTTAATTATTTATTTATTTTATTAAAAAATTTATTTTTAAATTTTAAATTTAAATTTAAATTTTTTAATATTTAATTTTTGTATTTTTATTTTATTTATTTTTAAATCTTATTTTATTTATTTTATATTTTTATATATTTATGTTTTTAATGTTTTAAATTTTTTTAAATTTTAATTTTTTTTCAAATTTTACTTTTGTATTTTTATTGTTTATTTTAATTAATTTTAATTTTAATTAATTTATTATTATTTTTTTATTTTATTAAAAAAATATTTTTTATTTTTGTAATTTTATTTTAATTTTTTAATTTTTTAATATTTATTAATTTAATTTTTTTTTGTTTAATTATTTTTTTTTATTTTTTAAAATATTATTATTATTTTTTTTTTTAAAGTCTTATTTTATTTTTTATTTTTATTTTTATTTTATTTTTTTACTTTTTAAAAAAAATTTAAATTTTTATTATTTTATTTTAATACTTGTAATTTTTTCAATAGTTGATTTTGTTTCAATTTATTCATTAAAAAAGAGAGTGAGAGATAGAGGAGAGAGAAATAAAGAAATCAAGAATGACAAGTTTTCCGATGAAATCCTCCTATTTTAGAGGGATTTATCGGTCTCCAATGGAAAAGATACTTTTAAATTTTTCTATGATTTCCAGTGACATAATTTTATTGCCAAATATAAGGAAGTATCACATTTCTTTTCCTTTTCCCCTATCCAAAGAGTCCCTAAATAAATCTTATCGTCTTTACTATATAGCTAGCATAATAGCTCTACATGTTTATATAGGAAAATTTGACACCTTAATGTAACAATTATGCAGAGCATTAGAGATGATTGACGCATTCCTAACTTTGTAAGAATAATGAATGGGTTCTTATGAAAAGGGCTTTGGACTTAAGAGAGATCTCTCTTTCGAAGGCTGCAAAAGTAGGTTGCTATAGAAAGGAGTTCTAAAGGAGCCATGGGAGGGAAAGAAGAGTGGGGGAAAGGAAAGAGAGAGAAAGAACGACAGGGGCCATTCCTCACTGGGATGCCAATAAGTAACAAATGGTGCCCACCAGCCGAATGATGCTCTTGCGTCCGTTCGAGGGGTTGACAAGGTGAACTATTCTCTTTGTTAGCATGTGTGGCGATTGTTCCTATATTGGCACCCAACCTCAAACGATAAAGAAGTTTTTAACAAAAACGACTCTTAAATTTGCATAGACAACTTACCAATACATGGATGACCGTTTTCACCAATTCATGCCAATTCCACCGTTGGGTAGAAACTCTTGGAAGGCTATAAATATGGTACGAAACCCAGTGAAAATACACTAATAACTACAACAATCTATGCTTATCACGAATCCACTGCAATGGAGATCGGCAACTTCGCGAAGACAATCGCCCACCATTGATTGATAGATACATCACCAATCTGCTCTTATTTATTTTCATCACTTGTTAGTGAAAAATAAAAAATCAAATATTTCTTTCATATCTCTTATTTTTTTGTCTTCTTTTTTAGGGGGGGTATCAGTAGTTTCAAGAATAAAGGCAAGAAAAAAAATGAGGGAGTTATAGTTGACTGTTTCACTCAACTTCTCAAAGTGATTACAATCATTTTTATTAATCCCTTTCCTAGTAATTAGAATGGTGAGCCTATAATGCAAATAATAAAAGAAATTATTTTGTGATCTCTTCAATTTTTGTAGCCGGTTAGGAATACAAACGATGTTGTATCATATTTATAGTCTTGATGGGATCGTTTGATCACACAATTTTTAATACCCTTAAAATAAAGAAAAGAACAATAAAAGTAAGTAAGAGAGTGAGACTCTTCCAGACCTCCAAGTTCCCTTTGAACAAAATAATTTTATTCAGCTTAACTTTGTTACAATAATTTATTAGCCCCTTTTATTACTAATTGTAACGACCCAGAATTTTGACTTTCCTTTATTAGTATTAGATGGTGTTTTGTACTTTACATGGTATTAGTGTTCCACATCGGAACCTACCGTAATTGAGAAAATACACATTTTGATTTTTTAAAAGGTTTAATATTTAAAATTATCTTTATTTGACATTGAGTTTTAAACCTCTATTTTAAACCTTGAAATAAAAGCCTATACACCCTTATTTAGTGTGACCGCCTAATACCGAATTAACGCTCATATATTATAAATAAGAAAGTTACGGAGAACCCTAAATCATTATTATAAGAATTCTTCTTAATAACCCTAGCAGTCAACATCTTCTTCTCCACCCGCCTCTTATCTAAAACATTTTAATCATTCACCCTAAAAACTATAGTGTGTTCTTCTACAAGAACCACTGTGGTTATTTTTTTTCTACCATCAAGATCGAGGTGAAGGCGGCGTAATCGTGGACGGACCATCGTGTGGACGCCGATCTCTATCGCCCTAACCGCCGTCGATTCGCCGATCACGCTTCAAGAGGTGGTACCCACTAATCCATCTCGTCCTTCTCAGATCTCGTCGCGTAGGGTACGTTCGATCGCGTATCGACGGGATAAATAAATCTTACCTGTGTATACTTTTATCTATAAATATCGTTATTAAAAATAATGAAATGGCTAACCCTTAGCCATAGATTTTATTGCATTTATTTTTTTCGCACTTGTATATATTTCATTTATTATTGTCTTTTCGTTTAGATCTATTGTGCTCTTGTGTATATTTTATTTGTTTAATTATTTTTCGTCTAAATTTATTTCACTCTTGAGAATGTTTATTTATTTTATTATTTTTCATTTAGATTTACTTCACTCTTTGATATATTTTATTTAATTATTTCCTTTTTCGTTTAGAACTATTTTAGGCTTGCAAGCATGCCTAATATATATGTATTTATATGTGTATACATAAATAATATAGACTATTTGGTGCAAAAGAAAATCGAGGTTGGTGTGCATAATTGAGATCAAGAGTTTTTCGTCATTTAAAGGGTGCGGTCAAGAATCTCCTATAATTAAGAGCTACAAATCTAGTTGAACCTAAACCCCAGTTCGACAAATTGGAACTAACCTTGCATAGTAGTAATCGGTTGGCCATTTTTTTTGGAAATCCTTCATAATTTTATTTATAATGTTGATGTGTTAAGGGGATTGATATTATGGTGTTGTGGACCACCATTGATTGTACTAATCTACTTCACTGCCAAAAATTGGTCCATATGTATATCACTAACAAAAAAATTGGTTTAATCTAACTCAAAAACTTAGGTATTATACAACTATTTATTAGTACAAAAATTTGTAAAATAAGGGATTTATTGACACAAAACTTGAGTATTATACAACTATTTATTATACAACTTGAGTAATATACAACTATTTATTAGTGTAAAAAAAAATGTAGCATCATTTGCGCTGGTTAGACCTGTGAAAAATACACACGTTTCCACAATAAAATTCGTTGATTGTCTTGAATCTCTATTATCTTTCATCGTTGATTTGACTCATCTGATGTTGGACTGTGATTCATCTGATGTGGATCATGACCTATTTGATGTTGGACTATGACCCATCTGATGTTGGACTGTAACCCATTTGGTGTTGGACCGTGACTTATGTGATGTGGCCCATGACCCATTTGATATGGAATATGACCCATTTGATGTTGGACTGTGACCCATCTGATGTATTGAACCGTGACCCACTTGATGTGGATCTTGACCCATCTGATGTTGAAACTTGGCCCATTTGATGTTAGACCGTGACACATCTGATGTTAGACTTTAGTCCATCTGATGTGGATCAGCCCATCTGATTTCATTTCATAGGATGATATTAAATTAATTAAAGTATCTTTTACAATATATGATGATATATTTAAAGAGAAAGTGATTTTAGATGGTAACATAAAATTAATAAATATTATATACTTATATTTTAGTATTATTTTATTCTCATATAAAATAAAGGTATTTTGTTACTACCTTATTTTAATATTATAAAATTATCTTATAAGGTACATGAGTAGTAGTATCCCCTGTCAGAGTTCAATTAGTTTCCTTTCTATAGATAGATCGACTTATTAAAACCGATCAATCGATCTTGAACCAAATGACAACTTACACCTCATTAAATCTGATCTATCGATTTTCATTTTTTCGATCGATCGATTCTCATCCGAATAGACGACCTGATTCACACCAAAATTTCACTATTGCACGATAAAAAATTTAGTGCACATTAATTACTTGCACTTTGCGATCGATGGTCGTAATGCACTTGACTTTAAAAATAATAATATTTAATTTGGGCATTTAATAATGATAAATAATAATATATAAAAGTCTCACTTTATCGCTTCAATGTTACCACTTCGATAACACGAAATATTAGGAATTCGATACCTCTTGAACATCGAACTCCGACCTTCTCGTTATTGAGAATACACTTATAACTACCCTCTTCTATATTGTACTGGAATGTGTATAAATAAATGTATATATATACATAAGAAAATCTAATGTAAATATTTCTGTACGTCTGACTTTTTGTGTTTTAATCTTAAATTACATTATATGAGTTATGAGTAAGTTAGGACATATGTACGAGAGTGTATGAGATCATGTCTACGCTTGGGCGTGGTGATTCACTGAGATGATATCGAAGCGAGGAATATATCGTATTCACATGCCTTATAACTCACGATTGAATGGGACCCATGACGAGTCGGGTGAGTGTGAATTCAGTGTAACCTCGAATACGGTGGCATATACGGCGACCCGATCACCCCGAGTTCAAATATGGTAGTATAAATTATGAGTTAAGTTATGGTTCAACCATAGGCATTAGCTGTGATGATGTTTCTTCTACGGTCACGTGAAACTTGAAATATTGGCGTCCATGTACGGATGCAACACCTCTATGGTAGTATAGACTACCACACGAAGTGCATCCAAGTTACTACAGAACCTTTTTCTTAGGAAGCGTGAATTAGGAAAGTTGTCTCACTATAGTTTTTCCTAGGATTAAATATAATAGTATGATAAGATATGAGTATGAGATAAGATAAGTTATGATACGAATACGATAATAAGACATCGCTGTGTAGGCCAGCAAAAGATAAAGAACTTAAGCCTCTGTACGTGTCGTTCCTTGCGTAGCCACCGTAAGGGCAACAACGTCTTTCAGCCAAGACGGATCTCTGGGAGAAATTATGAGTATGAGTATGTTATGAGTGACTTTAGCCATTATGTCTCTCCATTGGCAGGATGGTGGAGTATAAGTATGACACGAGGGTGTTATGATATGGTGGTATGATACTATATTGACCCTCCCATAGTAGCTCGAGCAGCGACTCTGACACAGGTCGTTTAGGATTTTACGAGTATGTTAGTTGCGCTCATGCGATGTATAGACATATGTGTGAGAATGATAATAAGATATGGTATGATATGTTATGAAATATGGTAAGGTACGTTAGAATATGAGCGTCTAGATTATGGTCTTGCATTTATGATATGATATGAGTTTCACGATATACATGTGATTGTCTTTCTTTTGCTATCTGTTTTGAGATATTATGTTTATCACTCACTTAATGCACCCACAATGCACCTGAATAGTATGAGGTGGATTGGTGGTGTATCCACTGAGTTTACGTGACTGAGTAAACTCATCCCACAATAATCTAACAGTTGCAGGTGATTACGCTGGTGGAGTAGACGCGAACCATCTAGATCTCGCCGACGCTGATTTTATTGATCCCGCGGGCGTTGAATACCAGGAGCCTTTGGAGGACGACGCTATCGGTTATCAGGAGGACTACTATGCTGATTTTGATTCGAGTGCCGATTACTGATCATTGTGGACTTGGTATTGAGTTTTATTAATACTAGTATTGCAGATTTTATAGTCTATTTTATCGGATTTGTTTCCGACTGGATTTACATTTTATTAGTGGATTGTGGTTTTATCACACTTATTCAGTATTTATGATTGCATTTATATTCCACCCTATTTGTTGGATTTCATGAATATCGTGGAACCATTATTGCGCGGGAACTCTGATTAGGTGTATGCCCGCTTAGCATATCCGGGATATGTGCGGGTCATAACTCAGAATTCTAGGCCCTCGGGATAAAGTAGAATTTCGGGTCGTGACACTAATTAACAAAGTGAGCCAACTATAAGAGAGAAGAATCAATGGTTCATGTTGGCTGTAGAATTATGGCAATTAATACAGGGGCTTTTTACAAATAACCCCGACTTGTATTGAAATTACAAACAACTCCTTGATTTATGCCTATTTCAACTGCAGTCCCTATAGTGTTGTTCCCTAGACAAATACCACCTTGGGTAATGGAGCCGCAATTTTAAAAGCAACTTGCAGTTAAGAGACCTAGCATGTTACCGTTTTGCCCCTCTTAATGTTTGAGAGTTATTATAATTTACAACTATACCACTACCATTAATTAGTGTAGTTGGCACCAAACTGCCCTCTATTTGCACCCTGCAGACACCAGTTATGAAATGCACCAGATTTGCATCGAATAAATGCACCGCACCAATCGGATGGTCATAACGATCGGTTGCATGGTGTAGTTGGCGCTAAAAATATACGTTATTATTTACAACCTACGAACCCTTTACAATATGCACCAGATCTATATCTAGTAAATGCACCTCACCAATCAGACGATCAAATCGCTCGGTTGCATGGTGTAGATGGCCCAAAAAATAGATGCACAATCAGGTTCCCAAAAATCATTAGATGATCAGATTTATCAGGAAGTAACATGTTTAAACATTACAAATATCTAGAAAATCATAAAAACGATAATTTGATCACACGAATCAAGTTTTTTCCAAAATAAACATCATGCAAAGAAATTTAAAGGGTTTTTTCTAAGACGAACATATTTATCTTTTGATGATAAGATTTTTCCCTCATTATTTATGGAGGTAGTGACCTTGAACCTCTTTGCGAGTTCTTCTATTTCGATTGTGACTTTCACTGTAATGTCATTTTTCAATGGCTTTTCGTCGTCACTTTTGATTGATGGATTCGCATTCCCCAAGGTTCCATCCTGCCACTTAAAAAACTCACATTCATAACATCTAAAATATTTGCGTCCTAAGTTTCTTTTCAAATTTGAAACACGAAGGGTTGAAGATTTTTTTATAATAGCAAAGCGATGCATCTTTACACTCAATCGGCTTTCTCTTCGGACAATCCTAGACCCAATGCCTCCATTCGTGGCATCCAAAATACACATCTGTGTAGCTTAAAAAATCTGTCATACAAAATATTTGAATAAAAAATATAGACCAAATAACACATAGAGCAATAACATTGTATACTCAACGACAGCCATATATGAATCCACTTAATACCACATAAACTCACTTAGAATCATATAACGCATATATAAACCAATATTAACCCAATTGTAACAACAAAACCTATAAACCATGTATAAATAGAGTACCTTTAAATCCACCCACAAAATCTTGAAGCTCACCCACGCTGAAACGCATCAACTGCATTGAATCAAACGATAGAAATTGTTTATCGTCCCAATCTTTCATGCAATTTATCTTTAGATCATGGGTGTACCATCAGACGATTGATTTTTTATTTCATGTGTCACACACCCATAACAGTGACCTTAAAATCAATTATAAGTGTGCACGTGTTGTTAAGTTCACTTTTCTGAGATGTGTGCCGCATGAAACAACCCACGGACCGTCTGATGGTATGCTGATAATCTCAAGATCCATCGTGTGAAAGTTTGGGAGGATAAACGATCTTTATAGTTCAATTCAATTCAATTCAATCAATGTGTTTCAGCGTGGATTCAGTGGGTAGATTTAAAGGTACTCGTATAAATAACCCAACGTTTACAGCAGCAACCTATAAACTACGTATAAATAACCCAACTGCAACAACTTATAAACCATGTATAAACGTTGAAAACCATTTATAAACAAATATTAATCCAACTATAACAGCAACAGCCTATAAATCATGCATAAATAACCTAACTTTTACAGCAGCAGCCTATAAACCATGCATAAATAACCCAACTTTTATAGTAACAGTCTATTACCCATGTATAAATAACCCAACTTTTATAGTAACAACCTATTAATCATGCATAAATAACCCAACTTGTACAACAGTATCCTATAAACCATGCATAAATAACCCAACTATAACAACAACAACCTATAAATCATGTCTAAATGATGAAAACTATTTATAAACTAATATTAACCCAACTGTAACGACATCAGCCTATAAATGCTGAAAGCAACAACTTATAAACCATGTATAACCGATGAAAACTGTTAAATTGTAGCAGTAACAGCCTAAAAACCATGTATTAGCCAAACTGCAATATCAACAATAAATCATTTGAATAAGAGTCATAAACCCAACTTGTACCTGCCATACACGTTGCCGACAACAATAAACCATTTGAATTTATTTCGGGAAACTCAATGAATTTGGCTATTTTCCTGGTCAGGTTCAATTATTTCACATATTGTTTTCACACAAGCTACAATCCAAGCTCAAGAGGAAGACTAAAAAAAAGAAAGAAAGAGGATTAAGGCACTTCAATCTTTTCAGTCGAGTCAAATAGAAAACAAAATTAATAGAAACAGTAATGAAAAATCCAAAATTTCATATGTACCCAACAGATTGAAGATTCAAATTTAATAAAGCCTTGCTTATGAAAAATTAAGTCTGGTCTAAATAATATACCAAATAGATTGAAGTTTCAGCAATGAAGACAGAACCTCAAACCATTTAGCTTCTAATTCCTCTTGACAATGTTTGGGAGAAAGAGATCTAGTGGAAAGCCACAATTTCTTCCTTAAGATGTTTAAGGAGGTCTTCCATATAAACCTATAAAAATAACCTATGGCAACCGTATAAATAACCCAATTAGAACAAAAATAACACCATGTATGAACCCACATTAGTAATAACAACAGTAACAACACTATCATATATTTCATGTAGTGCCATATAAACCCACTTAGAACTATAAAAATCACATAATAAAGAAAAATTTGTGATTTGGGTACCCAAAAAACCCACATAGTACCATACAAACCCACTTTGTAAGTATACCCAACATTGTTCAAACCCAACATGTACTATATATAAGATTTGAGTACCTAAAAAATAATCCCAAAATTTTGGTACCCAAACGTTATGTATAAGTCTATTCTTTCTATAAAAAATATAAATCCCAAGCAAACTCTCGGCCACCTTGCAGCACCTCCACTTCCATTGCCACGCCCACTTCCATGTCCTCTTCCACTGGCCGAACCACTCCCACTCGCTGCTCCACATGCACCAGCCCTTGCACTCGATGACTTTGCCTCGGAAGGTTGGGTCCGGCGGGCTGGAGCTTCTTTACAGTTCCTTCTATTATGGCCACTCATATTGAAATTGTCGCACCTTTTGGACGAGAGCATTCTTCCCTGGCTCGATGGCTGCTCATCGTCTCCTTTGACACGATTCTTTTTTAGTCTCCCAGCTGGTTGACGTGTGTGTGGAGGATCAACTCTAATATCTGATGGTAGCCATTGGTTCTTATCCGAAGGTAAATGACAAATTGCAACGTATAGATTACAATACATATCGACCGTGCAAAAATGTGAGCAATACTCTTTAGGATTTAGCTGTTCATGTATGATGCATGTCATAGCATGAATGAAAGGTAACTCGAAAACTATCAGACTAGACAAGAGCATGTCTGGCAGTCCAAATGTACGGTATTATGAGATGTACCGGCAATGGTGGTATGCGTGACTTCAAACTCATAATCATCTACATGCTAGACCCAACAGTCCTTAGTCTCTTCCTTTAATTTCTCTAATTTTGTACGAACGGAAGGGACTATGATTCTGATCCACTTTGTGGCCTCCACTTGCCGACTTTGCATCCTAGTAATAATAAATGAGCGTATGTTATCCGCGAGTTCTGTCATTGACATGAACCTCGATTCCCCTACCGCATTATTGAAATACTCAGAGATGTTATTATTGATGACATCACACTTAGCCTGGTCACCAAAATTAACGCGATTCCAGTGCCCTTTCAGTTCTTCATTGAAAATCCATTTCCAAGCTTCCTCCGATTTATTTTTAATGGTTGTCATACATGCATCAAACTCATGACTTACAAAGGCCCTAGCGGCACCCCAAAATAATTTCTCATAAGCCTTCCTTCTAAACACTTGAAATTTTTATATAAGTGCCGAACACAAAACCTGAAAATTTATAATTTATCATAAATATTTTTACACTAATACCACATTAAGTCAAATGACAAATGACAATGCTTAAGTTTATAGAGTGTTACCTATGGTGGGCATTCAGATAAGACTTTTCAACGGCCTTTAGCAATCCCTTTTGTTGGTAGGACATGAAGACCAGGTTGTTCATGATTCTGACTGCCAACTTAAGCTGCTCCAAAAGTCAACTCCAACACTCTTCATTTTAGTCTCAACAGCAGCATAGGCAAGAGGAAATAATCCACTATTCTCATCCAAACATGTAGCTGTTAAAAGACAACACTTGTATTTACCTTTCAAGTGACACCCATCTAATCCAATAAATGAACGACAAGCACTTACAAACCCAACCCATGAAGCATTTAGGCATATAAAGACTCTTTTAAAAGCGTGGTCCTCCTCCAACTTATGCTTGGTGATACTTTCGGGATTTGTGAGGAGGACGACATTACAAAACGATGGGATCAACTTATAAGAGTCTTTAAATGACCCATAAACCCTTCCTAGAGCCAATTCTTTTCCACGCCATAGACGATGTTGTGGAATATTCACACCGTATTCCACAAATAAGGGTTTAACAAAAGTCTTAATAGCAATGTCGCGATTGATACAGACTTGTTCTTCAACTCTATGCGAAATCCATCTTGTATTAGTCATTTTGTTCCAATCTCCATTACATATAGAGTATATATGCTCTTTTGCGAAAGTCTTGATATGAAATGTCGTGTTATCCTCGTACAAAGATGCATGGATCTTCCATGGGCAATCTTTGGCCTTACAAGTCACCATGTTCTTCTCATTTTTTACATATTCAAGCTGGAAGCCATGTGAAACGGTGTAATGCAAGAGAACATCTCTGAATGCATAAACAGATTCGAACATCATGCCAATACGTAACACTGGTTTTGACTTCTCCCCCCTAGCACTTTGATTTTCTAAACCATGGTCTAAGACATCTTCTTCCAACTCATCTTCGCTCTCGGAACTGGAAAAGGAGACGTATCCCTCTGGATCCTCATAATTTGAAAGATCATTGCTATCCAATTTATTTTTCCAAAGTCGTCGCACTGCCTCCTCTTCACTATCCAACTCATCCCAATAACCCTCAGAGGCCTCAGAATCGTAATTATTCTCAAAGTCATCATCATCTGAGTAATATGATTCCAAGGGGGTCGGGTTATCTTTCAATTCCACATAGACATCTATCTCCTTATTGGGACCAAATCTCTCGAACATCGACATAAGATTTGCATCAGATGCTATCGATGCCAAGTCCTCTTCCGGAGTTCTAGCCTTGAACTTGTATTTCAAGTGTGGGAGAAATTGGATATGGATATTACAAATTTCAATCACGTCGGTATGAAATAAAAGAAATGAAATACGATCTCGATCCCAATTGCACTCTTCACAATTGCCGCCTACATACCTGTTGTGGCCATTGCGGTAGTTGAATGTACCGCCCCAATGCAATCTAATCCTCGCGTACGGATCATCGTACGGAAGTTTATCGGTCATTGTTCCTAACCTAATAAAGAGAAGAATGCGATACTTACACCATCAACGACGTAGAAAATTATATGTACTAAAGTCATGTATACATTGTTTAGGGCACAGTAGAAAATCAGAATCATATACAAACCAACAGTACGAACAACAATCATGTAAACCAACTTAGTAACAACACCAAAATTATATAAAAATCTCTGCTTCTAGGAAGCTATCTACTCATTTTATTAGTCGTCGGCAGATTTCGCTTCCAGAATTCATAGAGAAAGTACAATACAAGATTTCGAGTTCATGTTAGTTCCTCTACCAGATTTCAAGAACTAAACATTCTCTATATGGATTATAAGAATTCTATGACTTTTTTTATTTACAGAAGACAATAATTCAGTGACTAAAAAAACTTAAGTTTACAAAAAAAATGATATAGGCCAAGTGTAAAATGCGTCCAACAAAAGGAACATCTCAAAAAAGACGAACCAGAGATGCCATTATTGCAAGAAGAAAAATTGATATAGGCCAAGTGTAAAATGCATACAGCAAGTGTAAAATACATCCAACAATAGCAACAGAAACTAAAAAAAGAAAATAGCAACAGAAACTAAAAAAAAGTGATATATTGTTTACAATGCCAATGTTTGTATATGTTTGCTAGAAAACCAAAAACATCGAATTTATAGCAAACATATACACCGAAATCCCATTTTTATCATTTTCATTTTTTGAAAATGGTCAATTACTGCCAATAGAATAAGAAAATTGATAAAAAAAAGAAAAAATGTACTCTTCTTTGCACTTACCAGCCCAACAAATCAACCCAAGTAAACCCTATTAAAACAAATCAAAACAAAACAAAATCAACCAAAGTTAACCCCTGTAAATAGCCAAAAAAATATCCTAAATCTAACAACATGCAATAATGGAAAGCCAAATACATACATGCAACACCAAATTAGAATGTACCTTTTAAATGGCGAAATCCGACTGATTAAAAGGAAGATCGTCTGGTCAAATCACGTAGTCAGTACCGAAAAAAGCTTACGTTTGCTCTTGCTCTTACCTTCGCCGCCGAAGGAAACAATAAATCAGAGGGTTTGAAAGAAAGAAGCCGTTGAAAGAAGGAAGAAAGAATAAGCTTCCTCCTTTGATTGATTGGATATTTGAAAGAAATGGCGTGGTCTTAAATGAAGGCATTTTTGGGTTTTCATAGTTGTTGACTATGGTTAAATTATAAACCTAAACGGAAGGTCCACAACCATAACTGTGAGGGGGTATTTGTATAGGGAACAACACTGCAGGGACTGCAATCGAAATAGGCATAAATCAGGGGGTTGTTTGTAATTTTAATATAAATCGGGGGGTTATTTGCAAAAAGCCCTTAAAATAAAGCAAAAACAAGTAATCACAAACACAAAATTTAGGTAGTTCGACAATTTGCCTATGTTCACAGGTGTAAATCAAAGTCAAAACTATAAAGAACTTAAAAGGAAGAAGATGCAACAAAAAGGAGAAAACCAATGCAATGGAAAAGGAGAAACTCGATGCTTAAAAGATTGCACTCTTTTTAGGTGCTACGTTTGCGATTTGAGAAACAAAACTACAAAGGATTATTTTAAACGCGCGCCAATAATAAAGATATTTATGTAATTTTCTTATTAATGAAATTCCTCTAATCCGTTTATAGAACAGGAAGGGCTCAAGGCAGTGGCGGAGCCTGGATTTTTATGATGGGGTTCCTTGAGAGATTTAAGATTGTTTGGCAAAGCCCATAGAAAGTGGAATAACATTTGGTGAGAAGATAAGAGAGGGGGAATAGCATTGGATTTAGGGTACCATTACTTCCAATCGAGATTTATTCCTCTCAATCCGAATTTCACGTGCTTAAAATATCGATTGCTTTGAATCGTATGATGGAGACTGTTTTTCGTCCCAATATTTCATAATCGATGTTGAGATAATAAGCCAACCATCATACAGTCAAATTTTAATTCCACTTGGCACACATCTCGAAAAGTATTCACTTTTTGGAATGCATGTCATGTTGAATTCAACTTCAATCGTATGGTTGGCCTATGATCTCGAGATCCATTGTGTGACAGATTGGGTAAAACATGATTTCCATCGTTAGAGTCAAAGCAGTGAAGAGTTTATTGTTAGAAAATATTGGTACGGAATGTAAAAGATAAAGATTGAAAAGAAGAAATACATTGATATGATTCGAAGCACGTTGAAAATTATTATTTTTAAACTAATATTTGGCCCTACCACTATAATCGAGTAGTCACCAACAGGTTACCGGCAAATTGGTTCCAGGATACAGCGAGTCGGCAGCGTATTCTTATGATAGATTTGGTGAATCTGATCACGCAACCAGAACACCAAATAGCATAGGAGCGGAACTTTGAGAGAAAAACTTTAAAACACAAAAAATAGAATAGAATATGCAGTGAAGTAAATGAGGGGTCTCGGGTCCCTTTTATAGAAATTAACAGGTGTAACTGAACGGACATATCTGTTGAAAATAATTGAACGAGCATATCCGTTTATACAAAAAATGAATTAAAAATCACAATTGAAAAATACGATTATACGTTGGTTCAAAAAATTTAATAATTGCACCGCACTGCCACGCCACATACACGTGTTCGTGATCGTGCTCGTCCTGACCCGACCCGGCTCGGCTCGGCGTGTGCGCACGTGTGTGACTAATGGGGTGCATGGCGGTGGAACCTATAAAATTCGGTGCCCCTTGAGTGAAGGCTACAGGCCTTGAGCCAAGACAAAGGAGTATAACTTAGCACTAAAAATTTGTTTACGCGATATGAGACCATTCACAAAAGTCCAAAACTAAAAGTTTTAAAAGTCTTTAAAACATCTAACAATCCCCCACTATTTTAAAGATTTAAAATAAAAACTTTTAAGGGACTTTTAAAATATCAACCAATCCCCACTATTTTAAAGATTTAAAATCAGAGCAATGCCAAAAATATGTGCATAAATGAAAATGTCTTATAGACTTAAATTTTCACTTTAGTGAAAATAATTCAAAGTTTGCCAAGATTTTTAGTGAAACTAAGTCTTGAACTAATGATCTTATACGACAAATCGGAACTATTTCACATACGTATTTCACATTTTTGGTGTTCAGTAAAAGGTTATCTCATTTAGGCCCTATGCTAGTATCCCAATTTTCGTAAGTGTTTATGCGATAAAGTCAAGTCGCATTGAAAGCGACTCCACCCTCACACATATATAGGTAGACCTATAAAAGATGTCTCTATAACTTTAACATCTCAACACATAGTGTTATAGGACTAGTAAGAGAAATGCTCAACCTCTCCTTATCTATTACAAGTAAAAATATTACCCTTCTTGGGATGTATATGAGATTTATTTCTCATCAATATAGTACCCTTTAGCCACTGCGTATTTACGACTTATTTTTTCCTTTAAACCTAAACATTGATTAAATAAATATTAGGTAGAGTTCCCGTTATAAGTGATTGTTTAGGTTTAATGGCTTTAAACCCATCCCGATTGATGTTTTATGAATTTCATCTCTGCCAAGGCTTTTAGTAAACGGATCCGCCAGATTTTTCGCAGACCTGACCCTAATTACTGAGATTACTCCATCTATAAGTAATTATTTTATATAATTATATCTTAGACTAATGTGTCTATTTTTTTCATTATATGTTTGACTATAAGCCTTTGATAGTGTTGCTTCACTATCACAATGTATAAAGATAGGTAATAATGGTTTAATCATAATTGAAATTTCGATTAGTAAATTTCTTAACCATTATGCTTCTTTTTCACTTAACGCTAAGGCAGCAAATTTCGATTCCATAGTGGAATGTGTGATGCAGGTTTGCTTCTTTGATCCTCAATATATCGCAGCTCCTCCAAAAGTAAACATCCATTCACTTGTAGATTTTAATTCTTCTGGACTAGATATCCAACTTGCATCGTTATATCCTTCTAACACTTGAGGATATCCAGAAAATTATAAACCATAATTAATAGTATTTTTTAAATATCTAAAGACATGAGCAATATCATTCCAATGAATAGAACTAAGGTTACCGGTAAATCTACTTAACTTACTTACCGTAAATGCAATGTCTAATTTTGTATAATGCATTGCATACATAAGACTACCAATAACCCATGCATATTCTAACTGTATCACACACCTTCCATCATTTTAAATAATTTAATATTAATATCCAAAGGTGTATTGGAAGGTTTTAAATCAAAGTAATTGAATATTTTTAAAATCTTTTCAACATAATGAGATTGTGTTAAAGTTAACGTATTCTCATTTCTTACAATTTTGATTTCTAAAATTACATCTGTATTTTCCATGTCTTTCATGCTAAAAGATGAACCTAAGAAGTTTTTAGTTTTCAAAATAACTTCTAAATTAGTTCTAAAAATAAGTAAATCATCTACATAAAGACATATTATAACACCATGATTATTAGAAAATTTATAATACATATATTTATCGATTTCATTAGTTTTGAATCCAAAATTAGTAATGATATTATCAAATTTTTCATGTCACTATTTTAATGTTTGCTTTAATCCGTATAAGGATTTAATAAGTTTATAAACTTTCTTTTATTGTACAGGTAGAACAAACCCTTATGGTTATTCCATATAGACTTCTTATTTTAAATCACCATTTAAGAAAACGATTTTAACATCCATTTGATAAATTTCAAACTTGTGTATAGAAGCTAATACAATTAGAAGTCTTATAGTAGAAATTCTAGCAACAGGTGCATATGTGTCAAAATAGTCAACACCTTCTTTTTTGCCTATATCCTTTGGCAATCAATCTTGCCTTAAAATTTTTCTATAGCTCCATTTATTCTAAGTTTTCTTTGAAATATCTATTTAAAACCTGTGAGTTTAGATCTTTCAGGTAAGCCTATTAATTTTCATGTTTTGTTTCCCATTATTGAGTCCATTTCATCATTGATAGTTTTCTTCCAAAAGGCACTATCCCTAGATTTCATGGCATCAACTAAAGTTATATGATCATCTTCTATATTTAGACATAAATATTTCTTAGTACTTTTCGTCCTATTCCCTTCAATAAGATATATGTAATAGTCTTTTGAAAAACTAATTTCAAATCATTGACGTTTACTGCTTCTAGATTCAATGATGACTTCATCACTCGAACATTCAATAACATCTTTAGATTTTGAAGATTCTCCATCTTTATAAGTTTAACTTTTATCATTTAATTTATTAGTCAGAGTAATAAACTTAGATTCATAGAATATAGCATCTCTAGATTCTATTATATCATTTTTATCTATACTATCATTAGATTCTATAATTAAAAATTTGTAAGCCTTACTATTTTGTGCATATCTTACTAATGCACAAAATAGTAAGGTTTATAGATTTCTAGTTATAGTGCATATCCAATAAATGCACATTCAATAGTTCTGAGACCTATCTTAGGTCTCTTAAGATCTACTAATCTAACAAGTGCTCAACACCCCACACCTTAAAATAAGTTAAACTAGATTTTCTATTCTCATAAAGTTCATAAGGTGTAGTTAAAGTTTTCTTATGGGAAATTCTATTCAAAATATGAGTAGCGGTTAACAATGCTTTACCCTATAAATTTTTATTTAAATCAGCGTTGACCAACATTGCATTAATTATTTCTACTAATGTCCTATTTTTTCTTTCGGTAACACCATTTTGTTGTGGCGTGTAAGGGGTTGTCACCTCATGACGAATTTCATAGAATTCAGAGAACTCATGTGACATGTATTCTCCACCCCTATCAGATCTAATGACTTTAATTTTTTTTATTTAATTAATTTTCTACTGAAGCTTTATAAATTTTAAAATTTTCAAAAGCCTCATTTTTAGTATTTAATAAATATATGAGCATATCTTAAAAATTATCTATAAAAGTAATAAAATATCATTTTCCTCCTCTAGTAAAAATATTATTTAAATTGCAAATATCACTATATATTAGATCTAATAATACTAGAAAAATACTTTCTAGTAATCTTAGTTTTAGCACATATACTATATGAACTATTATAAAAAAATTTATGTTTGAAAATTAGATTTAAACTAGTCATGCATTTTATAGATCTACAATTAATATGTCCTAATCTATCATGCCATAAATTAGAAAGAGAGACCGAGTAAGAAGAATGAGAGATTTTATTAATTGGATCAGTTACATTCAATTTGAATATGCCACCCATGGCATATCCTTTTCTAACAAATTCACCATTCTTGAATAAGATAAACTTATCCGATTCAAATACTAGTTTGAAATCATGCTTGATTAGTAAATCACCCGATACTAAATTCTTTTGAATTTCGGGTACATGAAGTACATCAGTAAGCATCACGACTTTTTCATATGTAAAATTTAATTTTACTTTTTCACGCCTTATGATTTTTGCCACAGATGAGTTCTCCATAAAGAGATCTTGATCAACATTAGCTTTGTCATACGTCACAAACATGTTACGATTATTACACACATGTTTTGTGGGACTCTTGTCGATCCATCATTCATTAGTGTCTCTAATCAGATTGACTTCCGAGAGAACGACTACAAAGTTGCGTTTCTCTTCCATTGCATTCGCTTAATTCTTCAATTTCTTGAAAATGCGACAGTCCCGTTTGAAATATCCGAGTTTCTCACAGTGATAGCATCCACCATTCTTCGCCACCATGGTTTTGGCGAATTTCTTATTTTCCTTGGAGTGCGAATATCCTCTCTTCCTCTTCTTCGATGGTTCACTAAGAACCTTAGACTCAACCAAGTGTGTTTTTTATGTTATATCAACGTGATCTTTGATTTTATCCCGAACTCGAGATTCTTCCTCAATATATAAATGAAGGAGAAGATCTTCCATAAAAATCTTCTCAATATTATGCTTAAGGATTTTTTGATAACCTTTCCAAGATGGAGGCAACTTGACGATTATTGCACAAACTAGAAAATCCTCATTGAAATGAAAAGCATTAGCGATCGTATAATTTATAACTACTTAAAAATCATACACTTGGCTAAGAGTATGTTTATCATCGACCATCTTAAAATTGAAAAACTGACTGATAATGTAAGAATTATATCATGTATCTTCAATTTTATATTTCTTCTCAAGTGCGTCCAAGAGTTCCTTCGAAGTGTTGTAGGCACGATAGACGTCGAATAAGGAGTCCGATAATGCATTCAATATATAGCTCTTACAGGTGTAGTCATCTTCTTCCTATTTCTGTTTTTTATGCCCTTCATTGAGTGTTGATAATTCGGTAACAGTTGGACACGATTTTGTAAGAACGTACACAACTTTCAGTGCGATTAACAGAAAATACAATTTTTATTGCCACCTTTTGAAGTTTGAACTATCGAAGTTGTCCAACTTGTGGATGTTGTTGGGCAGCGCAAGATGGATTTTGTCGGTTAATGCGGGAGAAGTCAAGGGTGTGATATGGGCCATATTGGTTTAAAATTGAGTCAAAATGTTGGTACGGAATGCAAAAGTTAAAGATTGAAAAGAAGAAATACACTGATCCGATTCGAGGCACGTTAAAAATCGTTATCGTTAAACTAATATTTGCCTCTACCACTACAATCGAGTGGTCACCAATAGATTACCGGCAAATCGGTTCCAAGATATAATGAAACGGTAGCGTATTCTTGTGATAGATTTGGTGAATCTGATCACGCAATCAGAACACCAAATAACGCAAGAGCGGAACTCTGAGAGAAAAACTTTAAAACACGAAAAGCATAATAGAAAATGCAGTGAAGTAAATGAGAGGTCTCAGGCCCCTTTTATAGAAATTAACAAGTGTAACTGAACGGACAGATCCATTGAAAATAACTGAACGAACATATCCGTTTACACAAAAAATGATTTAAAACTCACATATGAAAAATATGATTATACTTTGGTTCAAAAACTTTAATAATCGCACCGCCACGCCACGTACATGTGTTCGTGCTCTGTTCTGTTAAAACGCTGCGTGTGTGACAAGGTGCATGGCATGTGGAGCCTACAAAATTCTGCCTTGTTCTTCGCTCAGTGCGGTGATTGATGGGTGTATGGTGGAGCCTACAAAATTCCCTGCTTTGTTCCTCGGTCTTGGCGTGTGACGGGGTGTATGACGGTGGAACCTACAAAATTTGATGCCCCCTGAGTGAATGCTACAAGCCTTGAGCAAAGACAAAGGAGTATAACTTAGAACCAAAAATTGATTTTTACTATATGGGACCATTCACAAAAGTCTAAAACTAAAAGTTTTAAAAGTTTTTAAAATATCTAACATTTTAAGCATGTGAAATTAGGTTGAGAAGGAAAAATCTTTGGTTGTAAATAAATGAACCCATGTACTTATTAGGAAGAGATGGAGTCGTTACCTCCTGCCACTCTTTAGCCTACACTGTTTGGATAAATTATTTTCCCCGAAACTTTTATAGAAAAGTTTTGGGAATTTTGCATTTAGCGCCCAGAGTTACCTCAAAATTTGCACTACGCTGCCCTTGTTATACATATTTATTTTCCATTCCTTTGATTGCCGTTCTTAGTGTAAATAATCCCTTGGGGTTAGTAGACTATCATTGACCACCTTTGACTATAAAAAGTAAAACAATTAGGAACCTACAGTTTTGGTTGCTGTTGAGACACCTTATTTTTGTAGTGACTGTGAAACAGACGTTAACAGAAGAAAATAAAGTCGTTTTATCCCTTACTAGCTTTTACCCTCTTCATCTTCAACCTCATCTTACTACCATCATCTTCAACCTTTATGGCATGTAAATTTCACTTAATTCCAAAAACCCACTTCATATAGCTCATCCAATTCAAATACCTTCATCTCAATACCCTAATCTCTCATCTCTCAATGGATCTTGAGATCATGGCCCGGCAATTGAACGATTAGATTACAAGATGGATGATGGGTCCTCTGTGGAGCCGAAGATAGGTACTAATCTCGCAAAGATGGCAATGGTTGTGAGATTTCGAGGTCATGGGCTTGCCATCGGGCGATCACATTACAAGATGAACGGTGGTTCATTGGTATCATCACAAATTTTAGGGTTGTAAAGGGTTGGTGGTTCCTCGGTGCCATCGCAAATTTTAGGTTTGAAAAATAGCGAGGGACAACCGGAGGGAGGTGTTGGATGAAGGAGACGAAATGAGTTTCTCATGAGTGAGAGAAAGGGGGTTTCAAATGAAGGAGAGAAAGTGGGTTTTTGATGAAGGGGGGTGAGGTATTGGATGAACGAGAGAAAGTGGTTTCGAATGAAGGAGACGAATCATTCGAGACGATGTGGTTTCGATAAAGGAGACTGAGTGGGTTTTGGGAATTTATAGGATTTGGGTACCTTTATTTGCAACAACAAATTTATTCTTCTTAACCCGAGTTTCTCATGCTTGTATCATTGATCAATTTGAATTAGATGGAAATCATTTTTCATCACAAACTTTCACCCAAAGAATCTTGAGATAAAGGGCATACCATTACGGGCCACATTTTCATTCCACATGAAAACCTACCCAAAAAGTAAACACAATCATTGTTCTACATCAAAATTGCCTCTTGGATCACTTTTCAAGATGTATGCATCAGATGGTAGGCCCGTTATCTCAAGATCCATGAGGCCAAAGATTGGAGCAAAAAGCAATCTCCATCATGAATTCAAAGAAATCAAAGATTTTAAGCACGTGCAATGGAAATTGAGATGCTTATGGGACTCAAAGTTGGTAAAAAAAAAAAAAGAGAAGGGTATAATTGGTATTTTGAATAATTTAATCCCACTTAACTGAAGAATAGTAATGTCGGCTAGCGTTTATTAACGGTAAATAAATAGGTACTCTCTCTCAAACTACACGAAAAATATGAGATTTTACTGGCAATTTTGGCTTTTACCTGCCTGCAAATAGGTTGTGAAGGAGAAAAAAGAGGTGCTTAGCAAAAAACATAGGCACCGGCCACAAGGAGAAAATAGAGATGTTTTAGCGAAAAAAACATAGGCGCTCAAGAGTATTTAATGGTGGACCCTATTGTTTGCCATAATATATTTTATGTTACTAATCATGATTTCAAATAAAGATACCCTTTAATAATTTATTATAATTTAAAAAATTTCTAGTATCAACCAAAACTTTATTAGCTGCATTATTAACGCCTAGATAGTGGGCTTGGGGCCCCACATGAAGATCAATTATGCACATAAATTCAATCCTTAAGGACAATTAAGGCCGTCTATGGCATAGCTCTTTGTTAGCTCCTGCAATAACAGTGTTCATCTGCTTTAATTGATTCTTATTCTTTTTTTTCAACTCCCTGCAAATAAGGATTTACTTGCTCTAAAATCTATTTTGACAAGGAGTGAGTAGAGGATGATAGATCTGTTAAACAGGTAAATCTTGCATAAAATCTTATTATATAAGGAGTTATCAAGAAGAAGTACCTGCTAAAGTAGGTAGCAAGATATTATAAAAAAGAATGGGAAACCTACTAAAGCAGGTGAATTCTGCTATGATAGGAGCTAACAAAAAACTATGTCATATGAAACCTAATTTTTTTTTTTATAACCGATGGGGATGGGGATTCTGACAATGCTATAAGATAACGTGGCTCCCACTAGCCCAAGGTGCAATGCATCTTCCACCACTTCTTTTAAGGATTGATAATGAGTGCTGACGATATGATTGGGATAACACCCTCAACTTTTGAGACAATAGCCACAAAGCCCACTCATAGGGCATATGATGCAAATTTTATAACAATTCGAGGTCATCAAATGGCATATTATTATTTAAATTAAGTTTAGCCTCAAATTTATAATCAGACTATTCAAATCATCCGATCATAACACTTTAATATGATGATTATATATTATTATTAAGTCTAATAATAGAGTGCTGCAATAAAACAATTGATTATATATTATTGTTACACCATTGGATCATATGAGATAGGGGTACATGACCTATCCAATAAAAGAAAGATAGGGGTATAAATTTGGTTAATCGAATCAAGCTGAAATCGACTAAAACAAATCAATGTCGGTTAATTGAAATATCAAAAGATCGAAACCAAATCAAATTATTATATTTTTTAAAAGAAAATTTTTTCGGTGTATTTCAATTTTGATTATTTATTTGTTTTTGAAAAAGAAAAACTAAATTACATAAACGGCTACTTTTGTTGGCTCGGTTTTGAATAGGTTTTAGGTTGATTTTCAACCAACTTTAGATTGACTTCTTTATCTTCGTGGCCACATTTTTTATTTTGGTCACTCAAAATCACAATCGAATTGATTAACAATCAGTTTCAGTTAAATCAATTTCTCATTGATTCGGTACCGGTTTTCGGCTGATTATTTGGGGCGATTGGGTTTTCAACACAAAGCTTCACCCGAAGTCTCAGATTAATGTGCGCCACGTTGTTTAAAAGTGGGTAGAATAGGATTTTCAGTGGCAGCGGATGGGATGGGATGGGATGGGATGGGCCTTGAAAATCTATTCTACCAACTAAAGAACAAAGGTAAAGAGGGAAAAGTGGATAATGCCGATTGCCGAGTGCCGAAAACGCAAGAGGGACCCTGAACCTCGTCAATACTGTACGATTACCTTTTAAGTCCACCTGCTCAATCATTGAGTTCACCTAGGTTGAATCAAATGATGGAGATTGTTTATTCTCCCAATCTTTCACATGATGAATCACTTAAGATCACTGATATACTATTAGACTGTCAGTATTTTATTTAATATGACACATATCTCAAAAATAAGACATTGACATCAAGTGAAAGTTCAAAATTATTTTTAAAATTATTTTTTGAGTGTGTATCACGTGAAATAAGGAAATGATCATGATCTTAAGATCCATTGGAGGAAATTTTGGAATGATAAAAAGTTTACTCATCTACTTCAAGGCAATCAATGTGTTTAATCGTGGGTGAACTCAGTTTTAGTGGGTGGATTTAAAGGTAATCTATCTGTCCTCGTTACAGCCGCCCGGTTTCCACGTCCGGGCTGCTTCAGTCTACTTTTTTGCCAGTTGCCACTATAAATACACTAGCTAAGTAGCTTTTCTTTCAAAGCCAAAAGAAAGATGGCGATGAAGGCAGCTGCGTCTGCGACTCGAGCTCTGATTTCAAGGACTCATGGCCTTTCCTCTCTTACCAGGCACCTTCATGTAATTCTGCCTCTCATCTTCTTTTTTGAGGTTTTTTTTTTTTTTTTTGATTTTTTGACACTGAGTGTATAGTTTTTTCCTGAGTAATGGTCACCATCCGTTGCCCTTGGAAATCCGGAGAATCTTGGCTGCATGTCATGCTATAAAAAGTGAAAACCAAGAAAGTCAAGATTCTCCTTTTTCCGTGGGCAGTGGATGAGGTAGGACTGGAAATCCGGTTCTACCTAGTAGGACCTGACCATTGCCCTTGATTCATAAGCTATCTGGGTCCATGCTTTAATTTCGTCCACATTTTCTTTTGGGCATAGTGACGATCGACCGAAATTTCGGTGAAATTTTGCTAAATTCGCCGAAAAGGGGGTCAAACGAAAATTTCGATATTTTTTGACGAAATTTCGGTATTTTTTAAATTTTAAATATGTTAGTGATATTTTTAAAAAGCATTAAATATATTTTTTTGTATATTTTGAATCCCCCAAACTTTTCCCATTTTTTTCCGAAAGGTATCGACCCACTGAAAAATTACCGAAAACGAAATTTGTCACTATGCTTTTGGGTAGCTTTATTAACATCCGTGGAATTTTTGAGGGCACCTATACTTAAAATCATTGATGTAGGAGGATTTTTTTCCCCTCCAATTTTCTCGCAGAAGTGCTCTCGAGACTATAATTGTACGATCAGAATATCAGTTTTTATTACATGTGGCACAGATCCCAAAAAGTAGCCCTAAAATCACAAGGCACACATCGTGCTCAAACGTAATTTAGGGCCAAGGATCAAAATTTCATCATTCCGATACGGATAGTCCGAGCTCAAAACCGATACTTATCGGATGATACCGAACGATACATTGAATGTATCGTTCGGTACTTTTCATATATATGAACGATATGGCACTTTGAATGTACCGCATCGTTCAGGTCCGATACCGATACGCATCGGTATCGGACGAAATTTTGATCCGTGTTTAGGGCCATTATTTTTATGTATGCGTCTGGTGGAATAAAAAACTGACTGTTTGATGGTACACCTATGATCTAAAGATCCCTTGTGTGAAAGATTGGGGTGAAAAAGTTCATCATCTAATTCAAAGCAATCAATGGTTTTTGATGTAGGTGCCCTCCAAGATTTCGAAAGCTACCCTTTTATTCTAGGGTATCAATATTTGCACCCACAGATATGTAGTTGCACTCTATTATTTTGTTTATTTACTTATTTTCTTTTGAAAGACTTTTTTAAAAAAAATTGTCGGTAGGAAATTAGGCAACTACCACTCGATTTGAAATGCTGTCGCCCATTGATGCAATTGTTTTTTTTTTCCTAAAAAAATAAGGAAGAAAAAACAGTCGCTGAAAGTCAATGGACAGGTTTTTAAAATCAATCGTAGTTCGTAGATGGCCACGGATTATTCAAAAGGGGTTCAAATAATTATAACAACTTTGGCAAACATTTTCCTTGTTACATACATTCATGGTTCAAAATCTTGTCCGAAACCGATACCTACCGGACGAAATGTACCGGTTTCAGAGGTTACTTGTACGATACTTTGAATGTATTGTACCAGTGCACTACATATATTGGTGATGTAATGATACGCACCATTTTTGGAGCTGAACGATACGTACTGGAAAACTGGTATTCTAAACCATGCATACATTTGGTGATTTTTCCCTCTCATGTTTCTCACAGGCATCTCCCGGAAGCAAGAAGGTCGTGGGGGTGTTCTACAAGGCTAATGAATATGCTGCTATGAATCCCAACTTTGTAGGTTGTGTAGAGGGAAGCTTAGGCATACGGGAGTGGCTAGAATCTCAAGGCCACCACTACATTGTCACTGATGACAAAGAAGGCCCCAATTGTGGTATATATAAATGTGGACGCTTTTTCTTCAGTTAGACCAGTTACAAACCCCACAAGTGAAATATAATTTGCTGACATATGTAGCTAACAGAGGCCATTTTTGCTTAGTTTATTTGAGAAAATAGTTAAATGTGCAAGATTGAACTGCTAGGTAACTGTAAATGGAAGTGTATTTCCTCAGTTTTTATTTTTTTGGATGCTCTTGTAGACATATAGAGAGAGACAACCCTATTGCATTAGAAATGTAACAATTGAGCCAATATTTATTGCATTCAGGGGACCATAGTTGTAGACTCAAATTGGTGTCACATTCTACGAAAATCATAAACAAAATTCATACTTGCTACTTAATAGCAATCTGATATTTCCAAATGCGATATTTGCTATTATATAACTATTTTAGATGTAATATATATAATTCTCCTCACTTGAGTAATAAATATTTCTGGGTTACTCAAGTTGCAAGTGTTCTAGAGTAACCACCTTTTGTCTTTTCAAAAGGTGAATGCTTGTATGGACAACTCACTACTCGAGCAACAAATTAATGTTTGTTACTCGAGTGACCAGATAATTTCCGACACACACACACACACACACACACACATATATATTATATCAACAAATAATTTTATTTCATAGTATTTCTATTCTGCATGGCCATGGGGTTGTGAAAAATCTAAACATTTCATAGATAGAGATAGAGGTAGGATTTTGTTGAACAAGCAACACTCATTCGTATATGTAATGAGTCCATTGATGAGAAGGAGCTTAGTAAAGCTTGAACCTAATTCCTACAGTGCTATATATAATCACAATTAAATTTCCTAGGAGTTATACTTTGTCGATTGATAAGGCCATTCACTATTTGTTGAGGCTTGATCTCTCCCCTAGATGTATCATATAACCCAGGGAAACGAAGCTGAATATAATATCTTGCCCCAGCCATAACTAAATATTTCATAGTAGCCTCGGTAGACCGCACATCTCTCTTGGTATATCTAGAAAATAGGTGGATAGGTTAAGATTTTTTAGAAGTGCGGAATTCATTTCTTTTAGACAACTTTTTAGGAAGCTCTGAAGGTCGTAGATGTATTTTCTTAAATAACAATAATTTTATAATTAATAATGATTTATGGTTTTTGAGTTATGATTATATATTTTTGTTTAGAAGAGTACAAAGTAACAATGCAAATATAATGGCGTGATGCGATGTATACTTGACTCTTATATTTCATGTTGTGAAATTAATTATGAGAAATTTGTATTCTTCCCTTTGTTACTTTACGTGATCGTTTGGTTGGTTCATGGTGGTTGTTGATATGTTTGTGCAAGTTCCATGTTTCCACTATATGGGAAATCAGTAAATAATATAAAAGCGGATTGTTCAATTGTCTGAGGTTGAAATTGAAATCCCACGAAATCACACATCAATGTTTTCTTGTGGATATTGGATTGTGTATTGGTGGTTGGAGCATGCTTTGACAACACATTCTCAAATGCCCCTATTTGGATTTAAATTTGAGTCTTGAAATCTTCAAGTATCGAAACCTTGGAAACAGGACTCTTGAGTATATTTCAGAGAACTGTCAATAAGAGTATATTATGGGAATTTTAGGTTGGATTAGGCTTTAGGAAGTTGAGATAAAAGTAGATTTAGCGAACCTCTTTGATGAAGGGGTTCTAAATTCAATATTTTGTAGAGTGGAGATTCATTTAATAATATGCTTAGATAGAAACTTTATGCACTGATTAAGCTTCTGGCTTTAACTTCAATTTTTACCTTGGGAGAGTCCAGGATTATGTTGTGTAATCTACACATTTATGATGTCTTTGTGCATTGATTGCGGTTTTCTTTATTTTTACTTTTTAAGATGGTTATATAATTTTTAGCAAAAAAGGAAATTATATGGACATTACAAAAGCCGAAGGGCCAAAGGAAGAAACAGAACAATAATCCAAAGCATGCCACTTCTGTTATGTTTCTATTCTGGCATTTGTCTACATTCATAGACCTATATATCATTCCATATTTCTTCCGCATCCTACCAACATGATCAAGGGGTATGTGTGGACTTTTTCCAACAGTTTTTCATCTGTGTTTGCCATGATGGCTGAACTGTGTAGCCTTTTTAATGTTTGGAATGTGTAGCCTTTTTAAGGTTTGTGGAACTCACAAACCTATTGAGTGGTATCCATTAGGCTCGATATGTGCTGATTGTGTAGAATAAAGATGGTGGTCCCAAGCCCAGATGAAATAGGAGGGTTAGTGTTTGGCTGACGGCCTTGGTTGTGAAAATCCAGTCAAATCTCCTCGCCATGTAGGTCGCAAGCCATATGAAAAAAAGAAGAGGGTTAGCATCAGGTTAACAACTAGCTGTAAAAATCTCATAAAATCACTGTGCAAGTCATATATATCCGACTGCAAAAAAGATGGGACAAGGTGATGTTGACAGTGATGAATTTAAGATGCTGAAAAATTTCAAGGGTTGCTACTAAACATGTGCACCAAGAGAAAGATCAGAGCCTATTGGAGTCAAACTTATCCTTACTATGACAAAGTAAGGTTCCTACTTATTAGAGAGGTGATGAAAGAGATACCATAGCTCAGCCGTTCTTCTTACTCCTTTGTCAGCTACGCTTTTCAGTGAGGACTTAGAAGTTTCAGAGATGCTAATTCCCTTTTGTATTTATGAGCTAGGTGTTGTGGTTTGGGGGATTAGAGCTAGAAGTAACTCTGTAAGAAGATAGATTATAGCGAGATAATAAGTTTGTGGAGATTGTGGCCAACATACATTTGATACAACATCATCTAGTGAAACAATGCATGGGGTGCTATATTCAGCATATTTACTAAATTTTGGATATGAATGCTTCATTGAAAAAGAAGAGTAGTGAGTTTATTTTCTTTTTTGCAAACAACAACACAGGCAGAGTGTTCAATAAAACAGCATGTTGATTGCTCCATAAATTTTCTTCTTCTAATAAAAATGCTGCAAAAAGGTTCTAGTTGTTTAATATAGTTTTTAATGGAGATTGAGGATTTGCCTATGATATCTAAAAAAGGAATGCTAAAACCTGTAGAAGAGGTTTCTAGTTTTACACTTAGGATTGCTTTTTTTGATATGTAGAGAGCATAATGCTTTTGCTTGTCAATTGTTATCCTAGATTTTTTTTTCTTTTCAGCAGTTAGCCCATAGAAGTTTTTTTCATCAGTTCAAGGAAAGTCCAGTTCAAGGAAGGCCATTCCTAGTTTTTGGTTTCTAAACTAGGAATGAGAGTCTAATCTTGAGAGTTGTAATGTAGATGGGTCTAATCCTTTGCACGTGTTGGCGGAATTGAGCCAAGCCAAATCGCGTTGACAATTGAATTGGGTGGCGTGGAGTGGAGAAATACCGGCTCTGATACTAATTAGACCGGAGTAAGGGGGAGCGTGGTTACGGAAGACGGAGATAAACACAAGAAGGAAAACTTTTATTTCATATAATATTGCCTAATAAAACAGAACTGCAAGACACTAAAACATATGGAATCAAAAACCTATTACAATGAATAAACAAATATAAACAAAAGCAAGAAAGAAGAGAAAACTTACCAATATGTCGTGTAGCTTTTCTGATATAAACTTAAACAAAGAAAAGAGATGCAAAGAGAGAAAAGAAGGATGTTTTCTAGAGAAAATTTCTCGGTTATTTTTTGGTGTCTTGGACAATCCCCAAGCTTACCTATTTATAAATGAGTGTGGACTTATAACGAGTTGAAATCCGCCGAAGAGTGGGACACATGTGCTAGATGGATTAGATGCAGTCGCTTCGTCCCTCAGTAATTGCTCTTTGACGTCATGGCATGCGTCGGGGCTAAATTATTTGGATGATGACTTCATTGCTTGCGTCATCGACGGTTGGCGAAGATATTGAGCAGCTATTATTGTTGACAGCTGTATTGGCTGTTTGTTAACATTAATTATGTCCTTTAGTGGTCGGTCCCATTGATCCGACAATTATCTTAATGGCTGGGTCAAGTAAGATTCTATTTGATTATGAGAATACACTGACAGCTGGATTGGCAGTCGAGACAAACGCTTATCATTTCTTGAAGTCATTACTTTTTTGTACCTTTGACCTGATTAATAATTGAATCCCAAAATTTATCAAGTGATGGATCGGGTTTATCGTGTTGAGATTCGCCTGCTAGAACATAGAAGAAATTATTATTTTCTGAAGAAGTCATGGAGTCATCATCAGAATGAGATGATGGATTGAAGGTTTGAAGAAAATGAGATTTCATGGAAGCAAGGCAATGTTGATTAATCTGTGTGTAAGATAAATCAGGATGTTTTGTTCGAATCATGGTTTTGAAGATTTCAAAAGGATTGAATTCTATAGAGGATAAAGATGCCTCAGTTTTTGCTGTTTTGGCATACTGAGTAATTATGGATGAAATTTCAATGAGCTTTTTATCAAAATCGGGGATATTATCCCACCATCTGATCCAATAGGTTCTTTGGAGAGTTGGAAGATAATCAAGAGTGGTAATCTGAATATTCCACATCCAAATCCAGGGAATGCTGCATTCGGTAAAAAAATAAAAATCAATTTCATAATAATGAGGATTTTTTCCCTTGAATTTAACTACTTCATACAGGCTATATAAAGGAATTAATGATTTAGGCAAAATTTTGGAGGTTGGGCTAAAATGACTCCACAAATTATACAATCAATTTGGTATACCAATTTGAAGGATATCAGGACAAATTTTTAGAAATCAAGAATGTTTTTGTTTGGGATTCATATAATAAAAGGCATTGGTAAAGGATTGAATATAATCCCAATAATTATATGAGTGACTTGAACTGAGCTTTCGGGATTTATTTAGGTCAAAGCCCCAAATGGATGGTTTGAGAATTTTATGGATAATGGCCTTATTATAAGTAATCGGGCTATCCGGTCTTTAGTTTTTCATATGATGGGTGAAGGTAATAGATCCAGTAGATGTCAAAATTGCTTCTGCAATTAGACGAGTTTTTCCATCTAATGCAGGAAATCCTTGATTATCAAGATATCTTCTCTTTATTTCCCAAGGATCAGACATCCGTTGTTGGTCTTTTGGTTCGATTACCAGTATAGTGGTAAATAGTTCTTTTTGGATATAAGAAATATCGTTGATTTCATTTTTCTCTTTATTGAGAGTGTTTCTCTCAATAAAGAGAAACACTCTCAATAAAGAGAAAAATGAGAGAGTGTTTTATTTTATGCTGCAAATTTAGTTTTATTTTATGTCTCTTTTTAATTTCTCAACCAAGAGAATTTTTGCAGGGTATTTTTTAATGGAAGTATCCTCCTCTGGAGGAATAGGAAGAGGCAAAGGAATGGGCAATATCCCCTTATCACCAACTCAAGAATCCACTGATGATCATACCCTTTGAACAATCATCCAAAATAATAGATATAGAGCAACAAAAGCGGGCTTTCAATTTAAAGACTCTGTGAAAAAGGACATATCTCTTAATAAAGAGAAACACTTTCTCAATAAAGAGAAAAATGAAACTAAAGATATTTCTTATATCCAAAAAGAAATATTTACCACTATACTGGTAATCGAACCAGAAGACCAACAATGGATGTCTGATCATTGGAAAATAAAGAGAAGATATCTTGATAATTAAGAATTTTCTGCATTAGATGGAAAAACCCGTCTAATTGCAGACGCAATTTTGACATCTATTGGATCTATTACCTTCACTCATCATATGAAAAACCAAAGACCGGTTAGCCCAATTACTTATAGTAAGGTCATTATCCATAAAATTCTCAAACCATCCATTTGGGGCTTTGACCTAAATATATCCCGAAAGATCAGTTCAGGTCACTCATATAATTATTGGGATTATATTCAATCCTTTACCAATGCCTTTTATTATATGAATCCCAAACAAAAACATTCTTGGTTTATAAAAATTTGTCCTGATATCCTTAAAACTGGTATACCAAATTGGTTTTATAATTGGTGGAGTCATTTTGGCCCAACCTCCAAAATTTTGCCTAAATCATTAATTCCTTTATATAATTAGTGTGAAGGAGTTAAATTCAAGGGGAAAAATCCTCATTATTATGAAATTGATTTTTATTTCTTCACCGAATGCAACATTCCCTAGATTTGGATGTGGAATATTTAGATTACCACTCTTGATCATCTTCCAACTCTCCAAAGAACCTATTGGATCAGATGGTGGGATAATATCCCCGATTTTGATAAAAAGCTCCTTCATCCATAATTACTCAGTATGCCAAAATAGCAAAAACTGAGGCATCTTTATCCTCTTTAGAATCCAATCCTTTTGAAATCTTCAAAACCATGATTCAAACATAACATCCCGATTTATCTGAAACACAGATTAATCAACATTGCCTTGCTTCTATGAAATCTCATTTTCTTCAAACCTTCAATCCATCATCTCATTCTGATGATGACTCCATGACTTCTTCAGAAAACAATAATTTCTTCCATGTTTTCGCAGGAGAATCTCAACCCGATAGTCCTGATCCATCTCTTGGGTGAATTTTGGGATTTAATTATTAATCAAGTCAAAGGTTAAAAGAAGTAATGACTTCAAGAAAGGATAAACGTTTATCTCGACTGCCAATTCAGCTATCAGTGTATTCTCATAATCAAATAGAATCTTACTAGACCCAGCCATTAAGATAATTGTCGGATCAGTGGGACCGACCACTAAAGGACATAATCAATGTTCATAAACAGCCAATACAACTGTCAATAATAATAGCTGTTCAATATCTTCGCCAATTGTTGATGATGCAAGCAATGAAGTCATCATTTAAATAATTTAGCCCCGACGCATGCGATGATGTCAAGAGCAATTCTTTGAGACAAGCTCATCCAATCCATCCAAAGACACGTGTTCACTCTTCTGACTCAACTTTCAAGTCCGCACTCATCTATAAATAGGTAAGCTTGGGGATTGTCCAAGACACCGAAAAATAACCGAGAAAATTTCTCTAGAAAAACATTCTTTTTTTCTCTCTGTTTTTCATTTCTTTGTTTAAGTTTGTATCGGAGAAGCTACACGACATATCGGTAAACTTTCTCGTCTTTCTTACTTTTGTTTATGCATGTAATAGTAGGTAAATAGGGTTGTAATAGGTTTTTGATTCCATATGTTTTAGTGTCTTGCAGTTCTGTTTTATTAGGCAATATTATATGAAATAAAAGTTTTTCTTCTTGTGTTTATTTCCGTCTTCTGAAACCACGCTCCCCCTTACTCTGTAATTAGAAGTTGGATGGTCTATCAACATCTCTATAAGACCTTCATTAGCCTAGTGATCATCGTACATCACCCGAGAGAAGCGCCACAATCAAAGGGATTTGAAGAATCTGACCGCAGTCAATCACACATACCTAAAGCACTGATTCTGGTTGATTTACTAGATTTGATGGAAATGATCTGGCAACATGGATCTATACCGCCAAGCAGTATTGAAGGTTTCATTATGTATCCAACAAGTAAATGTTCTCCATCACTTTGGTTCACTTGATGGGCAACACTGTGCCATTGTAACAGTGAATGGAGAAGGCAGTGGGAGAATGATTGTAGCGGAAGTTCACTCAATCATTATGTGTTTGATTTGGCCTGATCAATAGAGGATCTGCTCTTAATGCCCTTTCCAAACTAAGTGAAACCTCATCTGTTTGAGTACGAAGCTCACTTCTAAAGTCTAGCTAGCCAAAGAAGTAGACTGCCGGAAACTTTATGGTTAGTTGTTTTGTTACGAGGTATCGTGTGGAGATTAGGGTGGGAGTGTGCATGCTCCACCTAACTTCCCTGGGGAAAGTCTTCGCCATTGCATTGGTGCAAGAAGAGAGTGCTACGGCCACTGATATCTCAAATAGCCCACCTTTACTGCATACGTTTTCAATGGGAATGAAGCCCAAAGACGGTGGACCTCTAATCAAGCGGATTACTTTGACTAAGTTGAACGATCGACAAAAGCGAGGTCTTTGCTTCAATTTTGATGATAAGAGCTCCAACCAGGTCATCATTGTAAAGCTCAACTCGCTCTTTTGAAAGGCTTTGAGACCGACGATCAAACACCTAATGAACAACATGAGGAGGCTTCTGGGGACAATCTGCAAGTATCGATCTATAGCCCTTGAGGTGAAGATAATTTTGAAGGGGAGAAGAATGCTAGAGACCCTCATGTCCTTGAATGTTGCATCCATTTGAATTTGAAAATTTGAATCCAAAATGTAAATCCTTAAGGATAGGTCCAAGCCTTAAAGATAGGGATAATCAAGTTTAGAAAGGTTTCTAGGAACAAAATATGGGCTTAGAATAAAAGGAGTTACCTTGTGATCGTTTAGAGCAGTTTGTGGGAATCAAATGATTTGTGAGGACCAATTTTGAACATGGTCAACTTTTTATTTTTAAATACATGGTATCCTAACAGTTGAATCTGGTCAACTTTTTATTTAAATACAGGTCCTCCTAACAGTTTTCCTAGATAATAGGAGAGAGTTATCTCTTGGGCGTTTTTTCAGCTGTTTTTTTCTAATAAAATTTGGTTGGGCTATTTTTTTGGGGCTGTTTTTTTCTAATAAAATTTGGTTGGGCTTGAGCTTTTTTTTTTTCAAATAAAAGTTTGAAGGTTAAAAATTTAATTAAATAATTATATTAACATTATAGAGGCTCAGGTGCATGCTTTTATTCAAATATTTTATTTTAATTTGTTGCACAATGGTTATAAAGGACAATGGTTGCTTGAAAGGACAACTGTTGCACAATGATTTTAACGAACAATGGTGATAACGGACAACAATTAATCACAGGGCATTGAAGTAAATTATATTATATCCGGGTCGGGTGTTGGAACACTCGACCCAAGCCTGGCCTGGATTGATTCGGGTTGCAACATGTTTAGCCCGGCCCGAATACCGGGCTGGGTTTACTTGATAGAAAGTACCACTTTTTTCGGGCCAATGCGGGCCAAAATCCGGCCTGACCTATTGAGAGCCTTAGACATCGAGATTAGATCTATGGGCGTCTTATGTTTGTAGCCATGCACAATTTGAAACAGACTCATGCCTGTGGTTCTATTAATCGAATTAGTATAAGCAAATTCCGTGACAGGTAAGATAGAATCCCAACTCTTAACATGCTCACATACTAGACATTGTAACAAGTTACCTAAACTCCGATTCACAACCTCGGTTTGCCCATCAGTTTGGGGGTGATATGCTGACGAAAACTGGAGTCTAGTCCCCATTTTGTGTCACAGTGTCCTCCAAAAGTAACTGACAAGCTTGACATCACGATCAGACACTATGGTTTTAGGCAAACCGTGCAGACGAACCACCTCATTAAAGAAGAGTGTAGCAATGTTACTTGCATCTGAGATCTTTGAACAAACGATGAAATGAGCCATTTTCGAAAAATGGTCCACGACGATGAACACCGAATCGTGCTTGCGGAGGGTATTAGGAAGGCCTAACACAAAGTCTATAGAAAGATCTTGCCACGGGGTGTGTGGCACAGGTAAATGTGTGTATAACCCAGTGTTTTGCCTCCTTTGTTTTGCCAATTTGCAAACATGACACTGGTTGATGATTTTGACAACATTTCAGGTGAGATTAGGCCAATAAAATTGGTCTTCAACCAATGGAACGATTTTGTTGCGACTAAAGTGATTGGCAACCCCTCCAGCATGTAATTTCTAAACAAGAAAATCTTGTAGAGAAGTGCGGGGAATACACAAGCGGTGTTTTAGGAATAAATATCCGTCCTGTAGGGTATACTTGCTCTTTCTCACAGATTGTTCACTCATAAGTGAGGTGTACTCTTCTGCAAAACGGTTCACAACGACGAACACCAAATCGTGCTTGCGAAGGGTCTTAGGAAGGCCTAACACAAAGTCCATGGAAATATCTTGCTACGGGGTGTGGCACAGGTAAAGGTGTGTATAACCTGGTGTTTTGCCTCCTTTGTTTTGCCAATTGGCAAACACGACACTCGTTGATGATTTTGACAACATCTCGGGTGAGATTGGGCCAATAAAATCCGTTTTCAACAAATGCAACGGTTTTGTTGCGAATAAAGTGACTGACAACCCCTCTAGCGTATAATTCCCAAATAAGAAAATCTCGTAAAGAAGTGCGGTGAATACACAAGCGGTGTTTTAGGAATAAATACCCGTCCTGTAGGGTATACTTACGCTCTCTCACAACTTGTTCACTCATAAGTGAGGTGTACTCTTCTCCAAAATCCGGACATGTAGGATAATCATCTACGAGATGATCGAATCTGGTCACCTCAATACTTAATAGGTGTAACATCGCCACTCTAGGGCTAAGCGCGTCAGCAACTCGATTCTTTACTCCAGCCCTATGTTTCAATACAAAGGTGAACCCTTGAAGTTGCTCAACCCATTTCGCATGTCGCGGGTTTAACTTCTTTTGGGAAATAAAAAATCTAAGGGCTCATGATCAGAGAACAAGACAAACTCATGTGGTAGCAAATATTGTTTCCAATATTTGAGAGATTGCACTACCGCATAGAATTCTTTGTCGTAGGTAGAGTATTTTTGTCTGGCCTCATTTAGCTCCTCATTGAAATACGCTATCGGATGCCCTCTTGGCTTAACACTCCCCTAATACCTACCCCTGACGCTTCATGCTACCTTAAAGACGTTAGAAAAATCAGGAAGACGCAGGATAGGAGCTTCCGTCATTCGAGACTTTATCTCCTGAAAGGCTTTTGCCGCAACAGGTGTCCATTTAAACTCCCCCTTTTTGATTCAATCGGTGATAGGGGATGTTACTGTACTGAAGTTACGGATGAACCACCTGTAAAAAATGGCTAACCCATGGAAGCTACGGACTTCATGAATGTTCTGAGGTCCAAGCCATTCCACAATAACCTTGACCTTTTCTGTGTCCGTAGTCATTTCTTCAGAGGTTACGACAAACCTTAAGAAGACAATGATTTGTAACATGAAAGTGCACTTCTTTAGGTTCGTGCATAACTTTTTTCCTCTGAGAGTCATACAAACTTTCCTTAAGTGGCTTAAGTGTTGTTCCTTGTTGTGGCTGTAGATAGGATATCATCGAAATAAACCACAAGGAACTTGCCTATGAAAGGCCTCAACACCTGTGTCATGATTCGCATAAATGTACCCGGGGCATTTGAAAGCCCGAAAGGCATGACAAACCACTCATATAAAACATCATTGGTTTTAAAGGCAGTTTTCCATTTGTCCCTGGGACGAACTCAGATTTGATGGTATCCACTCTTCAGATCGATCTTCGAAAATATAGTGGCATCGACTATCATGTCCAACATGTCGTCCAGTCTCGGTATAGGGAGCCGATACTTGACCATGATTTTATTAATGACGTGACTATCAACACACATCCAAAATCGTGATAAGATAACTCTTTCAGGTTCATCCACATTGGCCTGGGACATTAGGTCTTCAAATTTATTAATGTATTTTGTGATCGGTGAATTCCCTTGGCGCAGTGATTGCCACTGATCTAGAAGACGATCATCATAGGAAAGAAGAACATACTTTTCGTTCAGTTGGATCTTCATATCATCCCAGGTGGGAATGGGAAGAAGATCTTGGGACTGCCTACGACGCTCTAATCCCATTCAGTAAAGCCTAGCTTGACCCATAAGCTTGACCTTAGCAAACTGAACCTTACGCTCCTCAAACGTGGCATACCACTCGAAGTAGTTTTCCATGCTAGTCACCCACTTGAGATGGACTTCAGGTTGTCTTTTCCCATCATAAGTAGGAGCGTCCATTTTAACAAACTTCATGATTTTGTCGTCCTGATTAGTTTGGATGTTACGTCGGTAAGGACTATCTCTTCTATAGTCATTAATGTGGACTTGATAATGATTTTCAATGATGACCCCATTCATCTTTTCAACACGGGCCACCAAAGCCTCATGTCGGGCTTGTTGATCACGCAACTAGTTTTGCAGTTGATTGTGGAGATCAGTCAACTGGGCTTGGAGATCGGCTTGACTCGCAATCAACTTAGACGTAATTTCCTTAATGAGGGCTTATATCTTACTGGGATCAATGACTATGCAAGACAAAACAAAATGAACTCTAGCACCTATATGAATTCCGATAACCCTAAACTGACAAAGCTTTAATACCAAATCTGATGCGGAAACTAACACAATGCAATGCTAGGGCTGAGATTAGTAGAAAATTAATGTTAACAATTAAAAGACAAATTTTCTTAACAATTTATCACAAAAAATAGCAATAGATTCAATCAAATAATTTAATTCTAGCCCGAACTAGTGTTACTTTCGCGTACGTTCCCTATCAGATCTAGAAGATTATGGTTCTTAGCGAGCGACTAGATCTTCGACAGTTTTAGGGTTTCGAACGAACTATCAAGTGGGTTCTTTCGTTTCTGTGCGAAAAGAAAGGCAAATAATGGGTTTTATGGTAATATGGGTAGGTTAGGGTTTTTATACTTACGTCACTCGTAGATCAAGGAAGATAGAAGGGAGAGAAAAGTTGACATCACACCAAACCGCACGCGGGACCAAGAATCGCTCTTCGGTTAAGAGAATCACATCCTCACAGAAAGCTTAATCAAAACTTTGCAAAACAAATTTTCATTAACCATTAATAATAAAGTTGTTTTTACGAGCCTTTAAATAGGCAAAGCAAACCCTGACTCGGAATAAAAGAGTCATAAAACTTAAAACACTAAAATGATTAGTTTTGCCAAAGAAAATCGAAATTTCGTCATTTGGCGAATATATCTCGCGCGGTCGATCGATCGATCGATTCTAGAATCGATCGATCGACTGATAAATAATAAATTCGCCCGAAGGCTATTTCCAGAATCGATCGTTCGACTGAGAAGGATAAGTTCGCCAAAAGCCCTTGTCCTCAATCGATCGATCGAATGTCTGGGGTCGATCGATCGACCAAAACACACATTAATTCTTCCGGAACGCTTTGACATTCTTCGTTCGCCTTCGATATGTTATGGGCGACTGTTTTGATCGGATGTCCCCATCAATGAGTGTCATGGAGTTTGGGTGGGCAAGCATAACATATTTTGTTTACAACAGTTTAAATTGTTTCAACCATTGCTTCCATAGTAAGTAGGAAACCGAAATTGTTAGCAATATGAAGTCTTGAATTAAAAATCTTTTGGTTAGATTAAGCCTGTTCTAGATACAATAGATAAGTACTTGAAGTTGGAATGTATAATATATGGTTTTGAATTATTAAGTTCATCTTATTAGGCACGAGACTTGCTTGGCAGAATTTGAGTTTCCTTAATGGTGTTTCTCTAGGGAAGGAATTATTAGTGTCTTCTTCCTCGTATATTCCTATTTCCTACATATCTTATAAAAGGAAGGCTAGTTGTGCATGTTAGAATGTTATTAGTATATAGACCTATCAGGAAATTAATCAGTGATCGAGCCACAATTACTTACAAAGGGGCAATATGGTTCACAGAGGAAATAAGCTACTATTAGATAAGCGGCACGAGTGCCATGTGACTTGGTGCTCGGGTCTCTTTTCGGATTGTGCCATGTGAAATTAAAGTGTAATACATGATAGGTGCGTCATGATCTAAAGACTTTGGTATAAAAGATTGGGACGAAAGATGACCTCTATCATTCGATGCAAAGCTGTCAAACACCATTTAAAATTAATGGCTACCATGTAAATACACCATACTGTAATCTTAGATGGTGTTTGAGTGCATTGAATCAGACGATGGAGATCGTTTTCTTCCAATCTTTTATAAAATCAATCTTGAGAACATGGGCGCCAAATCACATGGAACACGTGATGGTTCCATATGCCACACATCCCAAAAGTGACCTGAGTACCAAGAGTCTCAGCGCTCAAGTTATGTATATACAGTTGGTTTCTGAAGTTTAGGGGGCAAATTCCGCCACTCACGAACCCCCCACCACACACACACTCCCTCTTCCCGCCCACTCCCCCAACAACAACAACAAAAAAAAGAAGCCCCCTTATGCTATAAACCTTACAGTGATTAGCTTTCCTGGTTCATGCTTACTGTAACATCTTTCTTTCACACTCCAATACACACTACTCACTGTTTATAAAACTCAAATAACGCACTATATATATATATATATATATATATATATATATATGAATTCTGCGAACATTGTTTTGTTTACTGACTTTTTATTTATTGACATTCTTTTTGTGAATGTGTAATTTTTATGATGCAGAACTCGAGAAGCATATTCCAGATCTCCACGTTCTAATAACAACCCCCTTCCATCCAGCATATGTAACAGCAGAAAGGATAAAAAAGGCAAAAAATTTACAACTTCTTCTCACTGCTGGAATTGGATCTGACCATATTGATTTGAAAGCGGCAGCTGCTGCCGGATTAACAGTTGCCGAGATCACTGGAAGCAATACGGTCTCAGTTGCAGAAGATGAGCTTATGAGAATTCTCGTTCTTGTTCGCAATTTCGTTCCCGGTTATAATCAGGTGGTCCAAGGGGAGTGGAACGTTGCAGCTATTGCTTATAGAGCTTATGATCTAGAGGGAAAGACAGTTGGGACAATTGGTGCTGGGCGTATCGGCAAACTTTTGCTCCAACGCTTGAAGCCCTTTAACTGCAATCTCCTCTACTATGATCGTCTCAGGATTGAACCAGAGTTGGAGAAGCAGATTGGGGTAAAGTTTGAAGAAGATCTTGATGTAATGCTTCCCAAATGTGACGTAATTGTTATAAACACACCTCTTACCGAGAAAACTAAGTAAGAACTTAGATTCCTACTCGAACTTCACTTTAATATTTTGAAGAGTATATTTTCTCTTACCTCTGTCTTGGTTGTTGGTAAGTTGGGATTGGACCCACATGATGAAAGGTTGCAAAATTCAAAATTCTGCTCTTACCTGTTTTTACCTAGCAAGGGTCCAGAAACTACCAAATTTAATTTTGTCGTATAATTTACGACTAGCCATGAAACCACCATTGCCTTATGCCTCCACAATGTGTACTAATTTTGCATAACTTGTTGGAACTTGGAAGTATCTTTTTTACTTTTTTTTCGGATCAACTACTTTTTTACTTTTAATGAACAAAGAATTACAATAAACTTTGTCTAGTTTCAGGGATATTAATTCATTACTTTATTGAATGCAGTTGCATAGTTTCTTTTGCACAATGGTAGAAATCATTCATTGTCAGTACTTGTTTATGTAAAGTACCACCCACATCGGCTTTTATGTAAATAATTCTCATCACGCCTCGATTTAAAAAATGGCGAACCGTGTTGGTCATTTGTAACCCGCATATATATATATATATATATATATATATTATTGGTATACTTATGTTAACCTACAATTCATATTTCAGAAAGCTTACATTAGATCTCTTTTGCAAGATTCCGAAGGTTGAGATTTCAGAAAGCTTTCATGGTTTTCTGTATACACAAATGGATACACATATTGATTTCATTATTTTCTAGATATGACAATAATGCCTCCATGATTTGATAGAGGTCAAAGGGCACACCTATCTTTCTCACAACAACACACTTTATCCTACAAGCTAACAATGACTGATTTAACCATATTGCTGATGATATATGCTTATGATAAGAGCAGCTATTTGTCCTCAAGAGTTCCAGATATATGGGCATGTGATATGTATTTTGATGGCTAAGATAAGATTACTCAGTTTTGAAAATTGTGTATCAGGGGAATGTTTGACAAGGATAGGATTGCAAAGTTGAAGAAGGGAGTTCTTATTGTGAATAATGCTCGAGGGGCCATCATGGATACCCAGGCTGTTGCAGATGCTTGCGCCAGTGGCCATATTGCAGGTAACTTAACTATCATATTTTCTCAAAGGGTACCTTTAAATTCACCCATCAAATCTTTGAGTTCGCCCGCTTTGAAAACTCATTGACTGCTTTGAATTAGAAAATGGGGATCATTTTTCGTCCCAATCTTTCACAGTATGAATCTTGAGATTATGGGTATGGCATCAGACAACCAGTTTTTTATTCCATGTGGCACACATCCCAGAAAAAGTGACCTTAACCTCATGGGGAAATCATCATGCTCAAACCTGATTTGAAGGTCACTTTTTTGGGGTGTGTGCCATGCGAAATGAAAAACTGGCCGTCTGATGGTAAGCTCATGATCTCAAGATCCATGGTGTGAAAGATTGGGATGAAAAACGATCTCCATCGTCTGATTCGAAATATTCAATGGGTTTCAGTGTGGGTGAACTCAAAGATTCGGTGGGTGAATTTATAGGTACTCTTTTTCAAATTGTCAATCATACCAGAGAGAGACTTTTGAATGTTGTGTATATCACACATGCGCACATACAAATTTTTCTTTCCTTTATGTGAGGAGCAAGTAAAAAGAATTTAATGCTCCTTATTTTTTGGGAATAATGGCTCCTGACCGACATTTAAGCTCCAAAATGGTGTTTAAATGATCTTACACCATTAAATTAGGATTTTCATATTACCCCATTAAGTGTGGTTTACTATTCTGTCATATGGCACACATTTGTGATCGATCAAAATTGTCCAAGTGGCAATCCATTGTTGGAACATGTCTCAGCCAAAGAATCATGCCTATAAGTGGATGTGAACCATCTGATTGGTGAATTTTAATCTGCCATTAAAAACTAAGAACAACGGTTGGTATTAGAGCGCACAGGTCGGATGGTCCAAATCTCCCGAAAAGTGTAATTTCTAAGCCCATTTCCCTTCAATGTATGATCAATTACTTTGACAATATGGATTATCCACATCTTAAACCATTCATGGTGTAAGATCATTTTAACACCATTTTGGTGTTTAAATGAGGGTCAGGAGAGTCGGGTCCTAATTTTTTAAAGGTTATTATGTTTACAATAAAAGTCGAATATATTTGTCATTATAAAGAAAATTAATACTTGGTGGCTTATCTGCTTTCTCAGTTTTTAAACTTTGTTTTAGTTCCGACCAATTGCATTTCCATTATGGATATTTGCATGCTTTATACGTGAACTGATAATTACCTTTTATCATTGCATTTCCATTATGGATATTTGCATGCTTTATGCTTGAACTGATAATTACCTTTTATCATCCACCTTTCGTTAGTTTTTGTCACATCCATTCAAAAACTCTCAATTGAAATTTTGTGAATCACAAAATTTTGGTTTGCAGGTTACAGTGGAGATGTGTGGAATCCGCAACCAGCTCCCAAGGATCATCCGTGGCGGTACATGCCAAACCAAGCAATGACCCCTCATATTTCTGGGACCACCATTGACGGTCAGGTAAGGCAATTTCACGGGTCTTCCTGTATTCCTGTTTTCCGCTTCATTTCTTGTAGAGTTTGCAGCTTACATAGTGGAAAGATGCAACTCACAAGCACTTTGACAAAATGGGGGGGATGAGAACAATCATGGACTCGAGATTGACTCTCCTCACTGGCATCTTAAGGTCATGAAGGTTGTGAAGCGCCTTTTGCCCTCATCAAACCCTGTCAAAAGCTGACTTACATGAACTTCAGGACCTTAAAAATTCATAACTGTCAGCTTTTGTCAGGATCTCAAGGTGCTTCATAACCTGCGAAAGCACAGCCATGGGTCAAAAAATCAGAAAACCGATACGTATCGTCCAGCTCCAAAACTGATACGTACCAGATGATAGGTATCGGTTCCGGACGATACATTGGTATGCATCGTCCGGTATTTTGGTATTTTGTATGGGAGGCACCGATATGGTACCTTGAATGTACCGCATCGGTATCAGACGAGATTTTGACCCATGAGCACAACTTCAAGAAAACCAAGCAAATACTATATATAAGTTCCCAGTTAACTAACCTAGCTCTAGGAGATGTTTCACCTATCTATACAATCATGAAGAGAGTACTTCGGCATTTAGTCATTGCATAATTTTGTTCCATTTATTATCAAAATACCCATCTGCTATCGGGTCTACCTCCTTTTCAGCAAGGAAATACTATCGTATAGTCTAACATTTTTATGTCCTCGAGTCTTGTACACCGCTGTTTAATCATAGCTAACAGATCGCTCACATATCTACCAACAACTGTTATTACTTGCTCTCAACAGGTATGTCTATCCCTATTATTTCAGTGTCAGATCCTCAACATCCACTTGTTGGGGACTCTATATTTGGTCCTCATAACTTAGCATGACAACTCATTTATATCTCTCAAACCCGAAGTTCCGTGGTCATATCTTGCAAATTGGAGCCCTAGTAATGGCTGTGTTTGGGTTAGCTCTTATAAGAGCAGCAGCAGCTCTTTGCCTGCTCTCTATTAGAGCAGATAAAATCTGCTCTGGGATAGAGCAGGCATAGAGCAGTTTTATCACTTAAAACAGCTCCCCGCCAGAGCAAATGAGACAAGGAGCTGTATTACCAAATGTAAAAGTAGTTCTATCCCGGAGCCAAAAAGTGAAAGAGCTGTTCTTTGACCAAGCCTCGGGAAGTGCCCTGTTATTTATGAGCAAACAACTCAATGAAAGTACTCTTGTGATCTTTCACTAGTTTGGTGTTCAGCAATATCTGCACATTCCCCAAGGTTGTCCAAAGGAGATTGACCTGAGTCCCAAGACTGGCACTCGGCGTTGGGTACCTAATACCAACTCTACCTAGATCACACCTATTATACGGAACTTTCCAGCTTGCTTATGTTATTTATCCTTAAATGCTCACGCCTCACACCTCATATATTACAGATTAGAAACTTCATAGATGAACCTCAAGGGGTTTGGCGTGAGGGCCAGGTACCTGCCTTGGGAAGCGAATCCCCTCAAAAACCCTAAGGATTTATCCCGTGTTGATCCGGCACGTGTGTACCCTTGGGATTAGTTAGGTGCTCTAAGAGGCCCAGACACCCAGTTTATCGAAAAAAAAAAACGATAACAAGTTTTCAACATTTCCACAACTTTCATCCTCCCCATCTCCTGTCAAATAGAAAAGTACTTTACTATGAAGATAATTATTTCAGAACTTCAGCTCATAAGCCACATAGAGATGTCTGATGACTGATATGATGGTGCAGTTACGATATGCTGCCGGAGTTAAGGACATGCTGGACCGATACTTCAAAGGAGAGGAGTTCCCCCCACAAAATTACATTGTCAAGGACGGTAAATTGGCAAGCCAGTACATCTGATTCTACCATCTCTCCAACATATAAAGGGCAGGCTTCCAAATAGGTTCCAGTTATGCAAATAAGATGTGAAGTTTGCACACTCAACACTGCTTAGGTTTCTCTTGCTACTTTATAAGTTCTATTAGTTGCAAAAGTTGGTTTAAGTATAGATGAAAATGTTATGGTGGTAACTGGTAGTTTATGGATGAACAAATGGGTGATATCATGGCTCACCTAATGGCAATGAGAAGTAGAAGTTTTAAATAAGAGAAGTGTCATGTATAAACATCTGCTCTACCTTTAGGTGGGTGCAAAATTCTCAATTAGATTCCATCAATGAATGCTTATGTTAAATGAGGAAAGTGGCGGTTTTCTTTGTTCTTGGCACTTTCTTGGTACTGTTTTGATGGATGCTAATGCTGAACTCTTATGAAATTTAATTTGCCTTGTTATATATATATATATATATATATATATATATATATATATATATATATATATATATATATATATATATATATATATATGTAAAATAAGAACTCAAGTTACAGGTTTAGTTTCATGACTCCAGTGAGATGATCAGTACCCTATATATATATATATATATATATATATATATATATATATATATATATATAATGTAATATGTTAAGAGCATTTTACTTAATTGCCTTGAGATTAAACCATTGAACGGTTTAAAATCGACAGCATTTAAGTAAAAATGCACTTGCAATCTCAATCAGTACTACCTTAATAAATAGAAACCTTAAAATAGGGTTCTCACTTTTTCGCAATCTCTACCATCCGAAGTCTTAACCCTAAGCAAGCTTGTCGCTTTGTTAAACTTTCGTTCTCTTTGAAAATTGATTTGAATTATATTTTATCAAATTTTATTAAAAATTGTTTGACCAGATCTCTTATATATATATATATATATATATATATATATATATATATATATATATATATACAATCTTTTCCTTATTAAATGATCCAACTTAAAACAACGATCTCATGTTAGTCATAGCTCAATTTTTAGTAAATGATCTATTAATTTGAATTTATTCGATGAGAGCTATCTAATGAACCTATTTATGGAATCTTTTGACACTGTTAAAGTATTAAAAAATGATATGAAAGATTCAATTGTAGTTAAAGTGCTAGAAACTACCATAATGTTATTAGCAGGGTTATTCGATCCGTGGGGTATAGTCTACTATTTAGCTATTTTTTTAAATTTTTTTTCCTTTAATATATATTTTCATTAACTTATTAGTTGCATTTTCAAATTATAAATAGTAGAATGAAATTGCAGATATTCGTAATCTTGAAGCAATCATGGTGAGAAATTTTAATTTCGACAATATTTCTGTATTTTAGGAAAATTTTGAAAAGTTTCGGGGAGTACAAAAAATATTATACATAAGTTATATTTAATATTTATATTTTTTATATTTATTATGTACAAATGATTAAAATTAAAAAAATTAAATTTGACAAAAATTCTTTAATTTCGTCGAAATTAATGAAATTTGGCGATTTTATAAGAAATCATCGAAATGTCGTTTGAAAGTTATGTTCGACTTCTGTTTCGGTAAATTTCAGTTAAAATTTGGAAAATATCGGAGAAATTTATCACTATGGGAGAAATGAGTATTATTTTATTTATTTAAAAAAAAATAGTGGCGATTTTTTTTTTGGATTAATATGAAGGAGGGCCCCATTTTAAGAACTCGCCTTGGGCTCCCAAAATCTTAGGGCCGGCCATGCTTGCGACCGCTTTACTGTGATAATTATGCCTCATGTGCCTTTATGCTTCAAATGCGCGCACACACACACACACACACACACATATATATATATATATATATATATATATATATATAGAGAGAGAGAGAGAGAGAGAGAGAGCTCAAAATCTTATAAAATGGGAGCTTTAGAGCAGGTATAAGAGGTATTTCAAAATTTATGATTATTAATCCTAAAATTTATTAATAATCATAAAATTAATCCTAAAAAAAATTTGAAGGAGAAATAAATATATAAAAAAAAGAGAAATAATCATGAGAAGGATAGGTGTTTAATAAAATAAAAGAGAGGATATATGGAGGAAGATAATGGAGGAGATGTAAATAGAGAAAGAAACAAATATTTATTCAAAAAAATTAGTAAATAGTTATTTGAGTTGATGGCTAGTGAGGGAGCTACGCTATCCAATGGGGGTTCCCAAGATCCCCATCACTAGCATTTTTTTAAGTCTTTTAAGATGCGTCATTTTAATTGTAAGATCTTTTAATAAGGACCTCCCAAATCCCAAAACTTCTTAAAATACTTTAAAGACCTACCTTTTTATCTGCAAGATCTATTAACAAGACTCCCAAATTCTCTCTCTCTCTCTCTCTCTCAGTTAGCAAACCCAGTCGGCCAACACTCTTCGGCTTTCTCTCTCCATCTCTCTCTTGGTTCCCCAAGCCCAGCTAGCCCTCTCTAGCTCTCTCTCTCTCTCTCTCTCTCTCACACACACACACACACACAAGAGTCTATCTCCACCACTTCCTCTCTGTCTTCTCTCTCTCTCCTCTCTCACAAATCTTAGCCCATATCGTTCTCTCTCATATCTCATTCACTCTCCGATCGTCAACACCAAGAACTCAAATTGTCCTCGATTTTTCGTCGAAGTCAAAAGTATACTATAATTATTATTTTTTAAATAAAAAATAAAAATCCTAATTTATTACTCATAGTATAATTATTTTTAGGGATAATGGTTCCTGACAAACACCAAATAGTGTTTAAACAATCTTCCACTAATAAATTAGAAATTTTGATTTCATACAATTGAAGTGTTCTTTACTATTATGACACATAGCACACATTTATCATCAATCTAATGTTCCTAGGTGGCAATTCATTACTAGAAAGTTTTGTAGCCTAAGAATCATGCCCATAAGTGGATGGGAACCATCCTATCGACGGATTTTAATATCATACATTAAAGCTAAGCACAATGGTTGGTAGTAGAGTGCACAGATTGGATGGTTAATAACTTTCAAAATTGTAGTTTTTGGCACCTTGCTTTTCAATCTATGATCTATCAAAGCATCTCCAGCAAAGAGAACTAAATTTGGCTAGCTAAACACCACTTTAGCTACTGCTATAGTATTTTAGCTACTATTATAGTAAAAATCACTCCAGCAGAAACTCTATTTTAGCTACTTCTTTCTTTAAAATATTATTTTTCATTCTTATTTTATTATATTTTATTACCCACACTTAGGGATGCAAGTTCGGTATACCGAACCGAACCGAACTTGAAATTTTCGGTGTTCGATTCGGTACACCCCAAGTCGAAATTATTTGGTTCAATTCTAATTTTTTTTTCTAAAATCGAAACTGATTTGGTTCGATGCAAGTAAAATACCTACTTTTTTATTTTTTTAGAGTATCTTTTCGTTATGTTCGGATTTTTTTTTCAGTTTCAAGCCACCCAAACCGAAACCAAATCAAATTGGGGTTCGGTCCAGTTCGGTTTGTGTCGGGTTTCGATTCAGTTCAATTTTTTTTTTGAAACCAAAACAAAAACTGATTTGGTTTAGTTCAGTGTAGGTAAAATACCTATTTTTAGGATATTTTTTTGGTTTTTTTCACTTTCAAGCCACCCAAACCGAATCGAATTGGGGTTCGGTTTAGTTCGGTTTTTATCGGGTTTCGGTGCGGTTCGGTCCAATTCAGGACCCTCGGGTTTCGGTGCGGTTTCAGTTTATTCTTATTTTATTATTTTACAACTAGATAAGAGAGAGAGAGAGAGAGAGGAGAGAGAAAGAGAGTTATCATTTTAAAAAAGTACTATTTTAATGTTTAAAAACTGTTATAGTAATAACTAAATTTAGCTATTACTGTAGCAATAACTATATTTGGCGTGTCGGATGGCGCTCTTGCTAGAGCTCAGTATTTGCAATTTGGAGCGCTATAATAGGTTTGGCGTGTGGGATAGCTCTCTTGGTGGAGATGCTCTCACTTCGACGGTGAGGATTACCCCCATCTTAAACCATGATAGTATACGATCATTTAAGCTCTATTTTGCTGATTAAATGACTATCACGAGAGTCAGTCTCTTATATATATATATATATTTAAAGCCCTAATCTATAATGTTTCTTATATCATAAAGTCCTAATTTATATAATTTTTATTAGAATCCTAAAGTCCTAATTTCTACAAATTTGCTTCCTATGTTGTTTTATGAGATTTATTTATTACCCAATTATTATTTTTTTACACTCATATGAGTAGGGTTTTATGTTTATTTTATCATGAGTCTAGGGTCTTAATTACATCATAATTATTGAGTATGTCAACTTGTTATGTAATAACTTTTACAAATTTAATAATTCAATGTTATCTGCTCTTTTTAGGTTCTTATTGTCCCTTCTTGACTGTTGGAGCAGTTATGTCATTGCATAGGTACTTCAAAGTTTACCTCTCGATTCATCTTCTACTTCAAAAAATGATAATCGTGATCCACCTGATGATCAGTTCAACCTAGTTCAAAGTAAAGTCGGGTTGAGATTAATTTAGCAGATCTTCCAACTGATCCTGGATTACCTACTCGAATTTCAGAGTATCAATCTAATGAATATGATTCGATTAGAAGAACACATCTGTTAAAGGGTCCTTGCCAGCCTCGTAAATATACTTTTCGTCAAACAATGTTAGATAAGCCAAGACGGTTAAATGTTGATTGGTTTAATGAGTATGGAAGTTGGTTAGAATATAACATAGAGAATGATATATGTTGTCTTTTCTTTATATTGCTACCTTTTTAAACGTGATACTGCCAGTGGATTTCAAGGGGGTACTGATTGTTTCATGAGTAATAGATTTCGAAATTAGAAAAAGAAAAGTAAGTTAGAAAAACATGTTGGAAAATCTAATGGTATTCACAATCAAGTAAACAATCCGACAATGACAAAAAAGAATACAAAATCCGTTTGACTGCATCAGTTGATTGCATTTAGTTTCTTCTTCGTTAATGATTAATATTTCAGGGTCATGACGAGTCTGAGGATTCAAATAATCAAAGAAATTTTATAAAACTTTTGCATTTTTTACCGATCACAACAAAGAAATTAAAAGTGTTACATTGGAGATGCTCCTAAAAATGATTAATCTCATTTGATATTCAAAAGGACTTTGTAAATGCATTTGCAACTCTAATCGCAAATCAATGAAGTTTATTTATTCTATAGTGGGTGAGATTCACTCATCAATCAAGTTTTTTTTATTTTATAGTAAGCATAATATTATTGTTCTTAATATAGACAATAAGTTTGTACTATTGGGGCGACCACGATGACGCAACCTTGAAGAAATCACAAATTTACACCATTATCTTATTGATTTGTTTTAGGTTGTGATTGATAAGCATTTTCAGGAGCTAAACAACCGTTTCACTAAAAAAAATATTGTATTGCTTTTTTATATGATATGTGTGGATTCCAGTTATTCATTCGCAACTTTTGATAATGAAAAAATAGTTCGTCTTGTTGAATTTTATTCACTTGAATTTGTTTTAGTGACTTGTTCAACTCTTGGCCATTAACTAGAGAATTATATTGTTGATGTGCGCACCAGGAAAGAGTTTGTAAAAGTAAATGAAATCAGCGAGCTTGCTCAAAAGATGGTTGAGACAAGAAAAAATATTGTGTATATGTTAATTTATTTGCTTATAATGTTGGTGTTAACCTTATCAGTTGCCACTGTCACTGTTGAGAGAGTATTTTCTGCCATAAATATTGTGAAGAATAAATTGCATAATCGGATGAGAGATTAGTGGATGAATGATTGCATGATCACCTACATTGAAAAAGACATTTTGGATAGCTTCGATAATGAGAAAATTTTGCAACATTTTCAGGTCATGAAATCTCGCCGAAAACAATTGTAAAAGATTTTTTTTTTTCAGAATCATTAAATAACTTTTTAGTAAGAATTGCTTCTTTTTTAGAATTGTTTAATTATTATTATTATTATTTTCTATTTTGTGATTGCTGTTTGATAAAAGCGAGCTTCACTACAAAAAATAAGACTATTAGCGGCAGCCATAAACTGTCGCTATTAACAAAAATACTGTCGCTAATATCCTTGCCGCTAATAGTCTTAATAATTTTTTTGTTAATAGCGATAATTTTTTGCTAAAAAAAATTATCGCTAATAGTCTTATTTTTTGTAGTGCGTGACAAAATTTTTATTATCTCACGATTATAAGGGATCGTCCATCACAAAAATCCTAGCTCTGACATTGTTAATGACTATCCCATAACTAGCCGGTGGGGTGCCCATGTGGCACAACGGCTAGTTACGGGATACTTGTTGAAGATGCTCTTAATTTTGAGCTTAAATCTAATGCATAGTTAGCTGGGGCCATGGTAATGGAATGTCCCTGCATGCACACAGAGCGCTGCATCTTCTCAGAGACACGTGCAGATCTCCATACTCTTTTAAGTCCGCTCGTTTATGAAGATGGTGAATGGGTCAGCTGCAATTTACTAGCTCTGAGCTAGTATTAGATGCAAGGGCCCTGAGACTCTTTCATGGCCAAAAGTGCACTCTAAGGAATGGACAATGTTATATAGTTAACTTTTTATAGATAACTTATGTGGTGAGATTTGACTGGCTGCATGCATAGTGAGACCGAAGCACTGCAGTTAGTTACATCACGTCACATATATAAATTGCCTGCAAAATCGTCTAAAAAACTGTTTACCGTCTATAATTTTTCATGGAATTAGGGCCTCTAAAAACAATATCATTTCATCATTTATTTCATTTCATGATGCCATTGGTTTTGCTTCCTATAAGACTTATTTACAAGGCTTAAGTACCATAAAAAAGAGATATCACTCTTTACTTGTGGGTTTCGGACTCCCACTATTTTTTTCAAAATATTTACTTAAAAGGGTCTGTTTGTTCAGACAAATGACAAGTCAGCTGTGAGAATGAAAAAAATGAAAATATTTACCATAGACTCTAAGGCCTCGTTCAGGTGTTTCCTGGTTTTTCCCAGAAAAGCTCAGATTTTGGACACTCAGAATCTTGGCAGATTCTTAGCAGACTCAGATTCCTGATTTTCACCATATGCGTTCTTAAACCACTCAGATTCCTGACAGATTCTTACAAAACACAAAATCCTTTGTTTTTAAGTTCCTCTCAGAAAATCCTCAGAATAGATTCAATCAGTGATTATGCTATGACCGTAGAAACGTGATCTTAATCATCGGTTTATGTGCTGTACTCGAATTTCTCTCAAAATTTACGGGCAACCAATCGATATGGGGTTGAACATATTTGACGGAGTCAGATGATAGGATTTGACTACTAAATTAGATGATAGAGATTATGGCTATCTTGGGCACCAATCCAAAAGTTGGTGGATGGTGATTGATCATAGCATTGCAGTGCAGATGGCTTAGGCCGCGTACCTAACGCCAACCCTTCAAAGTATATGTATGCGGGCCATATTCTTTATGTTGATTCGGTCAAGCTTTTACTTCAACAGATTTTCTGTGTCTCATTCAAGATATTATATTACGTAGTCAGGCCTAAGCACTGAGAATGTTGTTTGTCTCATCCCTGCCATGCACATGCTATGATCTTTGTTGGTTCGGATATTGACTCATAACAAGATAAAAAATCCCAACCATCTGATTTACTGCACCTTTTTACACAAAAAAATTATGGCCTATGGATGCATCCAATTTAGTTGAAGGCATTAGATTGAACACTTATATTTGTGATGCAAATGTTTGATGATCTACTGATCTATCTAGTGGACAATATAGATCAGTGCGGACAATTTTTACATGGTGGTAAAGATGTCTAACATTATTCTTTGGCGTTCGTTGAAACATCTGATACTAACTCATCTCCATTTAGGAGAGAGAGACAAAGGGAGTGAGAGACATCATCATCGTAACGAGACACTGTGACACATCCTAGAAGATCGTGGCACATGGAGAAGGAACATCCCTTCTCAGCTGCATTTTTTAAAGGCAAAGCCAAAAAAAAAACGCAGGTACTTTAACTCATGATGATCGTTGGTGGAGGGAATGATTGAGTGTTACATGAAAGGAAGAGTATACAACTTCAAAACTCAAATTCTGAGCTATTCCGTCCAAATATCTCAGACTCACGCCTGTCGTTTTCACTCGGAAAACGTCAGATCTTATAGTGGGGCCCACTGAACTCCCGAACAACCAATTCAATCGGAAAAGCTCAGATTCTCGCTCATATTTGAGTCCAAACTCAGAATCTGAGTAGATTTCGACTCCCGAACGAGCCCTAAGAGATGTGCATGTGCAAGTGAAGGTATCCGGAATGCGGTGCACCAAGTGTGCGAAAATCAGTAAAAGCGTTTGTTTGACCATTTAGTGGCTTGAGGGACCCGCTCACTGTGTGGGTCGTGAGCCTTTCATCATCAAGCGTGAAAATGTAAGTATTAAAATCGACTTTGAGTTGGTGTTAGGTGCCCGACCCGTATGTGACCATGTAAGAGCGGTCATTATTATCTAGTCATATTCCATCCATTTGTGTTGGCTTTATGAGCCTTATTGTTTCACTCTTTTAGTATTGGGGAGGGCTGTTTACACCAGTTTGTTTTGAGTAAGGGTAACACAATTTCTTTTGGATGAAAATTATTGATTGATTTGAATCAAATGATGGAGATTATTTTTTATTCTAATCTTCCCCACAACAGATCTTAAGATCATGGAGTTGCTATCAGACAGTCAAATGTTGATTTCATATAACATACATCCCCAAAAAGAGAAAATCAACTCCTTTTTTTATGATCTAGGTCACTTTTTTGGGACGTATTCTATGTTAAATCAACATCTGACCGTCTGATTGGAACTCCATGATATTAAAATCTATCGTGAAGAGGATTGGAACAAAAAATATTCTCCTCCATCTGATTCAAATCAATCAATGATTTTCGTCTAAGAAAATTTGTATAATACTTACTCCAAAAACGAGTGTAAATAGCGGCTCCCTTGTAATTAATTCAAAGCTTTCTTCCACATTACTTGTCACTATTATTCTCCAATTAGTCGACCTCTTTTTTTTTCCTACTTCTTTGTACTTTTAGCAGCTCAACATTTTATACAGAGTACTATAGTATCAAATATCAGCCAATAGCCAATACTACCGGCGATACGTATGGATTTTTCATTTTCGGTACAAAAATAGATTTTATCCATATGTCACAAATACAAAAATATAATAGAGCAATTGTACAATGTCTCTTCTATCTTCAACGTTAATGAGCTTGCAAATCGATAAAGGTCAAAAGAGATTAAACAACTCAGGTTTTAGGTTGCTCTGCCATAAGATATATAATTTTTTAAAAGATAAATTATTTTTTAACTTTTTTACTCTTTATTTGCTGATTCAAAAATTAAGTTGTCCCCCTCCTCCGGAGAGGAAATTCAAAATTAAGTGAAGACTTAAAAATTTTGGTGTATTAATTTTTTTAAACTTTAGCCAATTTTTTAATGGTGAAAAATTCATAAAAATATATTTTTTTTTGAATGAAGTTTGATCCATCTTACCTAAGTTGCCGTAAAATTTGATCGTCTTGATAGACGCCACATGATAGGCCACCTAACGTCCTCATTGATAAAACTATATTTTGACCCTCAACAATCAAGAAAGGAAAGTTGGAGGAATAGCTCAGATGGTCAGGCTCCCTAATGATCACCGATTTGAGTCCCGTCCATTGGAGTATTATCCGGTCGCTAGCTTCAGGCCCTTTGGGATTAGTTGAGGTGGGCGGACACACAAATATCAAGAAAAAAAATAAAAAATAAAAAAAGAAATATTTTTATTTGATGGAAAATGAAGAAAAGAGAAAGCAAAAAAGGAATATTACCTGGTGGTAAGTCAACAGACACTTAACATCAACTTTGTAATTTCAAACCGGCGATTAATATTCCAACGTACAATTCACGCAATAAACATTACACAGATGTACGGGTTCGATCATCTCTCGAAAGGTCGTTGATCGAACGGCCATAAACACATTACGCGATCTTCCTAAAGCCCAGTTGGCCAGTCGCCTTCCTCAGCGACAATCAGATCTCCAAAACCTTGAACAGCTTTCTGCTCTTTTCTACTCAAAAGAAGGTGAATTAGAAATAGAGAAATCACATGTCTTTTTTATCTCTCTTTCAGTTCTACATAAATTAGAAATTTCCCTATATGTTTTCCTTCTGAATCGATCTCAGAACTACAATTTGATTTCTCTTATTATAGGTTAATTTTGTGCACCCAAACTTATATTTTGTTAATCATTTTTTTGTTTTTTTTTTACGATATCATCTTCTTCCCGTTTTCTCTGTGTTATTGTTTTCTGTTAAAACCAGAGTATTTGATCTGATCTCTCTTCTAATTTGATTTTAATTTTTTCCCGAATTGTAAAAAAACATAGATCTTATAATACTTCCACTGTTAATTTGTCTTAATTTTTGGTACAGTTTTTCGATTTCATAAATGGCCGATTCGAAGCCTGGTATGAGGAAACCTGTGTTCACGAAGGTGGATCAACTTCGGCCGGGCACAAGTGGGCACACGCTGACGGTAAAGGTGGTGAGTTCGAAGATGGTGTTACAGAAGGGCCGATCCGACGGCCCTCAAGTTCGAAACATGCGTATCGCAGAATGCTTGGTCGGAGATGAAACTGGAATGATTGTATTTACGGCCAGGAATGAACAAGGTATATATTCCCTTTTTTTATATAATTTATAGTTAGATATATACATAAATTCCCTCGCCCCCCCAATATAATTTGTAGTTCTTGTTTCATTATTTGATGATGGAAATGTAGGTGAAATTATGTTATTCCCTTTGTTAGTTTGAGAATAGCTCTTTATTATGTATTGCGTGATTAACAGTGATTACTGTACCGTGCTCGTGGGGCTTGTTTGTTGTTCAAGCCATGTTCTTTCAGTTATGTTGAATCAGTCGTAGGCTTGAGTAGGTGGTTAGTATCTTAGGTTATTGTGTAGTATGGGTGGGTAGTTACTGGTTGGTTTAGGTGTTGATAAGAGTAGCTGCTGATTTTTAGGAGTAGTGGATTGTATTATGTTTTTAAGCATCTTTGAATTTGCAAGGAAATGCAGAGACTTCTAATAAGAAAATTGTTTTTATGGAGGTTGAGAAACCACTTTCATTCAAAATATCTAGGAAGAACCAAAGAAGACAAGATCACCAATGTTGCCTGGGCACTTCTACTTTTGGGAATTTTTCCATGCCGACACTTGGTGGCATGGTTCAAAATTTCGGCCGAAATCTTCCAAAACGAAACCAAAACCAAAATTATCGGTCCTAATTTGTATGGAGACCAAAATTTCGGCCGAAATTCATATTATCGGCCAAAGTTTCGGTTTTGGTCCAGCCCGAAACGGAAACGAAATCCAAAATTTTGATCCTTGCTTGGTGGCACTTGGACACTCCTTAACACAACACAATACTTTTAGAATCTAGACATATATGAAAATACCACATAATACCATCAAGATTTTCCTTGTTTTGACACGATAAAATGAACCATCGTTTTATAATAAGTTTTTTTTGTAAAGTTTAGTAACTTATAAAAATAAAAAGCTTGGGTCCTTGAAAACGATTTGTATAATATAGTGTACTTTTAGTTCGGTTCATGGCATACATTATGTATCTTTCATTATATAACTCTATTGGCTCTCTAAGATTTTCCTTCAATTTTTAGTTTTATTTAACGTTATGTTTTATTTAAGTTTAATTTTCTTAAGGCCGTACCGCTTTATTGGAATTTTTCTAAATTGGCATGCCAAACATTTATGACACCTTGTCACTTGGCACCCGTGCCATGTGTCTAGGTGACAATGGAAATCACACGTCGTTGGTATTAGAGTGGCCTATCCTATCATGGCTAAAGCTACTCATAATGCAAAAATTGATGTAATGATGAGGTTGTTGGAGGAGACAATGGAAACCCATGAAAAGATGTTAAATGAATTGATGCAGACTGTCAGGGGGCGCAGCCCGACACTGGCTATCACACTCGTGCGGCGCCTCAATGCTGCGTGCAACGAGGCCAGCCTACCCAACCATCACTCTGATACCACTCGCCTAGACGGGAACTCCCGTTCACGGTTGCCTTCTCTCGAGGCCAACCATTCATCGCATCGTGCCCCTTACGACACCCATACTCGCACCTCTGTGCCATACTTGGCCTGCTCAAGCTTCATTTTTGCGTGCGTTTCTCGTTACTAACACACGTCTGCATTCGGCCCTCAACTACCGTGCACCACAGCGTCCCACGTAGTCCTTGAGTGCTTTCCTCGTTGCCCATCCAAATGCACCGCGACGCATAGTCCGGGGCCACATAGCAACCTCACCTTGGGTGACACGGCATTGTCGAAGCAACGTCCTAGGCCCACCATTTCAGGCCTAGGAAGCCACTGTGCACCCTTCAGTGCCGCATGGCCCCTCGTGTGTAGGGAATAGCTCCACAACTCTCTTCCCCCAAGTATGGTCTAAACACCACCTCAAGCCATCCAATAGGAGAACCTCAAAGGTGTTGGTTTGACATACCACTATGGCACATGGACTCCTTCCGTGGCACACAGTGCCATCCTCCACACTAACACGTGCTTGAGACCACCTTCCATGCCTCACGCACGTCTAGTCGCTACACTAGATCCTCACCTAGGTCGAGTCACCGTCGCACCATACATAGGGAAGACGCACGCATCGCAAGGCCATGTGCCTCCACACTCATGCGCCACACACTTAGCACCAAGGCCTGACTCCCTACCTGCTAGCCAACCAACCAGCTCCAAGGCCCCCACGCCTTTCTACTGCTACCCCAAGTATTGACCCCGTCACAAGACGCTCACCATCATGGATTCCAAGATTGAAAATCTTACCAACGGCCAAAGTAAAGAGAAGGGAGAATGTTCGCATGATCGTTTGGTTAATCAAATGCATGATACATCGGAGTCGGACCAAATGATCCAAACTCGAATGATCATATTAAATTTTCCTCAATTTGATGGAATCGATCCCTCAGGTTGGTTGTATCATGCTTAACAATTTTATTTTCACCAACAAACCCTTGCTTCTCAACAGTTGCTCTTGGCCTCGTTCCAAATGGAGGGAAGGACTCTCTAGTGGTTCAGGTGGATGGAGAGGACAAGTGCCATTACGAATTGGGGATGAGTTCCTCAAGGCTCTATTGATCCGGTTTGGGCAATCACAATATGAAAACCCCACTGCATTGTTGTCCAAGCTGTGGCAAACCACTTCTATCAAGCAAATATCAAACACCGTTTGAGGAATTGGCTAATCTTACTGAGGGCCTTGATGAACCCTTCATGGTAAGCTGTTTCATTGGAGGATTGATAGAATAAATCAGGTTGAATATCCAAATGCTTCGACTTTCTACACTTACTGATGCTATTGGATTCACACATATGTAAGAGGAGAAGGTTATTGCTCGATGATGACAATCATGACCCGACGTGAGCAAGATCCAATCAACAACAAATGCGAAGGAACAAGATGCAACTATGACCCATCAAACGATTGTCCCTCATCAAAGCTAAGGAGCAATGCCACAAAGGCCTTTGCTATAATTGCGATGGAAAATTCGCCTAGCCACCGGTGCAAGGTACAAAAATTATTTCTCATGGATGGAAGTTGGCTTAATGAGAACCTTGATGAGAAGGTGGAAGAAACAATAAAAGTTGATGATGACATGGGACATGAAGACCCAATTCCTCAACCTGAAATTTCTCTTCATGCCATGGATCAAAATTTCGGCCGAAATGTTTCGGTTTCAGGCATGGCCGAAACGAAACTGAAATCCAAAATTTCGGCCAAACTTTTGGGTTTTGGTTTCAGACATGCCTGAAACCATAATTTCCTAGATCCAATTGCTTGAAAAATGATCTGTAAGGTGATCAAAAGTATTGGGGTTTGAAGTGGTAGTGGCCACTGGGGATAGAATACCTTGTTTAGGGCGTTGCACAGATGTAAATTTAGTGATTGAAGGTGTCCCAATCTAAGTTGAGTATTACTTGTTGGGTTTGGATGCTTGTGATGCCATGCTATCAACGAACTATATCCCCTTCAAGTTCTTTCCTTAGAAGGTATGTAATCTCCATTCCAAATTAAACTTCATTGTCAAGTGCGCAAAGTCCCGAGTAATGGAGATTGCATTCCTTCTAAGGAAAGAACTTGAAGGGGATATAGTTCGTTGATAGCCCAAGAGTAGGGAAGAGTTCTGATGGGACAAGTAATTTGCTTCTACAAATCTGTAGTGTTACTGGAGTTATTGATTGTGGTCCAAACCATCCTCAAATCGAGGATCTATTAACACAATTCAGAGATGTTTATGAAGAACCGAAGGGTCTAGCACCACCAAGAGCACAATCTGATTTTTATTAGGAAGTATAAGATGTGAAGTGCTCCAACACATCTGAGAATGTGATAGATGAAATGGTGAAGAATAATTTGGATTAGGTTGGAGAAGGAGAACGGAAGACTAGGAGTTGAGTTGCCTCATACCGTTTTATATTAATATTGGTAAAAAAAGTGCACGTAAGTTGCACGTGCTGATCTATGAAGTTATAAGAACTTGAATTTATGAAGTATTTAACGATACTTGGAAAAACATCAAAATTTATACATACTTTTGTGATAAATACTAACCTATAAGATCATATAAGCTGATTCAATGAGTATAGAATGATATTCAAAGCTACAAAAGGATCAAAGAGTTTTTAGTTAGGCCAGATTGACCGCTGGTTCGTCTGATTCGATTCGTTTATATAGATATATAAAATTATATTTGTCTTATCGTACATATAGATATATAAACCACCGATACGGTACATTGGTACATTCAATGTACCGTATCGGTGAGTTCCGATACCGATACGTATCGGTATCGGATGAAATTTTGATCCATGTTCTCTATACATTAATGTTTAGTTAAAGTTAGTATTAGGTAGGCGTCCTAAGGGGCAGGTAACTGGTCATTTTTTGGGATCTGTTCCACATGAAATCATGTGCGTTGTCATTGTTTGGGATCTGTTTCAGATGAAATCACTATTTGTGCTGTCTAATAGATGCTTTATGATCTAAAGATTTTTTGTGTAGAAGATTGGAACGAAGAACAATCTCTATCATTTGAGTCAAAGCAGTCAAATGACATCTAAAATTAATGGCTACCATGTAAATCTAACATGCCATTAATTTTAGATTGGTCATTTTTTGGGATCTGTTCCACAGGAAATCATCATGCGTGCTGTCACTGTTTGGGATCTGTTTCACATGAAATCATCATTTGTTCTGTGTAATAGATGCTTTATGATCTAAAGATTTTTGGTGCAGAAGATTGGAATGAAGGACAATCTCTATTATTTGAGTCAAAGCAGTCACCTAAAATTAATGGCTACCATGTCAATCTAACATACTCATTTGAATTAGACGCTGAATGATTTAACTCTAAAAATCAAATCTTCTTAAAAAATCTAGAACTGCCGATAGATGAGTTACCTCTTGGAGTGGCCAAAGTTGAGAAAATGTAGTGATCGCCTGATCGGAATGGACGGACTACATTGAATAAAACATGCACCTCTTGCTGCTATATAGTTTACCATGGGGAATTGGGTGAGGGGTGACTTTCATGTCCACATCACGTGCCTCATATAGGATAGGTTAAAAAACATAAAAGATTAGGTATGACTCCGCCGCCACTGATACCTATAGGTTGTATCAAAGCTATGAAACCGGCAAATTTTTTGTTCAATTTGGTTGAAAATGATTTGACTACTGGTTTAAGTGGTTTGAACCTTTTATATGTAGATTAAAATTATATATGCTTTATTATATATACTACTTTTAAATAAATAAATTCTTTCTATTTAAAGTTATTATTAGGTATGGGTCACTTACTGGAATGTGTCCACAGGAATTCGTCGGGTGTGTGTGCTACCTCATAGGTGTGCCATGATCTAAAGATCTCTGGTGCAAAACATTGGAATGAAAATCGATCTCTATCATCTAAGTCAAAGCTGTCAAATGCTATCTAAAACTAATGGCTACCTTGTAAATGCAACATACCATTAATTTTACATGGCCTTTGACTGCTTTGAATTAGACGATGGAAATCATCTTTTGACCCAATCTTTCATGCCATAGATCTTGAGATCATGGGTCAAAATCCCGAAAATCCGGAACTTATCGTCGAGGCCTCCTGGATGATACGTACCGGCGTACCGGCCGATATATCGGCCCAGTATTTTTTTCCCCAATAAAATCTGAAAAAAAATAAAATAATTTAAATGCTTTTCTTTGATGGGTGCATGCCTTGATGCATGTTTCGATTGCGATTCAGAGTCGATTCAACATTGATTCGGTGTTTTACGGAGGCATTCTTAGCTACCGAAGGGGAAAGAAGGAAAAAGAAGAGAGAAGATAGATTAGGAGAGAGAAGCACTTAGGAAGAGAAATGATGCCGGTACTGACTGGTATCGGCCGAGATTTTGACCCATGCTAGAGATCATGATTCATGAGCGTCAAATCACCCATACAACTATAGTTGTAGTGAAGACTCAAAAAGGCAAACGAAATATCTTGATCTTTGAGAAACCCAAGTGTGGAATGTGCCATGAAGAATTAGGTTACTTTTGTCATCATGTGTGCCATGATGTAACGACCTCTGGTATAAAAGACAGAGGAAAGATGATCTCCATTGTCCTATTCAAAGCAATCAACTATCATCTTGAATTAACGACTATCATGTAAATCCAACATACAATTAATTTTAGATGACTTTAACCTCTGTGAATCACATGATGGAGACTGTCGTTTGATCCAATCTTTTACACCATGGATTTTGAGAACATGGACGCCATATCGCATGTGACAATGGTACTTCCATGAATATATTTTATAATCTTATTTCATGAATAGATATTATTTATAAGGGTAGTTTATGAACCATGGTTGCATCATCCTAGTGAAATCTCGACTTGAACTCAACTAAAAATCTCAGTGAGTCAAATAAACTTCATTGAGTTACTCATTGATTTGTTGAGTTTTAAAACTATGCTGATTTTCAGACCTCACTTGGAGCTGATGGCATATAATCGTTTCCCCTCCTACAACCTTTGTTAGTATGCCAGCCAACTGATTTTCAGACCTCACTCGACGAATACAAAATTTGTTTTACTCAACTTTCTTGCAAATTAAGTGGCTGTCAACTAAAATTTGCTTTGGTTTATCTTGGTATACTGGATTTTCGACTATATGAAGCACTGCTTCATTGTCTCCATAAAGAGTCGTGGGCACTTTGACATCCACTCCTAGATCAGCTAAGATAAACTCAAACCACATCCCTTCATGAGCACCTTGAGACATGCCCCTGTATTCTCCCTTTGCAGTTGAGTTGGATATGACATGCTGCTTTTTCCTCTTCCATGTGGCTAGGTTCCCACCTATGAATGTGCAGAATCCTGTAGTGAATCTCGTCACTCAAGGAGCCAACCCAATCTGCATTAGTAAACACCTCAATGTCGAGATGCCCATGATTACTATAGAGAAGGCCTCTTCCTGAACTCCACTTTACACACCGCAGAATCCTATACACAACACCCAAGTGGGTGGTCCTCAGAGAATGCATATACTGGTTCACCACGATTGCAACATAAGCAACGCCATGACGAGTCATAAACATGTAGATGAGTTTTCCTACTAGCTGTTAATATATACGTGCATCCTTGAGAAGTTCTCCATCCTCTCCATTAAGCTTGTGATATTCCTCAATAGGAGAAACAATAGGTTTACATCCCAATATACCAGTTTGCTTCAACACATCGAGAGTGTATTTCTTTGAGACAATATTATCTCCTTAGATTTGGCAGTTCCATTCCCAAGAAGTAATTTAGCCGATCCCAAGTCTTTCATATCCTTTAAATTATCATGAAGGACGGCATTCTTCACATCGAGTTGGTATAGTGGCCAATTTTTGTATGTTGCAAGTGATAAGAGGACCTGAATTGTGTTCGACTTAGCAATTGGAGCAAAACTATCCTCATAGTCAACCTCCCGTGTGTGCGTAAACCCCCTTGCAACCAAGGTAGTTAAGGCAGTGTGGCGAGGTCGTGGCGAGGCCATTTACTTTTTTACCTTTTTTTTATAATAATTTTTATTTTTATATATTAATCATTAATATCTATTTTTTTTTTAAATTACTATTTTTTAGTTTTTATATATTTTTATAGAGTACAAAATTTTTTTATTAATTAATCAGGCATAAATAGATAACAATAAATGGAGAGAAAATTAATTATGAAATATGACACATCAATAAATTCACAACATGTGCAAGTATAAATAAAAAAAAATATATAAAATATCATCCAATATAGAAAGATTAAAAGCTATGAAATATTCAAGTACACAACGACACATATTGTAGTGTCGCCCATTGCTCAATTCATGGTAGAGGTTGTAAGAAACCTATAAAAAAGTTCAGTGATTGTGGAGGGGATGATCTTGAGCTTGCGAAGGTGCAAATAAAAAAAAAGTTAGCCAACTGAGAGAGAAAGAGAAAAGGAACTGAGAGAGGTATTGCACTGAGAAAGAAACGAGAGAAAGGGGCTGATAAAAAAAAAGTTCAGTGATTGTAGAGTGGATGATCTTGAGCTTGCGAAGGTGCAAATAAAAAAAGTTAGCCAACTGAGAGAGAAAGAGACAAGGGACTGAGAGAGGTACTGCGCTGAGAAAGAGACGAGAGAGAAAGGGGCTGCGAGAGAAAAATGGGTTGATATTGCAAGAGAGAAATGTGCTGCAAGCGAGAAAGAGACTGAGAAATATTTGATAGAGATTAAAAAAAATAGCATGACTGTATTTTTTTTTTGTTGGGGGCTGCGTGAGACAGAGAGACACGAGAGAAGAGAGACGCGGAAGAGAAGAGCTGCATAAGAGAGTGAGAATACGAGAAATAGGAGATTTGGTCTCCAAACCCTAAATACCTCAGATATAAAAGTGATAATTTATAAAATATAAATTATAAGTTATGACTATAACTTATAAATTGTAAGTTATAAGTTAATTTATCAGTATTTGAACATGTAATTTATAAAATTATAACTTATTATAACATAAGCTATAATATCAATTTTATAAATAACGCCCATGACAACGCCATGACGTCATTTCTGCCATGGCGCTGCCATATGGATCAAAATCTCGGACGATACCGATACGTATCGTTCTGGGGGGTGCTCGATACGGTAAAATGGGTTTTTATCGGGTACCCCTTAAAAGCATCAATTTATCGTCTGATATGGGCAATTTATCGTCCTTATCAGATGATAATTTCAAATTATCGTCCGATAATTTGAACTAAATTTTTGTGTGCCCCTCCGCCGAGCTGAAACACGGGGTTTCAGTTTTAAATCCCTTTTCTCCTTCTTTTCTCTCCTCTCTTATTCTTCCTCTTCCATCAAGGGAGCACCGGAGACCATTTTAGGCTTTTAGCACCACCCAAAAAGCGCGAGATCGCCGTCGTCTCGCCGGAGAGTACATGTTTTACCATTTAAGGTTATTTTCTCTCATGTCTTATATTTTCACCTTTATTTATTTAAGATCTACCTATAAATATGGTAGATCTTGAAATTTTAGGCCCATGTTAGGGGTAGGTTGGTTGAAGGAAGAGGAGCTTCAAAATCTTACCAACCACCACAAGGTCCACAAGATGATTTGGGTCATACTATATCTAGCTTCGAGGGATTTAGTTTGCAAAACACCGAAGATTCAATAATCAATAACCCATACCCAGTCCCTCAACCAACCTACCCCCAACATGAAGACTTCGTTGGTCAAATTTTTGGAGGACCAACATTTCCGTATTACATTGAGCCATACTCGTTGCTAATGCGTTAGTTTCAAGGAGGGACATATGATCATGGGTATCAATATGGCCAACACTATAGGCAAAGCTGGCGCATTGATGATGATGATGATCATGAGGACGAATCACCAAGGAAATCAATGTGGCTTTAATGCAAGGTATTTTTTTTTTTGAGACGACTTTAATGCAAGTTTTTTATGTACAATGTAATTTTTAAAGTATTCATGTACAATGTAATTCAGGTTCTATGTTGATAAAATTCCCAAATATGCATCAAATAAGCCTTAAATAATTTTGAAAAAATTGAAATAAATAGAAAACCATTAAATATAATTTTTTGGAATTTTAAAGTATTTTTTGGGATTTTTTTGAAAAAAAATGTAGAAGGCTGATACATTCAATGTATCGCTGATACTTTGAATGTATCGACCGATACGCCAATACGTATCGTCTTGGGGGCTGGACGATACGTCTCTGGAAACCGATATTTTGACCCATGATTGCCATTTCACCGTTGCTGCCATTTCTGTTCATATGACGAATTCTGTCGCCATTTGCCATGGCGTCGCCTTGACTACCATGCTTGTAACTAATCTTGCCTTGTACCTTTCTACAGAACCATTATGTCTATACTTCATAATGTAGACCTGCTTACTTCCAACTGTCTTTTTTCCTGCTGGAAGTTCCACATCATCATCCCTGATTTCGTAATGTTCCAGCCTTCCAAGGCTCTCATTTACTCCATTATAGCTTCCTTCCTTTGTGGCTGTGAAAGGGCATTATAAATGGTAGTAGGAATTGTGATAGTATCTAGTGAGGGCACAAAAGACTTGTGAGATGTTGAAAGATATTTGGTAGGAAACAAACTTACTGATGGGGTACCTTGTACAGTTGCAAAGAGCAATTGAAAGATCCAAATCTGAAACTTGAGGAGGTTCATCAACTATTGGACCAGCCTCCGAAGGTGACATTTTATTCATGTCTTGAGCGAGAGGGGAAGGAGCCTTAACCTCTGTCTTCTTTTTCTGCTATTTTTTTCTTCCTTTCCCACCCTTCTCAAATTGGACCACTTGATGTCACATGACCACCTAACTTGCTTCTTCTTCTTTTCTTGTTACTTTCCTTCTTGATTTCCTTTTCTTTTCTTCTCTTCTTTTCTCACCTCCCACACATTGTTAGTTTCTTTTCTTTTTACTCTCGAAAATCCTACGACCAAGAAAGTGTTGCTGGATGGTGGAAAGTGGTGTCTTTTCTCCTTAGAAATTGTAGGTTATGATTTGGTATAATTTATCCTCGTTCACTGGCTTGGAAGCATAGAGAAAAGACTGCTTCGCGTTCTTTTAGAAGGGGTTGGAGAGAATTATGAATAGGTGTTAGATCGACTCATAGAGCTTCAATCATGCTGGAAGGTGTTGCCTTTTCTCTTTACGGCGTGTTTGATAAGGTGGAAATGGCAATTCTAGGGTGGAATTGAATTGCCAATTCCACATTTACTGTTTCATTAAAGGGCTGAAGTGCTAATTCCACGGGGCAAAATAGGCATTATGAAACAATTGGAATTAAGAATCTTAAAATTCAGTTTTTTTCTTTTATTTGCATTTGCCAAGAATACCCTTTTCCAATTCCACGGGAATTTATTTCCCAGAGAATCTAATCAAACAATGGATTGCAATTCTAAAGAAGTCACTTCCCATACAACAAAATCAAACAAGAGAAGTGTCATTTCCTAGGGAATTGAATTCCAAGGAAGTGAGTATGGAATTGCTAATTCCAATTTATCAAACAGAGCCTTAGGATTTTTTTTTAAAGTAGGGACTCCGTAAATTGAAAACCTAGTCTGAATTTAGTATTGGAGTATTGATCTGCATTAATGTATCTCTTCGTTGTATGTTCCTGTGTAGTTAGAAAATTTTCAGTTATGCTGTGTACATTCATAAGGATTATATTGTAAATTCCAAGTAAGTGAGCATGGAATTGCTAATTCACTTCCAAGTGCTGAATTCCAAGTTATCAAACAGAGCCGTAGGACTTTTTTTGTAAGTAGGGCCGTAGTAAATTGAAAACCTAGTCTGAATTTAGAATTGGAGTATTGATCTGCATTAATGTATCTCTTCGTTGTATGTTCCTGTGTAGTTAGAATTTTTTCTGTTTTGCTGTGTACATTCATAAGGATTATATTGTACTCATGTTATGTGTTATATATGGATTTGCTAGTGTCTCAGGGACATTAAGCAATCTTTCCTAAACTCATATCTCCTCTCCCCCTTTCTCCTCCTCCTCCTCCCCCCTCTATCTCTGACGCCATCCCCTTTGTAGTTATTGCACTTTTACGATTTTAATTTGGTATCATCACTGTCCATAACATATGCCCATACATGCGACATGTCTTGCTAACATTTGCTCTGCTGCAACTAAATTAAGATTCAAAAAGTGAAAAAAGGACAATGGGAAGGAGAAGAAGATGACTATGCTGACGATTAGATTATTAGGTATATGTGTAGCAGCCTGATTATGAGAATATAGCTTCATTGGGTTTTCAACATGGAAGCCAATCTCACTCGCAAGGATCTAAAAAAGTTCTTTGTATTTTACATCTACACTAGACATAGCAAAAGTTCCCTACTTCTTACTTCTAGTAACCAAATTTTCTCCCAACAAATGTGTAGTAGCCTGTAGCTGACCTATCAGATGAAGATCTACTTGACTTTTAGGGTTGGGGTTTGTATGAGAGAGGAAGGAGGAGAAGAAAGAAAGAAGAATTGGAGAGAAGAATGGTGTAATTGGAGTTTCCAGGGGATCCCAACTAGCCTTTATACTAATAATAGCCACATGTATACACTCTACTACATGCCACACACACACCATAACTGATGCATAGGTCCATATATCTACACACACACACACACCTAACTAACACATGCACACCAATTCATGCCAATAGATCTAGCCCAATCTGCGTTTGTAACCTTCTATCTAAAGATGACCATATGCTTGATATAAAATTCTCATCAAAAGACCACTTTTTCAGATATCTCAGAATACGTACAACTCTCATATCTTGAGTTTGAGGTGCCTGGATGAACTAACTCACAAGTCACAGCACTAACGATGAAGGGAATATCAGGTTGAGTAATGGTCAAATAAATGAGCTTTCCCGCCAGTCTTCGATATTTTCGAAAATCTTCAATAATTTTGCCTTGGTTCGCTCCTTTTCAGATATCTCAGAATAAGTACAGCTTTCATCTCTGGAGTTTGAGGTGCTTGCATGAACTAACTCACAACACTAATGACGAAGGGAATATTAGGCTGAGTAATGGTCAAATAAATTAGCTTTCCCACCAGTCTTGGATATTTTCCAGGATCTTCAATAATTTTTCCTTGGTCCATTACAAGTTTGTGGTTAGGTTCTGTAGGAGAATGACATGGTTTACTTCCTATTAATCTAGTTTTTATCAACAGATTAGTGACATGCTTTGCCTGAGATAAATTGATGCCAACTTTTGACCTTGCAACCTTGATACATAGAAAGCATGGAAGCTTCCCAAGGTCCTTAGTGTGGTAATGTTGATTCATGTAGTTGTTTAATGCAGGTATCCCCACACTATCATCCTAGTGATAACGATATCATCCACGTAAACATCTAAAACATTGTGAGCAGCACTTGACTGTCACATGAACAATGGAGTTATCACTCTGACATCGATGAATGCGATGTAATGTAACGACTAAGTACTTGACTGAACTTGTGAATCCAAGCACTCAGAGATTTCTTCAGACTATAGATCGCCTTCTTAAGTTTGTAGGTATTTTGCGACTCCTCCTGAGCAACAAATCCAGGAGGTTAGGGGAGTCGTGTCCTTCCTAAGAACAATATCACTAACTGGGCTGGTTTAGACAAGAGAATGAAGTTGAATGAAGGGGATGAACTGTTCACAATGTGGGATTGCCTGATTGGCTATCCTGTTTAAGGGATTTATGCCTTTCCTCAGTCTGGTTTGGGGATCCCACGTCTCTGGGCCTCTCTATTATTGTTGGGTGTTGCCGTGTTGGTTTGTTTTGTTGGTATTGGGGTTGTCCTGTTCTTTGGTGCTGTTTTTTGTTTTTGGGGCTGGTGTTCTATGGCTGAGGCTCTACCTAAACCTCAGTATTTTTCCTTTTTCTTTGAATATGTTGCTAACTTTACCGACAAAAAATAAAATCCAAGAGGTTGCTCTATATAAACCTCTTTTTGTAGTTCACCATGAAGGAATGCATTCTTGATGTCAAGCTGATACAACAACCGTCCTTTATTTGTGGGAACAAAGGTAACAATCTTTACTTCGTTCAACTTTGCGATGGGAGGAAAAATCTCAAAGTAGTCAACACGTAGGATGATGGTTGTCAAGGTGACGCCATGGCTTCGCCATGGAGAATGGCAAGGGAAATTGCGATATGGAGGTTAACGGCGAAACTCTCCAAATAGCGACGCTATGGCCTCGCCATGGCGGTATAGCATTATGGCGCCGCCATAAGAGCTATTTGACAACTAAGATTTTTCTATAAAAGGGGGTGACAATCTTGTAATATAGCTGCTTAATAAGATATAACTTATAATACTTTTTGCTTATAAGTTATAAGTTATGACTCTTATTAATTACAAGTTATAATTTATAACTTAAGTTCAAACAAAGGCAATCGTAACTCCACTAGTGGAACTATGTCACGTAAAACACTGTACAAGCCATCTGATTTGAAGGTAATCATGTAAAGATTTTTAGTGCCAAAGATTGGTATGAAACATTATCTCTATCATCTTATTTGTCCCAATCAACCATTGAATAAAATGATTGTCTTTGACTGTGTTGAATCAGATGATAGAGATCACTTTTAGTGCCAAACTTTGGCAGAAAAAGATCTTTACACCATAGTCTTCAAATCAGACAGCTTATTTGCCCCAATCAACCATTGAATCAAATGATTGTCTTTGACTGTGTTGAATCAGATGATAGAGATCACTTTTAGTGCCAAACTTTGGCAGAAAAAGATCTTTACACCATAGTCTTCAAATCAGACAGCTTATTTGCCCCAATCAACCATTGAATCAAATGATTGTCTTTGACTGTGTTGAATCAGATGATAGAGATCACTTTTAGTGCCAAACATTGGCAGAAAAAGATCTTTACACCATAGCCTTCAAATCAGATAGCTTTGATGGTGTTTCACATGGCATAGATACAAAAAATGTTTGATAATTAATGTTTGAATTTATTGATGTTCTATATTTGATTTGTATTTTGTGATATTTGTTTATGTCTGATATCTAAGTGGTTGAATTTTTTCTGTCCTCTATAAAAGATATGAAAATTAAAAACATTAAAAAAAATATTAATGATTAATAAACAAAAATATAAAATTATAAAAAGAAAAAAGTAAATGTCCTCGCTATGGCCTCGCCATGGCGTAGTGAGCCTCTTCTATTTGACAACAAGGGGCCTTTCCATTAATGTTAGTTTCCCACCCTTTGACGGCAAGAAACCTTTCCATACCGCCAACATCCTATCAAATCGCTCATCGCTTGGATCCCACACTGCGAGTGAGCTTTTCCAAAGCCAAGGGGGACTTCAAGTATGCCCAGTCACATCCAAAAGATCTGGCGAGTCTAATCTCCTCCGACTCCTTCGATTATGCACCAAAGATGCAAGAAAGGAGAGTAAAAGAAAATTAGATCGATTTAGAAACTGCAAATGGCATATAACAGTTTCAAGGGGAGATAAAAATGCGAGAAAGAAGACTGTTAAAGAAGAGAAGAGGAGGGATATTTGGTAGCATAGAGAGAGTTTCATGGGCCTGCAGTACAGAGTAATTGTTGCTGGGAATCAAGGGAATAACTAGTCAAATAAAAGGCATTGTACAGACCTATTAAAGAGGGATGGGCTTTAAAAGAAGCCCATGCTGAACAGATTTGAAGAGCCAAAAAACCTGCAATAATATAGCCCAGGATTTATGAGGTGTCACATGATATTATGAGTGATCATGCGATGTCATACATTACGTGATAACTAAGTTATTACGTGACAAAAGGGAGAAGATGTCGTGATTTTGAAATCACTGTGAAACAGGTTTCTTTTTGTCAGTGATTGCTAAATTAATGCGAGTTTAAAGAGGGCTGATAATTGGAGATATGGTTATCGGAGTTCCTGTCTTGTAGGGGCCACAGATTACCAAATGGAGGCAGGTTTTATAGGGCCAGAAAATGAAAAAGAATAAATTGTCACGTGGAAATAGGGCTGGCAATGGTTGGGTCGGGTCGGACCAAAATTTTGGCTGCCCAATGGTAAAATGGCATATGCCCAACCCGACTCGATCCGATCTAATGCCCAATCCAAAAACCTGACCCGGCCTTGTAAAAACCACTTATTGTCTATGATTTATATATAGATCATAAACAATGATCCAATGCGGCTTCCGTACATTTGTCTTCTTCTACCATATAACATTCAATCAACTACATGTTGTACACACACGGAAGTCATAAGCTTTAATAACTCCACAGTTAGGGACAGGATTGGAACAAAGAAGAAGATGATGGTGGAAGAAGAATGGAATGACAAAGATAAAGAGTATATATATAGGAAAATTTCCCAGATCGAGGATAGCATTTTCGGAATTGTCAAACCCATGATTGGATTTTAGAATTTATCAGATCTAGTATGCAACTACCCAACTGCCATTAACTTCCACCCAATTTATGAAATGGCAAAAATACCCTTGTTTAACGATAATACATTCCTAAATTTGACTGAATCAGATGGTTTGGAGAGATAGGATCGAATTGAACTCATCTTAATCAGTCTAGGAAAGACGGATTCGGTCTTTAAAAGGTTGCAGCAGTCTTTACAAGCCCGCAACAGTCTTTAAAAGACAGCAGCCATCTTTAAAGGACTAACTAAAATCTATCTTTGAAAGACGAATTCAATCTTTAAAAGGTTGCAGTGGTCTTTTAAAGACTGCTGCCGTTTTCTTATATAAAAAGTGAGGGTATTTTTGTCATTTTACATGTTTGGTGAAAGTTGGTGTCAGTTATAGTAATCAGATCTTGGATATTGTACTTTTTAGACTTTATATCCTGGATTTGATAATTTTTTAAAACCAGATCCTGGATTTCGGAAATTTTCCTTGATAATATTCTAAAAAAATCTGTAAAATTCTCAAACCTTCGAAATTTCTTTGTTTTCATATTTTTCTCTAACTTCTACAACTTACGTTGTAATTAATTTATTCAAAGAGCTTTCTAAACGGCCCAATAAAGGTCCATGTATGATGATTTTGTGATTCCACTGTGTCGCTTCTATATTCTTCTTACAAAGTGACTTAAATCTTTTATTTCCAGTGGATTTGATGAAGCCTGATACAACCGTAATCCTGCGAAATGCAAAGATTGATATGTTCAAGGGATCAATGAGGCTTGCTGTGGACAAATGGGGCCGTGTCGAAGTCATTGAACCTGCTGAATTCACAGTAAAAGAGGATAACAACCTGTCTCTGGTGGAATATGAACTCGTGAATGTTGTGGAAGAGTGACCCGAGAATGGTGGTCGCCTCTACCACACCAACAAAAAGGGAATAGAGCTTGATGTGATTTTTTTGGGTTTTTTCGAGATTCAGAAGTGATATGCCAGATTGGGTTAATTTTGCCAGGAAAATTATGTCGTTTAGGAAAAGAAGTCTTGGGTTGCAATCATGAATCTACCGAAAGGGTGTCTGTTAATCAAGCCTTACGACTCTCGGGGCAGCATGTGAAGTACCTTTTGTGTCGGCCTAAAGACCATGCCGATGGTCATTCTACCTGGTAAAACTATCTATAAATATAAGTTGCTTGGATTGCTTAGTTGATGCCTGATACTTTTGGTTGTTTGGACAGATATTTACCATCAGGTAAGATGGCTCTTGGATTATGAGATTATAGAATGATATTGTGCAAATATAGTTTTCCTTTTATATTATTATGTTACTGTGTTCTCTCTATAGGGTTTTGATCAGATCCAAGTTGAACTTTAAATGGGGTTTCACTAATTTTAAGACTCTTGGATGCAAGGGATCCAAAAGTGGATGTCAACTTATAAAACGTAAAAAGTCAACAGTGGTTTCAAAATCAGTTGAACCACATTTAGAGTCCAACCAATTGGACTGACCAAAATCCAATCTATATATGTATATATTTTTTGGTTGGGTAAGCTGAGAAATTGCAAAGGCGGCTCATCTATATTGTCTTTTGGCTTTCTTAGCCTGCCTTGCCTGCTTGCCTGCTTGCTTTTAGGGTGTATTTTCAAGGGGATCGACTTTCCTCACCAGCATATATAGATTAATCGGGTAAGCAAAGAATAGCCTGCTAGCTAAATAGGCCTGTCATATGCAGGCTTTCACAGATAGCTAGGACTTGGCATATGTGGAAATCAGTTCCTGACTAGAATATTAAGACGTAAAAGGCTCCCACTTGAAAGAGTAGGGAGGACTTATAATTGCATATAATTTCAAAAGGAGTGGTGGGCTGTCAACAACTTCAATAGTCGAGTTTTGTATTTATTGAAGTTACCATAGAAAAGTGAGCTGAACCAATTTCAAGGGCTCTGACATCTGTAGATGTAGCTTTCAAAATGCTATTGCCTTTTAAAGAGATGGAGCTGGTGATGAGAGTTGGTCTCATTTCAGAAAATAATCCTGTGATGGTTAATTGGTTGTGGTCAAGTTCTGGGGTGTAAGGAACACCATTTTGACACCCATCCTTAACAAATCCATGTCGCCCAAGTTTCAAGTTAACATGTGAGCTGATGTTAGCCTAGAATTGGTGACATCAAATAATTTGTACCATAGACTGTTTAGGAGTGAAAATGGTTCGGGCCGCCGGTGTCTGGTTGGGGGTCAACCCGTTTATCTGTTAACCCAACCCAAATTTGAACCGATTCTGTTTATTTAAACTCTCAACTCGGACCCAATTTGCAGAAACTTGGGTTGGGTTGGGTTGGGTTGGGCAAACTAGGTTCAAAGATAAGGAAGGGAGTTGGATTGGATCAGGTCGGGTCGAGATTTTCAACCTAATTGGACGTGATGGGTTGAAAATCTGAACCTAAATCTGGCCTGTGGCTGGTTGGTTTGTTAGAACCATTTGGGTTGATCGGCCCTGTTGGCATTCCTATTGAGCCATATTGAAGTGCTTCAATTGGATGGTACAAGCCAATGGGTGTAGTTTTTGGACCAACTGAAGTTCGCAAGATGTCTAACTATTTGGACCAAGTAGATTTGTCAAGGATGCGTACCATGTGGCAAAAAGCATGTGCCCGAGTAAATTTCCCATCAATTGATACGGGCAAGGATCAACATATTAGGTAAAAATTTGGCTGAAAATTAAAAATTTGGCCGAAAATTTAATCGAAATTTTTGATCCCATACAAATTTGGACCAAAATTTTGGTCTTAATTATCATTTCAGTGAGGACCGTAACCGATAATTTCGACTGAAAATTTAATCCTTGGATACGGATAACGAAAGTCCAGTCTTTTTGGCACTATTTTAGTTAATGGGCATTTAATGAGCGACACTTACGACCATTTGCTTGGTCTTTAATTTGGTTCACTTTGGGTACATATAGGCCGACATGACCTTAAATGGGCTGATATTTAATGTCTTATCGAGTGTATATCATATTTGGATATGGCCCATATTTTTAAATAATGGTTAGAGGCAGGCCCTATAAAAATCATCAAATACCATATAAGAAAATAAAAAAATATACCATATCGGATATGGCCTCTTTGGCTGACTTAAGTATTCGGGTCAAATTTGGGATGTGTCATGTGGAATTAACCTGCTTTTCATTTGATAGGCTCACCATGACCTTGGTGTAAAAGATTTGGATTAAAAAAATAATTCATATTTAATTTAAAGCCATCAAATATCATCTAAAATTAATGGGTTTTTTGCAAATACTCCCTACTTATCCTGATATTACAAATAACCCCTCCAATTATAGCTATTTGCTCTAAATCCCCTAGTTAGTATTTTGGTGTTCATAAAATATCCTCTTTAACGGATGCAACTTTAAATGATTAACCGGCCATTAAAGAATAGCCTAAATACCATATTTATCATTTTTTAAATTAAATTACTAAATTACCATCCTCTACACGTGGTTAGAGTTGGCGGCCCTCCACTTACAAAAAATAATAGTTTTAAATCCACCCACTAAATCTTTGAGTTCACCCACACTGAAAAACATTGACTGCATTGAATCGGATGATGGAGATCATTTATCATCCCAACCTTTCACATGATGGACCTTGAGATCACGGAGGCACCATTAGACGATTGACTGCATTGAATCCGACGATAGAGATCACTTATCGTCCCAACCTTTCACACGATGTATCTTGAGATTATGGTGGCACCATCAAACAGTTGACTGCATTGAATTGGACGATGGAGGTCGTTTATCGTCCCAACCTTTCACATGATGGATCTTGAGATCATGGTGGCGATGGAGGTCGTTTATCGTCCCAACCTTTCACACGATGGATCTTGAGATCATGGTGGCACCATCAAACAGTTGACAGCATTGAATCGGACGATGGAGATCGTTTATCGTCCCAACCTTTCACATGATGGATCTTGAGATCATGGTGGCACTATCAGACGGTTGGTTTTTTATTTCATGTGGTACACACCACAAAAAATGACCTTAAAATTAATTTTAACCGTGTACGTAATGTTAAGGTCACTTTTCTAAGATATGTGTTACGAAATAAAAAGTTGATTGTCTAATGGTATGCCTAAACGATCTCCATCATCTGATTCAATGCAATCAATGTGTTTTAGCGTGGGTGAACTCAAAGATTCGGTGGATGGAAGTAGACGCAATTAAGCAATCCAATTCCTAAAATAAAATAAAAAGATAAATATATTTTGTACAGAATGATAATATGAAGCACTACACCATTATTATATAATGATTACCATTATACCAACGATGATATGGTAGTTAATCCGATCAATTGTATAACCAGTGATTCATCAAATAGTAGCAATCAATCGAATTTGGAATTTTTCTAATCCATAACTGGGCCTCAAAGCTCGGGTTCTGTGGGGTAGACTAAAAGGTTCGATGGACACGATATGTTAGATACAATCTAGGAAATAAGGGGGTTTTGAACCGGATCGGGTCAGATGAAGTAGGGGCTCAAGTCCGGTTGGCTGTCAAAATTTTGGCCTGCCCCGACCCATTGACTACCTAGTCTTCATTGATTTTTAGGGTCTTGATAGTTGAAAGAGCAAGTTTTCGACACAATAGGCTCTTCATAAGCTTGATATTCTCTTGATGTCGATGATGATGATGATGACCCAACAATGAAAATACTCAATCTGCATTATGAGTTATGATGTCACTTTTAGTAAACTCCACTTGGATACAACAAAGCTGGAGGATAAATCGATAAAATCGGCCTTGTTTGGCAACCCAGGTCCTAAGGATCGGCCAATACCGAGAAAAAAATTTGTATCGATAAGTATCGGCCAATACCAATTGGTCTTTCATTTGATGGGTCTTGAATTATATAGGAATTTGGAGGGACGAGTATTTTGAGTGAAACATGTAGATTGAAGGTTTTCTTTTAAAGAATAATTACATCGTTTGCCACAAATCCTCCATTGGTTGAGTATTCGTCCAAATATTGGCATGCTTTAATAAGGAATCACCCATTTGATGAGTCTTGAATCTGATGGATGAATGAAGGGTCTTTTAGAAGAGTACCTTTAAATCCACCTACTGAATCTTTAAGTTCACCCACGCTGAAATATGTTGATTGAATTGAATCGAACGATGGAAATCATTTATCCTCCCAATCTTTCACACGATGGATCTTGAGATCATGATGGTACCATTAGACGGTCAGTGTTTTATTTCACGTGGCACACATCTCAGAAAAATGACCTTAACATCACGTACATGCTTAAAATTGATATTAAGGTCACTTTTATGGGTGTGTATCACATGAAATAAAAAATAGACCGTCTGATGATACACCCATGATCTAAAGATCGATCTCATGAAAGATCGGGACGATAAACAATTTCCATCGTTTGATTTAATGTAGTCGATGTGTTTCAGCGTGAGTAAACTAAAAGATTTTATGGGTGGATTTAAAGGTATTCCTTTTAGAATAGTGGTAAATTATAATGGCATAACGTGTAAATAAAGGTGAATGAAGGGTTTTTTAGAATGGTGATAAACTTTAATGGCATGACTTGTAAATATAGATGAATGAAAGGCCCTTTAGAATGATGGTATTTTTAAAATATTGGTTTCATTAAGGGTAAAGTAGACTTTCCCTCCATAAACTCACGGCTAATTAACAGCAGGGTATTATATGAAACAAAAACACAAAAGGCTGCAAAATAAATACTCATAACTCAGGGAGTTTCTTATAATATTAATATAACACGGGGGGTATATGCAAAAAAACCCAAAAATAATGGCTGCCACATAAATCCAGCATACCATTAATTATAAATGACATTTGCTCATGTTATATTTGATGGTGGGGATTGCTCTCATTTCAATTATATTTGATGGTGGAGATTGCTCTCATTTCAATCTTTAAATAAATCTTGTGATCATGAGTGTCAAATCATACCGAACACATAATGGTTTCATATAAAACATTTTTTCTTTGTGGGTACACGCAGAAGGCCCTAGGCTGCATTTGGAAATAAGCATTTGCATTTGAGAATTTCAAATCTAAGCATTTCAAATTTAGAATTTGAAATATTTGGATTTGCAAATATCTTGTTTTGATGTTTTAATATTGCATTAGGATTTGGCCCAAGGATTTATAGATACTTTATTTAGCTAATTTTTTTTTATAAAAATAATTTATATTTCATTGGTTTCCTTCATTCTATGTAGGGGTGGAAGTTCGGTGAGCCGAACCAAAACCGAAACTGAAAATTTCGATTTCGGTGTCGGTTCACCGAAAATCAAACCAGAACTAAAATGTTTTGAGTTCGGTTAATCGAACTCCCCACCCCCGGAATCGAAATAGAACTGATCTATTTTCGGCTTTGGGTCAATTTTCTTTTTATTGAAAATTGATTTCTCTTGTTTGATAACATGAAAGTATAGTTACATAGGTGGAATAAAAATTGTATTATAAAGTTAAAGTTTTACCAAATATCAAACTTTAATCACAGATAAAAATTTACAATACCAAAATACAAATAACACAATAATAAGCATTATCTACTGTCAAGATACACTTATCAAATTTTAACTGAAGTCAAAATTTGAATAAAAGTCAAATTTTGACTAAAAGTCAAAACTTTGACTAATAAAAATGAGACAATGTATTTTAAAGTTACAAATTAAACAATGATAGATATTTTTAATTATAGTATTCTACTAATTACAATTTATAGCTTTTTATAGAAAATCGAACTTTAATAAAAGTCAAACTTTGACAAAAAAAAAATTGCACTGATACGATATAAATTTATGTAATAGTAGACTTTATCTATAAGCATATTTCGAGTTTGACTACAAATAAATTTGCCACAAAAGTCAAAGTTTAACCACTAAAAATGAGGCAATGTATTTTAAAGTTCCAAATTAAACAATGATAGATATTTTTAATTATAGTAATCCATTAATTAAAATTTATAACTTTTTATAAAAAGTCAAACTTTCACAAGAAGTCAAACTTTGACGAAGGAAAATTGCACTGATACAGTATAAATTTATGTAGTAGACTCTTTTTATAAGCATGTTTTGAGTTTGATTAAAAATAAATTTTATGTAAAAGTCAAAGTTTGACTAAAAAATCAAAGTTTGACTAAAGGTCAAATTATTGACTAATAAAATTGAGGCAATGTATTTTAAAGTTACAAATGAAACAATGATAGATATTTTTAATTATAATAATCCACTAATTAAAATTTATAACTTTTTATAAAAAATCGAGCTTTGACAAGAAACCAAACTTTGACCAAGGAAAAATTGCACTGATACAGTATAAATTTATGTAGTAGACTCTTTTTATAAGCATGTTTTGAGTTTGATTAAAAATAAATTTTGTGTAAAAGTGAACATTTGACCAAAAGTCAAAGTTTGACTAAAGGTTAAACTATTGACTAATAAAATTGAGATTCTAGAATCATATTATAAATCAACATGGATGTATCATTTTTTCGCTATCAAATTATAAAAGTCAGTTTAATAAAAAGTGAAATTTTAATTAAAAATCAAAGTTTGACCTTAAAGTCAACCTTTGACCCTTGGTTGGGATGCCTCATGCTCAATCCCACTAGATTGGTCAAGGTTAAAATTACTCGGCTCAGGCGAATCAAGTATCAAGTCGAATCATACCTATGATGTATTGGATAACAACTTTTTATTCATAAATCATAGCCAATTATACGATGGTGTAAGATTTGGATTTTCAAATGACACCTAAGAGGTGTTATTTACAAATCAACTTTTTTACATACAAACATGAATTTCTAAATTCCAGTGGATTTATCAAATTTAAATCCAAATCCAAAAATATGAAACCAAACGATAAATTTAAATTTAAGAGATCCAAATCTAAATCCCGATATTCAAATCCATGTTCCCAAAGGCAGCCTAAGGATTTTTGGAGATGCTCTTACTAAATTTTAAACAACTTTAGTAGCCATCATCTCCTATAGTTTTTAGTTCTCGGAACCCACCGGCACTTTAGTCATTAAAATTTTTTCTTAAATAGATGGTATACAACTATAATGGCAATGATGACAATGATGGTGTTGAATAGCGCTTTGGTGATTATAAAAAAATATATCTAAGACAAGCATTCTTCCATTCCGACAGCAATAAAGACACTTACACTTAGCAACGCCACATCCAACACTGAAGAGTGTATAAACTAATAGGATTAGAGAAATTAAAAATGACAGTAACACATCTTAGCTGGACTCCTGAAAAGCATGTTATATTATAATTAAAATTATCAACTACTTCTAGTTCTATTATGACAAGAGTATCTTTAAATACACCCATCAAATCTATGAAACATATTGACTATTTTGAATCAGACGATGGAGATCATTTATGTTCTCACTCTTTCACATGATGGATCTTGAGATCATGGACGTACTTTCAGACGGTCAGTATTTTATTTCATGTGGCACACATATAAGAAAAGTGACCTTAACATTATGTGCACGCTCAAAATTGATTTTAAGGTCACTTTTTTGGACGATAAACGATCTCCATCGTCTGATGCAATGCTGGCAATGTATTTCAGTGTTGGTGAACTCAAAGATTTAGTGGGTGAATTTAAAGGTACTCTTATAATAATTGCACTTAATTAATTCACTATCTAATTAATACACGACAGTCTACACGTATATGTGATTGCATGATTGAGCTCAACTCTACTCGAGTTTAATTTGACAAGCCATTCAACTCCATCAAAAGGGTAGATGATGGTATCAGATGGACTCTCCGTACCGTCTTATTGACATAAAACTTCAACTGATGTATTTGTACTTCTACAATAAGAAGATGCCCCATAAGGTGCCGAATCTAGGAAATACTCAGTGGCATGATGGGGGCGAGGGCAACCCTTAGAGAGTAGTAAGTATAAGCTTGAGATATTCTTATTTATTACAAAAATAAGAAACTCGACTTGCTTGTTAGCCATATGGTGCTACTCTACGCCATGTGACATTTTGTACCAAGTCATCCAACTTTCAGGCTTTCAGCTTAGCCCCAACCCCCAAAAGCCCACCAGATCGAATGGTTTAGACCGTAGGACAAGAATCTATTCTTTAATTGAGCAATGAGAAATATGATAATGGTCTTTTGGAAGCCTAAAACCATCGAATACAGGTAGAAAGACAAGTTACTTATCTTGAATTATGAAGAAAGATTTTTCATCCAAAAAATTTATTAATATGTTCATAAATTTAAAAATCATAAGGGTGCATTGGAATCTTCTACAAATGATCAAATATTGACCAAAACAGTCCATGATAAACCAAATCAATCTACTACAGACCACATTAGTCTGTTAGGTATTACATCAGTCTATTATAAACCACTGAGCTCATAGTAGACTAAATCTGTCTATCGGAGACCGTTTTAGGTTGACTGCTACAAAATCCAAAACTAGTTCGGGAGCGGTTTCATTATTTTTTGGTTTCGTTTGTTGTTTGAAAAGCAAGGACATTTTTTGGTTTCGTTTGTTGTTTGTTGTTTCATACTGAATCTAGAGATTTTTAAAATCGCATACGGGAATCAACAAATAACCAAGACTTGATACCTGTCTATGTATCGATGGTTTTAGACTTCTAACAGGCTAGCTTGACTTTTCAACAAGTATAGGAATACGTCTACGTGGGCCAGTGGGAGATCAACTACTCAAAGGCCAAAAACTATCGATATGCAGGAGATCAACTGCTTCTAAAATCTTCATTCGTGACGAGCTTGAATATGATTAAATTTAGATAAGTAACCATATCTTGTGAAATATGGGCAACACAAAATCCCTCTAAAGCCCAAACCTCAATTTCTTCCACTGGTTGTCACCCTTGCGTGGCCCTTCTGCTATTAACAAATGTATAATGCCCACTGAACATATATTGTAACGACCCTAAAAAATTTAAATTGAATTTATTTTATTAGATTTATTTTGCATCAAGTATAATGTTAGTGCTCTACACTCGAACTTATCCTAGTTGAGAAAATACACCTTTTGATTTTTTAAAATATTTTATATTTAAAATTGTCTTTATTTGACACAAGTTGTGTAGTGGACTAGTGATTGAAAGGCTCCTCTCTTAGACAAGAGGTCTAAGGATCAAACCTTACTATACTGAATTAATGCCCATAAACCTTAGCCGCCACTCCATCTGCGTAGGATGCGTTCGATCACGCATCGACGAGTTTAAAAATCTTATTTAAACTCAAATATTTCATAAATTAATAGACTTATATGTTTAATATTATGCTTTCCCTTGAAAGTTGTATAATTGTAAGTTGAATTTATATGTTATTTCTTTTTTCTTTTCAAGAACCCTTTTGTTTGGGCTATTAATATTTTACCCTCTATTAGGTCTGTATATTTAATATGTCCACTTCATTTTAAATCTACATACTAATTAAACATGAATATCTTTAAGTATGATAGATCTGCATGTTTAGTATTTTATTTTTCTATTAAAATTGCATGAACTGTAAGTTGGGTTTATATGTTATTTATCTTTTCTTTTCAAGAATCCCTTTTGTTTGGGCCATTAATATTTTACTTTATATTAGGTCTGCATATTTAATATGTTTACTTCCTCTTTTATGTCTGTAAAATTAATTAAACTCTAATATTTATAAATTTGATAGATTGACTTAATTGGCATAATATCATATTGATATTGTTTATTTCCAAATCTATATAGTTAGAAATTTATCCTTCTATTAAGACTATAATAATATATATTATTGTTGCAAGTCTATATTATTATTTATTTAAAATTAATTAAGTCTAAAAATTAAATTATATTTTTATTTTATTTAAAAGAATAATAGATTGCACCATCTTGAAGTTTCGGGTCCGAACTCACGGCTACGAACTCAAATTCGCGTCCACGAACCCGAGCTCGCGACCATTGATGCACCTGTTCCGATATTTTGGCCATATCTTTTTACTCTGACCTCGGATTAATACGATTCTTGCGGCATTGGAAAGAAGATAACGAGCTTCACAACTTTATTTGAAATAGCCATTTTGCGAATCTGACGTTTTAGAGGTCAAAATAGAGTAACAAGTCGGGTTCAATTTTGAATGACTCAAGGCTATTCGAATTTAGTGTTATTTCCTAATTCTCATAACTAAAGTTCCTGTGTATATTATATCGTAAGGTCTTTCGATCGATGGTTATGATAAATCATAACTTAATAATTATAAATACCATTTAATTTAATTATCTAATTATTATATATATATATATATATCTTAATTTTATCGCTTAAACGCGACCTCTTCGATAACACGAAGTGTTAGGAATTCGATACCTCGTGAATATCGAACCCCGACCTTCCCGTTATCGAGAATACACTTATAATTATCCTATTCTATGTTGTATTGGAATGTGTGTAAATAAATAAATAAATATATATATATATATATATAAATATAAGATAATCTAATATAAATTTTTCTGTACGTCTGGCCTTTTGTGTTTCCATCTTAAATTATATTATATGAGTTATGAGTAAGTTAGGACATATGTACGAGAGTGTATGAGATCATGCTTACGCTTCGGCGTGGTGACTCATTGAGATGGTATCAAAGCGAGGAATACATCGTATTCACATGCCTTACAACTCATAGTGGAATGAGACCCATGACGAGTCGGGTGAGTGCAAATTCAGTGTAACCTTATATAGGGTGGCATATACGGTGACCCAATCACCCCGAGTTCAAATACGATAGTATAAATTATGAGTTAAGTTATGAGGTTCGATCATAGGCATTAGTTGTGGTGAGGTTTCTTTTACGGTCACGTGAAACTCAGAATATTGGCGTCCATATACGAACGCAACACCTCTATGGTAGTATAAACTACTACACGAAGTACATCCAGGTTACTACGGAACCTTTTCTTGAGTATGATAAGGTATGAGTATGAGATAAAATAAGTTTGTCCTAGGATTAAGTATAAGAGTATGATAAAGTATGAGTATGAGATAAAATAAGTTATGATACGAGTATAATAATAAGACATCGTTGTGTAGGCCAGCAAAAGATAAAGAACTTAAATCTTTGTACGTGTCGTTCCTTGCGTAGCCACCGTAAGGGCAACAACGTCTTTTAGCCAAGACGGATCTCTGGGAGAGATTATGAGTATGAGTATGTTATGAGTGACTTTGGCCATTATGTCTCCCCATTGGCTGGGTGGTGGAGTATAAGTATGACACGATGACGTTATAATATGGTGGTTTGATACTATGTTGACCCTCTCATGGTAGCTCGAGCACGACTCTAGCACATGTCGTTTAGGATTTCACTAGTATATTAATTACGCTCATGCGATGTATAGATGTATGTGCGAAAATGATAATAAGACATGATATGATATGTAATGAGATATAGTAAGGTACGTTAGGATATGAGTGTCTAGATCATGGTCTTGCATTTATGATATGAGTTTTACGATATGCATGTAATTTTATCATTCTTTTGTTATCTGCTTTGAGATATTATATTTATCACTCACAAGATGCACCCACAATGCACCTAAGTAGTATGGGGTGGATTGGTGGTGTATCCCATTGAGTTTACGTGACTGAGTAAACTCATCCCACAATAAAATTTAATAGCTCCAGGTGACTATACCAACGGTGTGGACGTGGGTATCTCTGATCTGATTGGTGCTGAGAACGTCGATCCAGTGGACGTTAATTATCAGGGGCCTTTGGAGGGTGACATTGCCGATTATCAGGAGGACTACAGTGTTGCTTTTGATCCGAGCGCCGAATATTGATTTAGTAGACTCGGTATTGGATTTTGCCTTATATTATTATCATTGACTCTATGCTTTCATTTTTATCGGATTTGTCTCCGATTTGACTTATCTGTTAGTTGTGGATTGATAACATTCTATCGCATTTTATCAGACTTATTCTGTATTTATAATTGCATTTATATTCTACCCTATTTGTTAGATTTCACAGATTTCGTGGAATCATTATTGCACGAGAACTCTGATTAGGTGTATGTCCGCTTAGCATATCCGGGATATGTGCGGGTCATAACTTGAAATTCTAGGCCTTCGGGATGGGGTAGAATTTTGGGTCATGACATATATACATGAAATTTATCATCACCATGACAAATTAATTACACGATATTTGTCGAAAAAATCGTAAATTCATGAACAAATCTTCTACAAATGAGTATTAATTCATTGAAACGGTCCATGATAGACCATTGTGATCCACTATAGACCGCCAAAAAGACTATTATATATTGCATCAATCTATTATGGACCGCTGAGTTCCTAGAAGACTGAATCGGTTTGCTAGAAACTGCTTTAAATTGCGCCAGAGGCCATTATAAAATCCGAGATCAATTCGGGAGTAGTTTCATTTATTTTTTTTAAAAATAGAGGCATTTTTGTACATTTATTAGCTTTAAAACGCATTTAAGGAGATTTTGATAGTTTTATACTAAATCTGAAATTTTTTGAAAGAAAATAAGGGAATTGACAATTTACAAACACTAGATATTTTCTTGGAAATTGCCCATGCTTGATAACATGGAAATGTAATTACATAGGTGAAAATGAAATTTAATTTTCAATTGTTGTTGTTTGATAGCTATGTAAGGGGATGGAAATGAAATTAGGTCAGCTCCGCATGAAAATTGAATTTCCATGCACCAAATCATTTTAGGAGGAAATCATTTCAATCTTTTAAGTGGCTGAAATTGAGTTTCCCACTAACAAAATAATAATTTTTTGTTATTGCAAATCTAAAATTACTTGTAAAAAACCTAAAAGCAAAAAAAATTATCTTTTCACTTTTAAAAAATAACTTTCATTTCTATGACTATCATATCAGCACGATCACTATGACCACTATATTACCTACATAACACTCGTTTCAGCTAATATTTAACTTTGGTCAAAGTTTGATTGTTAATCAAACTTTAACTGCATTTATAAGCTATATAAAATTTTGACTTATGATCAAACTTTGACTACTGAAACATGATAATAAGCTGTAAGTTAGTAATATATTATCAATATTTTATGAGTCAAAGGTTGACTTTAAAGTCAAACTTTGACTTTTAACTAAAATTTTACTTTTTATTAAACTTTAACTCTTATAATTTGATGACAAAAAAATATTATTGTCGTGTTGATTTATAATTTAATACTAGATTCTCAATTGTATTAATTAATAGTTTGACCTTTAGTCAAATTTTGACTTTTGCTCAAACTTTGACTTTCATACAAAATTTATTTTTGGTCAAACTCGAAACCTGCTTATAGATAGAGTACACTACTACATAAATTTATATCGTATCAGTGTAATATTTTTTTGGTCAAAAGTTTGACTTTTTGTCAAAGTTTGATTTTTTATAAAAATTTTATAAATTCTAATTAGTGAAATATTATAATTAAAAATATCTATCATTATTTTAATTTGTAACTTGAAAATATATTGCCTTATATTTATTAGTCAAAGTTCGACTTTTATTCAAATTTTGGCTTTAGTCAAAATTTGAGAAGTGTATCTTGAGAGTAGATAGTGATTATTATTGTTGTTATTTGTATATTAGTGATGTAAATTTTTATCATTCAAAGTTTGGTATTTGGTCAAACTTTGATTTTGTAATACAATTTGATTTTTTAAACTTTTGTAGCCCTAAAGAGATTATCATTTTTTTAATTTATTACTTTGTAGTAAATTATCAAATTTTATTCTATTTTTTTTTACATTTAGTCAAAGTTTGACTTTTTTAAAAGTTGATATTTGATCAAATTTTTTACTAGTATAACCTAGCAATTGATATGAATACTATTATGTTAATTTGTATCTTGGTGGTACATTGCCGAATTTTCTATTGGCCAAAGTTAAAAATTAAATTTTACTTTTTTAAAAAATTAAATTTTCTTTCAAGTTTAAAAATTGAATTTTCTTTTAATATGTAATCTTATAATACATACAGGCATTTACAATGTAACTTTGTACTTTAGGCTTAAAATTTTTTACTAATCAAAGTTTTATGTTTTGTCAAAGTTTGACTTTTATTAAAAGTGAATATTTGATCAAATTTTGACTAATGTAACCTAACGAAGTATATGGATACTATTATGTTAATTTGCAGTTGGACTTTTGTAACTTGTTGGCACATTGCAAAATTGTCACTTGGTCAAAATTAAAATTTTGGTCAAAGTTTGACTTTTATAAGAATTTAATTTCATTTCAACGCGTAAACTTACATTAGGTTTTAGCATTTACAACTTTGTTGTTTAGCTTTACATATTTTTATTGTTCAAAATTTTACGTTTGGTCAAAGTTTGACTTTTTATTTACGCTTGACTTTTTAAACTCGGACTTATATAACTTGGTAATAAATAGTGATTACTATGGTGCTAATTTGAAATATAATAGAATATCATTAAAAAAATTATTAGTTAATATTTGACTTTAATTATGATTTTAATAATAATAAAAAAAGTCAATCTATGATTAGTGCAACACGAAGTGATAAGTTAAGTATTTTTCTAAATATATTTTTTTTCTTCTTTTCTCACTAAGTATTTGTTTAAACTAGCTTCTACTTCATAAAAGTAGAAAGTATATGATCCGAACTTAAAAACTCATTTTCAAATTTATTTTCAAAGATACTAATCAAATAAGAAAAATTAATTTCCAATGAAAGTCATTTCTCAAACACATTAATCAAACAGTGAAAAATTCATTTATAGAGGAAATCATTTCACAGGAAATCAACTAAGAAATTGATTTCATTTCCTTTTTGAAGTTTCAATGCTATCAAATAGGGCCAAAAGATCATTGAGCTCATATTAAGCCAAAGATTTATGGGCAGAGCCAAGGTTACACAATTTGCTCCAAGTGGTAGCGAATAGAGAATTGGTTCAGAGTTCGATTCGCAATTCTCTTAATATAAGAGAAAACTCACCCTACTCCTAGTGAACCTGGTATGCCCGGCTCTAGCGAACAATGAATTCCGAACCCGAATTCAAACACAACGAATCAAGTGACAATGTGCAGAGCAACTTTGCAACTTTACAAAAAATATTCAATAATCGGAAGGAAGGGAGCCATTACTAGCACATGCTTTTCAAGTGATTGCACCTGATTGCACTAAATTTAAAAGAAAAACTTGTAAGTTTTGCGACCTTTACTATGTGAAAATACCATTTAAGCCGTTTGATTTGAAGGCCATGATTTAAAGATATCAATTGCAAAAGATTATAACAAAATATAATTTTCATCATTTGATTAAATAGAGTCAAAAGCTATTATATAATTTAATAGTTGACTAAAATAGGTCATATGACAAGTATCATGTTTTGCTCTAATTTTATGTACCAAAGATTTATTGATCATGAACTTTAAATCAGACGGCCCATATTATATTTTTATATGCCACATGTCCCTGAAATACCAAGTCTTTGTTTAAATTCGGTACAATCACTTAAAAAAAGTGTGCAAGTAATGGTCCCCGTAAAGAATCTTGCCTTATGTTCTATAAGTTCACTCTTATGGGATATTCGATTGCGAAAGTGGGATCAGAGGGGGAAAATCAAATCTGTCGGTGGACGTTGTTGGGCTCCCATGGGATGGAGGTGGGTGAGATTTGAGAACCCATAAAATAATGAGTTGGTATTAAGTAACCGGCCAATCTCTACTGGTGGTGCTCGGGTCAATCTTCCATCAATATTAGAAAAAATTATTCATACTTTAAAGCACCAAATCAGTGAGGACTAAAACCCGTACATTCAATACCTATGCAATTCCCGAGACTCAGCCACTTTGGCAGTAGGGGATTGACCTGAGCATTGCCTGTCGTACTCGGGTAGGGTACCAAATATTAACCCTAAAATAACAAGGACATTATACTCTAAAAGAGAACATGTGATGAGACTGATGACCACATGACTAAAAGAAGGCTCATAGTAATATGAGGGCTGCTATGCCCATTGCTCCTTTTCTCCCTGCATTCTATGTTAGCCGCACACCAACTTTTGCTATCCACACACCAATTAATGGATAATAAGTTTTGTTTTGATGTGATTAATAAAAATCCAAAACATATATTACTTGTAGAAAAAGTATGTTTATAGCAGCTTTTGGGTGCACATAAAGTTTTCTTAATTTTTTCTTTTTAAAAAGAAATAAAATGATAAATGAATAATTTCGAAGTGCACAACTTAATTTTATTTTTGTGTGCAGAAAAAAATAAAAAAGCAAGTGCAAGTGCAGTGCACATAGCAGCCTTCTAAAATAATTGCATCATCTGTTCCAAGTAAGAGAATATATGATGAATCAGCTCCCTATGACGTATAACCAATTTTTATGCAGCTAGCCCAAGATGCTCTTTTGCATGCAACTCCACTGTCTGATCTGTTGTCCGCATATATCTTGTACCAACATATAATTTTATCATACTAAAAGCTACTTTGGGAATAGGATATTGGTGTTTTGCCCTTGAGGGCATTTTGCTTTTGATGTCTCGGGAGTAGGGACCCTAGAACAAACTATAGGCTGGTCCTTTTTTCCCACATAGATGCAAGCCAAATCAGCTCTAGCTAGAATGAAATCATACTTACCATGTGCTATGGTACAGATCCATATCACTATCTGCATGAATATTCGCCCTATCCGATCAGATGGTCCTAAGCGCCCGATTGGTTGTTGTCTACTTTTTAGATGGCCAATGAAGTTACTCATTACATCACCTAAAATGTCGCCAGGATCGAACGCATTTAGAATGATCCACCTGATGTTATTTGGCACAATGGTTTCAATTATTTTATGCACTACTAATTTTGGTGGTGCATAGCATCAACTAATAACTCCTCACATTAGGCTTAGTGGAGTGGATTTAGAATTAAATAATGTTTGAAGTTTATTAGAATAATTAAAGTATCATATTTTTGTTAAGGTAGAATCCAGAAAATTTTAATAAAATAAAGAGTACCTTTATTTATAAGATGAGATTCTTTCTTCTCAACTGATCAGGTTTCACATCCTAAATTTGTTGAGTGCTTAGATTCAGACGATGTAGATCAGTTTCATCCCAACCTTTCACACTGTAGATTTTGAGATCATGGGCCTATCATCAGACTGTTGAATATTTATTCCACGTGTCAAACATCCTAAAAAGTGATCAACATATTTATGGGAGAATCATCAAATGTGGTTCTCGGGTCACTTCTTGAGATGTGTGCCATATCGAATCAACATCTGACTATCTAACGCTAGTCTCAGGATATCAAGATCTATTGTGTGGAAGATTGGGACAAAAATGATTTCCATTATCTATTTTAAAGCAGACAATAATTTTCACACTAAAACATGATTGCAAATAAAGAATCAATGATTGCAAATAAAGGTATTGAAACCTTTTTGGGTGTTTGAAATTTGGAAGATTGAAGGTCTTCTAGTGAAGAGTTGGTATTAGGCAGAGTTACTTAGTTCGCTGGTTCGCTCAGTCAAAATTCGGGTTTGCAATTCACAATTCACCATCATCAAACTCAGTCAGAATTCCGGTTTGCAATTCGCAATTCACCATCATCAAGCGATCTCAATTTGTTAGGGATAGGATTAGTTTTAGAAATATATATTAATTATATGACAAATTAGCACCCTCCAATAAAAAATGCATATGACCACTTGATTACTATAAGGGATAGTTAGAGAAACATGCCTCAAAAACAAACTTTTTAGCAAAAAAGACTCAACCTCAAACATTTTAAAAAAACGGTGCTTTCACGGATTTTGAAACTTTAGAAAACCTTGCAAGCACTGCTTCTTTATTTTTTTAAGTGCTTTCACGGATTTCTGAAGTTTTAAAATTCGTGAAAGCGCCGTTTTTCTAAAACGTTTGAGGTTGGATCTTTTTTGCTAAAAAGTTTGTTTTTGAGGCATTGTTTTCTAAAGTGCCCAAATATAAAACATAGAAGTCATCAAGTCTTAGGTTCAAATACCTTTTTTAATTATTAAAGTTTGGTTTTAACTAAAATAATTAGCATTAATTAATCAATTTTCTTGTCACTCCCGGATTAGACCGAATTGAACTGTGAACTAATTCGCAATACCCAAGTAAATGAGAATTAAGAAACATAGGTATTAGCTTAGCTACAATGTGTTTAGGTAAAATCTCCAATGCTGCACAAATATTTTTGCACATTAAATTGTTGAAAGGCCAAAAGCGTACTTTCATTAACTCATGAGCTCATAGCCCCTCACTATTTGAGTAGAAAGATCTTCAATTTCACCTAATAATGAAATTTGATCCTTATTTAGATTAACATTCATCTATTTAAATGTAAATAAATCTCTGAAAAGTATTTAGATGAATTTTAAAAAAGTTTGAAAGTAAAAAAAATTAACTCCAAACAATGGCCCCTTGAAGAAACCATGTCTAAAGTGGCCAAACTTCCTGTTAATGGATATAGTATATTAAAAGTAAAATCTTCTATAATCTTCAGTTGGTTGCAGCATAGGCCTTAAAAAGCCTAATTGCGCTTTTATGTTTTGACAAATCTCAATTATGGATCAAAATTTCGTTCGATACTGATACATATCGGTATCGGTGGTCACCGATATGGTACATATAAACCACTGATACCGTATCGGTGATTTATATGGCATATACCGGATGATACATTCAATGTATCATCCGGTAAGGTCCGATACCGATACGTATCGATTTTGGGCTCGGACAATACATATCGGTTTTCCGGCATTTTGATCCATGATCTCAACAATAGATTGCAAAATAAAAGACTACTAGAAGAATAATAATATATTGTAAAAAGTTAAAAGTAATCACTGTAATAAGGATAAAAGTTTTCTAGTCCAACGGAGTACCTAAGACACCTAGTTCGATGGCCGCTGTCTACCACATCTCACTCGATCACATAAGTGGGTGTCATCATGTAGATGAGTGGATAATCAGGTCCATTAAAAATATATATATATATATATATATACAAACAATACCTTCGAAGGTAGCGTGAAAACGATTCCTTCCGGTGCTACGACACTTTATCGCAAATTATACAGCACATGTCAAGTATGGGTAAGCCAATGATCTAGTTCAATGTAAAAACACCTATATATTCAATATCCTCGAAGGTAGCATGTAACTGTCACGCCCCTCTGCAACATATGCAGATCAAGTCAAGATCTGATAAGAACAAGAAATCTTTCTCGATAAATCCTGAGTCTTAAATCACCCATTGTTTTAGATGGTCATTTGACCTTGGGCACCACGAGACACCCAATTGGCTCGATGGCAGCGTTTTCACGCTATCAGCTTCAAGGGTAAAGGGCTTGAACCTATAGAACAATTGAAGATTTAGAATAATGCAACATCAAGATCGCAAATTTGAGCTTAGCTTAACTATAAAAGCCACTTTCAAAGGTAGCATCCCAGTCTATATATATATATATATATATATATATATATATAGATATATATATATAATCATATTTGGTTGCATCGTTCTTTTGTCCTCAATTGAGAGACTTCATCTAGTAGTTTTATATTATTGTTTGACAATTTTTGTATAATACTTTTATTATCGGGCCACTCCTGCATGTTCCACCCAATCATTTGATCAAAGAGCACATGATTGGCAGCCAATGTGGGATTAGGTAACTATACCCTTATAATAATATCAATTATAACGGACCAATTCCATAGATTGTGTACCTCTTTAAGAGGACTAACTCCCTTCTAGGAAGTAGGACCAAGTGCCTTTGCCCTTACAATAGTATCAACTATAGTAGGCTAATTCCTTAGATTGCGTGCCTCTTTTAAGAGGACTAACCCCTTCTAGAAAACTCGCATTATTTTCGAAGCCGATTTGAGTCCCACCATATTAGTATTCATATGGGCTCTTTTCCACCACTCTCCAATCATTATTTTGGATAAAATCTTAAATGAAAATTAAACCTAAGATATCAACCTTACATCCATTTCAATCATCAGAGTCGGAGCAAATGGGTTATTACATTCTGGTGGTTGGCACTAGAGAAGCAATGTTAATGGCCTCCCATCTCTGTAGGCAATTGGTGCATCTCCCTTTTGTTTTAGACTCTTTAACTGATTAGCCACCTCTCGGATGGACCATGTCTCAAAATTGTATTGATTAGACAAATTTTAACAACCCAATCAATTGCGTGCCCCTCAATAGTATATAAAAACATCTGAAATGGTATACAACAGTGTTCATCCATGACCGATGATGATCGTTTGAATTTCTGCGCTATCGCGAATTCAAGGGATAGTTGATCCAATGTATGACATACACCCACTTGGGGCATCATCATCATCATCATCGTCATTATCATCGATCGAGCTTTATTGAAAAAACTTATGAGCCTAAATTTTGGCGATAGTATAACATCTTCTATTACGAAGACGAACTCTTAAATAGAGGTGAATACACAAAGCTTCATAAATTTAAATTCAACCAAGACTCTAAATTATCTTGTTAATTTTAATTTCCCAAACCTTCCTTAAATATTTCTTATTGACTTTTCTGAAACCAAAGATGCTTAAGTCTCTCTTTAACTTATCAAACTATTCTCTATTAGCCTCTCCCAATCACATATTAAGCCTCCTCATTTTGCAATTTACAATGTTTAATAATATTTCATATTATATTTCGACATGACATGTTGAAAGATGTAAAATGATTGTTTAATAGCAACATGTCAAAATACAATCAAATTATATTTAGATTATGAAATCTTACTGATTACAACTATCACTGTGAAACCAAATGTTGGCGAGATTTTGAAATGAGGCCTATTATATTTAAATATATTTTTTTAAAATTAATAATCCTACAACCGTATAAAATATAATAACAATTAAACGCACGATCACAAAAAATGTTTACAACAAATTTTATATTTCAATAAGGAATTACCAATAAAACCTATTATCATTAAAAATAAAAATAAAATAATAAAAATGGTCTCAATGGCTTAAACTAAGTTCACCCCATTGCTTGGCACCCTATTGAATTGCCAAATGGTTGGCGGTTTGGTTCAAACCAACAAGTTAGCAACTACTTTTTTGCTTAATTTTTTGCAGTAACTTAAACAACCATTGGGAGTTCTGATTTTTAAAAAAAATCATGGGAGTTCTTAAACTGAAAGTGAGATATTTGGTGTGAAAAGTGTGGAGAAATGAAATTATATTTGTAAAATTCATTTGGCTTCACCAAAAATCAGTTTACATGAAAAATTTCTAACAAATTAAATGATATCAATCTAAGTTAATGACCCTCAACTAATAACTAAAAGAGGAGTGGGCTAAAGTATGAACTATGCCACATCACCAACCCAAAAGAAACCCCAATAGCTAACAAAACAATTTAAGTATTTTCTACTTTTGATGCTATTTTTCACACAATATTATATGATTTTTATAACTTTTTCATTATATTAAATATATTACAACTATTAATGAGTAAGCAAATACGTTGAATTACAAGTTTGACAATTTTTAACATACCCCTTCACATGTAGTAGTCGGTGGACATTTAGGGTTTTGAGTTTTGAGGATTTTGGATTTAAGGCTTTCTACTAGAATCATACAACACTTACAAATTAAAGTAAAAATAATAAAATAAAATTTTAATTTACTTTCAATTTAGGTTGATAGTTGATTCGATGAAATCACTACCCTGCATTGCGTCTCGTGTGAACCAACGAAATAGCATCGCGTAAGGCGACAACGGGATGAGAAGCTTGGGTAAGTATGAAGAAAAAAAATTAAGATCAGAGATTGCAAAAATAGCAAAATCATTAAACAAAAAAATAATAGTTGGGCATGTAGATAATAAATAATTAGATTTTAAAATAGAGAGTTAGAGAGAGAGAGAGAGAGAGAGGAAGGAGGAGGCTGCTAATTGCATGCTAAACTAATTAACAACAAACTTTAGAGAGAGAGATAGAGAGACTAATGGGGTCTTATTAATTTTTTTTTAGGCCTAAATTTTAATTTAAGACGGAAGCCTTTGGGCCTAGTTTTTTGGTGGGCCAATGATAGCCACCAAATTTGTCATAGGCCAGGGCCGGCCCTGACTCTAAGGGCCTATTTGGATGGGGAGAAAGAAAAAGAAATCATGGAAAAGAAAAGAAAATGTGATACTTTCCTATGTTTGACAACAAAGTTGTGTCACTGGATATCATAGGAAAATTTAAAAATTTATTTTCTATTGGAAACCAACAAATCCCTCTAAAATAGGAGGATTTCATTGGAAAACTTTTGTCATTCTCTCTTTCTCTCTTTCTCTCTCCTATCTCTCACTCTCTTTTTTAATGAATAAATTGAAACAAAATCAATCATTGAAAAAATTACAAAAAATAAAATAAAATAATAAAATTTTAAACTTTTTTTAAAAAGTAAAAAAAATAAAGATAAAATAAAAAATAAAATAAGACTTTAAAAAAATAATAATAATAAATAATAAAATTTTTAAAAATAAAATAAAAATAATTAAACAAAAAATTAAAAATAAATTTAAAATTTTAAAAATATTAAAAAATATTAAAAAATTAAAAAATTAAAAAAAATAAAATTTTAAAATTAAAAAAATATATAATATAAAAATATAATATATATTTTTAATAATAAATAAATATATATATATATATATATATTAAAAAAATTAAAATTAAAAATTTAAAATTTTAAAATAATAAAATAAAATTATCAAAATAAAAAAATAAAAAAAATAAGACCTAAAAATAAAATAAAATAAAATTATAAAAATATAAAAACAATTAAAATTAAAATTAGAAAATACAAATTTAAAAAACTAAAAAATAAATAAATATAACAAAATAGAAAATAAAATAAAATAATAAAAAATTTTAATAAAGAAATAAAATTTTAAAAATAAATTAAAATAAAATTTAAAAGTTTAAAATAAAAATACAAAAATAAATTAATTAATTAATTAAAAATTAAAATTAAAAAAATCAAAAACAAAAAATAAATTTTTTTAATAAAATAAATAAAATATAAATTAAAATAAAAAAAATAAAAATTAAAATAGAAATTTTTAAAAAATTAAAATTTTTTAAAAACATAAAATAAAAGTATGAAAATAAAAAAGTAAAAATTTTAATAAAATAAATAAAAAATAAAAATAAATAAAAATAAAATTTTAAATTTTAAATTTAAAAAAAATATAAAATAATCAAATAATAAAATAAATAATAATCATATATAAATAATAATAATAAATCAAATAATAGAATAAAATAATATAAATAAAAGAATATTTATATTATTTATATTTATTTATTTATTTATTTATTTATTATTTTTATTTTTAAGTTTTTAATTTTTATTTATTTTATCGAAAGAAAGAGAGAGAAAGAGAGAGAGAGAGAGTGATTTTCTTTTTAATTTTTTTTTATATTTTTATATTTTTACTTTTTATTTAATTTATTTATTTTTTAATTTTAAAAACAAAGTAAAAAAATAATAATTTAAAAATTAAATATAAAAAATTTTAAAATTTTAAAAATTTTAAAATAGTAAAAAAAAATTTAAATAATAATAAATAAATAAAAATTAAATCTCTCTCTCTTAACTCTCTTTTACCATTCTCCTTTTTAAATGTCTCTCTAGTTTCTCTCTCTTAAATTTTCTCTCTCTCTCTATATATTTCTTTTAATTTCTCTCTCTCTATCTCTCTCTCTCCTAAACTCACTTTTTCTCTTTCCTAATTTTTTCTCTCACGAAATTTCCTTCATAATAGAAAGTTGAATTTATTGGATGTGTGAAATATATACTATCGATGATGGTCATTTTCTATTTTCTACATGCCAATTAAACAATCCAAACATCGGAAAACAATGAATTCTTATGAATTCTCAAAGAGCTGAAATCCATTGGATTTACAAAACCTTTTCCTATGTTTTTCAAAAAATTGCCAAACAGACCCTAAAAGTGTTTGGATACAAGGAAATTGACAGCAAGGAAAATGTTTCTGTCCTTTTCTATTGTTTCGATACATAAAAGGAGTAGAAGTAGGGTTGAATTTTTGGCTATTTTCTTTATTAATCGGAAAATCAAGATCCGACATAGTAGTCCACTTTGATTTTCTACCTGCCCAAACAGGAAAAAGCCAACCTCCCTTTATAAAATTATGACATGTAAAATGCATATAATTCTAAATCTACATCCTAACCACACTTTGTGTATCTTTTGATGATTTTAAAAATGTACATACATGATATATATCTATTATTGTATTAAAAGAGAAAATAGCATTTAATTTCATTAGGAAAACTTTCAATTATAACAAAAAAATTCTTATAGTTTTGATAAATTTTATTATTTTGATTAAAAAAATTGGTTTCATTAAATGAAAATTTAGAGTCATTTAAAGAGAATCATATGTAAGATGAGAATAGCCCTATAAATTTTCTATAAGATTTACCTTTCACTTTTATTTCTGTAGCTTTCTATTATCTTCTAGAGACTAGCTAGCTATGGCATAACCCAAGTGCCTAAAGTCTTTATAGGTACAAGTACACGAGTGTTTAACTATAGGTTTAGTATCAATCACTGTAATCTACCATCATCAAAAGTGTTTTATTATCACCTTACGATAACAAGAACTGAACCCAACAGTAGCACCACCAGTGGCATCGTAGATATCATAGCTATCTATTGAAGCCGAAGCAGCATGAGAATTTTTATAGGGGTTGAAGTGGACTGAATGAAAAAAACAAGAGGGCATTTTAAATGGCCATACTTTTAGTTTAAAACCCCTCATAAATCCCTACTTATCATTTATGACCTTCACTCTCAATATTCTATGCCCCATCTGAAAGCAAGGACATCCTAGAAATTTAGTTGAGTGCAATTCTCATTGGTATTAGAATTGCTAAACAGAGAGGTATTACAAAGCTTGAGGTAGAGTCATATAATTATCCCTTGCATCAAGGGTCTATACACATCATTCCTTGGAAGCTTCATTACCTGGTGCATAGTATCAAGGAGGAGCTGCACCCATGTGAAGAAATTTAATTTAACTACATTTGCAGGGAGCTCAACAGATGTGCTGACTTCATGCCAGTCGCGGAACCACGTAGACGTTAGTGTGGGCGAGCGCCCACACTGAAACCCAAAAAGGCTCCCTTCTCTGTCTCTATTCTCTCTCTAAACCCCTACTCTGTGCATGTCTTATATCTCTCTAAACCCCTTCTCTGTGTCTTTTCTCTCTATCTCAACCCTCTATCTCTATCTCTCTTTTCTCTCTCTAAACCCACGCCTCTAAACGGATGCCCTCCCTTCTCTCTAAACCCTCTCTCTATACCTGTGTTCTCTGTCCAAACCCTCCATCTATCCCTTTTCTCTCTCTAAACCCTCCCTTCTCTATACACACGCCCTCTGTTATCTCTCTCTAAACCGACCCCATCTCTTCTCTAAACCCACGCCCTCCCAGCTCCCTCTGTTCTCTCTCTTTTCCCTCTCTAAAAGAGGAAAACCCTCTCTCTATCTCTTCTCTTTGTTAAACCCACGCGGGCACGCCCTTCCTCTATTCAGCTGTTATCTCTCTCTTTTCTCTCTCTAAAGCCTTAAAGGTTTGTTCCTCAACAAATTGGAGGTCTTCAACTCCGATCTCATAACCTTAGTCGTCAAGAACTTTCAGAAAGTCAATCAGTCAAAGCAAAGGTATTTGTCAAATTTACAACAATTTAGCAATGTTAATGCAGGGTATTTTTATTTTATTTTATTTGTATGGTATGTGAAATTTTATTTATTTTTTGATAAAAGTATGGTATGTGGAATTAGTCTTTTATTTCTCTTGTATTTTCAAGCTCAATATTTGTTAAAATTTTCAATGTGAGTTGCAGCTATTCATGAGATATTAGGGATGTAGGTTCAATGTATTGAACCGAACCCGGTTTTTTCAGTGTTCAGTTCGGTGCCCAAATTGAAACAGAACCAAAACGCATTCGGTTTATTTATTTTTATTTTGTTTTGAAACCGAAACCGACTCGGTTCGGTTCAGTTAAAATACCTATTTTTAGGATATTTTTTTCGATTTTTTCGGTCTCCTCCCCCCCCCCCCCCCCCTCTCTGGAAGAAATTTTGCATCCTTTGAGATTTGGTCTGATGGTGATGAGTATTGTTTGGATATTTTGAAATCTCTCTTAAGAGATGATTTATATTTTTTTGTTTACTCGTATGTAATCATTCCTTTTTTTTCAATAAATGGGTGAGGAAACAACAACCTCAGCTGACTTACCTGATGAGTACTGAAAAATGAGGATATTTCACCCCTAAATACCTATATTTAGCTGTCCGATGAAGGCTATCTGATGAGATTGATTAGATTTGAAGTGTTTCAGGTAAATACAAGCCAAGTATAGAAAACAGTACAAGAATTCTTAATATAATGCCAAAACACTGCAACTTCGGGTAATCAAGAACTTGGTGTAACTTGCGGCTAAATTTGGACCTTCAAGACGGCCGAATTACGAAATTGTCAAAACATAAAAGTTGTAGATCTTTTCGTAAGCTTTCCAACGGCGCAAGAATCGTCTAAATCCGAGTTCGGGACAGAAAGTTATGGCCACAATACCGAAGCAGTGTCTGAACCGAGAAGAAGTGCTGAATTTCACGGATTTCTGGGGTCGATGCATCGACCCTACAGGTCGATTAATCGAGCCAGAATTTGAGTCTGACACGAATCTGACACTGAAAGTCTGTTTTTTGGGATTCTCTGTCGGCTCGATGCATCGACATCCCTTGGTCGATTAATCGACCCGAAAAAATAGGCTTGGGAGACCTCCGCGCGATGGGTCTATTTAAAGCAACTCAAACACTTCGGGGAAAAAGGAGATTAGAATTTGAGTTTTTTTAGAGAGTTTTAGTTTTTAGTGTTCTTAGTTTTTAGCCATTATTTTTCATAGTTAGACCTAGAAATAGCTTTGTTCCCTTTAATTTTTCAGTACTCATTCCTTCAGTTCATAAATTTTGTTCAAAGTTTATTCCTGCATTTATTTCGTTTCTGAAGATTATCATCCGTGTGGATCAACGTAATTTATTTTGAAGTTTGAGGTAATTTTAATTAATGTTATTTTCCCGTATTTATTTATTTATGTCATTTACTTACAATATGTGTGGCTAAATTTATAGGGATGGGGATCTAATGATTCCCATCCGAGGGATGTACTTTTAATAATATAAAAGTAAGGATTAAAATATGAGATTTTATTTTTATGGTTGTTGTACTATCATGAATGGATGAAATCGAGTCATGCCCGGGATCTCAGATCTGTGACGGTAATTTTACCCAATCATTGTTATGGTCTTTTTATTTTTATCGTGTGGATCTAATTACGATTATGTTCTGGGATCGAGTGTGCCGAGCCATGCCCTGGATCTTGATTCTGTAATGGTAATTTTATCTTAAATAATCCCTAATCTGAATAAAGTGTGTCGAGCCATGCCCTTGATTTCAGATTTGTAAGTGGTATTCTTGTTGGAATGTTCACCCACCTTGGGGATGATTTTTATTTGAACCTGAGATCATGCGTGCCTAGCCGTGCCCTTGATCCCAGATCTATATATATGAAAATCATCTAAGTCCTAATTGCAGGGATGCAACGTGGAACCTATTAGGGTGTTGACCATTGATCTTCCATAAAAGATGTTTGTTACCAATGAAATATCTCATAATTTAATCCTTAGATTTATATTATAAGAAGAACGGACCAAAGATGGGAGGATTTAGTATCTTCATCTTTATCATCATCTTCACTTTTATTTTTGAATTATCAATTGAATTTTAGTTTGTAGTCATTAATTATCATCAACCACTTAAATCATAAAACTGGTAGAATACTATTAGATCTTAATAGATTTCTAGAATTGCTTGTCTCTTTTAGATGTTTCAACATTAATCCTCGTGGGAACGATCTCGTACTCCGCACCCACTATATACAAACCGATTCGTGCACTTGCGAGTAAAACATTACATTAAAATATCACATCATTACCCCCCCTAAAAAAAAATATAAGAACAAGTGCCAATGCTTATTAGTATCAATGCAAGAAAAGATCAAATAGCAATTTTTTTATCATCATTAGTATGTGTGTCTCTCCCCAAGGATTGATCAATTTAATAGAAGGAGATTGATAAGTCAAAACACCTATAGAATATTTATTAAAAAATAAGGTATTATCAAACCCCTATAACATAAAAAATCTGCAGATCCCTTACAGATCCGGCACCACACTTGAAAAAGTTAGAGTAGTAAGAGAATTTTTTTTAAAAACATGACGTAAAGATCAAAACAGGTTGGTTGGAGAGCGAGACATAAGATCATGATTCGACCTCCAATTAGTAGCATATCATTTCAACTGCCTTTGAAAAGTCAAAAGACGGTTATTATAGCAACTAGAGTCATTATATATAATCTTATGACTCGAGTGGGATGATGATTATCATATATATATGTTGGATTACACCAACTAGGATTGGAAGAAGATGACACTCTAAAGAGAACAAAGTTATTCTCTTGTGTAGAAAAACACCAAAAATGAAGACTAAAGTGATATACTACTTAGAACCTTTCAAATTTCATTCATATAACTTGTCAAATAAAAATACATGAGTGATTAAAATAGCCCACAATACAAAATCGGGAATAAATAAACATACACCTCCAAAGCAACTACCTAGCCTAGAAAAAGATAGAAAATTACATTCTCAAAGTATATTCCATATTCTCAAGACACTACATTAAATACACCAATTTCCTATGACAAAAAAAAGAGTTCCAAGATTGACCAATATAATTCCAAATGGGCCAATGACCCAAAAGACAAAATGGACTAAATGGGCGGTCTAGCTTATAATTCTAACAGTCCCCCTTGAGCTAGACCGATCGAATGCCAAACTTTTCTTTGATCTTGATAAAAGTTTCTTTTTTCAATGCCTTTGTAAAAATATCCGCTATTTGATCTTGTGATTTACAAGGTTTCACATCAATTTCTCCATCATTGATCAAGTCACGGATGAAATGATACTTAATTCGAATGTACTTACTTTTGTAGTGAAAAACGGGATTCTTGGTTAGTGCAATGGCTGAACGATTATCACAAAATAATGTTGTAGCTTCAATTGATGGATGTTTAAGTTCTTCTAAAACCCATCTTAACCAAAGTGTCTGACAATCGGCCAATGCTAATAAAATGTACTCCGCTTCGGTTGTAGAGAGAGCAACAACTTGTTGTTTCTTTGAAGTCCATGAAATCGAACCCGAACCAATATTAAAATTGTAACCGGAAGTGCTTTTGCCATCATCTACACTTCCACCCCAATCACTATCACAATATCCAACCAAACATGAGTTTTGAATCCTTTGATAATGTATACCATTATTAATGGTACCACATACATATCGTAAAATTCTCTTTTCGACATTCCAATGACTTCTTCTAGGTGATTCCATGAAACGGCTAATCATGCTAACCGCAAACATAATATCCGGTCTTGTAGCGGTCAAGTACATGAGGCTACCGATAAGACTCCGATAAAGAGTTTCATTAACTCTTTTTTCATTATCATTTTTGCTAAGTTTCAAACCAACCTCCATTGGAGTGCAAATAGGATTTGCATCTTCCATTTTAAACTTTTTTAATAAATATTTTGCATACTTCTTTTGAGATATAAAAATCTCATCTTCATTTTGCTTTAGTTCAATGCCAAGAAAGAAATGTAGGAGACCCATATTGGTCATTTCAAATTCAAGCATCATGGATTTTTTTAATTCATCACATATGCTTGAACTATTGCTGGTGAAGATTAAATCATCAACATACAAACAAACAACTAAGAACCCACCTTAAGTGTTTTCTTTGATGTAGAGAGAGTGTTCAAAAGGACACCTTTTGAAACCATTCTTCAAGAAGTACCCATCAATACGACTATATCATGCCCTTGGTGCTTGCTTTAAACCGTAAAGTGTTTTCTTCAATCTACAAACTTTGTGCTCTTTACTCTTTTCCACATACCCGGGAGGTTGATCAACATAAACTTCTTCTTCAAGAATGCCATTTAAGAATGCTGATTTGACATCCATTTGATAAATCTTTCAATTTCTTTGAGCCGCCAATGCTAAGACCAATCTAATAGTCTCAAGCCGAGCAACGGGAGCAAAAACTTTATTGAAGTCTATGCCATGTCTTTGCTTGTAGCCTTTCACCACTAATCGAGCTTTGTGCCTTTCAACTTCACCTTTTGCATTTAACTTGGTTTTATATATCTATTTCACACCAATGGATTTGTGCCCATTTGGAAGTTCCGTTAACTCTCAAGTCTCATTTCTTTTGATGGAGTCAATTTCTTGATTCATTGCATGTTTTCACTTTTCTTCTTGAGATGCTTCTTCAAAAGAAATTGGATCGGCATCGGCATATAGTGTAAAGTTAATCTCATCTTCATCAAAAAGTCTTCTTGATGCTTCATAAATTTCATTTATGCTTTTGGTCTTCTTTGGAGGAGAATTAGAACTTGTTGATGATGATGATGAAGATGGAGAGAAAGTTCTATCATCTTCATGCTCACAATTTTGAGCACCTTTCAATTCTTCTTCGTTGACACAAATAGACTTTTGTGTCTTTTCTTGGAAATCTCAATCCCAAGCTTCTTCATTAAATTTTATATCTCTACTTATGATAGTTTTCTTGGTGATGGGATTAAATAATTTGTATGCCTTTGAAGTTTCACTATAACCAATAAGAATATATTTTTCAGATTTATCATCTAATTTTTTTCTTCTTTCATCCGGCACATGAGAATATGCAATGCTACCAAATATCCTCAAATGCACAACACATGGTTTGTGTCCATTCCATGCTTCTTGTGGTGTCATGCCTTCAACACTTTTGGATAAGGCACGATTCAAAAGATAGTTGGCACATGCAACGGCTTCGGCCCAAAATATATTTGGCATCCCTTTGGCTTTTAACATACTTCTAGCCAACTTTATAAGGGTTCTATTTTTTCTTTCGGGAACACCATTTTGCTGAGGTGTGTACCGAGTAGTTAATTGATGTCGAATGCTATTATCTTTTAAGAAAATTTTAAAATAATGATAAACATATTCACCACCTTGATCTATACGCAAAGTTTTCAATATAAAACCACTTTGCTTTTCAACCAAAGCCTTAAATGTTTTGAAGTGGCCGAATACCTCCGATTTTTCTTTGAGAAAATAAACCCAAGATTTACGACTATAATCGTCAATAAAAGTGAGGAAATAACGATTACCGCCAATGGAAGTTGTGTGCATAGGCCCGCATAGGTCCGAATGAACAAGCTCAAGAGGATTTGATGCCCTCCAAGCTTTCCCAATCGGAAAAGAATTTCTTTGATGCTTTCCGAGTGCGCATGTCATGATCTGAATTTTATACCTTTTATACACCTAAAATATGTGTATGTATTTAATACCGTATTTCCCGCATACCTTGAGTTTTCAAAACGTTTTATCTAAAAATACATGTTTTGATTTTTCAAGCTTTTATATTTATTTTCGTCATTAATGAACACAAGTTATGTGATAGCCTATTGGTTAAAGGCTTTAAATTCTAGATAAGAGGTCTAGCGATCAAACCTTATTATAAGCTCATTTAGAGTTCTTCTTAAGAATAGAGCCGTAGAAACCTTACAGAATAAATTCTAGATCTGTCTTCCTAGAACCTTCTTTATTATTTTTTATTAATAGATTTTTATATAAATTAGTAATTTTATTTCATAGATAATGATGGAATGATTAAATGAATGCATGCTATGATTAATAGATTTTTAATGTTAATGATGTTGGGTTAAAAAGAAGTCCGATTAAATTCTACCATATGATTTGATGTATTTTGAAGCGTGTTCATGGATTGAAATCAATCGATTGACACCTAAAAGCAATTTCCGTGAATTCCCGCCAAACTTTGCATCAGATACTGCCTTGATATTTTGGCCTTAACTTTCTGTCCCAAACTCAGATTGAGGCGATTATTATGGCGTTGGAAAGCTGACGACGAGCTCTACAACTTTTATGTTTTAGCTAGTTTCTGAATCTGACGTCTTGAAAGTCCAAATTGAGCTGCAAGTAGCACTAAGTTCCCAATGACCCAAAGTTGCAGTATTTTGATATTATTTTCGAAATTCTGAGGCTGTTTTACGCACCATGATCGTATGATATGCACTGTAATATTTATGCACCATGATTGTTTACACTTTGATATTTACGTACCATGATTAAATGCACTTAAATGCATATGTAGTATGATATCACTTTCATGCACTTTATATGTCCCATGATGATCTATATAATTCACAATCAAGATACGTAAAATACGATGAAATGTCAAGCCATGATTAATGAGAATTAGACCCAACAGCTTGTACCCGATGGAGTCTAAGAAGGTATTAGACCTAACATCTTGTGTAAGATAGAGTCTAACTGAACAAGAGTATGATGAGCATGATTCAGCCCAACGTTTTGAGCGGGATGGAGTTTGACATGCAATAAATAACATGATTCATTAGACCCAACATCTCGAGCATGACGGAGTCTAACTAACAAGTGATAAGCATGATTAAGACCCAACGTCTTGAGCGGGACGGAGTCCAACGTGCATTAAATGACAAGAAAGATAAAATTAAAAGATATGATGCATTCATGTAATATTAATATATATGTTTACGTTCAGTTCATTTCAGCTTAGTGAGATTATACATGCCACATGCACACATACATGAAATATATCGAAATGTTATATGACTAGGATTGATATTTTATGCTTTAATGGATTGCATGTCTGGTTCATACAAGTATAAATTTATACCCCTTGTTTATGTGGGTGACCAGATGAGACAGGTGTTGCCAATGACAATGTATGGGTCTATGGCGATGAGACGGCACGTGGTACTTAAGAAACTGGACTGAATGGCGTTGATGGCTTCGTGGCCTAATTAGCTATTTTCCTTTCTAGTTAGTGGTAATTTTAAATAAATGGGACATTGATCAGTTAGTATTTTATCTAAACTGTTTAAGTTTTAATTATGTTGAACTTGTTATTGGAATAAGAACATTATCATGGGTTTTATTTAGATTAATTAATGTTTTAAAGAAATTTTATCTTCCGTTGTTTAAGGTGCTTTTATCGCCTTATTATATTTCTATGGTTCTCGATACGAAGGTACGGTCTAAGATCTTACAATTAAGAGGTTGTGAGATCTCGAGTCGCTACAGCGCATCCTTCACAAACTTGATCTTTGCGATCTATATTTGTTATGCCTCTCACCATATGATTTTTGTACATGAGAGTCAACGAGCTAAAACTCAAGTGGTCATACCGAAGATGCCATAGCCATGATTTGTCTTGGATGATAGAATTGAAGCAAGGAAGAACTTTATTTTGAAACTTAAGCGGAAACATCTTGTTTGGAGTCATCTTTACTTTGGCAATGAGAGCATTGTTCATATCCTTGATTTCACATGCATCTCTTTTGAAATGAACATTGTGTCGTTTCAAAAGGAGTTGTCCAACACTTAGAAGATTGTGCTTGAGGCCGGGTACATAGAAAACATTTGAGATGCGTTTGATGCCTTTCTTTGATTGAACAAGAATATCACCACTTCCCTTTACGAAAAGGCATTTATCATCGTCGGTCCTTGCTTCACTTTGAATAGATTCATCCAAAGTGACAAATACGCCTTTGTTGCCCGTCATGTGGTTACTACAACCACTATCAAGATACCAATCTTCATTGAATGCAACATCTTGAACATTGCAAATAAGAAAGAGAGTATCATCTTCTTTACTTTGATTGTTCTCTTGAACAAAATTTGATTCCTTTTTTTCTTCTTTCGCCAATCTTTTTCTACAAAATTTTATGGTATGACCATATTTTTTACAATGATAACATTGAACATTAGAAAGAGAAGATCGGCCTCTTCCTCTTCCTCTTCCCCTTCCTCTTGATGACGAAGATGACTCATCTTCATCTCTTTCTTTTATTTGATATCTTCCTCCATTATGCCTTCCTCTTCCACCTCTAGAACTTTCCTTAAAGAAATTTTGAGTTTGAAAGGCTTGCTCTAGAGGAGAGGAATCAAATTGCTTCATACGAAGTTCATGGGATTGAAGCGATCCCAACAAACTTTCCAAAGACAAAGCAGATAAATCCTTAAATTCTTCAATTGCAACAACAACATATTCAAACTTACGAGTCAAACTTCTAAGAATTTTTTCTACAATTCTTTGATCTCGAAGATTTTCACCATTAATCCTTAATTGATTAAGGAGAGAAATTATTCGATTGAAAAAATCTTCAACCGCTTCCGAATCCTTCATTCTTATAGAATCAAACTCACTTCGAAGAGTTTGGAGCCGCACCAATTTAACTTTATCTTCGCCTTTGTATGAAATATTAAGAGTATCCCATGCTTGCTTTGCCGATGACACCGATGAAATTCTTTCAAAAATAACTTCATCTACAGCTTGATAGATGAAGAACAAAGCCTTCTTGTCCTTCTTGCGATTTTCTTTCAACTCATTGAGTTGAGCTTGTGTGAGAGCCGCTTGATCCTCCAGTTCTACATATCCGGTCTCAACAATATCCCACAAATCTTGAGACCTATATAAAACCTTCATTTGAATACTCCATTGATTGTAGTTCTTACCGGTGAAACGAGGAAGTTGAGGTTGCAACATATTGGAAGCCATGAATCTCAAGCTCTGATACCACTTTATTGAATTACACCAACTAGGATTGGAAGAAGATGACACTCTAAAGAGAAGAAAATTGTTCTCTTGTGTAGAAAAATATAAAAAATGAAGACTAAAGTGATATACTACTTAGAACCTTTCAAATTTTATTCATATGACTTGTAAAATGAAAATACATGAGTGATTAAAATAGCCCACAATACAAAATCGGGAATAAATAAACATACACTTCCAAAGCAACTACCTAGCCTAGAAAAAGATAGAAAATTACATTCTCAAAGTATATTCCATATTCTCAAGACACTACATTAAATACACCAATTTTCTATGACAAAAAAAAGAGTTCCAAGATTGACCAATATAATTCCAAATGGGCCAATGACCCAAAAGACAAAATGGACCAAATGAGCCGGTCTAGCTTATAATTCTAACAATATATTGGGAGCCGGTTAGGGGGTCTCCAATGGAGGACGGTGACCATCCTCTAAGATACACGTGGAGCTTCACGTGACATTCAAAACACATTTTAGGTGTCATGTGGAGTACAAGTGCATTGTTTAGGTCAATTTTTTTATTTTAAAAAAAATCAAAAAATATATTTTTAAAGCACAAGTTAAACTTGGATTAGTTTCAACGATTCAAACTTTATTTAAAAAGAAATACATGGTAAAGATGAATTTAAAAAAATAATTCAAAAAATTCAAAAATGATCTAAGCAATGCACTTGTGCTCTATGTGGTATTAAAATAGTGTTACGAGTACCACATGGAGCTTCATGTATGATCTTGGAGGACGCTCACCGTCCTCCATTAGAGGATGGAACCATACATGCGTAATGGTTCTCTCACTCGATTCATAAAACATAATTTATGTCACTTGATGTGACAAGCAATAGGAGCTCGAGTCATGGGCTTATGTCTCATAACTCGAGTCATATAATCATTTCCATATATATATATATATATATATATATATATATATATATATATATATATATATATATATGGGTTTTTTGCATATACCCTCCTGTGTTATGCTAATATTATAAGAAACCCCCTAAGTTACGGGTATTTATTCTGTAGCCCCTACTTTTGTATTTCTGTTCCATATAATCCCCTGCCGTTAACTAGCCATGAGTTTATGGACGGAAAGTCTATTTTGCCCTTAATGAAACCAATATTTTAAAAATGTCACCATTCTAAAAGGCCCTTCATTCATTTATATTTACAAGTCATGCCATTAAAATTTATCACCATTCTAAAATGTCCTTCATTCACCTTTATTTACAAGCCATGCCATTATAATTTACCACTATTCCAAAAGGAGTACCTTTAAATCTACCTCACCCACGCTGAAATACATCGATTGCATTGAATCAAACGATGGAGATTGTTTATCGTCCCAATCTTTCATGAGATCGATCTTTAGATCATAGGTGTACCATCAGACGGCCGATTTTTTATTTCATGTGGTGCACACCCATAAAAGTAACCTTAATATCAATTTTAAGCATGCACGTGATGTTAAGGTAACTTTTTTGATATGTGTGCCACATGAAATAAAACACTAACTGTCTGATGGGAGGATAAATGATCTCCATCGTTCGATTCAATTTAATCAACGTGTTTCAGGGTGAGTGAACTTAAAGATTCAGTGGGTGGATTTAAAGGTACTCTTCTAAAAGGCCCTTCATTCACCCATTAGATTCAAGACTCATTAAATGGGTGATTCCCCATTAAAGCATGCCTACATTTGGATGAATACTCAACCAATGGAAGATTTGTGGCAAACGATGCAATTATTCTTGAAAAGAAAACCTTCAATCTACATGTTCCACTCAAAATACTTATTCCTCTAATTTCCTATATGATTCAAGACCCATTAAATGAAAGACCAATTGGCATTAGCCGATACTTACCGATACAAATTTTTTTCTTGGTATTGGCCGATCCTTAGAACCCGGGTTGTCAAACAAGGTCGATTTGATCGGTTTATCCTCCAGCTTTGTTGTATCCAAGTGGAGTTTACTAAAAGTGACGTCATAACTCATAATGCAGATTAGGTGTTTTCATTGTTGGGCCATCATCAGCATCATCGACATCAAGAGAATATCAAGCTTATGAAGAGCTTATTGTGTCGAAAACTTGCTCCTTCAACTATCAAGACCCTAAAAATCAATGAGATTAGGTTGTCAATGGGTCGGGGTTGGCCAAAATTTTGACAGCCGACCAGACTTGAGCTCCTACTTCATATGACCCGATCCGGTTCAAAACTCCCTTATTTCCTAAATTGTATATAAAATATCGTGTCCATCCAACCTTTTAGTCTACCCCACAGAGCCCGAGCTTTGAGGCCCAATTATGGATTAGAAAATTTTCAAATTTGATTGGTTGCTACCATTTGATGAATCACTGATTATACAATTGATCGGATTCACTACCATATCATCGTTGGTATAATGGTAACCATTATATAATAATGATGTAGTGCTTCATATTATCATTCTGTACAAAAATTTTATCTTTTTATTTTATTTTAGGAATTAGATTGCCTAACCGCGTCTGCTTCCATCCACTGAATCTTTGAGTTCACCCACGCTAAAACGCATTGATTGCATTGAATCAGACGATGGAGATTGTTTAGGCATACCATTAGATAATCATTATTTTATTTCGTGGCACACATCTCAGAAAAGTGACCTTAACATCACGTACACGGTTAACATTAATTTTAAGGTCATTTTTTTGGGTGTGTACCACATGAAATAAAAAACTAACCGTCTGATGGTGCCACCATAATCTCAAGATCCATCGTGTGAAAGGTTGGGACGATAAATGACCTCCATTGTCTGATTCAATGCAGTCAACCGTCTGATGGTGCCACCATGATTTCAAGATCCATCGTGTGAAAGGTTGGGACGATAAACGACCTTCATCGTCCAATTCAATGCAGTCAACTTTCTAATGGTGCCACCATGCTCTCAAGATACATCGTGTGAAAGGTTGGGACAATAAATGATCTCCATCATCCGATTCAATCCAGTTAACCGTCTAATGGTGCCACCATGATCTCAAGATCCATCGTGTGAAAGGTTGGGACGATAACTGATCTTCATCGTCCGATTCAATGCAGTCAATGTTTTTCAGCGTGGGTGAACTCAAAGATTTGCTGAGTGGATTTAAAACTACTCTTTTTTGTAAGTGGAGGGGCGCCAACTCTAATCGGTGTAGAGGGTGGCAATTTAGTAATATAATTTTAAAAAAGATAAATATGATATTTTGGCTATTATTTAAGGGCTGATTAACCATTTAAAGTTGCATCCATTAAAGAGGGTATTTTATAAACACCAAAATGCTAACTAGAGGTTTAGAGCAAATAGCTATAACTGAGGGTATTTGTAATATCAGTATAACTCAGGGAGATATTTGCTAAAAACCATATATATATATCATGGGATTCTTGCTTGACAAATAGGCTATCCACACGGGGTTGATCGGGTTTATAGTTCAATTTCGTTCTAGCCAGTTTGGCAGGTTGGTGCGTTATAAGATTATTGAACTAGATTTGAACTTCGGCCACATAGTTTTTAAGTTAATTGTTAAACTAACATCCCAACAGACATTAGTTTGCTTAAAAATACAATATTATATAATTCTCATTTAAAACTCCTCCTAACCGGGCAAGTCCGATTTACTGATCAACAATGGCGATCGATGAGCCATGAGCCTGAATTCCGGTCGTGTGAATCACTGAATCTGGTGACATTGATCCAAACATCAGAGAATTAGCTTTCCTACGGATTACAGAAGGGTTGGAAACTATGGGAAACATAAACCTGAATTCGCAGATTTCACAAGACATCCAAACAATTATTTCTATCATGTTTAAAGGTTCGGAATAAGGGGTTCAGCTGCTCTCCACCATGGAGGCCGAGGCACAATATACTCGAAGAAAAAGTTTCGACAAATCAGGATGCTCCACTTTTCAATATTCTTGAAATCCGTGAATTCTAATTTTTTGATAAAATTGCATTTTCAGCCTTATAAGTTTACTTATTTGCAAAAACAATCCTATAATTTGAAATTGTGTAGACGAGGCCGGCTCCAGACCAACCCATTTCCATGTCAGCATCAACTTATTTTTTCATTATATATAAAATACAAAAAAAAATTAGAAGAAGATGAAACAGAGATGAAGATAAAAATATAAAACAGATAAATTACACAAATTGAATACATTGCTTGCGTTATAATATTCTCACAAGAAAGTGTATAAATAAGATTACAAATATAATTGTAAGTGATTACAATTGATTTAGTTATCAAATAACGTGGACTCTAATGTTTATTCTCAAGAAAAAATTAAATAATTTTAAATAAATAGCGGCCACCAACTTAAAATAGCAACAAAATAGCGGCCGATTATCTTATATTAGTGGCCCGCTATCTAAAAATAACGACTACACAGGAAAGTATATAAATAAGATTATAAATATAATCGTGAATAGTTTATAATCGTGAATAGTTACATTTGGTTTAAATAAATAAAATTATAACAATTGATTTAGATAACTGACATAGGCGTGATAGTTATGAAATAAGGTATACTCTAATATTTATTCTCAAGAAAAAAATTAAATAATCATAAATAAGATAGTGTGACTGTTATCTTAAGATAGCGGCAGTCAACTTAAGATAGCAGCATGTTAGCGGTAAGATAGCGCGCCGCTATTTTAAGATAGCGGCTTGTGACGGGGTCAATACTCGAGCTTGCAACATGGTGCTTGGGGCATGACATGTGGTGCCAGGAGGGCACGCGACATGGGGCCAAGTGGGCCTGACGACGTGGTCGCGCTGCGAAGACGCGACACAGTCGCATGGGGGTAGGACGCAGGGGCGACACGGTCGCGACATGGACACGACATGGCCAAGGTGGGCTAGTGATGCAAGAGGCGTTGCGGTATGTCAAACAAAGGTGTTTGAGGTTCTCCTGTCATTCGGGCTGAATAACTGTTTTACCCTTATATAGGGGATGGAAGCTAGAGAGCTATTCCCCCGTACACGGGGCCTTGCGTTGTCAGAGGTGGCGCAAGTGTCTCCTAGGCCTGAAAGGGTGGGCCTAGGACGTCGACGCAGCAATGCCGTGTGAAACCCAAGGGAGGTGTGAGAACACTGGACTTAGTTGAGCACGACAAAGACAGCGCCAAGGATGAACGCTAGTTATTAACGCACAAAGCGTGCGTGGGACTCAGTTGAGCATGCTAGCACGAGGGCTGCGTGGGATTGATGTGACGGGGCCAATACTCGAGCTTGCAGCATGGTGCTTGAGGCACGACATGTGGTGCCAGAAGGGTACGCGACATGGGGCCAAGTGGGCCTGGCGACGTGGTCGCGATGCGAGGACGCAACACAGTCGCATGTGGGTAGGACGCGGGAGCGATGCGGTCGCGACACAGACACGTAGTCCGGAGCCATACATCAACCTCCCTTGGGTTTCACACGACATCGCTGCGTCGACGTCCTAGGCCCACCCTTTCAGGCCTAGGAGACACTTGCGTCCCCTCTGGCAACGCAAGGCCCCGTGTGCGGGGGAATAGCTCTCTAGCTCCCTTCCCCTATATAAGGGTAAAACAGTCATTCAGCCCGAATGACAGGAGAACCTCAAACCCCTTGGTTTGACATACCGCAACGCCTTTTACATCGCTAACCCACCTTGGCTATGTCGCGACCTTGTCGCCCCCATGTCCTACCCTCATGCGACCGTGTCGCATCCTCGCAGCGCGACCACGTCGCCAGGCCCACTTGGCCCCATGTCGCGTGCCCTCCTGGCACCACATGTCGTGCCCCAAGCACCATGCTGCAAGCTCGAGTATTGGCCCCGTCACAGGCCGCATAGGGAAGTGTACACTACAAAAATAAGATGTTTCAGCGACACTTATTGTTAAGGCAATTTTTCTTTAAAAAAACGGTCACTAATAATCTTATTTTTTGTAATGGTATAAATAAGATTACAAATATAATTATGAGTGGTTGCAATTTATTTAGATAAATAAAGTATGGTAATTATTAAATAGGGTGTACTCTAATATTTATCTTTAAAAAAATCATATAATCATAAATAAGATAATGACAGCCAACTTAAGATAATGATATGTTAGCGACAAGTGGTTACAATTGGTTTAGATAAATAAGATTATAACAATTAGTTTAAATAATTGACATATAGTTATCAAATAAAGTATACTTTGGTTTAAATAAGTGACGGGTGATACTTATTAAATAACATGTAATCTAATATTTATCCTCAAGAAAAAATTAAATAATCGTAAATAAGATAACGAATGCTATCTTAAGATAGCGGCATGTTAAATACCATCCCGCTATTTTAAGATAGTTGCTGATGCGGCAAGATAGTGGAGGAAATTGTATAATAAGATTACTAAGATTATAACAATTGATTTAAATAATTGGCGTATAGTAGTTATTAAATAATGTGTACTTTGGTTTAATTAAGTTATGCTTAGTAATTATCAAGTAAGGTGTACTCTAATTTTTATCCTCAAGAAAAAATCAAATAATCATAAATAAAATAACGGTCGCTAACTTAAGATAGCGGGCCACTAATGTAAGATAACAAACCGCTATCTTAAGATAGTATCTCACAATTGTAAGATAACGGTCAATATCTTACAATAGTGCACGCTATCTTATGATTTTTTATGTTATGTGTTTCATATATGTTTGTTATGAATGATTTTAGATTATTCGTGCTCGGTTGTCGTTCACTGAACTACCTACTGTATGGGCTCCAATTTGCTTTTCCACCGCTTAGACTCTACATATGCGAATTCGGCAACACCATTGTAATTCCTACTGGAAGCCAATCTCCAACTGCTGAAATTGTGTGCAAATCGATTGCAATACTCTTATATAAAACCCCTAATTTTAGGGTTACAATTTTCTTTTCCAATGTCTGGTCGGGCTCTCTGATGAAGCCTCTCGGACACCGTTGATGAACCATACCGGAAAACGTTTTAGAAACGAACACATGAAATCAAAACCCTTTGAAGCTCTATTAATGGCAGTTTTGATTAATACATAGTGTAAGTCGACGATTTTTGTAGATGAAATTTTGTAGGACGAGTTGTATGTGCGTTGGAATATGAAAATCACCTATTTTCTCATTTTGTAAAACACCAGATTTCTGTTAAGAGTTGGATTTGCCTTTGAAAACGATGGGTATTTTTGTATTTTCACTTTCACAGGATTGCCCATGCGTGTCAAAACAATTTGAAGCCACAAATAAATCGGCCACCTAAAACCGTGCAACCCCGATCCTCTAAAACTTTTAAAAAACAGTGTAATAGCCCCAAACATTTTGTTTTCAATCCTGATTTGCTAAAACGCCCTTCTTTGTTTGGGCCTACTGCGAGCGCCATGCTTATGCTTATTTCCTCCTTTTTATTTACTTTTCTTAATGAAATATCCGTTATTTACCATAAAGAGAATATGAAAGAAAAAAAAGTTGTTCCCGTCATGTTTGGTGGGTCTCTCAAGATTCCTTCCAATTAGTTATTTGTATTCTATCACGAATGACTGAATGAATATATAAAATAATCTTTTTCTCATTATATTTATATTTTTTTGAAGAATAACATAATTTATTAAAAAAATAGACAAGAACAAGATTGAACAAGAAACTCAAAAGCCTAGCCCCACCCAAAAAAGATATAAGAAAAAGCAATTTACTGACTCCGAAGAGTTACAAGACTCTCCATACAAAACACACTACAAAAAATAAGGCTATCAGTGGCAGCCAAATATGACCGCTATTAATAAAAACCTACCGCAAATGCTCTTGTCGCTAATAGTCTTTAATAGTTTTTTATTAATAGCGGAAAATTGCCGCCAATAATCTATTTTTTTGTAGTGGCAAGGGAATCAACTGCACAAATATCATCCTTAAGAAGCTGCAAGGAACTCCAATAAATAGTCTTCTTAGAGATAGTTGATAGGCCCCCAATTTGGTAGTATCTTCAAAGATTCTTCAATCGTGTTCCTTCTAAATACACCAAATGAGAGGAAAGAAGAAAGCCTTTCACTTAAGAGTTCCACAATTCTTAGCAAAGGGAGATCTCCAACAGCTAGCCAATGAGAAGATACAGTTTCAGATTCCTTTTTGCAGAGAATGCACCTGTTAAGAAATTGAAAGCTGCGATTTTGGAGGTGATCCAATGTAAGGACTTTGTTAATGATAATAAACCAGCTAAAAAAATAGTTATAACGGAGATTTTGGCCTTCCAAATCTACAACCAATCAAGGGAAGGGGTGACGAAGATGGTAAGAGACTAGTACGCTTTCTGAACTGATGCAAAAAATAAAACCATCACATGGATTCTTGCTTGTCAAATAGCTCTCCAAACCATGGTATCAAGTTTCGGTGTCTTGGCCAACCGATACCTATACGACCCCGATACAATATAGGGTATCGGATACATATCAGCCAATACATATCGGTCCTCCATAGACCGATACTCGATTTGACACCTTGCTTCGAACCATAGTTCCAAAAGTCTCTGACTTTTGCTAAATATCGAAAAAAGGCGGTAACTTGCAGTCATCCCGACTTCATCATCGATTAATCAGCCAAATTGCGACTTGGTCAAGTAATCGCCAATGCTTGTGACGGTGTTCATTTTTTTTACTTGTACTTAAAAGGGGAAAAAACCCTTTAGGTTTTGTATTATTTTTTCAAATTTTTTATCAAAACCCTTTAGGTTTTGTATTATTTTTTCAATTTTTTTTATCAAAACCTTTTAGGATTTGATTATTTTATACTATTAGATTCATTAAAATCATTATTTTAAACTTAAAATTCATTATGATACAATTTTTTTAATTTTTTTTAAGGGCACTTTAGAAAAACAACCCTAAAAAATAAACGTTTTAGCCTATTCTCCCGAATTTAAACATTTTAAAAGAAAAAGGTTTTCACGATTGTTTAAAGTTTAGAGATCTGTGAGATCTCAAATCCTCATTTAAGTGGATTTGTGAGTTTACAAATTTGCCCCTGTTGTCTTCTCCACTCAAACTACTCCCGACAAAACCAGCCACTGGTAAAGATTAGGGTTCCGACTTCCCGGCGAGGAGTTTGCGAGCTTCTCGAAGGTGTTGGCACGGGGAGGAGTCTAGCTGTCGAGAGCATCGCCTGCGGCGGCGGAGAGCCACGCCGTCGCAGCCCGCGTAAAATAGAAGACCCATTACTTGGATATATGCAGGGACCCTGAATTTGTGGAAAAAATGGAGATTTTGTATCACGAAAAGGCGGTGAATGCGAGGTGTTTGGTGGTTTTTGCTTGTGGGTTTGATTCGATGCCAGTGGAGTTGGGGTTGATTTTCAAATCTAGGCAATGGGTTTCTCCGACAGCGCTGAATCGGGTGGAGGCGTATTTGCATTTGGAGTCGGAGAAGAGGATTGTGGGGAATTTTGGGACGTATAAATCGGCGGTTTTGGGGCTGGCGAATGTTGGGGCGTTGCAGGAGTTGAGGAAGTCTAGAAGAAGAAGACGCAGGCTTGTGGTATAACTTTTTTATTTGTGTTTTTTTCTTTTTCTTCTTTTTTTGTAGGAAATTAGTAACTTAAGTGTGCATAGAGGCGAAATGGGCCGACGTAGTTCAAGATCAGATTGGTTTTGGAGCAGAATCCAGCGAGAAAAGCTCACTGGAAAAAGAACTATGGCAGTTTAGTCTAAGAAGAGAAGAAGGAAATAGGAGAAGGGTAAATTTGTAATCTCATAATACATCACACGAATCTCTGAGCTTTAAAAAATTGTGTAAACCCTTTTTCCTAAAAGGTTTGTTTTTCGTGTAATATGCTAAAACTTTTGAAAATGAGAGATGTTTTGCTAATTTCCCTTTTTAAAAATTTTCCCCTAATTTGAGTGACTTTAACCGATTTATTGCCGATTCCCAAATTTGTGAGGAAACTCCAAACCACGAGAATTAGCTTTCCTATGGGTTCAAGAAGGCTCGATAAATGTAAGAATCTTAAATCCATTTCCACATATATCAACAGGAACATCCAAAGTCCAAACGGTTGTTCCCTACATATTTGTGGGTCACTCGTGGGTTGTAACTCCTAGCTGCCGGCAATACAAATATTGACTCCTTAGAAAATCTGACTTTTTTGTATTGACCCTAGAATCCTTGTAAGTTGGCTTTTGACACGATTAATGAGGAAGGGGTGTTACACTCTTATACTTAAAAAGAAACAATGTTATATAATGGACAATTTTATAGACTGTTTATGTGGTATAACATGATGGGCTGCAGTGATTGTGGGCGCTGCGCAACATAAGTTGTCTGCAAAATTGTTTTAAAAAAACTGTTCACCGTTTATAATTTTTCCATAGTAACATTGTTACCTTTCGGTGGACAAAACTAAAAACATTGCAATTTCTTTCTTTTAAAAAGTAGGAATATATAATTAAGAATTACAATGGTCAACAACAGAAGGCAGTATAATAAAATAATGAAATTAGTATTATGTTTGGTAAGATTTGTTTCCATATCGTTTATTATTGGCATCCTATATTCCCCCAAAAGTAGAAGATTTGGTTAATTATTTGGTAGTATTCGGTAGTCGGACAATGACATCTGATCCGAGACTAGTGCTCATGGCAGTGGATGTGCCTACCCTGAATAATCATATATTGATATAAAAAAAATACAGCCATTCAGCCAATAATTTGTCAATACCTCTTTGCAAACACTCTTGAAATGTATGGAGCTCATAAGCAGGGCCAGCCCTGATATTTTGGGGCCCAAGGTGAGTTCTTAAGATAGGGCCTCTGTTTTATATTACTTTATAATATATAAAAAAATTCGTCACAATTTTTTTTTAATAAATAAAATAATGCTCATATTTTATTTTATTTTACTGTATATAATTTAAATATATAACTAAAAATTTAATATAAGTAAATATTAAAAGAAAATGCAATACAGTGGCCTTACGAAGCAAAACCAAGTCACAAGATCGCATAGACACTTACAAAACCATATGATATAATAGAGATAGTTTTAAAAAGAAATCTAAGAGCTGATGGAGTGATAAAAACATAAGGTGTTGCCTATATCATCTTCTACTTTTGACGTGTAATTGTAGGATGTTTGGGATGTGTATGAAAGGAGTGACGTGTTATTGTAGAATTTGATCAATGAAGATCAACTAAATTTACAGTGAGCTTGTGGATGCCCATATGGCATTATTTTGCCAATAACTTGGGAGCTATTTCAGAGTAACGAGGCAATAGAAATTAAAGGCGGTAGCTGTTAGATGAGTTAAGCTCTCCTTTTACCTGCTGGCAAGGCATGTGATGAACCTTAGATTGAAGAACAATGCATTGATCCCTATTGTCTTGTTGAAATAGATTTCATGCATATTTTGGTCTCACATAAAATTTACTCAATTTTTTTGACATTACCATAATATTTGTATTCGCACTGCCAGTTAAATCAATTTGGGGGGGGGGGGGGGCGACATTGCATTCTTAATCTTCAATAACAGTTGATGCTTTTACATTAAAGTACATTCCCTTGCGTTAAGTTTTTGTTCATTTTTGTGTTTTTGTTTGCTTTTGTAAGTTGGAGGTTCAACATCAAACCCGATATCCCATTTGTCATTGTGAAACACGAACCGCTTGAATTTATGTTTGTTGTCCATTTATACACTTTTTGCCTCTTTTTGTATGTTGGAAGCTCCTAATTGAGCATGTCATGTGCAGGTCTAAATGGACCAATGTGATCCAAGTATGGGAATGGATTCCCCTGTGACTGTTACACCTAATTGGATAATCAATGTTTTAGATGTTAATCCATACTTAGAATTTTTCTAATTGATGGTGTATGATAACTAAAGCTTCACTTGATTAAAAAGGCTCCCTACTAGGATCAAACATAAATTTTATTTTGATTTTTGCATAAGGAACATGATATAACATTTTTCATAATTTTGGGTTAATTACCCTCTATATAAAACCCTTCATGTAATATGAGAGACAGTGTTCTATATTCTTAATTTCTTATTAATATTCATACAAAAAGTTAACAAGCCTTATCCCTCACTCCAAAACATATATCCAACTACCAACAAATAATATATAATCCAACCATTTTTCAAACAATTTATTGAACATAAATATTGACACTTGAGGAAAACATATATAAAAAAATTAAAAAAACAACATGAAAACAAATGGTAAATGCTAACCTTCAAGGCTTCAAGATGTTGCCTCTTCTTATCAAGTACTAACTAAACCTTTGAACATATATAAAGAAATGCAAGAAACTACAGCTCCCTCTGACCTCTGATTAAAATACACAAAAAAATAAAATCAATAAGCACAAAGATTTGAAAGTTTTAATTAAATTTCACTCCACTAACCTTTTCAGAAAGATCTAACCAAGGCATTGAGTCTGCTACTCTACTCTACCAGACTAACACTTCAATATGCATCCCATAACTTTGAAGGTTTTGAGGTTGAAAAGGGTTTGGTGGGAGAGGGAAAGGGAAGAGGTTTTGAGGTTTAAATTGATAGTGGAGGGGGTTTGTAGGGTTTAAGCGTTTGGGTTTTGGGTTTTGCCGTTTTGGGGGTTGTAGATTAGAATCTGAACCCTAGCAAATGATATTAATAATTAATATGATAGAATCCATCCACGAGAGAGTGTATAAGTTCAGGCTGCATCGCAGAGAGAGAGAGAGAGAGAGGGTTTGGTTTGGAGAGAGAGAGAAGGTTGGAGAGGAGAGAGAGGCACTGGTTGGGGGCCCTTTGTATATATATAGATTTTTTTTAAAACCTAATTTTTAAAAGGTTTTTTTTTGGGGGGCCTTTGGAAATTGGGGGCCCAAGGCAGCCACCTGGCTCGCCTTGGTCCAAGGCCGGCCCTGGTCTTAAAGTCTACACATTACAAAGTTGACAAGATTATCAACTAATTGTCTATCATTAATGAGCTATCAGACGATTATCGTAGACATATTATGGAGTTAATATAATGCCTAAGCATATAAATGAACAATTGAGCCCACCATTTGCGAGGTAGTAGCCATGACTTTAAATACCAGGAATATTCGATATATATGAGCCGATATCTTGGCCGGCCCTAGGTCAAGGCCTAAGAGGCGGCCGCCTTGGGCCCCCAAATATTTAGAGGCCCCAAATCTTGGAAGTCTTTATTCTTTACCATCTAGTTGCTTAATATAATTTTTAATGTATAAATGTAATGAAATGATCTCATTTTTCGTTGGTTAAGTGACTTATGTTATTTATTTATTTTATCAACTCTTCTCATGTCCCATATTTACATTTTTTTTTGGGTTTTTTGCAAATACCCTCCTATGTTATGCTGAAATTGCATAAAATCCCCAGAGTTATGTCTATTTACACTACACCCCCTACTTTTATGTTTCCTTTACAAATACCCCCCTGCAGTTAAGTGGCAGTTAACTAGGCGTCATTTCTTTAATTAAATGACGCATTTGCCCTTAATATTATATATAAAATAGCCATTTTATTTTTCTCAACTTTGACTGCATTTTAAACGGTGGATAAGCATAGGATCCTGCCCAAATTTTTTGGGTGGAACATGATTGATTTCCTTTAAGTTGCCTTGTTACCTGATTTTCAATTTGGATGTTCATGATACCCAGTTGGTTCATAACGATAGTAGGGTCGGGATGGCACAAACGGGGGTAGCATTTTTGCCCGACCCATGAGTCAAGCGAGCATCATGGACATCCAAATCGAAAATCAGGTAACATGACAACTAATAGGAGATCAATCATATTCCACCTAAAAAATTTGGGCAAGATCCGATACTTTTCCACCATTTAAAATGCGGTCAAAGTTGGAAAAAATATAATGGTCATTTTGTATATAATGTTAAGGGCAAACAAGTCATTTAATTAAAAAAATGACGCCTAATTAACTGTCATTTAACGGCAGGGGGCTATTTATAAAGGAAACATAAAAGTAAAGGGCAAGTGTAAATAGGCATAACTCAGGGGGTTTTATACAATTTAAGCATAACATAGGGGGGTATTTGCAAAAAACCCTTTTTTTTTAAATGGGTCAGGGTTCGGGTCTCGATCGGGTCGATGCAAGTCATTGGTCGGGTCAGTGATCTCATTGGGTTAGGTCTGCCATATATATTGACCTAGTAGATTCTCTAGCCTAATTTTTAACCGAATTAGATTTGTTTGACCAAATCCTTAATATATATGGTACCTCTAAACTCGTCCACGCGTTCTCCAAAAGCACTCATGTCCCAGATCCCTTGAAAACCATTGATTCATTCAAATGAGATGATGGAGATCACTTATCAGACTTATCTTTCACAAAAAATTTGATCTTTAGGTCATGGCCCACCTAATAGACAATCAATTTTTATTCCATGTCTCACAAATCTCCAAAAAATGGCCTTGAATCATATGACACACATCACACTCAAATGTGATTTTATGGCCATTTTTTTGAGATCTATGACACGTTGAATCACAAACCGATTGTTTGATAGGTGCACCATGATCTCAAGATCTATTGAGTGAAAGATATGAGTGAAAACCAATCTCCATCAGATGATTTGAAGGATTCAATGGTTTTCAAGGAGTTTGGGAAGTAGGCGTGTTTAGAGGTACCTATATATATATATATATATATATATATATATATATATATATATATACAAATTTTTCTTATTAAATGACCCTAACTTAAAATAGACATTTTTTGGAAATGACTTGTCAATTTTGATCTATTCAACGAGACTTGTCCAATGAAACTAGTTTTGGAATTTTTTAAGAATGTTACGGTGCTAAAAAATGATAGTGAAAGATTCAATAGCAATTAAAGTAATAAAAAATGTTAAAATATTATTGGTTAGGTTACTCGATCCGTCAAGTACGTTCTTCTATTTAGCTTTTCTCTGTTTGTGTTGTATTTTTTTTTAATATAGACTTTTGTTAATTTGTTAGTTGCATTTTTAAATTATAAACAATAGATGAAATATGGAGATATTTGTAATTTAAAAGCAATGAGTATTATTTTATTTGTCAAAAGAAAAATTGTGGCAATTTTTTTTTTTCAAGATTAATATAAAAGAGGGGCCCAATTTTAGGAACTCGCCTTGGGCTCCCAAGATTTCAAGGCTGGCCCTGGCGGATATATATCAGGTTATCCCCAACTTGATACGATATTCATCCCTTGATTTGATTCCTAAGTTCATATTATTGGCCATATTGACCGATATTAAAAGCAACTTTTTTATTTTAAAATTTAAAAATATATTAATAATATAAAATAATAGTAAAAAGAGCCCAAAGGCATATTTGGTATTATTGTCAGCTCATATTAGATACGGGTCAGCCTATATGCAAGGATCAAAATCTCGTTTTTTCGATACATATCGTCCAGCTCCAAAACCGATACGTATCGGTTCCAGATGATACTCTCCGATTTTTTCCCAAAAACAAAAAAAAAAAAACATCAAAACCGATAATTTGATGTTTTTTCAGGGGGCGATTTAAACCATTGTACTGTATCGGTGAGGTCCAAAACCGATACGTATCGTCCGATACGTATCAGTATCGGATGATATTTTGATCCATGCCTATATGATTTAATATGGGCCAATATGAAGGAGGAGATCATCACATATGGAGTGCCATTTAGCTATTCAATCTCTCCCAAAATATAACAAACACTTTCTTCAAGGTCTTTAAACTACGTGACAGTGTTTGACATGATTAAGCGGCTTAAAGGTAGACCCACACTGTTGGGTATCTAGGTTTTAACCTGTTCAGGGATTTAAATCATTTATCCTGGCCGGTATTTTGAATATCTCTGATATGGTGCCGGTACCCGTCATACCTGGTACCGGTACAGGATCCGATATTTCGAACCAAGCTGTGAAGAGGGTCAGTTACTCAGTTTCTAGTGTCGTCAAACCTAGTGCGGCTTTGTCATTTCACCATATGGCATGTGCAGCCCCTAGGGACTTGTTGTTCTGCTAGACTAAGTGTAATTTAGTAAGCTGTTAGTAGTCAAACAAGAAGCATCTTTTGCATAAATACCGAAAAACAGTTGGTATCAGTGGGTCAGATTCTAATCTTTATTCCTCATCAATTGCATGGCATTTGCTCTGTGTGGCCTTCAATTATAATATGTACTTATTTTTTTATTTTTTTATTTTTTTTTTCATCTTGGCCTCTTCTGTATCTGCTATTGCCATACTTGGATTACAAACATTAAAGTTTGGGCCCAAAAGCTATAAGTTGGTACTCCCATCAATAGCCGGCATTTTGGGTTTTGATTTCTTAACCCTAAAATTATGCGTTTGCTTCATTGTTCTAAATTACACTATGGACATCATTTTTCATCCTAATCTTGAGATCGTGGACCTACTACTAGACAGTCAGATTTTGAATTCATGTGACATACATGCTAAAAAATAAATATGGTCATAACATACATCAAACATAATTTTTGGGTTACTTTTTAGGATGTCTGCCACTTAGAATAAAAATCTGACTGTGTGATGTAGGACCATGATATCAAGAACTATTGTGTCAAATTTTGTGATGAGATGAGTCTCCTCATACTGCTTCAAAGCGGTCAATGGTTTAAATATATAGAACCGAGATGGAGAAGGATGAATCTTGGTGGGAAATAAAGGTTCCTTTATTAGAGGTGCTCGACCTTTTATGTATCATTTGTCACTGCAGAAAGTGATCAATCTGAACCGTAAAGGTAGTCAACCATCATGCAGGTTGACACAGTTACTAAATTATATCGATGGTCTGATCAAAGCACTTTTTGTACATCAAATCTCGACCATTGCCCGTTCACAATTCTGATTAAATCACTTTTTGTACAGAAAATCTCGACCATTGCCCATATACCTTTAACGGTCCATTGTGTTGTTTGATCATATCGCCAGGGTAGTCCAATGACTCCAATTACTCTACTATTTGGCTCATTATCATCCACAGGATTTCATACATCTTGAAAGTGTTGATTGATGATGCCACGTGTACAATATAGATGACCCAAACACTTAAATAGCAACTTACACTAATCATAAAATATAGGCACTATGACAAGGTCGATGATAAACAGATCGTAGTCATTTTACCGTTGATTTGAGGGCTTGTACACCACATATTTAGGGGTTTATACACAGCAGAAGATTGTATAAGACCCATATAGGGGCTTATAAACAGCAGAAGGTTGTTTTTTTTTTTTTTTTTAGATGAAATTTTATTATTTTCATTTGAAATGGAGAACGGTTACAAAGTAGAGGGTCACAATAGTGGTAGTTACAATAACTAACATTAAAATATATTGAATAGCATCTAAGATCCATCTAACACCGATACGGAATTCAGAGACCTTGAAAGTAAGGTAAAACTTCAAGAATTCACCACCATGATCCGCCAGTAACCTACAACGAAGATCCATCCGAAGAGACGTCACCACTATCGACAAACTCACGATCCACAAAATCTCCCAACACATTGGAAACAGGGGCAAACACCGACCAAATGCTTTACACAAAGCTTCAATCGAAGCTTTACAACGATGCCTCGTGGCATAGAAATAGGGAAAGTGTTTGCGGAAAAATAAAGTCATAAAAACGTCGATTAAACCTGTGACTAAAACTGTATCAGAAAAAAATATGGATTGTAAAAAGGCCTTCGTAGAGTCGATCTCTTCGAAAAAGAAGACTCACCAATGAGATGATAAAATTCTCATATTCAACCCCTAAAAAGGGAAAAAATAATGAGAGAAACATGAAGAACCGAAGCCTCCATGCAAAAAATATCCCCAAAGGATCGATTTATTAAAAGCATAAAAAAAAAAAAATGGATGAAAAGGGATTAAATCCCCCCTTTCCATCCCCTCCCATTAAAATCTTTTCCCGACTCTAACTTTTTTCAACTTTTCTCTGATTCCCCAAAGAGCAAGAATAAGGAGTCTTTTTTAATTCAAGACGAAATGATTTTAAGAAGCATATATGGGATTATACACAGCAGAAGGTTGTATAAGAAGCATATCTTATACAACTTGAAGAGCTTCTGTGGCTACGCCCCAGCATTATGACTTACGAGATTAATATCAGTGTGTTTTTGTATATTTTGTATGATGAAAAGAAGAGAGTGTGCCTGTTCTTTTCAACGCGGTTTAATGATCTGTAAGAAGAAAATAAAAGTTAGGTTTATTGGGCCAAAATTGCTGTACACCAGTAGACTTGCTGACCCACAGAATTTCCAGTCTTGGTCACAACCTTATTTCCAAAAATCTTGAATCGTCTCAATTATTATTTGGGAAATAATATTGGCAGAAAATAATATTTTTAGTGTTTATTTGTTATTTATATTTATGAGGCTCCATACTCGCTACAAAAAATAAAACTATTAGCTATTAGTTCTGTCACTACAAATAGCGGCAGTTTTTTGTAGTGTAGCGGCAGTTTTTTATAGCGACAGTATTAATAGCGGCAGTTTTTTATTAAAAAAAACTGCCATTAATAGTCTCATTTTTTGTAGTGACTATGCCATCAGGTGTAGCACCATTAGTTGGTCATCATGTGGGTCTATTACGAGGATCGGCTGCCATGGTAACTTCAGCAAGGTTGATCAGATCTGATTGAAAAGAAATAATAATAAAATTATGACTTTTTCACTATTAAAAATGTGGTCCAAGTTGGAAAAAATCAATGCACCAAAGTTTTGAGGCGTTACTTAATCTTTGATCCATCAAATGGAGCCCAAAATGTTTAAAAACTATTCTTTTTTAAAATCACAAGTCCCATAGCTAATCAACCCAAAAAGGGATTTGTTTTGGATTGATCATGCCACATGATATGTGATGTGACCACTGAGTGCACAAGTCATCCTATGCATCCGAGCATATTCTCCCCAACGCCTATTATTACCATCATTATCATTTTAATGGCTTGTGAATTAGTTTTTGTCATTGTTTCCTATTAGTTTGGTTCTTAACTCTTTTATTTATTTATTTATCTGCATGGGGCATAGTGTTATTACACCACAAAAATCAATGGTTTCCAATCTCTATCGAACAATAAGTATATCTATATAATGATACGAATGATTGAATCAATTTTTTTATTTTTATCAATAATAGTTTGAAATTATATCAAAAAATAATAACGAATCACAACGAAAATGAGAAAAAAGTCAAAAAAAAAAAAAAAAAAAAAAAAACATAAAAGAAAAGGGATGACAACCCAGCTGGGGCTCTACGACGGATCCCATGCAAGAGGAATGCTCTAGGGTGTGTGGGGTTATGACCGTTTCCCTACATTCTAGGGAATAGGATTAGTATGTCGATAGATGTCCCCAAATGGGTCATGCTCGATAGGACACCCTAGAATCTAGATCAAGTAAAAAAAATAGATAGATCGCAGTCTATTTATCTCCTCACCATTCATCAATAGATAAAATCCTCATTAATATGTCTTTTAGACGATCTGATGCAACTTCTTTTATTAATCCAAGCTCCCAAGCGTGCAATATCAATTAAATAGATATAAGCCTAACAAGTGTGCACATTAGAAGATTTGAGTCATGCTAGCGAAACAAGTATCGACATTAGAAGATTTGAGTCTTCAATTTAAGGCACTTAAAAGTTTGAACGGTGGGTTTTCACATCTACTATATGATCCATATTGGGTACTCCGATTGGATGGTGTGAATCTTCATAGGGAGCTATTACTTACATACGTTTTTTAAGTAATTGCACTGGATTACACCGAATTTAAAAGAAAGACTTACAAGTTTAGCGATCTCTACTATGTGAAAACACTATCTAAGTCGTTTGATTTGAAGGTCATGATTTAAAAATATCAATTGCAAAAGATTAGAATAAAATATAATTTTCATCATTTGATTAAATAGAGTCAAAGGATATTATATAATTCAACACTTGAGTACAATAGATCATATCACAAGTATCGTGTTTTGCTTCAATTTTATGTACCAGAGATCTATTGATCATGAAATGCAAATGACACAGCCCATATTGCATTTTTACATATCACATGTCCCTAAAATATCAAGTCTCTTTTTAAATTTGGTGCAATCACTTGAAAAACGTGTGCAAGTAATAGCTCCCATCTTCATATGAGGTATTTTGAGACGAGTTAGGTTTATATGATTTCCTCCCAGTTGTACGATTTGAATCAATGAAACATAAACTAAGAGCGGCTTATTTATTTTATAATTTTAGTCCTTGTTTGATAACATGGAAATGTAATTTCATAGGTGAAAATGAAATTTAGTTTCCAATTATTGTTGTTTGATAGTTAGATAAGGAGATCGAAATGAAATTAAGTTGGCCCTGCACGGAAATTGAATTTTCATATATTAAATCATTTTATGAGGAAATCATTTCAACCTTTTAAGTGGCTAAAATTAAATTTTCCACTAACAAAAGAATAATTTTTTGTCATTTCAAATCTAATTACTTGTAAAAAACTTAAAAGCAAAAAAATTATCTTTTGACTTTTAAAAAGTAACTTCCATTTATATGACCATCATACCAACACGATCACTATTACCACCACGTTATTTACATCATACTCTTTCAGCTAATATTTGACTTTAATCAAAGTTTGAATTTTAATCAAACTTAACTAGATTTATAAGCTATATAAAGTTTTGACTTTCGATCAAATTTTGACAACTTAAACATGATAATTAGTTGTAAGTTAATAATATATTACTAATTTTTTAGGGGTCAAAGATTGACTTTAAGGTCAAACTTTAACTTTTAATTAAAATTTTACGTTTTATTAAACTTGACTCCTATAAGTTGGTGGCAAAAAAAGAATACTACCATATTAATGTATAATTTGATACTAGATTCTCAATAGTATTAGTCAATAGTTTGACCTTTAGTCAAACTTTGATTGTTACACAATTTATTTTTTTCAAACTCGAAACATGCTTATAATTAGAATCTACTACTACATAAATTTATACCGTATCAGTGTAATTTTTTCTTCGACAAAGTTTGACTTTTGATCAAAGTTCAATTTTCTATAAAATGTTATAAGTTTTAATTTGTGAAATATTATAATTAAAAATATATATCATTATTTTAATTTGTAACTTGAAAATATATTACTTCATTTTTATTGATTAAAGTTTGACTTTTATTCAAGTTTTGACTTTAGTTCAAATTTGAAAAGTGTATCTAGACAGTAGATAGGGATTATTACTGTTATTTGTATTTTGATAATGTAAATTTTTATCACTCAAAGTTTGATATTTTGTCCAACTTTGACTTTTTAATACAATTTGATTTTTTCGAACTTCTGTAGCTCTAGTGAGATTATCATTTTTTTAATTTATTACTTTATAGTGCATTACCAAATTTTATTTTACTTTTTTTGACATATGATCAAAGTTTGACTTTTTGAAAAGTTGATATTTGATCAAATTTTTTACTAGTGTAATCTAGCGATGGATACAAATATTGTTATGTTAATTTGTAGGTTGATGGTAGATTACCAAATTTTTTATTGGTCAAAGTTTGACTTTTTTTTAAAAAATTAAATTTTCTTTCAAGTTTAAAAATTGAATTTTCTTTCAACATGTAACATTATAGTGCGTTCTAGCATTTACTATGTAACTGTATATTTTAGTCTTAAAATTTTTTATTAATCAAAGTTTCACGTTTGATCAAAGTTTAACTTGTATTAAAAGTGAATATTTGATCAAATTTTGACTAGTGTTACCTAACGATGTATATGAATACTATTATGTTAATTTGCAATTTGACTTTTGTAACTTATTGGTCCATGCAAAATTTTCTCTTAATCAAAGTTTGACTTTTATAAATATTTAATTTCATTTCAACGTGTAAACTTATATTAGATACTAACATTTACAATTTTGTTATTTAGCTTTACAAATTTTCATTGATCAAAATTTTAAGTATGATCAAAGTTTGACTTTTTATTTGAGTTCGACTTTTCAAACTCTAACTTATGTAACTTGATAATAAATAGTGATTACTATGGTAATAATGTTACAACTTTCTATTTTGGTGGCCGTCATTATGGTCAACCCGTTGACCGGTGAATGGTGTAAGATCAATCTTGAAATGTGTAGTTGCTAATTCGGTGAGTTTGAAGAAAATAAGCAACTTATAGTTAAGTCTTTTAGTTATGGTATGATTGTGATTTCTAATCACAATATAATTAGTAATTCAAGTCCTTAATGGGAAAGGACTCTTTAGCTCTATAAATATAAGGGGTGTTTGGTCCCAATAATTACTCTACAGATTTTAATCCTCCCTATTAGCAAAAACATCTCTATTGTGCTAGGAGATATTGAAAGCGAGAAGATCGTTGAAGATGGCTCACATTTAAGGTGCGCATATAATTTTAATTTATGGATTGTTGATTTATTATTTTTGATTTATCATGCGCCTAGATTCTAGGGCTTATATTTGGATGGTCGGATTGATAGATCCATAAAGATCCAACAAATAATTTGTAAAGTAATAAAATATCATTAAAAAAATTATTAGTTAATATTTGACTTTAATTATGATTTTAATAATAATAAAAAAAGTCAATCTATGACTAGTGCAACACGAAGTGATAAGTTAAGTATTTTCCTAAATAAATTTTTTTTTCTTTTCTTAGTAAATATTTGTTCAAACTAACTTCTACTTTTATAAAAGTAGAAAATATATGATCAAGACTTAAAAACTCATTTTTAAATATATTAATCAAACAAGAGAAATCAATTTCTAATGAAAATCATTTCTCAAACACACTAATTAAACAGTGAAAAATCTATTTATAGAAGAAATTATTTTCGAGAAAATCAACTAAGAAATTGATTTCATTTTCTCTTTGGAGTTTCATTGCTATCAAACATGGTCTATAAAAGTCATTCAATTGTCATGATAAAAGTTGATCTGGATCGAGATTGGTGGGAATCAATCATCAGGCAATGGTCAAGTCCAAGTTCAACTAGGTTGAATCGGATTTCGGGTTCAACCACATCTACAACCCTTAGTTATAAGAGAATTTTGACTTTCATGATTTTTATTTTCTATAAGATGGCGTGTCGTATTTCCAAGGATGAGATATGTGGTTGAACTCGAGGTCAGGATCAACTTGGTTAGACTTAGAGAATTGCGCATGGATCATCTTTGTTGGGGCCAAGTACCATTTTTTTCTTCACAATAAATTATTTTGTGTTCTAGCTTTGAAAAGTGCAAATCTTAATTGTTTCTCTCTCTTAATGTCAGTGCTCTTCTGGTAATATGTTGGCCTTTTTAGCGATTCAAGGATTCTTCTCGAAGAGAGTCGTCAAGCACCAGTATAAAATATTAAAATATTTCTTTAAAAAATTGACACGCTGTCAACATAACCTTGTTATTCGACGAAGTTGGCAGTAAAACTGTGAGTAGGGCCGGGCTGGCTCGTCAGTCACACGGTCCTAAAATCTTAACGCTAGGACTTTAAAATAGGGTAAAAGGACCGGATTAGGGCCTCAAAATCAAAAGCTCGATGTTGTTCGGGCCGGATAAGGACTTCACATGTTAAAGGCCAGCATGACCTGTCAATTTTTATTATTATTACATATATATATTATATTATTTATAATTAAATTACCAAATAATACTTAATATTACTTACCAAAACAATACTTAATATTACCGATAGATTTATCAAGCGAATAATTATATCGCTATTTTAATAATTTAAATATTTATAAAAAGAGGTCTTAAGATTTTATTTTTTTCTCGCTCGAAATATTTTTCATTATTTTTAATAAAAAAAATTTACCTTATAAACAAAGAAAAGGGTTTTTTGCATATACCCCCCCTCCTGTGTTATGCTAATATTATAAAAAACCCCTTGAGTTATGGGTATTTATTCTTCAGCCCCTACTTTTGTGTTTCTCTTTCATATAATCCGCTGCCGTTAACTAGTCGTGAGTTTATAGACGGAAAGCCTATTTTGCCCTTAATTAAACCAATGTTTTAAAAATACCACCATTCTAAAAGGCCCTTCATTCATCTATATTTACAAGTCATGCTATTAAAGTTTATCACCATTCTAAAAGGCCCTTCATTCACCTCTATTTACAAGTCATGCCATTATAATTTACCACTATTTTAAAAGGAGTACCTTTAAATCCACCCACAAAATCTTTGAGTTCACCCATGCTGAAATACATCGACTGCATTGAATCAAATGATGAAGAGTTTTTATTGTCCCAATCTTTCATGAGATCGATCTTTAGATCATGGGTGTATTATTAAACGACCGATTTTTTATTTCATGTGGTACACATCCTTAAAAGTGACCTTAAAATCAATTTTAAGCATGCACGTGATGTTAAGGTCACTTTTCTGAGATGTGTGCCACATGAAATAAAACACTGACCGTCTGATGGTACAATCATGATTTCAAGATTGATAATGTGAAAGATTGGGAGGATAAATGATCTCCATCATTCGATTCAATTCAATCAACGTGTTTCAGCATAGGTGAACTTAAAGATTCAGTGGGTGGATTTAAAAGTACTCTTCTAAAAGGTCATTCATTCACCCATCAGATTCAAGACTCATCTGATGGGTGATTCCCCCATTAAAGCATGCCAACGTTTGGACGAATACTCAACCAATAGAGGATTTGTGGCAAACGATGTAATTATTCTTGAAAAGAAAACCTTCAATCTACATGTTCCACTCAAAATACTCGTCCCTCCAATTTCCTATATGATTCAAGACCTATTTTTAGGAATTGGATTGCCTAACCACGTCTGCTTCCATCCACCGAATCTTTGAGTTCACCCATGCCAAAACACATCGATTGCATTGAATAAGACGATGGAGATCGTTTAGGCATACCATTAGACGATCAGTGTTTTATTTCGTAATACAATCTAAGAAAAGTGACCTAAACATCATGTATACAATTTAAATTAATTTTAAAGTCATTTTTTTGGGTGTGTACCACATGAAATAAAAAATCAACCATCTGATGGTGCCACCATGATCTCAAGATCCATCGTGTGAAAGGTTGGGACAATAAACAATATCCATCGTCTGATTCAATGCAATCAACCGTCTGATGGTGCCACCATGATCTCAAGATACATAGTGTGAAAGGTTGGGACGATAAATGATCTCCATCGTTCAATTCAAGGCAGTCAATCGTCTAATGATGCCACCATGATCTCAAGAACCATCGTGTGAAAGGTTGGGACGATAACACAATCTAAGAAAAGTGACCTAAACATCATGTATACGATTTAAATTAATTTTAAGGTCATTTTTTTGGGTGTGTACCACATGAAATAAAAAATCAACCATCTGATGGTGCCACCATGATCTCAAGATCCATCGTGTGAAAGGTTGGGACAATAAACAATATCCATCGTCTGATTCAATGCAATCAACCGTCTGATGGTGCCACCATGATCTCAAGATACATAGTGTGAAAGGTTGGGACGATAAATGATCTCCATCGTTCAATTCAAGGCAGTCAATCGTCTAATGATGCCACCATGATCTCAAGATCCATCGTGTGAAAGGTTGGGACGATAAATGATCTCCATCATCCAATTCAATGCAGTCAACCGTCTAATGGTGCCACAGTGATCTCAAGATCCATCGTGTGAAAGGTTGGGACGATAAACAATCTCCATCGTCCGATTCAATGCAGTCAATGCTTTTCAGCGTGGGTTAACTCAAATATTTGGTGGATGGATTTAAAACTACTCTTTTTTGTAAGTGGATGGGTGGATTTAAAATTACTTATACCACGTGTAGAGGGTGAGAATTTAATAATTTAATTTTAAAAATGATAAATATGGTATTTAGGCTTATTCTTTAACGGCTGGTTAACCATTTAAAATAGCATCCGTTAAACAGGGTATTTTATGAATACCAAAATGCTAATTCAGGGAGTTTAAAGTAAATAACTATAATTGGGGGGTTATTTGTAATATCAACATAACTCAGGGGTATTTGCTAAAAGCCCAAAAAAAAATGAAAAAAATTTACAATAAAGAAAATTTTATAAGAAGTTTTAAAAAATAGTCATAACCAATAAAGCTTGAACCCCAACCTGAGACCGCTCCAACCCACCTAAGTTAGGACTAAGGTTGGACATAATCAAAGTTTGCATAAGTTGGGGCCGGTATAAAGCCTCGACTTGGCCCCCTAAGGCGAGGCTTGATTTTAGGGAGGCCTGGCCCGTCTACAGCCCCAGTTGGCAGGCTAAGGGTTCAACTTATATTTACCATTACAGACAAAGGTGAGCCATCTGACATAAATTAAGTTAATCAAAGTGGTAGTTCATATTGTGGTTGCTATTGGCTTAAAAATCCTACTAATTTTAGAATTTGATCCTTGTATTGTAACTAACTCTAATATGGACGATTATGTATATATTTTTTCTTTTATGATTGATATTAAAGTATATTATTGAAGCATATGTTAATGATAGACTGCTAATTGTATCATTTGATTAAAGATGTGCAAGTGATTAAAGATTTGCGTCACACATTGCAAATTTGGACCATCTGTCATGCATAATGGCCTAACATGTAAACGTCCCGTCCACAGTGTCTCTCTCTTCATTTAATAGTGGTATTGATATTTGCAACTAAGCAATCGAGAAGGGGAACCAAAGTTTTACATCATGAGAGTGGTCAACTTTCTTAGATGATAGAGATAGTTTTCCCCTTCATCTTCTACACAACAAATTTTGAGATCATCCTCTCCTATTAAACAATCAAATGTTGATTTCTTGAGACACAAATCTCTAAAAGTGATTGTGATCATGGGGGTACCATGAGAAGGTGTTCTTTGATCACTTGTGAGCATGATATTAAAAATCGGCCGATATTGATATGAATCGATTTTTCAGCAAACCAATACATATCGGATATCAGTATCAGCCGATCCGTATCGGGTATCGGTATCGGATATTGGCATCGGCGGATCCGTATCGGGTATCGGTATCGGGTATCGGTATCGGCCTATGTGTATCTGATATCGGTATCGGCCCATTCGTATTGGTCCTCTATGGATCGATACCTGATACTGGTATCAAAGTTGACACCTTGCTTGTGATGTTATGCCAGTTGAAATCAACATCTAACCATCTTATAGGTGTGCCATGATCTCAAGATCCATCGCATGAAAGATTAGAACTAAAAATATCTCCATTGTGACGTCAAACATAGTGGAAACCTTGGTTGCCAATACAGAATATTGGATTGCAAAGATAGGCACCCGAAATGATAAATTAATTTTGAAGCAGACTTAATGATCCTTGTCACTCTACATGTTCTTTAACAAACATAAAATGTTACCATACAACGTTCATGCTTTTTGGGTAGAAAACTACTTCCAGCCTTCCAGGTAATGTATGATCAGATGTTGCAATGGAGCTACCAGTTTCGGTGCTACACCGCAAGAATCTGTCTAAAAAGTGATCTGACACTATTTATCTGTTTAGTTGTCAGCTAAATTTGCGTGTTATCCTCAACATAGTCGAGTTGCCCACATAATCTTTGGCGCTAAATTGTGGTATTATCCACTTTAGTAGTTGGGCCACTTTATCAATCATCTGTCTATCTAATCAGCTCTACAGTGAATGGACCTTGAGACCCACACAGAATTTAGAGAGAACAGAAAGCAGTGCAAGTACAAAGAAGTTGACTGATGGTGGACAAAATTCTTATTGTCAAACCGTTAAGCTATGGACTTTTGGATCGTGATCTGATGATACCCCCTGATTAGAGGATGGTAATCATTTCAGCAATTAGATCTATGAATTTAATAAAAGTCACACTCTTTGCGCCACTTGTTTTCGGACTACCCAAGCGCCAGAGATAACGACAAATTTTAAAATGGGTAACACCCATGAGATCCTGGCAAGTACACCTTTGACTATGAAAATGGGCGAAGATTGGTCCGTTTAGATAACGTAAACTCGTTGAAAATTGAGAATGAAACAAAAGGAAATTTTAAAAATTGAAAACAAATTTCAAAAACAGGAAATCTACTGATCTAAACGCGTTAAAGCACAGAAAGAGCGAGACACATCAAAAACTAAAAATAAACAACGTGTCAACTCCAGACGAGTCAAGAGAGCTTAGTAGGTTACGGCCCGAACCAACCCCTCGCAGATTTATCGCACCAGCCACCACCCGCACACCGATCCCCCGCCCCCCCTCCCGGGCCCTCTCTCTCTCTCTCTCTCTTCTTTCTCAACCTTCTTAATTGCAGACTTCCTCTCCTAAATCAAAATAAGTAAATAACCTTACTGAAGAAAAAACAAAAAAGAGAAAAAAGAAAAAAGAAAAAAGAAAAAGTGAAAAACACATTTAAAAAATTGACACTCTTCTCTGCTTTCGACTCTTATTTATTTCCCCCCCTCGTTTCTCAAAACAACACCAACATTCCAATCAAAGCGGCGAAAATGCAGAACCAACCAACCATCCTTCTTCTCCTCCTCCTCCTCTTCTTACCTTCTTTTCTTACCGTCAGTCCCTCCTCTTTCTCCTCCATTTATAATATTACTCTGTTTTTTGCTACTGTAACTTAACTTCTAACACTTTTATTGTTGCGTTTTTGTAGGTTATGGTTGCCGGAGAAAACCCATTCTCTGCAAATGCCTCATTGATCAGATACTGGAACCGGCACATCCAAAACAACCAACCCAAGCCCTCTTTCCTCCTCAGCAAGGCCTCCCCATTGAACGCTGTCAACTCGGCGACCCTCACAAAACTCGCCGAACAAAATGCCCTCTCCTCCCACCTCCAATCCTTCTGCTCATCAGCGAACCTCTTCTGCTTCCCCGATCCCTCGCCGAGTCTCGCGAAAGCCCAAACTGACGCCAACTTCGCCGTCTACGACAACATGAACTTCACCAACTACGGCTCGAGCCGACTCGGCGGAGTCGACTCGTTCAAGAACTACTCGGAAGGAGATAACCTCCCCGTCGATTCGTTCAAAAGATACAGCCGCGATTCGACCGGCCGCAATGAAAAGTTCGCGAATTATCAAACCGACGCGAACGTAGCTGACGGGAGGTTCTCTTCCTACGGAGTGTCGGCCACAGGTGGGTCGGGCGATTTCACAAACTACGACCGAAACGTCAACGTTCCGGGACTCAAGTTCACTTCCTACGACTCTGAGGCGACCGGGCGGACTCGGTCATTTACTAGCTATTCAGATGAGACCAACTCGGGCGATCAGGCGTTCGCGAGCTACGGGAAGAACGGAAACGGGGTTCCAACCTCGTTCGCGAGCTACGGAAGGGACTCCAATGTTATAGGATCGAGCTTTACGGGTTACGGAGAGGAAGGTAACGCTGCTAACGATACGTTTACGTCTTATGGGTTTAACGGTAACGTTCCGGAAAACAATTTCAGAAGCTATGGTGACGGGGGTAATGGCGCTACCGATAGTTTTACTAGTTATCGGGACACTTCCAATGTCGGGGACGATACGTTTCAGTCGTACGCGAAGAACTCGAATTCCGCGAAGGTCAATTTTGGGAATTACGGGAAATCTTTTAACGTTGGTTCGGATACCTTCAAAGGGTACGGTGAGGGATCTCTTGGTCAGAGCATCGGATTCAAGATCTACGGTGAGAACACCACCTTCAAAGACTACACCAAAAAGAACACTGTATCCTTCGCCCAATACACGAATACCAAAAAAAACCCTTCTTCTTCTTCTTCTTCTTCTTCTGATTCCAGTAATGTCAAAACCGTAAATAGATGGGTGGAGCCGGGCAAATTCTTCCGGGAGGCAATGCTGAAACAGGGGACCTTAATGCCGATGCCGGACATCCGTGACAAAATGCCGAAAAGGTCTTTTTTGCCCCGGTCGATATCTAGTAAATTACCCTTCTCCACCTCCAAAATCTCGCAGCTTAAAGAGATCTTCCACGCGGGTGAGAACTCGAGCATGGAGGGCATTTTGGGGAACACGTTGGACGAGTGTGAGCGGGCACCGAGCGCGGGCGAGACGAAGAGGTGCGCCGCATCGATCGAAGACATGATCGATTTCGCCGTATCGGTACTCGGCAGCAACGTGGTGGTGAGAAGCACGGAAAACGTTGAAGGGTCGAAAGGGACGGTGGAGATCGGGGCTGTGAAAGGGATCAACGGCGGGAGGGTCACCAAGTCGGTGTCCTGCCACCAAAGTTTGTTCCCTTATTTGGTTTATTACTGCCATTCGGTACCAAAAGTTAGGGTTTATGAAGCCGAAATATTGGACCCAAAGAGCAAGGAGAAGATTAACAGAGGGGTAGCTATTTGCCACGTGGATACGTCCGGGTGGAGCGCAGGGCACGGGGCTTTCGTGGCGTTGGGGTCGAGCCCTGGCATAATTGAGGTTTGCCATTGGATTTTTGAGGGCGACATGACTTGGGCTGTGGCTGATTCGGCGTAGAGAGATTTATTCGTAGAGCGTGTAGGGGTCGGGTCTTAATCACGTTAATATTTGACGGGGGAATTTTAGATGGTGAAAGGTGGGTGGGTTTGTAGGGTGGTGTTCTAGCATTCATTAACTTCTTATTATCTCTTATTTTAATTCTTATGGGTTTTGCTCTTCAATTGTTGGTTGGTGTGCTCAAGTGGTGTTGTGGGTGCTGATAAAAGTGCTTATCGTAAGACACCAAATGGAGGTTTTTTGTTTTTTTGAGAAATACTCCAAATGGAGGTTGTTGCTCGTTTAAACAATTAAACAAAAGAGATGGATTTTAAAATGTATTGTGGATGCATTTCTCAGGAGCATGGAAAGAGCATGTAATGATAAATTATGAGAGCCACGCTCTCTCTCTTTCTCTCTTTCTCGTCTTAGTCCACATAAATTCAAATTCATGTGAACACGAAGATGAAGCAGCTGTTGTATGTTCAATGCCCACACGTAGATTTGGGGCCTCCTCACAGATTGGACACATGACATAAAGTAATATCCATCCAATGCGCGTGTCTGTGAGGGGTACAAACTATACTTATGTCACGACGTTTAAATCACATTGCCTAAATGGTATTTAACCTCGCACAAATCACAAAAAACTCAAGTCATTCTGTTTTAACTATGTGCCACCATCTCTTTTATAAATCTCGTGTGCAAGTTGTAGCTCTTTTTAACCTCTCACACTATATTCTTAATTCCAGACTACCTTTTCTTAATTAAAAACTAATAATAACATTTTTGATTTTGCTATGGCATGTATTAATAAGTAAAAAGTGCCTATCCATCAAAAACCACAAAAAAAAAAGATAAAAAGTGTAATTAGAAGCTTTCTAGTATACATATACTTTTCTTAATATTTTTTTTGGGTTAGCTAAAAATAAATAAATAAATAAAAATCATGTGCCACCAACTAATCGCCATCCATGCACCAATTAATTTTTTTTTTTTGCGTGCCCGAATAAAAAAGTGCAGTGCATGTAACAACCCTCATTCTTTATTAGGCCTGACCCAAGTTAGACCCGTATACAAGAGGTTTTCTTCCCCCAATGCTAAACTAGTGGAAATCATCTAATTTAGGGAGAATTACAAAACTTGTGTGCTTTAATTAAGAAATAGTCCACAATTGGTGTCCACATGTCGCTATGATTGAGGGACATGCACAAATTTTTATGCATTGAAAGTCCATGAAAGTCACTCAATCACATAGACATGTGGAATGCGATGCCCACTCATCACTCATGATGAGTGAGCACCCATTGTAGACCAACTCTCTAAATAAAACACCGAGAGTGTGTCCACAGCTTGCTGCCATTCAAAACACGGAGGAGAACTTGTATTCCAAACAGTCATCATAAAATATGGAGCCATCATAGAAAAAGTTAGCCTAAGGACACAACTTAAAAGAAAGACTTTGATATTTTGGGGACTTGTGTAGTATAAAAAATCATCTAAGCCATATGATTTGACAGTCATGATCTAAAGATATTTGGTGCAAAAGATGGTCATAAAACACGATCTCTATTATATGATTTAATACAGTCAAAAGCCTTTACTGATTTAAAAGTTGATTGTGTTGAATCACGTAGAGGCCTTGCTTTGTGTAAATTTTTTACAATAAAGATCCTTAGATTATAGCCTCCAAATCAAATAACTTAAATGGCTCGCCGCCCATGTCACTTTAACAATCCTTCAAAACGACTCAATGTACCAAAAGGAGCCTGCCCGGTCCAGTCGGCTCTTTGCATGAGTGGGTCTGGCTAAAAAAGACCAACCATAGGCATCCTGCAGCTCCCAACCTACTCCCTATTTGAGCGGGTTTTACTCACTTTGGCAAAACCCCTGCTATCGGCATCTTACGGCTCCCCGACCACTCCTCACTTGAGTGGGTTATACTTGCTCCGAGAAAATCCCAGCTACAAGTGCCCCACAGCTCCCTGCACACTCCCCACCAGCACCACCAAACACGCTCCATGCACATGCCGCATGCGTCAGAGAGTAACGTGAAGTGGGCAAAGAGCATTGCCAAACAAACCCTATGAAATTTGGATGGATGCTCATGTGGCTTTAGAGCCAAAGGCTCTCACCATGGATCCAAATTTCGGTTGAAATGTTTTGGTTTTGGGCATGGCCAAAACGAAACCGAAATTCAAAATTTCAGATTTCGGATTTCGGATTTCGATTTCTGTTTCAGTCATGTCCAAAACCAAAATTAAACCCCAAATTTTGATCCTTAGTTCTTACTCAAAAGAGTCAAAATGGAAGTTCTCTTTTCAATTAGGTAGCATAGAACTGGGCATATATGTCCATTTCAGAAATTTCTACTTAACCAGATCATAAAGAGATAAAATATCCATATAACTACTCCATTAATGCTTATTAAATAGAAATTTGGAGTAACCATATCTTCTCCTTTTAAATTCATTTGTATTTAATTTTTCTAATTTTTTAAAAAGAGTCCATTACTTGCACACACAAGGGCACCTCCATTCCCGTCTCTGTGGGCGCCTACGCTTGAAACCCCTAAAACTCGTTGATTGCTTCTAATCAAACGATCTAGATTGTTTTTCACTCAAATCTTTGACCCGGTGGATCTTGAGACCATGACTATATAATCAAATGGCCTGTTTTAATTATACATGGTACAAATCTTTAAAAAATTTGTTTGACAATTAGATGTGCCATGTGGAATCTTGGCTCATGTGCAAGTAGTTGCTCTCTATTTTTGGAGATTTACACCACGTGAAATAAAAAATAGACCGTATGTTGGTACGTTTAAAGTCTAAAGATTCATTGTGTAGAAGATTTGGGTGAAAAACAATCTAGATCTTCTGATTTGAAGCAGTCAACGGATTTCAAGCAATTACAATCATAGACCCCTAAGAGATTGCGTGGGCACGATCAGGGCACGAACAGAGGTACCCCACGCACAAAGTTGTTGCAAGCATACAATTTAAAAGAAGAAAGCCTCTATATTTTGGGGGCTTCTGCCATGTAGAAGCACCATCTAAGCAGTATATACTAAAACGAAACCAAATCTCTATCCTATGACTCAATAGAGTCAAAGGCCATCATCTGATTGGAAGGTTGACTACTACAATAGCATGGTTTAAATATCATAAATACGAGACGTATCGGATAGGTCTGATACACGATACCAATGATTTAAAAACAGGATTGGACTGGCTGGAATGACCGAGTTTGATCAGAACCGACAACCTAGGCGTTTTCATTTGATCAAAAACCAAAGTTCTTGATTTTTTTGTACAAGTGGTGATCCGCAATGATACACATCATGCTCAAACGTGATTTTAGGGTCATATTTTGATTATCTATGACATGTGAAATCAAAAACTGACTGTGTGATAGGTGAGACACGATCTCGAGATCCTTTATATGGAAGATTTGGGTGAAACATAATCTCCATTATTTGATTCGACACAATCAATGATTAGGAGTTACGACGTTAGCGCTTTCAGAGAACACGCGGGCTTGTTTGGAGCTACCCTTAATTAATTTAGAAACTTACACACTTTATTTTTAAAAATTCAAAAAATTTTGGTAAACATTTAGGGCTCGTTCAGCAGTTTCTGAGCTTTCCTCGGGAAAGCTCAAAAAATTACTACCTCAATTTCTGCCCAGAAACTAGCTTTATGAGGAAAGTGACTTTCCTTGGGGACGTTCTTGAGTTATTAAGAGACCCATTTTCCTCCAATTTCTTATATTTTTTTGTGTGCTACACTTTCTCACTCAAGAAAATGCCAGAAAGTGCATCGTGTTCTTCCGCACATTATAGCCGCACATATTTATGAGTTTCATCTAAGCGGTTATATTGATCGAACGATCGCCAAAATTTATAGACATTCAATCGACAATGTGCTGAAGACTTATGTTGAGCAGATTATGAGAAAACCACACTACAAAAAATAAGACTATTAGCGGCAGCCAAAAACTGCCGCTATTAACAAAAAAATATACCGCTAATATCCTTGCCGCTAATAGTCTTTAATAGTTTTTTTTATTAATAGCGACAGCTTTTGCTCGAAAATATTACTGCTAATAGTCTTAAAATGTGAGTTTTTTTATGCAGTTGTTACTATGTTATGTATGTGTTAGAAATGAGCTCGGAGTAATATAAACCATCATAATTTATACTAAGAAACGAGTTCATAGTAGCTAATGTAGCATATTCGATTATGTCATTACATACAAAATTATGGTATAAGATAAATCATCATAACTTTAAAGTCTCCCACCAGCTTTAATGGAGAATTACTAATGACACTTCTACATGTCATTGGTGGGTGTATGAAGTAAATGTCAGATTTACTCATTTAAACCGTCAACTCCTACATTTAAAAGTTATGTTTAAATGACAGTTAGTTGTACATTTAAACGACAGTTAATCGAGACGTTGGCTAGAGAAGAAAGGATTTAGTGAGCCTCCTTACGTGTATTATAGTATCCAACTGAACTTTCCTGAGTAAAATCGTCCGAAAACAAAACGTCTCTTTCTCAGGAAAATACAATGAAAACACGCAGCCCAATAAAACTCCCGAACATAGGAAAACCTCATAAAGTGCCAGGAAATGACATTTTCTGCAGAAAAAACTAGAAAGCTGGCACTTTCTTGACTCTCAAACGAGGCCTTAATTTAATTAGAAATTTTATAAAAGGTGTTTCAAAATAGTCGAGAATCCTATGTTAAATTTTTTTAAAAGATAATATTAATTTTAATTAATATTTAGTGAAACTGTAGATAGTAAATATTTTAATTTATTATTATTTTAAATTTATTAGAAATATTGGTATTAAAAATAATATATATAATAATTTTTTTGAGATTAATTTTTTTGTTGAACCGATTTGGTGCAACCTGGTTCAACTCGGTCCAACCAAACCGGTTGGTGCCCTCCCTAGTTCAGCATTCGATCTAGTTTTTAAAACATTGCACGAGATGTACGGCCAGCGATATATATACAATGTGACATGAAATATAGTGTTTAAATGATCTTCCAACATTAAAATGTGTTTGATTTTATACCATTACACTACACTTCACTGATATGCAATGTGATGCATATCTGCGATAAATCTAAACCGTCCATGTGAGGCTCTTTCAAAGGAACATATCTTAATTAAAAAATCACACCAATAAGATTACGCAAGTCGTCGTCATCCGTTCAATTAGCTACGATATTAATCACTTAAAAATCAGAGCAATGGCCAGTATTAGAGCACATAGATTGGACAAAGCATGATAGTCGCTCATAGGGTCATTACATAGATTGGATACAACATAGGATTGTATCAAGATAATACATATAGTGAGTCAAAATAGTGCTACTTGTGCGAAAATGACGTTTAATTAGTACAGTTTAAAATGTGAACTAGCATAACATTCTACATAGGTTAAAACCTTAAAAGGTTAAGTTTCTCTCTAGCGTCTCGGGGCCAAATGTTGTACGAGCATCATCTCACTCGGCCCTCTGAGATGCAAAGTATTGCTCGGGACGTCTAGTCTCCCGCAGTATGTAAAACCATGTATGACATAGATAATGTTGCAAGTAATAGCTCCTTTTTTCGAAATTAAGAGTAGGGATGTAGAGTACGTGCATGGTAACTAAGTTCAGAGTCGGCGGCAATCATCCAGAGCGGGAATTTGATATAATTCTGGCAGATCCAATTAAGATTTTGTAGATAATAAAATCAAAGAAGAAATATTGTTTTAATTTTTTATAAATAACTAATAAAAAATTATTAAATCATTAAAATATACAAAATATATGTGAGTTGATTTAAAGTTATAGTTGATATTTTAAAAAAAAAAGGTGCATTAGCTAATTCACATGCATCACAAATTTACAATGATGAAAAGCTAATATAATGCATGTATTATATTCATGTAGTTAAACATCGGACATATTTGATACATATATGCCCATATGTATTGGGAGTTTGGGATAGCCTTTTTCTAATCCGATATTATCCTCTAATTCGATATAAGGTCAAATATTGGGTTATTTTGGTCGAAAGAGTTCAAATATTGGGTCATATAGTCATATGAATCTGCCAAAACGTATATGATATGAAGCGAAAATAATATCAAAGAAATAGCTTTTAAGGCAAAAGTTTTAATATTATATATATATATAGGAAAAGGCCTTCGTCCTTCATGGGAGGACGGTTACCGTCCTCCAACTTTTTACGTGGAGCTTCATGTGGCACCCAAAACACTTTTCGGGTGCCACGTGGACCTTGGGTGCATTGCTTAGATTATTTTTGAAAAAAATAATAATTAAAAACTCATCTCCATCATGTATATTTTGAATCGTGAAATGTGGACCAATGAAAATTGTCAAACTTTGATTTGTGGGTTAAAAAAAAATTTTGAATTTTTTTTTTTTTAATATAGATCTAAATTGTCCACCTGTGCTCCACGTGGCACCCAAAAAGTGTTTTGGGTGTCATGTGGAGCTCCACATGGATCTTGGAGGACGGTCACCGTCCTCCATTGGAGGACCTAACCGGCTCCCATATATATATATATTGAAATATATACATATATACTATAATATTAGCTGGTTGGACCGAGAGGCAACGGATTGGGACCCTGGACCAATATGCCGATATGTATTGGCCTTAAAATCCGTGCTTATATATTCAATAAAGATTAGGAAAATTTGGGGGGATCACTCAGTTGGAGATTTTTCGCTTTTTTCCTCTGAAAAGTTGAGAAATTTCGTTACTAGGAGAGTAGCTGAGAATTGAAAGCTTCGGAGCGGGGACCGGCGTAATAGTCGCTGAATTGCTGGCTTCTTCAAAGCAACCTAAGTACTGAGAATCAAGAAGGATCAGCGACCCAATTACACCGTGCCCTTTTTCCTTTAACTGCATGTACCACCTAAAATAAATGTAGGGTACCGATATTCTTAACCAAATATTCGATAAGGGCAACCAAGGTTTTCCATTGTGAGAGCTTGAGTGTCTAAAATCAAATGATGGAGATCATTTTTCGTTCAATCTTTCACACAATAGACCTTGAGATCATGGCAGTCTACTAGATGGTTTGTTAGGTGTTGATTCCATGTGGCACGCATCTCCCAAAGTGACCTGAGAGCCTATATCATGATACACTCATGATCACTATCAATTTTGGGGATATGTGCCACGTGGAATTAATATATTAATGCCTAATTCCTAATAGGTGGGACATGATTTAGAGATCTATTGTATGATAGTCTGGGATGAAAAACTAATTCCATCATCCAAAGTCGTCACCCCATTGGAAAACCTTGGTTGTTGTTAAATATTATTTGGTTGCAAATAATGGTGCCCTTAAACGATGGAGAGGACAATTTAGTCATTTCCCATTTCGTTATTGCTGTTGGCTTATGACCCACCATTCTTGTTGGTTCCGAGTGATGATTAGGCTGGACCGTTGTTAGCTGCCTGGGGGGTTTGATTCTGAGTTACGATATCAAACGAAAAGAATCCCAAGCGCGCCGGCTGTTGTGGTCTCTCTCTCCAATTATATTGGTTGTCCATTCTATTATGGAATTCACGAAAATACCCTAACTTCCTTATGCCCTGGATTGTCATGGACAAGGCTATTTTTGTCCTTTTAGTTAAGCGTGCTGCTACTTGTATCGAAGTCCACTTTAACTTTATAGCATGCGGAATTGGGTAATTTGTAGAGCAGAAGAACTGCTTGCTTTGAGTGGATTCCAAGGCAGCAAAAGTCGGGACGGGGTTCAGAGCCACGAGGTATCTAAGTCTCTACCACATGGCGTGGTGGAGAAATGGTAGACAGGGTGCGTAGCGTGGTGTTTTAAGCTTTCTATCTAATAATGGCTGAGAGAGAGAGGATTGGAGGGCACTATAGAGTAAAATTGAACCAAATTTAGAGAAAGCTGTTAGAATTTAGCGACACTCGGTAGATAAAGAAAGTACACAACCAAAAGGAGCCGAACAAAAGTTGGTAAAGTTTGAGTACTTGGGTCATCCTCATCCACCACCACACTAATAAGGCACCTTTCAAAAAGACCTAAATTTTCAATGGCGTGCCATGACATGTGCACCACCCTTGGCTGACAGAGACAATGAGTAAGCGTCATGTCATGAGCACGTGATAAGCACGTGGTACACATGTTTAATTAAGACTGGTGTGATTCCCACACACTAACACTGAGGCTGCGTTTGAATTAGCTCTTTTGGGGCAAAGAGCAGTTCTTTCACTTTTTGGCTCTGATAGAGAACTATTTTTACATTTGATAACACAGTTTCTTGCCTCATTTGCTCTGACGGGGAGTTGTTTTAAGTGATAAAACTGCTTTATGCCTGCTCTATCTCAAAGCGAATTTTATCTGCTCTAACAGAGAGTAGACAAAGAATTGTTTCTATTCTTATAAAAACTAAGCCAAACACAACAGACACCTCACTCAAGCAAAGCAAAAATCTCATTTGGTAAAATTTTCCTCACACAATAGATCTTCATTCTTTAGATCATTGATCCACTATCATTTGGTAAGATTTTGATTTCAGATGGTACATATGCCCTTACGTGAAATCAACTTTTTATCATGTGATGGTAAGCACATACTCTACTCAGATCATCTATTATGTGGACGATTGATACAACAAAACAGACTCCATAACATGTTCAAAGCAGTCAATACCTTTTACTCTGCTTAAAGTGAAATTACTGTAACAAAAGGCAGTATGATAGTAACACCGGCCTTAATTAAGAACATTGGTAATGCCACACCCATTTTGGTACTACCACACCACTTACAGAAACAGAAAAATCAAAGGATTTAGATAATTTTTTGTCCTAATCTTCCACACAACAAATCTTGAGATTATAGACCTAACATCAGACAGTCAAATGTTGACTCCACCTAACATACATCCCAAAAAGTAAATATGAATCATTTTTATGATATGAGGAGATTGTCCACTTTTTGGGATGGTGATCGTCCGATGATAATAGGCACATAATATCAAAATCTAATGTAAAAGATTGGGCTAAAAATCGATCGCCATCATCTAATTTAAAGCAGTGAACACCCCACTTAATTAATGTGACTAAAATTTTCTCCATTGGAGTGAGAAAAAGGAGTGGAGTGGAGACTGTTGAGTGGCGTTGGTGGGCTCATCACTCATCACTCATAACTATTTACTCGAAAACAGCTCATCAATGTTTTCAAGTAATGTTCGATTCATCCGTATATTTTTTGTTTGGTGCATTTATATGCGACATAAATAAATAATTAACGTTCTCTAGTATGGCGTAATTGCGTGCAGCTGGAAAGCAATATGGCATGGCTATAGGACGAGCACTTACTACCATTTTCTTGCCAGTGGCCACTGTAGTAGTTGAGCCAATGAATCAATTATAGGAGTTGCCTACTCCTCATCGTACTTTGAAAAGTCTCCGGTTTCCTTCAAAAGTTTCTTTTTCACCCCATTAAATTTCCAATTAATTACCATTTTTTTATTTGCTTTTTTCTTTTCGATTAATTAAAGAAGTTAGTGTTGACTAAATAAATTACAAATGATAACATATATACTTCATGATAATCTTTATCTTGTTTAACTTTTATAATTTTGATTAGGGTAAAAAAGCTTGGTACCAAGGATCCATCATTAGTTTGTTGCCACGTGACACTCAATTACACGATTGAGTGTCATATGAAGGAGCAGCACTACTGTGAGAAAAAAAATTAAAATAACCCTATAAATTCCTGTAGTTAACATAGTTAATTATATGAAAAATGAGATACCCATGTTATTAACTAGTAGAAAAATCAGCAAGAATCAAGTCATGACATTGGGGAGGGGTATTTTCAATCTAGACCTCATTACATTCATGATAACAATTAAGCTTTGCTAATTTATCCGCTACACTATATGCAGATCTACAAACAAGCGCTGCTTTATGTGGCACTTGATCATAAGATTGAGTGTCATATGGTAGCAAACTAATATAAGATTAAGTAAGTTAATGGGTCATTACCTTTATCCTTTTGATAATTATGATTGATGTTGTTAAACATGTTGAGTACTGTTGAGTTAATGTTTAATTTTTATGCATGTGATATTTGATTAGACATTGTCTTTTAGAAAGTAAAACTTACTTTTGTTGAATATAATTAATGGCTTAGGTCATTATGTGCATACGGCTTTCTGAATTAGTGACTTGTGGCTATATATAAATTTTAGATGTTTAATATGCTTCCCATTTATTTTCTACATGTATAACACTTATGCGAGAACATCTTTCGACTCTTTTCGATTTTATTGAATTTTTTCAACCTTTTCCCAATTCTCTATTCATTCCCGACTTGTAGACTTGTTGGTATGATTATGGCCTCGTTATTCTCCTGTGTAACTCTGTGTTGGATATTTTAAAGGTTTTAAAAAATAAACTTTTGAAATTGGGATTTGTCACACATCGTGTAAACTCTTTTTTGGGTTTGGCTTATATATCTTTGTCTTGGCTCAAGGCTTGTAGCCTTCACCCAGGGGACACCAAATTTTGTAGCTTTCACCGCCATGCAACCCATCATACATCACGCTACCGAGCCGAGCCGGGCCGGTCGGGTCGGCACGTAATGCGATGGCGTGCGATACGGTAATTTAATTAAACTTTTGAATAAGTGTCTAACCGCCCATTTGAAATCCGTCTTATCCGACCGTTCAGTTATATGCTACGGATATGTCCGTTCGGTTACACTTGTTTACGGATATGTCCGTTCGATTACACCTATTTTATCTATAAAAGGGCCCCAAGACCCCTCATTTGATACACTGCATATTTTCGCAAATTTCTTTAAGCTTTCTCCTTCTCAGAGTTCCGCTTTAGTTTTGGTCAGTTGCGTGATCGATTCACCAAATCGATCACTGGAATACGCCAGTTCATTGTATCCTGGAACCGATTTGCCGGTAACCTATTGGTGACCACTAGATCGTAGTGGCAGGGGCAAATCTCGGTTTAAAGACAACGATATCGGATCCAGATATTTTAATTTCGATCTTTATCTTCTTCTGCAACCCGAACCTATTGTTCTAACAATTTTAAACCGAGATTTATGGCTCATATTCTGTCCTCCACTTCTGCTCTAGTGAATGATAAGATTCATCCAACGCCGCCTAACAACATCCACAAGTTAGACAGTTTTGATGGTTCGAATTTCAAACGGTGGCAACAGAAATTACATTTTCTGTTAACCACACTAAAAGTTGTATACGTTATTACAACTCCGTGTCTGACTATCACCGAATCATCCACCCTCGCTGAAGGCCGTAAAAAGCAGAAATGGGACGATGACGACTACACTTGCAAAGGCTACATTTTGAATGCACTGTCGGATTCTTTGTTCGACGTCCACCGCTCTTACGATACTTCGAAGGAACTCTGGGATGCACTCGAGAAGAAATACAAAACTGAAGATGCAGGGTATAATTCTTATATTATCAGTCAGTTTTTTAATTTTACGATGGTTGATGATAAACTTATTCTTAGCCAAGTTCATGATTTTTAAGTTATTATTAATTATATGGTTGCTAATGGTTCTCATTTCGATGAGGATTTTCTGGTTGGTGCGGTAATCGCCAAGTTGCCTCCATCATGGAAAGATTACCGAAAAATCCTTAAGCGTAATAATGAGAAGATTTCTATGAAAGATCTTCTCCTTCATTTACGTATTGAGGAAGAATCCCGAGTTAGGGACAAAACAGAAGATCACATTGATATGACATCAAAAGCACACTTGGTTGAGTCTAAGGACCGTCCAAGAAGAGGAAGAGAGGATATTCTCATTCTAAGGAGAATAAGAAATTCGCCAAGGAGAATAAGACCATGGTATCGAAGAATGGTGGTTGCTATCACTATGGGAAACCCGGACATTTCAAACGGGATTGTCGCCTCTTCAAGAAGTTGAAGAATCAAGCGAATGCAGTGGAAGTGAAAAACAATTTCGTAGCCGTTCTTCGGGAAGTCAATCTGGTTGGTGACATCAATGAATGGTGGATCGACACTGGTGCCACAAAACATGTGTGTAATAATTGTGACATGTTTGTGACTTATGATAAAGCTGATGATGATCAAGATCTCTTCATGGGAAACTCATCTACGGCAAAGATCATAGGACGTGGAAAAGTGAAATTAAATTTCACATCCGGAAAAGTCGTTGCACTCACTGATGTGCTCCATGTACCCGATATCCGTAAGAATCTTGTTTTGGGTGGTTTATTGATTAAACATGATTTTAAACTTGTATTTGAATCAGATAAGTTTATCTTATCTAAAAATGGTGAATTTGTTGGAAAAGGATATGTCATGGGAGGCATGTTCAAACTCAATGTAACTGATCCCATCAATAAAATCTCATCTTCTTCTTACTTGGTCTCTGTTTCTAATTTATGGCATGATAGATTAGGACATATAAATTATAGGTCTATGAAATGTATGGGTAACTTAGATTTAATTCCAAAACATGAATCTTTTGCTAGTAGTGCTTGTAGTATATGTGCTAAGACTAAAATTACAAGAAAACATTTTCCTAGTGTTATTAGAAATTCATGTTTATTAGATTTAATACACAGTGATATTTGTGATTTAAATAATGTTCCTACTAGAGGAGGAAAACGATATTTTATTACTTTTATAGATGATTTTTCAAAAGATACTCATATATATTTATTAAATACTCAAAATGAGGCTTTTGAAAAATTTAAGGTTTATAAAGCTTTAATAGAAAATCAATTAAATAAAAGAATAAAAGTCATTAGATCTTATCGGAGTGGAGAATACATGTCAAATGAATTCTCCGATTTCTGTGAAATTCATGGAATTCGTCATGAGGTGACGGCTCCTTATACGCCACAACAAAACGGAGTTGCTGAGAGAAAAAATAGAACATTAGTAGAAATGACTAATGCATTATTAGTTAACGCTAATTCCGATAAAAATTTATGGGGTGCAGCTTTATTAACTGCTACTCATATTTTAAATAGAATTCAACATAAGAAAAGTTTAATTACACCTTATGAACTTTGGAAGAATCGAAAACCTAGTTTAGCCTATTTTAAAGTATGGGGGCGTAGGGCACTTGTTAGATTAGTAGATCCTAAAAGACCTAAGATAGGGATTAAATCTATTTAGTGTGCCTTTATTGGCTATGCACAAAATAGTAAAGCTTATAGATTTCTAGTTATGGAATCTAATGATAATATCGATAAAAATACTATAATAGAATCTAGAGATGCTATATTATATGAATCTAAGTTCACTACTCTAACTAATAAATTAAATATTAAAAGTAAATCTTATGAAGATGGAAAATCTTCTAAATCTAAAGAAGTTATTGAATCTTCAAGTGATAAAGAGGTCATCATTGAACCTCGACGAAGTAAACGTCAACGATTTGAAACTAGTCTTTCAAAAGACTATTATATCTATTTGATTGAAGGAAATAGGACCAAAAGTACTAAGAAACATTTGTGTCTAAATGTAGACGATGATCCTATCACTTTTAACGACGCAATGAAATCTAGAGATAATATTTTTTGGAAAGAAGCTATCAATGATGAAATTGATTCAATAATGGGAAACAAAACATGGAAATTAGTAAACTTACCAGAAGGATCTAAACCCATAGGATGTAGATGGATATTTAAAAAAAAACTTAGAACAGATGGAACTATAGAAAAATTTAAGGCACGATTGCTTGCCAAAGGATATAGACAAAAGGAAGGTGTTGATTATTTTGACACCTACGCACCCGTTGCTAGAATTTCGACTATAAGACTTCTAATTGCCTTAGCTTCTATACATAAGTTACAAATCCATCAAATGGATGTTAAAACCGTTTTTTTAAATGGCGATTTAAAAGAAGAGGTCTATATGGAACAACCAGAAGGATTTATTCTACCTGGACAAGAAAAGAAAGTCTGTAAACTTATTAAATCTCTATATGGGCTCAAACAAGCACCAAAACAGTGGCATGAAAAGTTTGATAATACTATTACCAATTTTGGATTCAAAACTAATGAAGCCGACAAATGTATGTATTATAAATTTTCTCATAATAATGGTGTTATTATATGTCTTTATGTAGATGATTTACTTATTTTTGGAACTAATTTAGAAGTTATTTTACAAACTAAAAACTTCTTAAGTTCATCTTTTAACATGAAAGACATGGGTCAGGCAGATGTAATTTTGGGAATCAAAATTATAAGAAATGAAAATACATTAACTTTGACTCAATCTCATTATGTTGAAAAGATTTTGAAAATATTTAATTATTTTAATTTGAAATTTGCCAATACACCTTTAGATATTAATCTTAAATTGACTAAAAATGATGGACGATGTGTGCAACAGTTAGAATATGCAAGGGTTATTGGTAGCCTTATGTATGCAATGCATTGTACACTAATGGACATCGCATTTGCATAAGTAAGTTAAGTAGATTTACAAGTAACCCTAGTTCTCATTCATTGGAATGCTATTTCGCATGTTTTAGATATTTAAAGGGTACTATTAATTATGATTTAAAATTTTCCGATATCCTCACGCTTTTAGAAGGATATAGCGATGCAAGTTGGATATCCGTTCGTAAGAATCAAAGTCTACAAGTGGATGGATATTCACTTTTGGAGGTGCTGCGATCTCATGGGGATCAAAGAAGCAGACTTGCATCACACATTCCACTATGGAATCAGAATTTATTGCCTTAGCGGCAAGTGGAAAAGAAGCAGAATGGTTACAAAATTTACTACTAGAAATTCCAATTATGATTAAACCATTTCCACCTTTCTCTATACATTGTGATAGTGAAGCAACACTATCAAAGGCTTATAGTCAAACGTATAATGGAAAAAATAGACGCTTTGGTCTAAGACATAGCTATGTAAAACAATTACTTAGAGATGGAGTAATCTAAGTAATTGGGGTCGTCTCATAAAACTCGCGGATCCGCTTACTAAAAGCCTCATGATAGATGGGATTAATAAAACTTCAATCGGATGGGTTTAAAGCCATTAAACCTAAAACCACTTATGATGGGGAACCCTACCTAATATTTGTTTAATCAATGTTTAGGTTCAAAGGAAAATAAGTCAGAACTGGCTGTAAAGGACACTACATTGATGAGAAATATATCTCATATACATCCTGTGAAGGGTAGTGTTTCAATTGTAATGGATAAGGGAGGTAGAGCATTGCTCTAAATTCTATAACACTATGTGTTGAGATGTTAAAGCATAGGACATCTCTTATAGTCCGCCTACATAAGTGTGAAGGTGGAGCCGCTTTCAATGAGACTTGGCTTTATCTCATAAACACTTACGAAAACCAGGGTACTAGCATAAGGCCTAAATGTGCTAACCTTTTATTGAACACCAAAATATGTGAAATATGTGTGTGAAATAATTCCGATTTGTCATATAAGATCGTTAGTTCAAGACTTAGTTTCACTAAAAATCTTGATAAATTTTGAATTATTTTCACTAAAGTGAAAATTTAAGTCTGTAAGACATTTTCATTTATGCACATTTTCTAGCGTTGCTCTATTTCAAATCTTTAAAATAGTGGGGGATTGTTTATTTTTTTTAATAAAAATTTTTAATTTTATTTTAAATCTTTAAAATAGTGGGGGATTGTTGGATATTTTAAAGGTTTTAAAAAATAAGCTTTTGAAATTGGGATTTGTCCCACATCGTGTAAACTCTTTTTTGGGTTTGGCTTATATATCTTTGTCTTGGCTCAAGGCTTGTAGCCTTCACCCAGGGGGCACCGAATTTTGTAGCTTCCACCGCCATGCAACCCATCAGTCACACGCCACCGAAATGCCGGTCGTCGGGACGGGCACGCAATGCGGTAATGCGGGCGTGGCGACACTAATTTAATTAAACTTTTGAATAAGTGTCTAACCGCCCATTTGAAATCCGTCTTATCCGACCGTTCAGTTATATGCTACGGATATGTCCGTTCGGTTACACTTGTTTTACGGATATGTCCGTTCGATTACACCTATTTTATCTATAAAAGGGCCCCAAGACCCCTCATTTGATACACTGCATATTTTCGCAAATTTCTTTAAGCTTTCTCCTTCTCAGAGTTCCTCTTTAGTTTTTTGGTGTTCTGGTTGCGTGATCAGATTCACCAAATCTGATCACACGGATACGCTGCAGGTTCGTTGTATCCTGGAACCGATTTGCCGATAACCTATTGGTGACCACTAGATCATAGTGATAGAGGCAAATCTCGGTTTAAAGACAACGATATTTAACGTGCCTCGAACTGGATTAGCGTATATTTTAATTCCTATCTTTATCTTCTTCTGCAACCCGAACCTATTGTTCTAACACTCTGGTCTTATAATTTGTTTATAAAACTCACATATGATTGCATAATTGCACTGAGTTGCACCTAATTCAACAATAAACTTTAGAAGTCTTAGGCTGTGTATGGCATAGCTCTTTATTAGCTCATGTCACATTAGAGTTTACCTGCTTTAATTGATTCTCATTCTCGTTTATAATTCCATGCAAAGGAGGATTTACTTGTTCTAGCAGTAACCTCTCTACTCTCTACTAACTCCCTATCACAACAAATAAAATCTGTTCCAGCAATGAGTGAGTAGAGAGGAGGGTTGAACTGCTGAACAGATAAATCTTGTATAAAATATTTCTATGTAAGGAGTTATTAAAGAGAAGGGGTACCTGCTAAAGCAGGTAACAAAATGTTAGTATAGAAGATGATGCTAAAGCCGGTGAACTCTGCTATAGCAGGGTCTAACAGAGAGCTATCCCATACACAACCTTAATGGCAGGCCAACATGTAGATGGGACTGAACTGAAAATTCATGCTTGTCATAGGTTTCTAATCAACCTATGTGAAGCACTAGGAAAGCAGAGTACGTAGGCGAAAGACCCTCAATCTCTACCCACCAATTGGTGCATGCATTTATCGATCATAATCATCCAATCAAACATTGATTAATATGTTCTATATATCTTATGGATGATATACATATAAGTATCTTTAAATCTACCCACCAAATCTTTGAGTTCACCCACGCTAAAACACAGTGACTATATTGAATCAAACGATGTAGATTGTTTATCCTCCCAATCTTTCACACGATGGATCTTGAGATCATGGACGTACCATCAGACGGTTAGCGTTTCATTTCACGTGGCACACATCTAAGAAAAGTGACCTTAACATCACGTGCACGCTCAATATTGATATTAAGGTCACTTTTTTAGGCTTCTACCGCTTGAAATGAAAAATCGATTATCTGATGGTACGCCTATGATCACAAGATCCATCATGTGAAAGATGGGACAATAAACAATCTCCATCGTCTGATTCAATGTCGTTAATGTGTTTTAACATAGGTGAACTCAAAGATTTGGTGAGTGGATTTAATATATATATATATATATATATATATATATATATATATATATATGAGGTCGGAACGCTACCTATGAGGAAGCATTTTGGCACTACCATGAGCCCGTTGGATGACACGTGACACTAAATCTACTGTTCGGATGGATGGGAATTTCAGAAAGATCGATGAGGTACCGCCCAAAAAATTTGAGCAAAATCCAATACTTATCCACCATAAAGAATGTGGTCAAACTTGGGAAAATAATCAATGCACTTGGATAGGTGAGCACTACCCTATGTTTGACCCATGATTTCACTACAAAAAATAAGACTATTAGTGGGAGCCAAAAACTGCTGCTATTAATAGAAAAATTGTCGCTAATACTCTTGCTGCTAATAATCGTAATAGCCTTTAATAGTTTTTTTGTTAATAGTGTCAGTTTTTTACAACAAAAAACTGCCACTAATGGTCTTATTTTTTGTAGTGTTTGTAGGGCAAAAAAGTTATAAAAGGAAATTTTTTTTTTAATTATTTTATAAATCATGTGCCGCATGGGTCTATTATACATAATGGTTGTTACTTTGTTGATCACATACCACATGGCATGTGATCTAACCCACGTGGGTAGCACTTGGGCGCAACCTTATATATATATATATATATATATATATATATATATATATATATATATATATATATACCTATACTTTTCTCAAATTATCGACCCATCAATAATATCTATAAACGAATTGGATCAGCTTACACAAGAGGGCCCTAGAATAGCACCATCTTTAGACAATTTATCAACAAGACCATTAGCACTCCTTGGTACATGATGGAAGACTACAAATTTGTTGGCAATTGCGGACAATATAGAATGAACAAAACGCGTGTATCTCCACGGACATAAAGAGGTGCCTTGGATCCACCTAATGACCCACTGAGAGTCACCTTCAATTAAATAATTGCTGGCGTCCATTGCCATCAGAATAGGGAAACCATATGCGGTTGTCGTTAATTCAGCCTTATTGTTGGTGCAAATATCAAAGAACAAACTGAAGGTTTCTAAGATGATTCACTTTGAATTCGAGATGAAACCACCAGCACCAACTCTGCTAGGATTGCCTAGAGAACATTCATCAAAATTCAATTTCAAGAAACCCGAAAGAACAGCCGACCATGATGAGGATTTGAGTGATTTCTTGGGGCCAGAAAGCGGACAACATTTCCCCTCAAAAATTCTCTTTGTGTTGTTGCACATAGTTTAAAAGTCCTATGTTTGAGATCTTGCCATGTTGAACATCATCCAAGGCATCAAATTTGAAGGGCATAATGTAAAGATTCATGCTGCCAAAGATTGTCTCTATCATTTGATCCTAGACCGGGAAAGCCCATCATCTAATTTAATGGTTGATTGAGGTAAATCAAATGACAGATTTTTTTTATGTGCATCCTTAATATTAAAGATCTTTAAATAATGACTGTCAAATACCAAATTTCTTTTAAAATCATGTATAATTGTACAAATCTTGTGATATTTGAATTGGAAGATACCGAGGGAGCCAATTTTCTAATAATAATGGGACAATACTAACCCCACTCTTATCATGATATAAATCTAGATATATGGACATCACTCATAAAGGTTTATTGTATTATATAATGGGACCCATGCATGCACATTATACATTGTTGTTTTCACATGGGCTGTCATCATTGGTGGGGAAAGTGGGATCATCAATGGTACTATAGTCTGTATAAGGCATCGCTCTTTGTTAGCTCCTACCATAGTAGAGTTCACCTGCTTTAGTAGGTTCTCATCCTTTTTGCTAACATCCCACCACCTATGTTAGCAGATGCCCCATTTTCCTTGATAACTCCTTGCATGACAAAATTTTATTTAGGATTTATATGTTCAGTAGTTTTGCCCTCCTCTCTACTCACTCTTGGCCATAGCAGATTTTATTTGCTCTGATAGGGAATTAGTAGAGAGCAGAGAGGTTGCTGCTAGAGCAGGTAAACCCTCCTTTATAGGGAGTTGAAAAAGAGACTGAGAACCAACTAAAATAGGTGAACTCTGCTATGCCAAGGGCTAGAAAAGAGCTATGTCATAAGCAGCCATAGTCACCAAATTCACAGTTTTAAGGTTTTACGAATTAATCATAAATTCTTCCCAATTTTTAAAATATTAAAAAAAAAAAAATACGAACTTCTTGATTTTTTAACAAAAACGTGGTTATTAATATTTTTAAATTTGTATACTTTGCAATCCTATTTTTTGAAAAAAAAATTCTTGAAATTATCAAATTTTACCAGATTTTTTCAAATTTTAACCTTGCAAAATTACTGTCAAACCCTGACTTGGTGACTATTATGGTAGAAGGGACCAACCCCTAAGAAACCTTCTAGGATGGATCTCCATACAAGTGGCACCACTTGTCGTTAATCTTAGATCAATCCAAGTACTCAACGTATAGCCATCATCTATATTACGCACGGTCGAAAAATCATCCCAATGGAAGGATTTTTACAATAAAATTAGAGGGCTTACAATCCATTGAAAGATTGGAGCAACTATCTATATTAAAGCGCATCAATCAAATAGTGCAGTACCCTATAGGATTAGTGAAGGCACTTAGGTCTGAAACCCCTTGAAACCAATTGATTGCTTAGAATCAAATGATGGAGATCATTTTTTTCTCCAATCTTTCACACAATGGATCTTGAGACCATGGTTCTAAAATTATGTTTGACGGTGATGTGTGTCATTTGATTTTAGGGCCATCTTCTTGGAATCCATGTCATGTGGAATCAAAAGCTGGCCATCTAATAGTGCACTCATAGTCTTAAGATCCTTTGTCCGGAAACTTGGGTGAAAAATAATTTTCACCATCTAAGTCCAAGCAGTCAATGAGTTTCAAGGGTTTTCTAATGTAGGGCCTTTCAATAAATCTGTAAGCACAAACAGTAGTACACTTAGATATAGATGAACTGCTACAACACTTGTGCCTTGTAACTTAATAATAGGATTCTAAGGAACCTACTGACCAAGTATCCCCTAGTAGAAGCCCGAGTAGCCTTCATATGTGAAGTGGACCTACAAATCATGGGTCAAAATTTCGTCTGATACCGATACGTATCGGTATTGGATCAGGACGATATGGTACATTCAAATGACGTATCGTCCATTTTACATACAAATGCTCGGACGATATATTCAATATATTGTCCGATAAGTTACTTCTAATACGTATCGTTCGATACGTATCGATTTGAAGCTCGGACGATACGTATGAGATACCCGAGATTTTGACCCTTGCTCCAAATGCATACTTCTAAGGCGTGGAGATCTGGAAATGTCTCTTTTTATCCATGGCATATAGTTTGTGAGGGTGGGGCACCTAAAATCAAAATTTCCCCATGAAATTAGTTTCCTATGAATCAGGTAAAAAGTTTACCAGTATGGATTTTACAATTCACATATGATAAAAAATTGTGCTCGTCCCAATGTTTGTTCGTACAGGCAGACTCAGAGGTCAGATGCATGACCATCTAATAAATGTTAGAGTGGAGTACAAATCTTGGCTCACAAGAGAGGTAAAAGAAATCAGCAAGTTACCTCCACAATTTCACCTACGCAATGTTTACCTGATTTGCTCCGTTTGCATTCGGGTTCATAATTCGTAATTTGCTAAATCTAAGCGAACTCGATTAGAAAGGGGTAAGATGCGTTTCAGTAGATGACAAAAAACTATAAAAAAATTGTTTGTAAATTTATATTTAGCTGTTAGTAATGTATAAATATTTCATATTTATTATATATAATTAGATTAAAAAAAATGCAAAAGCAACAAATAAGAGTTTTGGTAGTGCATGCATGTGGGCTTTTATTTAAAAGGATCAAGTTTGAATCTCCTTGTTGGCCTTGTTGGCCTTTTATTCAGTAGGCGAGTTCGTCTATTTTCACATAACCAGAACCGGTTTCGCAATTTGGCGGGTAGCCCTGATTTCACTTAACCATGGCCGGTCATGGGGCAAGGCCCATCTGGCGGCCGCCTTGAGCCTCCAAATTTTTGGGGTCTCGTATTCTGATAAGTCTTTATGGGCAATTAGTTAATATAATTTTTAATGTATTAAAATAGTAAATTTGGTCAATAGGTTAGTTGGTTAAGCTACTTGTATTATTTTACTTTGTGCCCAATAGGTTATGAGTACAATTCTTACCATGCCCCATATTTGCATATCTTTTATGAGTAGGATTGAGTCTCTACCGACTCGGTCCTCGTCATGGGTCGGGTAATTTGTCTCACTAGGTCGGCCGGCCAATAGATTCTCTAGCCCCATTTTAATTGGTTGGGATTTGTTTGATCAGATCTTTTATATATATACAATTTTTTCTTTTTAAATGACCCAATTTAAAACAAAGATCTCGTGCTCGGTACAGCTCATTTGTTCTCAAATGACCTATCAATTTGGATCTATTTGACGAGAGCTATCCAATCACCCTATTTATGGAATACTTTTGTGACTATTAAAGTGCTAAAAAAATGGCGGGAGAGATTCAATGACATTTAAAGGGATAAAAAATGATACAGTGGTATTAGTTGGGTTATTCGACCGATGGAGTATGTTCTACTATTTATTAAAAAAATATATATTACTATTTTATTTTTTTTGGATTAAAATGAAGGAAGGTCCTATTTCATGAACTCGCCTTGGGCCTCCAAAACTTGAGGGCTGGCCCCGCCCCTAACCACCAAACTAGCATTTGCACATTCTAGCCAAGTAATCAGAGCATTGGTTCATCTCTCATTTGTTTGGAGGCTTGGATCTAATATTCGTGAAATATTTTGAATTAACATGCCTTATTTCCTCTACCAACCTTCTACATTTCCAGGGAATGAGATCACATTGTTAACTGAATTCATCGCAATGAGTCCCATCAAAATAAAAAGAAATAGAAAAAATAAAACTCATAGCAATGAGGGAGTCTGAATCTAGTAGTCGGAAAGGGAGGTGTCTTAGTTCTATTTGATGGCCTATGGATCAAAATATTGGACGAAATCGATATGTATCGTCTAATACGTATTGGTTTCAAGAGTGCCTGAGACGATAAATACAGTATTTATTAGGCACCTCAAAAATAGTCAATTTATAGTCCGATACGGATAAGATATCGCATCTAACAGACAATAATTTCAAATAAAATTTAATAACGAACGTCCGTGACTTCAGAACGGACATCCGCCGAAATAAAAAAATTGTATCATGCCGATACACCGGTACGTATCGTCCAGGTCCTCTGGACGATACGTCTCAGATTTTCGAGATTTTGATCTATGGCTAGCCCTATAAAACTGTGAATGTGAGGTTCTGTCTCAATTCCTAAAAATGCCTCAATAATCAACCTTTCCAGGTGTAAGTGACTCATTAGTATTAAGTTTTATATACCCATTAGTGTAACAACCTGACCCATTTTGACTATTTTAACAGTGTTAGATGATGTAACACAGTATGCATGGTGTTAATGCTCTACACCGAAACCCACCATCTTTTTAGAAATCTCTATAAATTCACACAACTCACTTTTTCACTCTTTTATTTTTAAGAAACTCTAGCCTCTCTCACCATCTTCTTCTAAGAAACTCTAGTTCTTTTAATTCCTCTTTCCCAAAACTTTCTAGCCTCTTCCCTCAAATCTCCCGTTCGACCACCAACAAGATCGAAGGACGAAGAATGAGAAGAAAGTTTGGACGAACCGACGCTTTGGGCACTGATGAGTAGTGAAATATGATGATATTTCACCCCTAGATACCTACGTTTAGCTCTCCGATGAAGGCTATCTGATAAGAATTATTAGATTTGAAGTGTTTCAGGTAAATACAAGCCAAGTGCAGAAAACAGTCCAAGAATTCTGAAAATAATGTCAAACCACTACAACTTTGGGTCATCGAGAACTTGATGCGACTTGCAGCTCAATTTGGACCTTCAAGACGGCCGAATTATGAAATTGTCAAACACAAAAGTTGTAGAGTTTTCTGTCAACTTTCCAACGGCATAAGAATCGCCTCAATCCGAGTTTGGGACAAAAAGTTATGGCCAAAATATCGAAGCAGTGTCTGATGCAAAGTTCGGCGGGAATTCACGAAAATCTGGGAGGTCGATTAATCGACCCTAAATTTTCGAGTTGGAACACCTCTGCGGCTGGGAAACTTCGGCTCTATTTAAAACGGATCGAACACTTCGAGAAAAAGGAATTAGAGATAGATAATTAGACAGTTAGTTTTGGCTTTTCTTTTTTTAGAGTTTTTGGAGAGAATTTTTTAGAAGATTATTATTCATTATTATTATTTTTGGTTTTAGACTCCTCTTGGCATCTTTTCAAGAGTTCTTCTTTCTCCTTCTTCTAAGGTTCCATCTGGGTAGATTGTACCTAGGATTTGCTTTATTTTTTCTTTACGTTCATGAAAGCATAGATTGTATTTAGGAAAAGGCATTGTAAACAAAGATCTTTGGGAGAAATGAAAAGAGGAATGACTTTGAATGAACAAGGAGATCACACACCAAAGATGAGCGGCTAAATCAGTTGATCGGGAAAGATGCTATCTCCAGATAAGTACTCATATTTATGATTAATACCATAGTCGATTTATTGTCATCATGGAATCGTTTTGCTAAAAGTTTGTGTTATTGAAAATATATTGAATGCTTGTTATGATCATTGATGGCGCGTATCAACGGCTATAATAGCTAGATCTGAACCTGCAGACTGATCTAGACTGCAGAGCGATTATGTGTTTACTGTTGTGATTTAAACATCATGAGATACGCTATGCTTCTTACATGACTCATATCGCGATGATAGGCTGAGTCATTGTTTTTAGATAGGGTATGCCGGATTGATGATCATATTTTATTTCGAATCATTTTTATAGATGAATGATGGTGTAAATGATGCTTTAATGAAACTGTGAGTTTTAATGGTAGAAAAGGGGTACAAATCTGGGGTAGCATATTCCTTGATCTCATTTAATTATTATTTTAGATTCATCGGTAATTCGTTGTTTAGATTAATTTATTTTTCTGCATTTAGGAAAAGTATGATAAATTTTGGTAAAATTGAATCTGCCCTTTGGTACTTCCTTAGGGACGTTTTTAAATCTCTGAAAGAATTAATTAAAATTCACATTTCCCTGTCGGTTCGACACCTTTGTTCTTGTCATACTGCAATAGATCTTGTGCACTTGCAAGGGTTACACTTAAAATCGATCAAGCACCGATCTCTTCAATCCGAACCAACACAAGATCAACTGTTCACACTTCAATAAGTGAGTATCCATTAATCCTCTCTATTCTTCTCAGATCCCGTTTCATAGGCCGCATTCGATCGCGCATCGACGAATTTAAAACTAATTAAACTATAATATCTTATAAATCCGATATATCTAAATAATTAATAATTTACTCTTCTATTAAAACTGTGAATCTATATTCTTGTTTTATTTAAAACTAATTAAACATTAATATTTTATAAGTCTGATATATCTGCGTAGTTAGTAATTTACCTTTTCATTAAAACTGTGAATCTATATTCTTGTTTTATTTAAAACTAATTAACCCTAATATCTTGTAAATCTGATATACCTGCATAGTTAATAATTTATCCTTCTATTAAAATTGTGAATTTATATTCTTATTTTATTTAAAACTAATTAAACTCCAATATCTTATAAATCTGATATATCTGTATAGTTAGTAATTTATCCTTCTATTAAATTGTAAATCTATATTCTTATTTTATTCTTTAAAATCATTCCTTGGTTTGACTACTGGTTAAACGGTGCCGAAAATTAGGAGAGAGGTCTAACCCTACCTAAGCCTTAATTTCTATGGAGGGACCAACTCCAAATCGAATAGATATGACTCTAACAGGTTGAGATCCGTACCAAACGGACATCCATAGTGTCAGCAATGTTGTAGACTCGAATTTCATACCCAATTTGAGGTCTAGGATCCCGAAATATCGTTACCTTTTAACGGAGTATCAAATACTCTACTCCTAATGTATTGTGCCCAAAAATTCCTATTGAATGTCAATTTTAAAATATGATTTTCGATCGATGGTCATGATAAATCTACAAGCTTAGAATCGCGATATCTTTTATTTATTCATTTACAGTATATTATATATCTATTTTTATCACCTCATCGAGATCTTCATGATGTCATGGAAATTTTAGGATTTCGATGTCATCTTTAAAGTTAAACTTGAACCTTTCATATTTGTCGATTACATGTACACTCTGCACCTATTTTATAATTGTATTGATATACTATATATATATATAAGGTAGTTTATAAATTTAATTTATTCATCAGGTAAGATAAGATTATATTTCTATCATTGTTACGTTATACGTTTTACAAATATGCTAAGTCATGTACGCGAGCGTGTGAGATCATGCCTACGCTTGGGCATGGTGATTCGCTGAGATGATATCGAAGGAGGGCTCACACCGTATTCACATGCCTTATAACTCAGGATAGTATGACACACCATGACGAGTGATGTGAGTGCGAATTCAGTGTAACCTCGTATACAATACCATATATGGTGACTCTATAACCCTGAGCTTTAAATATACTCGACCTTTAAGTTTTCATCCTGGTGGAGTTCCTTTCATGGTCACATGGAACTCGGAATGTAAGCATCCATGTACGGATGTAATACTTCTTTGTGAGTATGGGTTGCAACACGAAGTATATCAAGGTAACTACAGAACCCGTCCCTTAAAATACGTGGTTTAGTGAAACTTATCGCATAATGACTCACTCTAAATTCAGGTTATATGAAATTGATAAGAAAGAATATGTATGATAAAATAAGATATATATAAGACATCGCTGTGTAGGCCAGCATAAGACTAAAAATTTAAATCTCTACGTGTCGTTCCTTACATAGTCACCGTAAGGATTCCAACATCTACAGTCAAGATGGGTCTCTTAGAAGACAACATGAGATATGTTATGATGTGCGTTATTCTCACCTTTAAAGATGCGTACATTTATGGGCCGCTCTTGAGACTAGATGAGGTGTATGATATGATATGTTATCTTATAATATGATATGGAGGATGATATATTATAGCGATATTCTATTATAGTGACCCTCACATGGTAAGCTCGAATGACTTTGGCATGTGTCATATTAAGAATATAAGTAAGTATGTACGCTCATGCGATATATGTCGTAATATGATAAGTTACATTTATAAGGTATGGTGATGTACGTTAAAATTAGAGTGTGTTTAAATCATGGTCTTACATGAATGTTAAGATATGAGTTTGATGATACACAGGATTTTGAAATTTTTTTATTTCTTATATACTGTCATACTATTATTATCACTCACGATATACACCCACAATGCACCTGCGTAATGTAGGGTAGGTTGGTGGTATATCCATTGAGTTATACGTTGTTTAACAATTTAACCCTCGTAGTATTTATTCTTTTCAAGTGATTTTATCAACGGAATGAATGCCGATTATTCGGATCATGCAGACGCTGATTTTGTTGATCCTATGAACGTTGAGTACTAGGAGCCTTGGGAGGGCAACACTACAGGATACCAGAAGGATCTCGGTACTGATTATGACCCTTATGCTGATTGTTGATATTATAGGTTTAGTTTTGAGATTATGATTTGTTGTCTAGACAGTTTTTTCATACAATGATTGTTCATTTATAGCCTCGTACTTTTTATTTATAGTTGATCTTTATTTCTTAATTGATTAGTAAACATTTCATGAATTTTATTGTATTTTATTTAATCTGTTTGACTGCCCTAATATTTCATTCTTTTATTATTGGATTCACAAGTTTTGTGAAACCATATTATTATGAGAACTCTGATTATGTACATGTCCGTTTAACATATCTGGGATGCGTGTGAGTTATAACACAGAATTCTAGGCCTTCGGGATATGGTAGAATTTCGAACCATGACACATAGTAGGACCAAAGCGCGTAGCTAGGTAGGACATTTTAGGGGGTCTACCCTAATATAAATCATGGTATTAAATATCGGTCAATACCGATATGTATTGATTTTTTGGCAAACTTATCAACTATACGTATCGAGTATCCGATTGGGTATCGGTATCGGCAACGTCGACCGATATGGGCCCGTATCGGCCCATACGTATCGGATATTGGCTGATAGCTGTATTTTCCTCTCTTTTTTTTAAATGGGCCGATCCGTATTAGCCGATGGTCCTTCACGGACCAATACCCCATACCGATTTTGTTGCCTTGATATGAATTTAAAAAAATTGTATAGTAGGCTTTTTATGCAAGTTGCTTTCATATGTATGCTGGTGTGTTATTTTTAATTGTAATATTTTACTCGCAAGTGCATGAATCGGATTGTATATAGTGGGTGCGGAGTACGAGATCGTTTTCACGAGGACTAATTTTGAAAATTCTAAAAAGACAAAACAGTAATTCAAGAAACCTATGAAGATCTAACAATATTCTACCAGTCTTATGATTTAAGCGGTTTGATGAGATGATAATTACTGACTACAAACTAAATTTTAACTGATAATTCAAAAATAAAGATAAAGATGAAGATACTAAATCCTCCCATCTTTGGTCCGTTCTTCCCTTAATATAAATCTACGGATTAAACTATGAGATATAGCATTGAAGAAAAATACGTTTTATGGAAGATAAATGGTCAACACCCCAATAGGTTCCACGTTGCATCCCTGCAATCAGGACTTAGATGATTTTCATATATAGATCTGGGATCAAGGGCATGGCTCGGCACACTTGATCTCAGGTTCAAATAAAAATCATCCCAAAAGTGGGTGAAAATTCCAACAAAAATATCACCATAGATCTGAAATCAAGGGCATGACACTCGGCACACTCGATTTCAGATTAGGGAGTAATTAAGATAAAATAACCATTACAGATCCAAGATTCAGGGCATGGCTCGGCACACTCGATCCCGGATCATAATCGTAATTTTATCCATACGATGAAAGTAAAAAGACCATATAAAAATGATTGGGTAAAATTATCGTCACAGATCTGAGATCCCGGACATGGCTCGGCACACGCGATCCCGGTTAGTGGCGGGGATTTCATCCGTTCATAATAGCACAACAACCATAAAATAAGATCTCATATTTTAATCATAAATTTATATTATTAAAATTATATCCCTCGAATGGGAATCATTAGATCCTCATCCCTATGAATTTAGTCACACATATTGTAATTAAATGACATAAATAAATAAGGACGGGAAAATATCATAAATTTAATAAATTAAAAATACCTCAACTTCAAAAGAAATTACTTTGATCCAAAAGTACGATGATCTTCAGAAACGAAATTAATGCAGGAATAAACTTGAACAAAAATAATAAACTGAAGGAATGAGTACTGAAAATTAAAAGAACAAAGCTCTCAAAAAGGAATAAATAAAAATTCTCTATTTCTATGTCTAACTATGAAAAATAAAGACTAAAAATTAAAATTCTAATCTGCTATCTCTCTAATTCTTATTGATTCTCGAAGTGTTTGAGTCGCTTTAAATAGATTCCCGGTCGCAGAAGTCTCTCAACTCGACAATTTAGGGTAGATTAATCGACCGAATAGGGTCGATGCATCGACCCTACAAAAGAGGCTCAAATTCAGCTTTAAAGTGTCAGTTCCGTGTCTGACACTATTTTCTCCTCGATTAATCGACCAAAAGGGTCGATGCATCGAACTCCCAGAAATCTGTGAATTCCAGCCTACTTTTTGTATCAGATACTACTTCGGTATTTCGGCCATAACGTTCGGTCCTAAACTCAGATTGAGGTGATTCTTACGCCGTTGGAAATCTAACGAAAAGATCTACAACTTTTATGTTTTGACAATTTCATAATTCGGCTGTCTTGAAGGTCCAAATTTAGTCGCAAGTAGCACTAAGTTCTCAATGACTCAACATTGCAGTGTTTTGATATTATTTTCAGAATTCTTGGGCTGTTTTCCACACTTGGCTTGTATTTACCTGAAACACTTCAAATCTAATAATTCTCATCAGATAGCCTTCATCGGATAGCTAAATATAAGTATTTAGGGGTGAAATATCATTATATTTCAGTACTCATCACATGCCCCCAAATTTATGGTGTAATTCGTAAATCATAAAATTTCTTCCATCTTGTCATAATTTCTTTCATTTTATCATTGTTATTAATAAAAGAGGTGTTGTAAAACAACTATTAACATTTGTGGGTCATTACTTGCCCCACGATAAATAAAAAAATCCCTAGTTGCATCCATGATAGGACCCTCCCATCATACTTTAAGTCCTGTGAGCGGGTTTCTCATAATCAATCGTATTGATTAATGCCCCTTCCTCTCTTTGCACTTGAATTGATCTAGGAAAATCCAAACTACCATCAATCTCGATACATACCCTAGCATAATTATGAGATTTTTAACAATTTTTTTAAATTATAAGTATTTTTTAACAAAAAAAAAAGTGTTTTAAACACGTTTCCAACGTTTCACGAAAGAAACACATTTTAATGAGTTCTTTTCTTTTTTAAAAACATAGAGATTTTGGTAACTATGGTTGACCCCACCATTATTATGAGATTATCAAGATTGTGACAACCTTTGGCCATTGAAAATCTCAACTTCACAATTGCTCAAGAGCTCTAAAAGATGTGAAATTCAGCTTTTGACAGGATAAAAGGCTCTTCTTAAGCTAGAAAATCTTATTAGCGATGGTAAATGCAATCCATTAAAAACTAGTGATAGTTTGACAACCATTAGGGCTGAAAAGAGATAAATCTCCTCACCAAAATGGCAAAATCATAATACCATATGAGGCTAATTAATAAACATGTTACCACCAAATCCCACAAAAATTTAAACTAGTGCAAATTATTTGAGGCCTTGCTTGTTTGAATAGTCCCACATTGCATGTTGATTTGGAGGTCTTAGGCGATATATAATCTAGATACTCCTTACCTTATATTCCTTATCTTGCAAGCCGATTTTGTGAGGTTCAATTAGTCCCATGAAAATCTACATTGCTATATTTGGACGACTAATTTTGACATGATTGATGGGCTTTTGGAATTATTTAATAAGATTCTTAAAAATTGAAGGGGATTTTGACATCTGATCAGACCTTTGGATTGGGTCGGGCCAACCCAATCCAATATTTTATATCTAAAAATCATGGAAAGAGGTTTAATTGGGCCGGGTCGGGTGTTTATATCTAAAAATCATAGAAAATACATTTAATTGGGCCGGGTCGGGTTTTTAGGTCAGGTTGGGTCTGAATATATTCTATTTTGCCATTGGGCAGCAATTTTTTTGGCGCAGCCCGCCCTACACATTGGCAGCCCTGTGTATAGACGTAGTCAAAGTTAAAATATAACATTGAATGGCAGAATACAATGGTAACCAATAAGTCATGCTCTCAATAGAAGTCCATGTTAATTTTTAATTTCGAAATCAATCAATCATGTTAACAGTCATTTAATCAAGTATCAAAGAAAACAGGCACCCATATCATCGTGAAGGTCAACTTTTTTTACAGCTGCTGATTATTTTGATGCACTGTTTTGCAGTCAACGATAGCCATATAAATAGTCACCAAATTCTCGGAATTCTGGAAACATTCACGAACACTTCACCAATTTAAGGTTATCCGAATTATTCCCAAACTTTTTAAAAAGTACAAACAATTCATGAGTTTTTCAATAATTCTTGATTTTTAATATTTAAAAATTTTAAAATCTTATTTATTTTTATTTTTGGCTAATTTTTTTTTTCCGGAATTTGCGAAAAATTGTCAGACAATATCGAATTTTAACCTTACCAAATTAATGCTGACTTGGTGACTATGGCCTATTATTGGGCTAATAGACAGCGAGTGCAGCTAATGATAGCCACATCTCTAACCTGTCTAGAAAGAGAGTGCACTTTCTAATATTGTTTACTTTTCAGAGACTAACTTTCTCACTAATATCACAAGTAAAAAGGCCCTTCATAATAAGCATGATGGTATCTCTGCCATCTAAAAAAAAGGCCCTTCATAATAAGCATGATGGTATCTAACATTCTTATCACTCAATTGATCAATTGATGCACAAGGGAGCAACAACAAACTACAGTCCTTTTAAGAGACAACAACCTCACAGCTCAAATGGTAATTAATACTGCGTCAAAAACCTAAATGACAAATAGGAAATATACAACAGCTTTCAAGGAGAAAATAAGGTCATGTTCGGCAATCCTTTTTCAAAAATTACTTTTCAAAGAAAAAATTAATGTTGAGTGAAAAACACATTTCACCCAAGGATCTGGTCATGTCTAATTGAAAATGGTGTTCAATTGAGAAGCTGCCTCATGCTGCTTCTCACCCAACCCCATTTTTTACATGTGATAAAACTCTTTTGAGAAGCCGCATGTGAGAAATAACATGTGACACACCTCTTTATAGCATCTAAAAAGTGATTTTTACAAGAGAGTTGCCAAACAAGGCCTTAAGCGACCTTGCATGAGAGATCAGAGAGGAGCATCATAAACAAAGTCCTACACTCGGCTTAAATCCATTTGAACAATGCAACAACTTGGTTTCAGAAACATATAAACAGACATGTTTGTAAAATCCTTGCAATCCAATTCTTGTTTGTAGATATAATAAAGGCAACAAAACATTTTTTATATGGATGACTGCAGTTTTATGAAATGGCAAATATTTCATATAGAAGAAAAGGTTTTCCAATGTTATAGAAGCCAATTGAGAGTTCATATGCTATTATATGACAATTAATTGTCAGTGTTTTAGTTTCAGTTCAAAAGCTGAACTGAATCACTTTCAGAAATCAGTGTTTCAATTATAGTTCAAAAATTGAACTGATATTAGTTCAGAAACTAGTGTCAGTTTCTACTAAAAAAAAAATGAACTGAGTCAATTCAGTAGCTTAACCAGATCAGTTCAGCAACTAGTATTTTAATTTCAGTTTCACTTCAAAGCTGAATTGAATAAGCATTTCTTTATTATGAACTGGCTCTGTTCAACTGAATAAGCATTTTCTATTAATCTCCCTAGCGCAGCTAGCTAAAGAAAAATAAAAGAATATTAGAAATTGGATAATGTTATAAGGCAGTCAGGTTTTGTGCAAGTAAAATATAGGCGGCTGATGTGGCGTGACACAATTGACTACAAGTCAGGCGTGCCACGTCAGCAGCCTACACTTTGCCTGAAAAAACCTGCTTGCCGCTTGCAATTTTCTTTAGGGATTATTATATGAACTGACACTTAGTATAAAAGCGGCCAATGACACCAAAAGCAATGTATGTATTTGGTAAGTTACTTAAAAGAGTTTTCTTCATAGTCTTTCATAAAAGAGTTAGTATTGGGTAAGTGGCCCGAGCGTCTGGTGCCTTCATATTCGTATCTCTCTCTCTCTCTCTCACACACACATATAGATATATATGGCTGATGGGAGAATGAGCTTAGGCATTGAGATTTCTCTACACCTAGATTACTCCATGAACAATATGTGGCATGAGGCCTACTTTACTAACTAGGGTTAAAACTTTAGAATATTTTAAAAAGTTTTTTACAAATACCCCCTGAGTTATGTTGATATTACAAATAACCCCCTAGTTATAGCTATTTGCTTTTAACCCCCTAAATTAGCATTTTGGTGTTTATAAAACACCCTCTTTAACGAATGCTACATTCAATGGTTAATCAGCCGTTAAAGAATAGCCTAAATACCATATTTATCCTTTTTAAAATTAAATTACTAAATTGCCACCCTCTACACGTGGTAAGAGTAATTTTAAATCAACCCCTCCACTTACAAAAAATAGTAGTTTTAAATCCACCCACCAAATATTTGAGTTTACCCACACTGAAAAACATTGACTGCATTGAATCGGACAATGGAGATCGTTTATTGTCCCAACCTTTTACACGATGGATCTTGAGATCACGGTGGCACTATTAGATGATTGACTGCATTGAATCGGACGATGGAGATCATTTATCGTCCCAACCTTTCACACGATGTATCTTGAGATCATAGTGGCACCATCAGACAGTTGACTGCATTGAATTAGACGATTGAGGTTGTTTATCGTCCCAACCATTCACATGATAGATCTTGAGATCATGTGGCACCATCAGACGGTTGATTGCATTGAATCAGACGATGGAGATTGTTTATCGTCCCAACCTTTCACACAATGGATCTTGAGATCATGGTGGCACCATCAGATGGTTGATTTTTTATTTCATGTGGTACACACCCAAAAAAATGACCTTAAAATTAATTTTAACCGTATATGTGATGTTAAGGTCACTTTTTTGAGATGTGTGCCACAAAATAAAACACTGATCGTCTAATGGTAATGCCTAAATGATCTCCATCGTCTTATTCAATGCAATCAATGTGTTTTAGCGTGGGTGAACCCAAAGATTCGGTGGATGGAAGTAGACGCGGTTAGGCAATCCAATTCATAAAAATGGGTCTTGAATCATATAGGAAATTAGAGGGACAAGTATTTTGAGTGGAAAACGTAGATTGAAGGTTTTCTTTTCAAAAATAATTGCATCATTTGCCACAAATCCTCCATTGGTTGAGTATTCGTCCAAACGTTAGCATGCTTTAATGGGTGAATCACCCATCTGATGAGTCTTGAATCTGATGGGTGAATGAAGGGCCTTTTAGAAGAGTACCTTTAAATCCACCCACTGAATCTTAAGTTTACCCACACTGAAACACGTTGATTAAATTGAATCGAGCGATGGAGATCATTTATCCCCCCAATCTTTCACATGATGGATCTTGAGATCATGATCGTACCATCAGACGGTCAGTGTTTTATTTCACGTGACACACATCTCAGAATAGTGACCTTAACATCACGTGTATGCTTAAAATTGATATTAAGGTCACTTTTAGGAGTGTGTACCATATGAAATAAAAAGTCGACTGTCTAATGGTACACCCATGATCTAAAGATCGATCTCATGAAAGATTGAGACGATAAAAAATCTCCATCGTTTGATTCAATACAGTCGATGTGTTTGAGCGTGGGTGAACTCAAAGATTTTGTGGGTGGATTTAAAGGTACTCCTTTTAGAATAGTGGTAAATTATAATGGCATGACTTGTAAATAAAGGTGAATGAAGGGCCTTTTAGAATGGTGATAAACTTTAATGGCATGACTTATAAATATAGATGAATGAAGGGTCTTTTAGAATGGTGGTATTTTTAAACTATTGGTTTCATTATGGGCAAAATAGGCTTTCCGTCCATAAACTCATGACTAGTTAACGGCAGGGGGTTATATGAAATAGAAACACAAAAGTAGGGGCTGCAGAATAAATATCCATAACTCATGATTTTTTTTATAATATTAGCATAAGACGGGAGGGTATATGCAAAAAAACTCTATTTTAAAAGTTATATTCCCTTTCAGTCGTGATACTTGACTTTTTAAAACATTTCTTTCTTTTCTCTCTCTACTCTCCTTTTTTCCAAAGAAGTGTCAAACTTACTTTTTAAGAGGGTCTCTTCTCTTTTCTTTTTTTTCTTTCAAGGAAGAGGTCTCTTTATTTTCTCCCTCTTGTATCCCTTTTTTCGAGGAAGTTTCTTTTTTCTTCGAAAATCAAACCCGTTAATTGCTTTGATTCCTATGATGGAGGTCGTTTTTCATTTAGATCTTCCACAGGATTGATCTTGAGATCATGGGCATACCATTAAATGGTTTATATTTATTAAAAAATGTGAGCCCTGGTAGCAAAGTGCATGCACCTTAATAGTGAAACACTAACACCACGTTTGAGAAGCAGAGACACCCCGACATCGAAGCACTGAAATCTCGTTAGCGAAGAACTACACCCCAATTGAGAGTACCATCTTAATGATCATGAATTACATATTCGAATTCAGAGTACCATCCTTATAAATGTGTGTGTGTGTGTTTGAAAGTTATGTGTGCGTGTGTGCGCGCTTGACTCGTGGACCGAGAGCCGTGGATGGGTCCATGTTTTTTCGCTGGACGCATCGAAGTATCGAACCACATACATTGGTGAAAGAGATGTTACTAGGTGCCCAACTCAAGCAGTGTGGTGATATGCTTGGTATTGGCCAAACCAAAATGGTACAGTTATTTATGATCATAGAAAACAGTGAAAGTATACTTTCGATTTTTTAACTTGGTGTTCAGGAAATTAGTAAAAGTCTTGATGTGCTTGGCCACGATTAGTAAAAGAATGCTTTTTGACCCTGCTCATCTTCCAAGTTTGTGGCTGACGCGAAGTCAATCTCCCTCCGTCAGCATTTGATAATGTGATGATATTTTAGAGCACCAAATCGATGAAAGGTTAAAGGTGTAATCTCCCTGACTTGGCTGCTCATAAATAATTGGGTACTTCTGGATGCGTGATCATTTGGTTGGAGGGAGACTGACCTGAATTCCTAATTCACTGGTCAATTCAGTGAATTTTGGAAACCGAATTTATTCAGATATAGTTTTTTATCTTTCATTTTTATTTTTTAAAAGCCCAAAAATTTTTGAAGTGAAGGACAAGATTTGAACCTTGGTTTCTTTATAAACAAGGACTAACCATAAAGCTGTAAACTTCTTATTTTAATATAAAAATTTTAAGCTTTTTTGTATATACCCCTTGAGATATGCCGATATTACATCAAACCTCCTGAGTTATGAGTATTTATTCTGCAGCCCTTACTTTTGTATTTCTGTTTCATATATCCCCTTGTCATTCATTTATGAGCACTGAGTTTATGAACGGAAGGACTATTTTACCCTTAATAAAACCAATATTTTAAAAATACCACTATTCTAAAAGGCTCTTCATTCATCTATATTTATAAGTCATGCCATTAAAGTTTACCACCATTCTAAAAGGCTCTTCATTCACTTTTATTTATAAGTCATGCCATTATAGATTTCACTATACTAAAAGGAGTACCTTTAAAGCCACCCACAAAATTTTTGAGTTCACCCACGCTGAAACACATTGACTGCATTAAATCAAACGATAACGATTGTTTATCATCCCAATCTTTCATGAGATCGATCTTTAGATCATAGGTGTACCATCTGACGGTCGATTTTTTATTTCATGTGGTACACACTCATAAAAGTGACCTTAAAATTAATTTTAAGTGTGCATGTGATGTTAAGGTCACTTTTCTGATATGTGTGCCATGTGAAATAAAACACTGACTGTCTAATGATACGCCGATAATCTCAAGATCCATCGTGTGAAATATTGGAAGGATGAATGATCTCCATCATTCGACCCAATTCAATTAGCGTATTTCAGCATGGGTAAATTCAAAGATTCAGTGGGTGGATTTAAAGATTCGAGTACCCATCAGATGGGTGATTCCCCCATTAAAGCATGCCAACGTTTGAACGAATACTCAACCAATGAAGGATTTGTGGCAAACGATGCAATTATTCTCGTAAAGAAAACCTTCAATCTATCCACTCAAAATACCCGACCCTCCAATTCGCTATATGATTTTAGACCCATCAGATGAAAGGCCGATTGGTATTGGCCGATACTTATCGATGCAATTGTTTTCTCCGTATTGGCAGGGCCGGCCCTAACATTTTGGGGGCCCAAGACGAGTTCCTAAAATGGGGCCCCTTTTTCATATTACTTTATAATTTTAAAAAAAAAATTGCCCTAATTTTTTTTTACAAATAAAATAATACTCATATTCTATTTTACTATATTTAATTTGAAGATGTAACTAAGAATCTAATACAAGTAAATATTAAAAGAAAATGTAATACGAAAAAAATGCAATATTCATAAATGTAATACTAAAAAAATTATTCACAAAAATTATCCTTATTTTCCAAATAACAAATCATATATACACCAGGAATATATATTAAAGTTGAAGGTTGAATGGCTGGAACCATGGTTCAAAATTTCGGTTGGTTATTGATTAGAGATGGTGAGTGTTTATAACACTCTCACGCAAATTGAAACTTAGCTGGTTACTGGTTAGCAACTCAAAACAACACAATGTTGGTTAATTTGAGTAGACTGTGGTACATATCACAAGTTGCCTTTGTTTCTTTGGTTATTTGAGGCAATGTTTTTAGGCTTTTAGCATTTTTGAAAATCAATATAACATAGGTGATTAGTGAACTTGGATATGTAAGGATTCGTCTGATTTTGTATAATTAACCCATCATCTACAACATATACTGATATTTGGTAGCATGGAATAATTGGAAACAACAACCAACCCTCATAAAATGTCTTAGATGTGGGTTACTGTTGCTCCAGAGCGGTGTATATATATATATATATAATTGGGTATTATTGGGTACTATTAGTCTATTATTGTGACAGCCCGAATTTTTGCGCCCGAAAATCCGTGCCATCAAGATCATACTCTGGATGATCCCCAGGACAAATCACGAAGTGTCTGCTCGTATATCAAAAATCAAGCAGACACTGTCTAGTAGTGGTAGGTCGAGTCATCACTCTAGATATTTAAAATTAAAAGAAACAATAAACGAAACATGTATCTAAATATATAAAAATATACATTTCCAAAAAGGAACCAAGAAGAACCAATGGTGATGGACATCCATTACTCAAAACAATGGTTCCTAATAATGGTTCCAATAGAATGTATAGTAATACTATACAAGAAAGAAAATATCTACAGAAGTAGCCACCAGACACACAACAATAAAAAATATATCAAAATACAAAACATCATACTCAAGTACCCAGGCTATGGATAGAAATCGTCCGCCTGGACGTCCGTCTCCTCGTCCTCTGCCTCTGCCTCTAGATCAGGCTGATAGTCAGGATCACTCTCCGTCCCAGATGCTCTAGCCTCATAACCTAAAATGTTTTTAAAACAGGGTGAGCTACATCCTAGCTCAATAGAAGAATTCCAGTTAAAGTTGCATCTTAATTGTAAAGCATGGTTGCAGAAGGTATGAACAGAACAGAACATAACAGATGCAAACAGATGTGTCAATTATGCAGAAATTTTCAAAGCAAGCAGATCTTATTAGAGTGTACAGAATGTGATGCATATATTATTTAATGACTTAGAATAATAACTTAGTAACTCCCGTGAATATAGCACGTGGTAGTCAGATTTGGTCCGATGGGTAATCCCTACCATCGTTGTTCACATGAATAATTTCAGGAAATGCAACAATGCCTCAACTACGGAGTGCAATAGTGCCGAAGATTTTCAAGCAGATGCACGAGTGTGCCAGAAACGGATATACCGCCGAGTCGGTGGAATTCGTTAGAGTATTAAACCATAAATCACATGCAGATATATCATATTGAACGGGAATCAGATGACAGATATCAGAGTTACAACAAAGTAAACACACATATGCTAGACATGACGGAAGGATAAAATCAGACTATGCAGTCAAACACAAAAGCTTTGGTATTATGAGATAAAAAATAAATGCAATTTCAATTGGATTCCCCTACCTTAACAGATCTTTCTAAGCAATTCCAACGCCGTTCCAAAGCAGTCCAAAAGTTTTTATCCACGGCCTCCACTCTTAGTCTACATCACACACATGATGATGTATAAAAATTGATCCTAGTTATTAATAATATTGACGTATTTAAGTATTTTCTCAAAACCGAGACGGAAATGGGTAATTTCGTGTTGACTCAAAACTTGACCCAGCTTCCTACTTTATTTTGACCCTCAAAACATTTGATTAAAGATTTGGTTAATTCATAAAAGAGTTAGATCTCGTCGTACTCTTTCCAACGCATAAAGAATTACGTCAATCGGAGTTCAGGACAAAGAGTTATGACCAAAACACTGAAGCAGTGTCGGCACAATCAAGTTGATCGATCAATACATCATGTTGATCGATCAATCCCACATTGATTGATCAACCATTATATTGATCGATCAATTTCACCATTTATCGATCAACCATCATATTGATCGATCAATTTCACCATTGATCGATCAATGCTGTCGGGAATGAACTTTCAGCAACCAAACTTGCTGTTTTTCCAATTGTATATATATAATTTGATCGATCAATCACTCAAATTGATCGATCAATACCAAATTTGATCGATCAATCACCTAGATTGATCGATCAATACCCAATTTTGATCGATCAATCATCCCATTGATCGATCAAAAACCTTCAGAAATGCACGACCATACGATTTTGTCATTTTTGATCTATTTTCATCCAAATCTTCTACGATCTTCATCGAATCACACACACATCCACACTAAACTAAAATAATGATTTATTTTATAATCTAAATCATTAAAATTAAATAAAAACTAACATTTCTTCGATCGATTTCGCGCCTTTAAGGATCGTTGTCCAAAAGGGTTTCAAAACGAATCTTTCAAATTTCTACGGCGATTTCACTACGATTGATCACCACGAATTCAAGATGAAGTCGTCAATGATCCACGCATCGATCTTAACCTCTTCAACGCTTGGTTAGCAATCACGAGGTGGAGCGTTTCTTAAAAAACATGGTTTCTAAGGAAAAAGGGGTTTGAATGACTTGAAGTTCTCGGATCTCTAACGGCGGACACTCAAGTGAGGCCGGCGTCATGTGCTTTGCAAGGTTGCGGAGATTGCGGTGCGGTTGCAATCAAAATCTCATGGTTTCTCATGAGGGTTCCACGGGGAAGAAGCTCTCTCCCTCTCTCTAGAACTCCCAAACTCCAAGTTATGCAACCGGTTGAAGCTTCCAAGAGAAGCTTGTCTTTTAATTAGCTAAAGGGCTTAGTTCCCTTGTTAAACATATACATCCAAATGAGTGTTAACCTTATCCAAGGGCCTGATTCGGCATTGAGCGGCATACGATGCGTCGGTGCACGACTTCCACACTAAAGGCCAAAACAGACATTTAAACCTTAATCCATCTGCACAAAGTTATCCTAATATTATTTAAATATTCATTATTATATAAAAATCTAAGATGACATCGGTTTTCATGTCGACCACACACTCGAGGTCAGTCGAGTTCGGGTATGATTTTTCGGGTTATTACATTCTTCCCACCTTCAAAAAATTTCGTCCTCGAAAATCGACATGCCAGTTTCAAAAAGGTATTAGTATAATTCAATATGCCCAAAAATTAGGGTCATGACATTTACCTTCCTCAATGAATTTTTGCCCTCGAAACTGCAAAACTACCTAAACAGGTCTACTATCCACACAGGTTTAAACAAAGCAGTGTTAATTATGTCACAAAATTTTATTATATAATAGTAATAGATAAAGATATAATAGCTAAGTTTTAAATTATTATTGCCAATAATATTATTATAAAATTATAAATTTTTTTCTCGATTTTCGTGCTAGGCACCCATATCAAAGCAGTCGAGTTCTGTTTAGAATTTGATGGTCATTACATTATCCCCCCCTTAAGAATTTTTGTCCCCGAAAATGTCAAACAGACATGAACAGTTTGAACCCTATCAAATGTGCACAGAACATCAGAATGAATATTTGGTTAAAGGGACATCAGATGCATCCCCCTCAAGTGCAACGTTTGGCTATGCACCCCCATCATCTGGTGCTTGCTCGTCAGGCACCTCCTCAATTGGAGTTGGTGGTACAATCCCCTATTCGGATAACCTCTTGACCAATAGATTATAGCTCTTGGTTCAATCCTTGAGCTTGAAAACTTTAATATTGTTGGTCAATCGAGGCTCGTCAGGAGCTAGGCTATACTCCTCTCTCAATGCGATATACTGTTCGACCATTCCTGTTATCAATTGAGCATATGGCAACTCTTTCTTTAAAGCAGCCTTCTGCTTCTCAAACAGCAAATCTCTAGCATTGATCTCGCGGACATGTGCAAAAATAGGTTTATGGCACTCATGATAAAAGTATCAAGCATCCATAGTCTATCAGGGAGTTGGGCCCAGTAATAGATTGACCTGAACTACACTGACCACTCTTTTAGAAGTTCTTATTGAATTAGTGGTGGCTGTGGGTTTTGAACGGGTGGCACATCTTGTTCGATTGGTGTCACGGCTTGTACAAAGAGTTGTGAGACCGATTCCACAGTTGGCACCGATGTATGAGTCTGGGATGTAGGGATTTTATGCGATGGATTCTTCATTCGCGGTCTCATAATTTAAAATGTACAAAATGCACAAAAAACCCCCCCTTAAATAAGGAAAAGATTAGGGTCCACCACAATAGCCGAGCAAAATGCGATCCAATGAATCAAAGTAAGAAGCTCCGATAGCCGAAAATATCCCTTGAATGCAAAAGAATCAAACTCTCTCGAACGATTGAAGATCTTAATCGTGCGAGTGAGAAATAAAAATCCAAAATATAACTTAAATCGATAAAATTGATAGATCAATGCTTAATTTAATCGATTAGACAGTCCTTTTTTCACAGAACATTGTATGAACTGGTTTGATCGATCAACCTTCTTATTTGATCGATCAAATGCACAGTTGATTGATCAATTCACCAAATTAATCGATCAATCATTACAGTCAAGCTGTTTCTTTAAACACACCTCATTAATAGAGGCATTACCCAGACCCTATTTCACCACATATAGGGTATCAGTATATGCTATTTAGACAACTCCAAATGTATGAAATTGTAATTGCCACGTACATAAAGCAATAATGGGTTAGAATTAAAAATTGCAAAAATTTCTCTCGCATTAGGTGAACAAATGCGGGTATGACTCACAAATTTCGGCTTCGCGCTCCCTGTTCGCCTCCATAGTTGAGTAATTTACTCGCGAATTCTATGGTTTAGAGTTCTATCCTCCATCCCACCCCATGATTTTCACACCATTGAACACCAATAACATAAAGAACATATTGCTAAAGTATCGTACCTTGGGTCAGCCTATGTCTCAGCCCACGAGCTCGACAAGCTCCAGGGTTCCAATGATTTAACAATCTCCAAAACTAGTGGCGATCCTTGCTAGCTTCGACACAATCGCATGGCGTCCATGCTCCACATTCACGAGCAATAACTCCCTCACCAAATCTCCTTCTCTTTCTTCTTAAATTCCACCACTCAAAATAAATGCAAGAGTTAAAGCAAAAGGGATAATCCCCATTCCTAGCCAAGCCTTTAAACTTCTAACCTCTAGTATGTAAAGCATACACACCCCACATAGGTGTGTAAGATCACACCAATAGTCCACACTCTACACACATGTGCACTGTACACCCATACATAATCTAACGCACCTCATTACCTTTGACTTTCATATAGCCGAACCAGTGACTAGACGAGCACGTCTCCCTAACTAGCAACATGTGGGTAAAGAAGACACATCAAGAGGCCGTCTACCATCCATACGTACGCACATCTATAATCCGCAAATTTGCAGTCTACTATCAGGAAGCCATATAATTTAGAAGTCCCCATCATAATTTCAACGTCCTTCAAACTAGGGTTATCATAATCTTCCCATCTGGAAGGAATTATCGTCCTCGAAAATACCCTAAAGATATCCCGAGAAAACTCAATTGTTTGTAGTGTCAATGCACATATGCAGAGGTATTATGTGTGAAATAGTCACAACCATACAATCGCCAGTCATATATGCGCAACCCCTCTCTCTGAGTCCACACATCCACAATGGACTCATACGTATCCAGAGTCGAAATAGTTTCCCCTAAAATCAGTGTATCCACACGACCCCTATAGGTAAAATTGTCGGGTTAATGTACAGGTCGCTAAGCTCATCCTAAATCTATTGAAAAAGTGTGACAGTCTTCCCATGCACCGAGTATCTCATATCACACCTCCATAAGCAATTATATACAGTAATATGCCACCATCAAGTGAACCATTAGTAAAAAAAAAATGACCATAATGCCCGCAAAATTCACACATAGGCAAAAACTAACTGTTGGGCTTTTCATTATGGATGCCCCCCCCCCTCTTATTTACTTGACTGATGTTCATTCTACAAAAAAATTATATATTGATTGTGAGATTAAGACTACTTAACCAGAATGCATCTATAAATAAGATCAACCAAACCTTGAAGGACATATAATGTGTTATCCATTCAACAGATCTTCACTTCAACGATGCTAATCATTAGGGATCATGCATCATTGCCATGGTATTAATCACAGTGTCCCCTTACAATTGTAAAAATACTCATGGAGCACAGTGGACTAATTTTAAAACATTCCATTCATCCGACAAAAATCTGATTCACTAAATTGATGCTATCGTTATCAGAACAAATCAACTCATGACTTAGAATAGGTCTCATCTGTCTACAAACAAATATTCATGCTCACCCACTTTCTGATACGCAACGGTGGTAAGAGATATCACCAAAATGAGATAAAGCCATCACCAAAATGAGATAAAGCCATCACCAATATCAGGTACAGCCATCACCAAAATGAGATAAAGCTATTACCAAAATAAGGTAAAGTCATCGCCAATATGAGATAAAGCCATCAGTAAAATGAGATAAAGCTATCACCAATATGAGAACCTCTAAAATCAATCGCAACGATCGTGAAATCTTCAAACTTTATGCCCTTAATCAATCTTATGATACGCGAATAGAATTCCGATCATACAAGAAGGGCAAAAGAGTGTGACACATCTAACCTTTCAAATCAAGGAGATGATTTAAATGGTTGCTCTCAACATCATACAATTTTAAGTGCATCAGGGTAAGGTCCTACATAATTACCCAGTCATGATTAATCGTCTTTCATATGCATAACTCCTAATACAATTCCCATACTAACGAAATCTTCATATAGGTCCTTGAGAATCCATAGCCATTTATCATGGCTTAGGTGAAAACAGCGCAATCCACTATAGCGACATGCAATTCTGCTCTCCCATGATATTCGTAATTAAATTTTCTTATCCTCTGTCAAATACTGACATGATTATCTCAGATTTTTCTAATTATCAGAAAACTTTCAGAGTAAATTACAGTGATTAACAACCGAACTCACGTTTAGAAGGAATGCATTTAAATACACCATAATCATGACTCATTAGTCAGGAAGAAGAATACCATGATTAAGCCTGCTAATTCAACTTCATTTCTCATAAGTATTAAGGAAATTTCAAATTCACTAAACAATTGTCCTTAAGAAATTTATTGTAACTGTCAAAATTTATTAGGTCTGTCAATATAACTATCACTTACGTAGTTAATCTTCTGAATTTAGAATTCATTTATGTCATGCAAGTGATTTAAGTCGATACACAAGTGATAATGTTAAGATATTTCGCACGTATCAAAACCAATAAAATTCCTAAATCATCTGAACATTTAAAATAAAATATTGACAATTGATATTAAACCTATACCTTGGGCATCTTGAGTTGCAGGAAGAATCAGCTTGGAAGTAGACGTCGAGGTCTCCTGCTTCTGTTGCATATTTGGGTAGTTCTTGACTATATGTCCTTGCTCACCACATCTAAAACAAGCACCCGAGAGTAGCCTACAAGCCTCCGTTCTATGAGATTTCCCACACCACTCATATATTACAAATGGTGTAGATGAGGAGATAGGTAAGGCCTGTCGTATCGGAGTAACTCTAGTCGTCGCCGGATGTAAAGAGCGAGAACTACCTTGAGTGGTTATCGAGGTCATCGCTTCCTTTTTCAAAGCAGGACAATGTCTTATCAAGTGTCACATTCGTCCACACTTAAAACAAGCCCCAGTAGATCTTCTACAGTCTCTCACTAGGTGTTGCCCGTTACATCTAAAACATGGCTCACTTCCTCCAGTACTTCCAATCTTAGTTTTCTTTCGTGGCACCATTTGATCTGTCAATAAGACATAAACTCCAATCAATAATTGTTGCGATCACCATGGCCTAATGTTCCAACAAAATTGTAAAACTTATTCATCTACTAGTCGTACATTGATCAAATCATCATGTATCTCCATTAAAAGTGATTATGAGATCCACAATCCAAGTTCTAAATCGAATTCCAAGTTCTAAATAGAACCTACAGCTACAACCATGATTCCCCTAGAAGACCTAAAACCAAATCTCTACTAAGTTTGCTTACGTCCTAATTGGGTCATAGAAAACTCACGTCCCGACCATACCTACATCTATAACCTAGTTTGAAGTCCTAACACGACCTAAAGCCTAGGCTCTGATACCAACTGTGACAGCCCGAATTTCTACGCTCGGAAATCTGTGCCATCAGGATCATACTCTGGATGATCCCCAGGACAAATCACGAAGTGTCTGCTTGTATAGCGAAAATCAAGCAGACACTGTCCAGCAGTGGTAGGTCGAGTCATCACTCTAGATATTTAAAATTAAAAGAAACAATAAACGAAACATGTATCTAAATATATAAAAATATACATTCTCAAAAAGGAACCAAGAAGAATCAATGGTGATTGATCGGTGCTGAAATATGACTATATTTCACACTTTAAATCCTACATTTAGCTGTTCAATGAAAGCATCTGATGGTTGTTGCGAGGTTTTGATGTTTACAAGTGCATAAAAGAAGGAAATTACAGGCTATAAAAGAGCTATGGACAAAAAGGTCCAAAGAAGCATTGAAAGCCATGAAGAGAATCAACTTTGCATTGAAGATTCAATCGATTGAGGCATTATGGTCAATCGATTGACAGATGGAGTAAAACTCAACCCTAGAAAGTCAATCGATTGAGACATGAAATTCAATCGATTGAGACATGAAGGCAGAAGTGCCCTAAGGGAATTCGAACTCAAAGTCAATCGATTGAGACTTCTGTCTCAATCGATTGAGGCAATTAGGGTTAGGTATGTTCGGCCATTATAAAAGAGAGGCTACAGCAATTGAAAAGGGAGCTTTTTGAATAGAGAGTTTTAGTTTTGAGACAAATTTGTGTAATAATTAGAGACTTTTGTAAGAGAGTTTTCTTAGAGTAATAAAATTGTGTTGAGATTTTCCGAGAACATATTTTTCTTTTACACCTTCTTTGCTCTTTACTTTGGGAATGGTTTTGAATACAATTGAAGATCTTGCACCAAGGATGAGAGGCTAAAGGCTGTAGATCAAGGAGGATGCGATCCCCAGATAAGTACCTATATTTTATGTTTAATGCCATAGTTTGATAATTTCATCATCAAATCGTTTTTCTCAAAGTGTAGTGATCATGTTTTTAGTGTTTTGATCTAAAATACCATGAGATACGCTATGCTTTTCACATGATTCATATGATTAAATTTGAGTCATTGTTTTTAGATAGGGTATGCCGGGTTAATGATCACGCTTAATTACTAGTCATATTTTTCTTAGAATGATGGTGTGTTTGATGTTAATAAAATTGTGGGTTTAAAAATAGAAAAGGGTATAAATCTGGGGTAGCAAATTCCTTGATCTTGTTTTTTTTTAAATTTGTTCTTAGATTTCTCATTACATAATTTTTAGATTAATTTATTTTCTTTCTTGCAATTAGAAAAAGTGTTAATTTTTGGTAAAAATTAAATCTGCCCCTTGGTACTTCCTCGGGGATATTTTCTAAATCTCTAGGAATAATTGATTAAAGTTTCAGATTTCCCTGTGGGTTCGACACCCTTGTTCTTGCCTTACTAGAACAGATCTTGTACACTTGCAAGGGTTAATTTAAAATTCGATCAGTGATGGACATCCATCACCCAAAACAATGGTTCCTAATAATGGTTCCAATAGAATGTATAGTAATACTATAAAAGAAAGAAAATATCTATAGAAGTAAATATAGAAGTGGCCACCAGGCACACAACAATAAAAAATATATCAAAATACAAAACATCGGACTCAAGTACCCAGGCTACGGATAGAAATCGTCCGCCTGGACGTCCGTCTCCTTGTCCTCAGCCTCAGCCTCTAGATCAGGCTGATAGTCAGGATCACTTTCCGTCCCAGATGCTCTAGCCTCATAACCTAAAATGTTTTAAAAATAGGGTGAGCTACATCCTAGCTCAATAGAAGAATTCCAGTTAAAGTTGCATCTTAATTGTAAAGCATGGTTGCAGAAGATATGAACAGAACAGAACAGATGCAAACAAATGTATCAATTATGCGGAAATTTTTAAAGCAAGCAGATCTTATTAGAGTGTACAGAGTGTGATGCATATATTGTTTAACGACTTAAAATAATAACTTAAGTAACTCCTGTGAATATAGCATGTGGTAGCCAGATTTGGTCCGATGGGTAATCCCTACCATCGTCGTTCACATGAACAATTTCAGGAAATGCAACAATGCCTCAACTACGGAGTGCAATTGTGCCAAGGATTTTCAAGCAGATGCACGAGTGTGCCAGAAACGGATGTACCGCCGAGTCTGTGGGATTCGTCAGAGTATTAAACCATAAATCACATGCAGATATATCATATTGAACAGGAATCATATGACAGATATCAGAGTTACAACAGAGTAAACACACATATGCTAGACATGACGGAACGGTAAAATCAGACTATGCAGTCAAACACAAAAGCTTTGGTACCATGAGATAAAAAATAAATGTAATTTCAATTGGATTCCCCTACCTTAACAGATCTTTCTAAGCAATTCCAACGCCGTTTCAAAGCAGTCCAAAAGTTTTTATCCACGGCCTCCACTCTTAGTCTACATCACACACATGATGATGTATAAAAATTGATCCTAATTATTAATAATATTGACGTATTTAAGTGTTTTCTCAAAATCGAGACGGAAATGAGTAATTTCGTGTTGACTCGAAATTTGACCCAGCTTCCTACTTTATTTTGACCCTCAAAAAATTTGATTAAAGATTTGGTTAATTCATAAAAGAGTTAGATCTCATCGTACTATTTTCAACGCATCAAGAATCGCATCAATCGGAGTTCGGGACAAAGAGTTATGACTAAAATACCGAAGCTATATTGATACTTCAGTCAAAACGTACTAACTTAGAACTTGACCAAACTTTCAGCTCAATTTTGATTATCAAAACAATTTACTCATTAGTTAGTTAATTCAGAAAAGTTGTAGATTTAGTTGTCCTCTTTCCAATGCCGTAAGAATTAGATCAATCGGAGCTCGGAGTAAAAAGTTATGGCCAAAACATTGAAGCAGTGTCGGCACAATCAAATTGATCGATCAATACATCATGTTGATCGATCAATCCCACATTGATCAATCAGCCATTATATTGATCGATCAATTTCACCATTGATCGATCAACCATCATATTGATCAATCAATTTTACCATTGATCGATCAATGCTGTCGAGAATGAACTTCCAGCAACCAAACTTACTGTTTTCCAATTGTATATATATAATTTGATCGATCAATCACTCAAATTGATCGATCAATCACCCCATTGATCGATCAAAAACCTTCAGAAATGCACAGCCATACGATTTTGTCATTTTTGATCTATTTTCATCCAAATCTTCTACGATCTTCATCGAATCACACACACATCCACACTAAACTAAAACAATGATTTATTCTATAATCTAAACCATTAAAATCAAATAAAAACTAACATTTCTTTGATCGATTTCTTGCCTTTAAGGATTGTTGTCCAAAAGAGTTTCGAAAAGAATATTTTGAATTTCTACGGCGATTTCACCACAATTGATCACCACGAATTCTAGATGAAGTCGTCAATGATCTACGCATCGATCTTAACCTCTTCAACGCTTGGTTAGCAATCACGAGGTGGAGCATTTCTTGAAAAACAGGGTTTCTAAGGAAAAAGGGGTTTGAATGGCTTGAAGTTCCCGGATCTCTAACGGTTGGAATTCACCAACGGCGGACACTCAAGCGAGGCCGGTGTCATGTGCTTTGCAAGGTTGCAGAGATTGTGGCGCGGTTGCAATCGAAATCTCATGGTTTCTCATGAGGGTTCCACGGGGAAGAAGCTCTCTCTCTCTCTCTCCCTAGAACTCCCAAACTCCAAGTTATGCAACCGGTTGAAGCTTCCAAAAGAAGCTTATCTTTTAATTAGCTAAAGGGCTTAGTTCCCTTGTTAAACATATACATCTAAATGAGTGTTAACCTTATCCAAGGGCCTAATTCGGCGTTGAGCGGCATACGATGCGTCGGTGCACGACTTCCACACTAAAGCCCAAAACAGACATTTAAACCTTAATCCATCCACACAAAGTTATCCTAATATTATTTAAATATTCATTATTATATAAAAATCTAAGATGACATCAGTTTTCGTGTCGATCACACACTCGAGGTCAGTCGAGTTCGGGTCTGATTTTTCGGGTTATTACAATTATTATCTTTGTAAATAATGGTGCTAAAACGAATTTATAAGAATAAAAAATATTTAAAAAAATTGTTGAAGAAGCAGAGGAAAAAGGTAGACCTTATCTACAATAATATTTTGTCTGCAAACAATATTAGCAGTCGCGCAGCTGGCACTGGAGAGAGAGAGAGAGGCGTTGGGGAGAGAGAGACTAAGAGCCCCTGGTCCTGAACGGCTGTCGACTGGAGAGAACTGTATGATTGTTAAATGTGAACTTGGTTACTACGGTCGAGGACTAAATCCACGTAAAGCAAGAAAGTAACCCAATTACCCAAAACACACACATATTACCTCAACAAAATGCTAAAAAAATCAAAACCCAGGCCACTTGAGAAATCCACAAACAAATGCCATAACAAAATAATAAATAAATAAATGCTACAAAATCAAAAGTAGATTCCACAAACAAATGCTACAAAAAATTAAAAATCAAAACCCACTTAGCAGAGTCCATAGACAAATGCTACAAAATCAAAACCGACTTAGAAGAATCCACAACCAAATGCTACAAAATAAAAAACCCACTTGCAGAATCCACAAAACAAATGCTACCCAAAAAAATTAACATAAAATTAAATAAAATTGCAACCCCAAGTACCTTCAACACAGCCTGTTTATAAGACAACCCAAATGGCAAGCATTCCAATTCAATACTAGCAACCAATTTGAGATACTATCCAATCAAGAAGATTTGCAAAACCCTCTCAAGAATCGGAAACCTGATGATGGGTTCCGAAATCAAGGAGCACTAATAATAGATTCAAATCTCAAATGGTCCTCCCTGAAAGAACTTTTGAAGAAAACTAACAAAAAGAAGCCAAAATCAACGGTGACCAATGATAGAGAGAGGCGCGGCCTGGAGAGAGAGAGGCTTGAATGGCTGTCGGTTGGAGAGAAGAGAGGGTTTGAAGTGAGAGAGAGGCGTTGGAGAGAGGAGAGGGTTGGGAACGACTAGAGTTAAAGAGAGAGAGAGAGGCACTGAGAAGAGAGGGCTTGAAGAGAGAGAAGCATTGGAGGAGAGGAGAGGGTTTTGGAACGACTAGAGTTTGAGAGAGAGGCAACAAATTTAGGGGCACTTTATATATTTTTCTTTTTTTCCTTAACCTACATTTTAAAAGAGTTTTTTTTTTGGGGAGCCCTGAAAATCGAGGCCCAAGACAGCCGCCTGGCTCGCCTTGGTCCATGGCTGGCCCTGGGTATTGGCCGATATTTATCGATACAATTTTTTTTCTACATGTTTTTAAAAAAGGACCGATTTGGTATTGGTGGTACCATATCCATATCAGCCGATATGTATCGGTGCAAGATGAACCAATACCTGATACCGATACTAATACCCCGAGTGCAGGTCGGATTAGCCAAACCTTGATGTTTCTTGTATCTGGTCTTGCATTGCAGACAAGATTGGTTCTCATCTTTCAGGATTAGCCAAGCCTTGATTCTTCTTGTATTTGGTTTGGCTAATTCGACCTACGGTCCATCTTGCACTGATACATATTGGTTAATATGGATACGGTACTACCAATACCAAATTAGTCTTTTTTTAAAAAAGTATGTAGGAACAAATTTTTATTAGTAAGTATCGACCAATATTGAGAAAAAAATTATATCGGTAAGTATCGGCTAATACCAATCAGTCTTTCATTTGATGGGTCTTGAATCATATAATAAATTGGACGGTCGGGTATTTTGAGTGGATAGATTGAAGGTTTTCTTTACAAGAATAATTGCATCGTTTGCCACAAATCTTTCATTTGTTGAGTATTTGTCTAAACGTTGGCATGCTTTAACGGAGGAATCACCTATATGATGGGTGAATGAATGACCTTTTAGAAGAGTACCTTTAACTCCACCCACCAAATCTTTGAGTTCACCCATGTTGAAACACGTTGATTGAATTGAATCGAACGATGGAGATCATTTATCCTCCCAATATTTCACACGATGGATCTTGAGATTACCGGCGTACCATCAGACGGTCAGTATTTTATTTCACGTGGCACACATCTTAGAAAAGTGGCCTTAACATCATGTGCACGCTTAAAATTGATTTTAAAGTCGCTCTTATGGGTGTGTACCACATGAAATAAAAAATCGACCGTCTGATGGTATACCCATGATCTAAAGATCGATCTCATAAAAGATTGGGACGATAAACATTCTCCATCGTCTGATTCAATGCAGTCGATGTGTTTCAGTGTAAGTGAACTAAAAAATTTTGTAAGTGGATTTAAAAGTACGCCTTTTAGAATGGTGGTAAACTATATTGGTATGACTTGTAAATAAAGGTGAAGAAAGAGCCTTTTAGAATGGTGGTAAACTTTAATGATATGACTTGTAAATATAGATGAATAAATGACCTTTTAGAATGGTAATATTTTTAGAATATTGATTTCATTAAGGGCAAAATAGTCTTTCCGTCAATAAACTCATGACTAATTAATGGCAAAAAGATAAATGAAACATAAACGCAAAAGTAAGTGCGGTAAAATAAATATCCATAACCCAAAGAGTTTGATGCAGCCTATCTCGGGGGGCTATATGTAGAAACCCCAAAGTTTTATTTAAAACTTATCCTACCCATACTGATGGCAAAGTGTGAATTAGTAATCCGTTTTCGAACCAACAAATTAGATAACATTGGTATAAACCATAAAGGTAAATTTATCATAATAACACTATTTCCATAAATAATGTCAATTTATACCCATGTCAAATTTAGGAAATGACTAGTGTACCCCTGTATTAAAAGCTTAATAAGATATGAATAATGGGTAAATATATAATTTTATAATAGTAGGTATGGTTTTGAGATACCTTTCAATAATTTTTTTTTGTGATAAAATCGTATGGCGATTGTCCCGAGCGCCATGATCGGCGCTCGGCTGGGTACGTAATCCCAGCTTGAATAATAATCAGTCGGACACCTAAGGTCGGATTATCCGGCCTACCCAAGTAAGGCCCAATGGGCTAGACAGCCCATTTGCATACCTATACTGCTGTTTGACATATAAAACGAAAAAGAATGCTCTTCAAAGGGCTAAAAAATGGCGGCCATTTGTGGGAGGAGAACCCTGCTAAGCTCCTCTTCAAACCCTAAAACCCTAATCAGTAGATGCAATTCCCTGGCTTCCGTGACCCCCGAAATTGGCCGATCCGCTTCTGCAACTCGGACCTTCACTCGTTTCTATCGAAATAGGCTTCCCTTCATCACCAGGTGTGCGTTTACATTTCGGTTTTTTGGGGTTTTATTTGGATGTTGGTCGATATTTTCTGTTAATCTTCAAAACCCATGCCAAATAGGGGGGAGTATGTTTAATTTGATTTGGATATGGCTAATGGCCAGTGCATGTATGTTTAATTTTGTGTATATTGGATTTGTTTATTATTTGAGTACCCATTTTAAACTTTTCCTTATCTATTTTTTTTGACATTCTTGACGAAAATTTATGGTTCAGTTAATGTAGTTGATGTTGTTTATAGGCTTCCTGTGGAGTTGGCTGGTGCCCAATCGTTGATGCCATTGCATAGTGTTACTGCTTCCGCGTTGCTTAATTCGATGCTTTCTTCAAAGCTTGGAAACTGGGGATGGCTATCAGAAGGTAGTTTTGTTTGCTTTAAATTTGAAATTGCCAAAAAATTGGTACATCTGTTCTTTATTCAAATTGGATGTGGCTAATGGTCAGAGCTCGCATTGAATGCATTATCTTGATTCTAAGCCCTAGAGACTCTAAACCCCAAACGAATACATTACATTGCATCTTGATTCTTTCTTCGATGAAAAAATTAGGGACCTAACCTAATCCCCTTTATATGGAGAAATGCCCTAGTATAAAACTGAGTCATAAGACCAAATCCACAACACACAAAATTGTACCAACGGCAAAATATAAACATAATGCTTTAGAAACGTTGTGTTAGTATTCTTAACATTTATGTGGCGAACTGAAAGATATTTTCACTGAAGATCTGTTTTATCTTATTGTTATGATTTGGGCACTACACAGAATTTTTTTTTATGTGTACAGGTTTTACAAACTAGGGAATTGAATGTAGTTTTCTTCATGTATCTCATTTTGTTATGTACCACATCAATGAACCGAGGGAGTAATATAGCAACAATTGTGATGGGGACATCCAAGTCAAACCGCTCTTTATCGTGTACTGGAGATGCAAGAAGAAGCCCAAGAAGCTTCAGACAATAATGGTCGGGAAAGGAGCATGAGTCTCTACCCAGACTCGCTCGAGCGACAATGGTTTCCGCTAGAGCGAGATCGATGACGAGTTGAGCGAAAACTCTCTGCCCAAACTTGCTCGAGCGACATTGGTTTCCACTCGAGTGATAATCAACAGAAAATTTCGCGTTGGCAATTTTGAAGACTTGCTCGCGCGACAACCAAGTTCGCTCAAGCGACTTTGCACGGAAGTGACACGGGAGACTTAGTTTTCACTCAAGAATTTAGGTTTTAGTTTCCCTTTAGATTAAGAGTCCTTCTAATTTCAATTATATGTCTAGTTAGGGTTTTCTTAGCCTATAGAAAGGCATGAAAAGACTTTATTTGTAAATTGATGATTAATGAAATTGAGAGTTGCTTTGTGCAAACCTTAGAGAACTTATGAAGAGTTTTCACCTGAGAGAGCGACTCTTTCAAAATTTGAAGACTGAATCTTCGTTTTAGAGTGCGCTTGGTGCAAAGCTGACGTACATCCTTGGTGTGAAGCCTTGAAACTCTATCTTTCCATTTTGTCATTTTTAATTATTGTCAGGTAATTATTTTTCCTTATTTCCTTCGATAAAATCAAAAACCCAAAATCCCTATTTAATTAGTTACTGGAATTTTGTTCACACCTCATTAATTGATATGTTTTGATTTTGCCCTTTGATTGAATTAACCCTTCGGGCCTTTAATTCTTCAAATCCTAGAGGAGTCAAGAGACGATACCGCAATTGTCGCTTGGTACCCTAAACTAAAACGAAACTCTAGTTTCCTCCTTGGAACCGTTTTTCTAGATCGGGAAATCTCAATGCACGTGAGCGCTAGAATTGATTCAACCTACTTGTTTTAATTACATTTGTTAAACTATTATATGTGATTGAAAAGTTTTGAATATTTCCGCTATTCCATTTAATTTGAAGTTAATCCAAAATTCGCGTAATTAGGTTTTTAGGGTTTATTCTGTATCAAATTGGTATCAGAGCACAATTCTAGTTTAGGATTGTCAGTATCCATACTAAGTTTTAAGTTTCAATTGCATATAGGTGTGTTGGTGTTTGCTTTTACGTTGAGTGTCACCATGGGTCCAGAAAAGTTAGATGCTTTCATATAATTTTAAGACTCAGATGGCTGCCATACTAGCCCAATTGCACAACCAACAAGTCCAACAAATTGATTTAGCACAACTCCAAGAGTTGTCTAGATCGACTCACAGTGAATATCATAGGGTTAATTTCGATGAGAGGAGGGATCCTCCTTGGCGTGAAAATCGTCCTGACCCGGATGATGGAGTTACAAAGTTGGTTAAGGTTAACGCTCCCACTATCGATAGAAAGATGGACCCAAAAATCTATATAGATTGGGAAGCCACCATGAACCATTATTTCGATTGGTATGATATGTCGGGTGAGTGAAAAGTGCGGTTTGCCAAGATGAAACTTGTGGGACAAGCCAAACTTTATTGGACGAGTGTGGAACGACGTCGAGAAACTTTCGAATGCGAACCCATCACCACATGGGCGGATATGAAAGAAAAACTTCATGATAAATATGTTCCCCTTTCCTACAACCAAGGACTCATGGATCAATGACATGATTTGAAATAAGAAAATATGCCTGTTGATGATTATATCAACAAGTTTGAGGAGTACTTAGATCGGGCTAAAGCTTATGAGAGTCCACACGTCACCTTCTCTAGGTTTCGCATTGGTCTATGTCCTGAGTTACGAAAAGAACTCATCTCTCATCCTGTTGAAGATTTAGAAGAGTGTTATGCTAGAGTGCAAGAGTTAGAAATGTAACTCGACTCTCCAACTAGTGGTCGATCTAGTTCCTCCAATCCCGATTTTCGATCTAGTGCTACTGAAGAAGTGAATAATACCTTTGCAACTGCAAATTCGGGTCGGACCTGTCGCAGCGATGCGCGCTCTCTGAAAAAAAATATAGAGTCGCCACACGGAGCTTTTAGTGTCCCGGAAAACCTTAAATCAATATTGAATGCACCGAAGTGCTAAATATGACTCTGATTCATCGGTCTACGCCAAAGGCTCTTGGGTAGGGGCTTCGGTTATCGATCGGGAATGTGTTAGGCACCCGATCAATCCGCTCGTAAGTGGTCTTTACTTATGGCAAAAAAATAAAAGAGAAATAAAAAGGAAAAGAGCACTTCCTTTGCCCGAAGGCACTTTGATCCTATTTGTGCCCCTCCATTTCTACCGGGATTTCGGTGGCGTAAAGACACAAATTTGAGGATAGAGTAAAAGCTAAGAAGGTAGAAGAATAGAGGGGAGAGCCGGAGCTCTCGGGCCCTTGTAGTACGCGTGTGGACCTTCGCGTAGGTGCACTTGACGAGCTTCCGATAGCTTGAACGGTTGAAAAGTGGGTTCTAACCTCTAAAGCTTGATAGCTAAGGGATAGAGGAAGAAGGCTAGGGGGTCGCTCACTCCTAAACTTAGGGGTTTTTGCTGGAAGATGGGGTCTAAGGGGACTTTGTGAATTCTAGAATTTGTATGAGCAATGGGGCACTAAAGGGAGAAAGGCTTCTTTCTTAATCTTTTTTCTCTTAAGAAATTTTTTTTCAAACCCTTTTATCCAAGGGGAGGGGCTCTCTATTTATAGGATAAGAGAGGGTTAGGGGGGGGTGCTTAGAGGCTGATTAGGGTTAGCAATTAGGTAATCCTAGCATCTAAGGTTTCCTAGGGTTTCAAAGGCTTAGAAATGTGTGAATTAGGTTCAATGGTAGATGATAGGGTGAGGTTTCAAATGACTAGAGGGTTGCAAATAGGGTAAGCGTGAGTGTAACAGTCCTAATGAAACTCATCCTACACTTTGAGATGGTCAACAAGTCAAACCCCAAAAGTGAAATTCGAGCAAAAAACCCACAGTTACTATAGCTAAGTCTGGCGCATGTAATGCTAGCGCCAGGCAAAAATAGAGTACCTAGAAGTTCAAAGCCTGTGGGGGGGGCCTACCTCTACTTGAGTTGCGCCAGGCCATTTTTGGGGAGAAATGGCTTGGCGCAAGTATTACTTGTGCCATGTATGATTGGATTCTCGTGAGGCTCTCGCGTGGTTCAGTGCAGGCTTCGCGAGGTTAAAGTGTTGCCCATTCTTGTGCCCAAGCTTCGAATCGCCGTAACTTTTGACGTATAGCTCGGATTGAGGCGATTCTTGGCTTGTTGGAAAGCTGGAAACCTCTACTTTTCAATGGTATATGATTCAATCTCAGTAGGGGTTCCTGCCAACCCTGGTTCATCTCTCTCTAACCATTGCCCGGGAAGGTTAACTATGGGTTCGGGCGGGGTTTCAAAGTGTATGGGTTAGCTTCTAATGGTTTGGGGAGGGTTCTAAAGGATCTAGGGCGATTCCTAAGGGTTCGGGGAATGCTATCGGAAGCTCGAGGGTGCGCCTCTCTCAAAGTATGTCTTGATCGGGCCTTGGGCCAAATTTGGGTGTCTACAAATGCCCCTCTTTGGTATCCGATCACTAATGATCAAATGCCAAAGACAAGACATCTGAAGAAGCCCAAGGCATTACTGACGGGTCCGCTGTGTTCAAAACGAACCTCAAACATTAGGTGAGTAAACGAAAGCCCTGTATGTCGGGAAAAACATCCGTTTCTCAAGGTTATCAGTCCCCAAGCACTTAGCGACATTACTGGGCATAACCGAGATGGAGTAAGTTGCGAAAGCCCAATATGCTGGGAAAAACGCTTGCTTCTTGAGATGATTGAAGATGTTTGATGTTCAAGTTTCATTCTGAATACAACAGCTCCATAAGTAAGAGGGTGATCGACCCATACCTAAAGTTAGGTGCGAAACAATTACGCGAAGGTCCACAGTTTGCATCCAATCCTATGAGGCATTGATTGTCCCATTCAACTGGGTGTGGGTGCCCCTGCACGAAGCAGGGTTCGAAGTCTAAGGGCGAACCCATCGGTCTCGAAATTGATTTAGCATGACTACCCGAGCGGAGCGAATTGATGTCGCAACGCTTTTTGGGAGTACATGCCGCTTTTTTGTTGAATTTTTTTGGTTATATTATGTGGGATTTTTTGTGGAATTTCTTTGTGATTTTTGTATTATTTCATGTGATTTTTTTTTGTGATTTTATGTGGATTTTTTTTGTGATTTTATGTGGAATTTTTTGTGATTTTATGTGGAATTTTTTGTGATATTATGTTGTTCGGGATCTCGAGCAAGCTCACCAATTCGGAACCGTTTATTTTAGCATAGTCGCCTGAGCAGGCCAAATGGAGATTGACGCGCCGTTTGGATGTGTGTGCACCTTGGCAGGTCCAAGGAAGACTAGGCTCGGTGTGTGCAACACTCAAGCCAAGCCAAAAGGGGGGGGGGCAGGAGCAGCCTGGCCAGAAAAATAGCCTGGCGCATCTATTAGTTGCGCTAGGCAAAAAGGGGGCCAAATTGGCTTGGCGTGTGTATTAGTTGCGCCCATGGATCAAAATTTCGGCCGATACCGATACGTATCGGACGATACGTATCGGTATTGGTATCGAACGATACATTCAATGTATCGTTCGATACATTCAATATAGTTGAATGTATCGAACGATACATTCAATGTATCGTCCGATACCAACCGGTACCGATACGTATCGTCCGATACGTATCGTTTTGGAGCTCGGACGATACGTATCGGTAACCCGATATTTTGACCCATGGTTGCGCCAGGCAGGACCTAGGGAGGGATTTTTAACACTCGAGCCCGAGCAAAAGGGGTCTTATTTTAGAAATTCTCTCTCCCTCCCTCTCCAAACCGAAATAGGGCTCTCTCCTAGGATTCCCTTGGATCGATTCCAAGCGTGCTTCACTGCCGGTGTTCGCTCGCGCCGATTAAACACCCGCTCTAACACCGGATCAAGGACCTAATTTCTTCTAAAAGTAATCACTTTAAACCTGTTCTTGTTTGATTTTTCTTGAAATTTTTGCAATGTGTTTATGATTCTTGCTTTCCTAGATGATAAGTGAATGATATTTCTTGCAAGAGTGATTATCTGTGATTGGTTTGATCCTATTCCATGTAAATGATGCCCTATATTTTTTTCTTTTTTTTTTATTGGTTTTTCTTGAGTATTTTATGATTAGGACGTAGTATATATGTTTGGGATCTAAGTGTGGGTATATCTCTTTTTTGAAGAAGACTCTTTTTTTTTTTTGGTTTTGTTTTTATTTTTTGGTCATAAGAGAGATTTTGTTGCTTTATTTTTGCACCTAAAGATTTTTTTGTTTTTGCATAAAGAAGACATAAATTTTTTTTGTTTTTGTTTTTGGCATACAGAAAGGGAATTTTTTTTGTTTTTGTTTTTGTTTTATTTTTTTTGTTTTTTTGCATACATAAGAGAGGATTTTTTTGTTTTTGTTTTTTGTTTTTGCCTACCTAAAGGGGATTTTTTGTTTTTTGTATATATAAAGGATTGAGACTGGCAGGCACATAAGAGTAATAGTAAAAATAAAAGCGTACTTACCTTCCTTTGGCCTGCAGCACAATGATTTCTTGCTATTGTTCTGCCTTGATATTGTTGCTCATTTATGTCCCAGAATGTCAAGTGATGAAGAGCACTTGCAAGAAGAGGGGCCGGAATTGATCTATGGTTCCCGGGGGGAGCAAATTTTCGTAGTGCAACGCTCGTCGGGTACTTGGTTCGAAATGCAAGGTGAGGCTGCCCGTATCGGTCTCCTTCACCTACAATATGCCCATATCTCCAATTTTGGGATTGCCGACAAGGTAAATGACTGGGCTTTGTTGTTTCTTCCTTGTTCGATCTTGTAATATTTTCAGGATCTGATACCCCTTTATTTAGATGCAGGACTTGCCTCCCATCACCTTCCGAGGAGGCTGGTTGGACCTCTAGCGCTTCTATCTCTACCTCCCTTTGATCATGAGGTTCCTTCTGGCACAGGCCAGTTTTGGGGACTTCCTCTCGTGCCCTGCTATGCGGGCTGGCGTGGCCTATCTGAGGGCCTTGATCGAGCGCTTCCGTCCTGAAGCGATGGCATTTCACATGGCCATGGCGGAGATGACTCTGATCCCCGTCGATTGGTCGATGATTACGGGGATTCGGATAGGAGGGCTACCGGTGGCTAACCTTCGCGTACCTAGTCGGGATGAGATAGTTCAACTGATCGGAGATTACCCCACCTCCGAGAGTCTGCATGGCACCGAGGTTAAGTGTTGTGGCTGAACAGTCTGTTTGGTGAGAACGAGTTGGTAGATCTGGGGCAGCCGGATGCGGACATCCTTCTTGAGCTCGAGCGTGCCCTACAGTTGGCTCGTATTTCGCTCCTCTTCCTGCTGAGTAAGACCCTCTTTTTGAATGCTAACGGTGGGCGAGTCTCATTGTCCCTGCTGAGTTTTATGGGAAACTGGGACGACGTGCACAAATATGACTGGGGTGGGGCCGGATATACCGTTCTGATGTCTAGCCTAGCCCGAGCCTCATTGGGGCACTCAGTTTCTGTTATTGGCTTCTGGCCAGTGATTGAGGTAATCACTGATCCCTTTTTACCTCCCTTGGTTTGCTGATTAGTCATCCGCCTTGTTTTTGGCACATTCTTTACGTATATGACACGTCTTTTCTGTATACTGTTCTTTTCAGGTTTGGGGCTATCTGCATTTCCAGCCTGGGCGTCCCCTCTTGCATTCTGACGTATACACATATCCACTCATGAGCAATTGGAACACGCATCGCCGCAGGGATGTTGGTATGAAGCACTTAGAGATGCGCATGAGGTCCCAATTCAACTTGCTGATCCCGGAGCAAGTATGGCTATTCCTTTCTCTTTCTCAGCACCTCCTTTCATGCTACCTGTTTTGGCTAATAGGACGCATTTTTTGCTTGGGCAGGTCATTTACGATCCCTATGTCAGTTCCCCCTTTTGGGATCGAGCAGCCGCGGGTTTGTCTTGCCTCTTCGTTGACCGTCGCGTTGTCTTCTTTTACGGGGATTGGGCCAGAGCCTACTACCTGGGAGAGCGAGTGGTCCATCAGTACCGAGGCCACTCTGCCGTACCGCAAGCTCCTCCCGCAGATGTTATGATACCTGTGGGTATAATCGAGGAACTCATTGCCAGATTTCTTCATCACGGGATTCCTATCGGCGATCTCCTCATTCCCGGGAGCTACCAGCTGTGGTACGAGTTCCTACCCTACCGGTCCATCCTGCCACGTTTCTTCCCTGGCGCCAAATTCCTGGCCTTTGGTGGCCCGCGATCACAGGTGATTCTTCTTTCTCTTTAGGCTAGTTTCCAATTGGCTTAACTTTCACCTTTTGTTTTGACTGACTGACGCCCTGCTCTCTCTTACAGTTCTACCGGTGAGGCGATTTGGATGATGATGATGATGATCCTTCCGATCCTTCTGGCATGGGTGCTTCTAGTAGTTCGCCTGCTGAGGTCCAGGGGACCTTTAGGCGCCTTGATGAGGCTTTTCTGACGGGTTTATGTACGGCAGTAGAGGAGCTGGCTCGCATCTATGCTGAAGCGATCCGGGTTCCCCCTCCTGAGTTGGTTTTTGGGGCAAGCCTTTCCTTTTCTGTATGTTTGCCCTTTTTAGAGATATGCCTATATCAGCGCTTGTGTAACTGATGTCTTTCCCTTTTGTGTGCATGACTACGAATCGGTCGTGAATCAGGCAGAATATTACTGCAACATCGTTGGCCTCCGGGAAGTTGTAGTGGTGTCATACTGCCTGGTTCTCATGATGACTTTGCCATCTTTATCTTTCAATTGTTCCTGATTGATGCCTTTGGGTATGACCTGTAGCGCGCTCGTGAAAAGGAATCGCGCTCATTGCTCAGCCGGCTTTCTTAGGTGTGGGCCTGAGTGGGGGATGTCTGGATCTATCAGAGCTCTTCGTGCTAGTGTAAGAAGTCCATGGGTGCTGCCAGAGATTAGGCCCTACTTTAGGATTTTCGAACTTTGAGACTTTCTGGGATATGTTTATTTTTGGATTTTGGGAATGTGTAATGGATGATATGACTCTGTGTGTTACTTTGGATGGTTTTCTCAACTTTTTCAGATGAATGTTAACGCCTTTTCTTTTAATTGCACGCTCTATCTCTCCTTTACTTGTTGTAGTGTGTTAGATTGCCTGCAGGATGGGTTTGATTTCGCCAAAAGGGATGGGCTCTGGGGCCACCTACTTTGTTAACATTCGACCCTTATTTCCACGCCCGTGCGAGTCTTTCCTGCATGAAGACTTATATAAGTTAGATGTGACCAAAAAATTGCCCCTGTAAGTGTGCTTTTTCAGGTAAAAGGTAATAAATGCAAGCAAGCTGGCCAGGGGACCAGCAAGAACAAACCCCCTCAATCCTCATTCATTTTTTTGCTTGGGGGGGGGGGGATTGGTCTGGCGCAACTATTACATGCGCGAGGCCAATTCTGGGGAAAAGTGGCTTGGCGCATCTATTCAAAAGGCCAAACCTGGGGAGAGTGGGGCCTTTTTAAGCCCGAGGCTGCACTATTTTCCTTCTCTTTTGGCTTAGGTTTGGTATTTTTTGCTGCCTTTTTTTGGTTTGTTTTCTCAAGGGTGGGTCCATCGTCCTACATTGAATTTGTATCATTGGAACATTTTTGTATGTCAATGGACCCACTTTCCGACCCCGCCTCTCATGGGGGGCATGGAACCACTATACTTCCCTCTTTGGGCTCGGGGCCCAATTTTCTAAAAAAGTGGCTTAAGAGCTTGAATGAGGGGGAGCTCGTGAGTTTGGATCGGCTTGGATTAGTTCGACTCTCGTCTTTCCTTGAAGTCCTTCCACTTTGGGATTTTATACATGCCGCGACCTCCTCTTGGGAAGTGGATACCCATGTTCTTCGTTTGGGGAATCGTGAATTGACCCTTACACTGGAAGAGCTCTCCAATTTGTCGGGTCTGAAGCTGCATAGAGGCCTTGCTAGAGTGACATCGAAACTAGGGTATGCTAAAGCCGTTCACACGACTTTAGGCTTGAAAAAATATGATTATGAGAAAAGTCTCATTGGTGGGCCCACTAGGTGTTCGGTGAAATTCCTAAGAGAACTTTTCGGCGACGAAAGCCTGCGGAAGTTGCCGATCAGAAATGCTTATAATGTGAAGGCCTTTGCTCTCGGTCTTATCTCCGAGGTTCTCTTTTATACGGGAGAGTGAGAGCTTCTCACTGGCACTTTGCGACGTTTTGGCAGAATTGGAGAAAGGTCGCTCTGTGATGCATCTAGTCCTGGCGGAGCTCTACCGCTGCCTTGATGCCTTTGCTCTGGGCAAGGTGAAGTGCCTTAGGGGATGTCTGCTTCTATTCCAGGTTTGGCTAGGGGAGCACCTTGCCATTTTGGGGGGCCCGTGCCTCGCTTTTACGCTACTCGTGGTGAGGTGGCTCGCTGCTTTTTGGGCAGATGCCACATGCTACCCCAGGGGAATTTCCAAGGATTGAAGCTTTGGCTGGCGGATGCTGAGTTGGTATGGAGGCTTCCTTGGTTAGACCAGACTTTCCCGATGGTCCGCTCTAGAGATCATGAGGGCATCACTCTCCTCGGCCTGATTGGCAGTACCTACTACTTCCTATTGTGGGTGCTGCGTCAGTTTGGTTGCTCTCAGCAGGTGCCTTGTGTGGATAAACCTCCCTTGTACGACCTGATCTTTTCTCGGGGGTCTTCTGGGGACCTGGATAGGATAATTGCTCTCTAGGAGACGCGTCAGTCGACGCTCATGTGAGACTTGGAGCAAGGGAGTTCGGTTCTGTCCTCCCCTGAGTATGAGGCCTGGCTATTATCCGAGAAGTCTTTTGCTAGTCACTTGGATCAGGCAGAAAGTAGGGGGACCTTGGCTGAAGGAGTTGGCGCTTCGGGCTCGCATTGAGCTGCTAGTGGACGAGAAACGAGTTCTGCACGAGTATTCAGAGAAGCAAAAGGTTAGAGCAAAAATAGCAGAAGCCAGAGTAGACGTGGCTGAGTGTGAGGTCCTTCGTCTGGAAGGTGCCTTAGGTGACACTCATGGGGCTACTGATGCTTCTCGGAAGAGGTATAGGAGTCTTCATGGTCGTTGGATGACCGAGCGACACGCTCAGGAGGATGTTCTACGTGTAGAGATTCATGCCTTAAAGCATGAGTTGGGTCGCTGATTCCATCCTGCACACATCTTTTTACACAGATCAAAACATAGAAAGGGGCATAAAAACCCCCTATGTAGATATATTTTTTGGTATACATATTTTGTTCATGTTTTTATTATTTTTCTGCTTTTGTAAGGAATAAAGGAGCTAGACATCACACATATTATTTTTTGAGATGTGGTGTAAGCAAAGATACGAGTTTGTGAATGGAAAAGGGAAATCTATTATCTTACAAAAAAACATTATTTCTCCTTTATGTAATTGATGAGTTTTTGAGATGTGTAGTGTGGGCAATAACAGATGGGAAAGGGAAATCTATTATTTTTTTCGAAGGTGGTCTTTCCGGTCATCAATTCAATCATCCCGGAGTGGCGCATGCACAGTGCTAGCCTAAATATTAAAAAGGGATAATTATTTTTTTTTGGGCTTTTTGTTTTTTTGTTGTTTTTTTTAGTGTGCCTTAAACGTAAGGGGGGAGCAAATGGGTCCCAATTTGAGCATAGTCGAACCCCTTCACATGGTTGGATATGGATAAGGCTCAGCAGTTTTTCCAAGCCGGAACACCTATCCCTTCGGATTGAATCAACCTTCCTCCTTACCCTGGGTCATACGTTTGACGACGTAATCTCGATGACATACTTGGTCGGGACCCGATTGGGGCTAACATGCGTGGCCCTGTCGGGAGATAGGACAACACAAATAGGTGACCGAAGGATTCTTTCTTTTTATTTTTTCTTTTTATTCCAACTTTCTTACTCACAACGCCTAATGTGGGTTTTCGTCATGCCCGTTACTTCCCTTTTTTTACCCGTAGCGCCCTCTAGGGTTTTCACTATGTCCATGGGTTTACATTTTTACCCCCGGCGCTCTTTCGGGTTTTTACCTGGTCCGCACAAACTCGCTCTTTTTACCCGTAGGGCCATTTTGGGTTTTCACTACGTCCATCTTGCTTTGAGATTGTTTATTTTTATTTATTTTTTCTTTTTGTTTTATTTTTTCAAAAGTCACGACATGGACGTCGATTCCATAATAGCCGGTCAGATGGGGTTCTCGTTATCTCCCAGCTTGGCTCGTGCTGACTCGATGGATAGTTTAATTGCTCGTAGACCTTAAAGAGGGCTTTTCATCGGGTTGTATTGCGGCCATGGGTAAGGTTAGGATTTTGAAGGTGTTCTGGGTTAAAAGGGTTTCCTTGACTAGGTTCCAATTGCCATAATATGCTTCTTCCTTCGGGAATTTTTACTGTACACACCCCATCTTTTCTTTTCTATTTTTTGCTCTCTTGTTTTTTTTGGATAATCTCCTTTTTTTAGGGTTTTGACTTTTCGATTTTTTTGGATTTTGGTGGTAACTCTTTTTTTTTTCTTTTTTGGTAGGTATATCTACACACTTTTTTTTCGAAGGGTTTATGAAAGGAAGGCTCATGGCTCAAATTGGGTAGCAAAGGGTATGAGCGTTCAGGGACACTTTTTGGCTACTTGGCTTTTGAAATGATGGCCTCTTTTACTGGGTCCTTGTGCAGTCACGTATCCGTTTTATCAATACTTACCTTGCTAGGGGAAACTAAGAGTAGAGCCGTCGGACGTACCCAGCGTTGATGGGCTCATGGAAGTGATCTCCGTCCACGGTGGCGAGGCAGATGGCGTATCCCGCGAGCACTTCTCAAATGACGTAAGGTCCTTATCAGTTAGGCTTGAATTTTCCTCTCGGATCGGTGTGGAGGGATGGGAAGATCTTGAGTACCGTGTCTCCTACCTTCAGATCTCGATTGCGAACACGTTTGTTGTAAGCACGTGCGATTCCCCTCTGATAAACTTGGGTATGACACAAAGCCAGAAGCCTTTTCTCGTCCAGCAGGTTCAGTTGCTCAAAACGAGATCTCTCTCTCTCTCTCTCTTAGCTTTAGATAGGCCCGATTCCATGAGGATGCGGAGCGAGGGCACCTCCACTTCTACCGGTAAGACGGCCTCAGTTCCATACACAATTGCCCCTGTAGCGGTACGGATCGACGTTCTGTAGGCCCATAATGCAAACAACAATATCTTGCTCCAATCTCGATAGGTGATGACCATTTTCTCAGGGATGCGGACGACTGTCTTGTTAGCAGCTTCTACGGCTCCATTGGTTTGCGATCGGTAAGGCGACACGCGATGGTGCTTGATCTTATGCTGCTCTGATGCGCTCTGATGCGCTTGTTTGCGAAGTTGGTGCCATTATCCGTGATGCTGTCCTTGGGTACGCTAAATCGGCAAACAATATTACTCTTGATGAATTTCTCGACGTGATGGGCCATGATGTTGGCGTAGGACGCTGTCTCAACCCACTTGATGAAATATTCAATGGCGACGAGGATGAATCGATGTCTGTTTGAGGCCTTCAGATTAATCATTCCGACGACGTCAAGGCCCCAGGTGGCGAAGGGCCATGGAGTGGCCATGCTGTGTAGGCTAATAGCCGGAGCATGTATTAGATTGGAGTGTTCTTGGCATTTGTAGCACTTCTGAACGTGCTTGCAGCAGTTGGTTTCCATAGTGGTCCAGAAGTATCCTTGCCGTAGGATCTTCTTAGCGAGCATGTGCCCGTTGACGTGAGCACTGCGTACCACCTCGTGGATCTCCTTCATAATGTTGGCTGCCTCTTTCTCGGTAAGCCATCTGGCCAAGATGCTGTTATAGGATCGCTTGTAAAGGCACTTGCCACAGATGACGTAGTTTGCTGCCAAATGCTTGCTGGTTCGTTTATCCGTCTTGGATGTATCCTTAAGGAAAGTTCGTGTTTCAAGGAAGTTCTTGATATCTGAGAACCAAGGTGGCTCATCATCTAACTTTGTAGGTTCCTCAATCTAGAGGGAGAAGGTCGGCTTATTCCTTTGTTCAATTATGATTGGCTTCATCTCGACACCATAGGGCATCTCTATTATTGATGCCAAAGTTGCTAACGTGTCGGCGAAGCGATTCCTTATTCGCGGGACGTATGAGAATGTGACGTCCATGAAGCATGCTATCAGATCTTCAAGGTGCTCATGGTAGGGGATCAATTTCTCATCCTTCGTCTTCCAGTCGCCGTTTGTCTGACATATGATCAACTGTGAATCGCCAAACACCCTGAGGTGAGTTATCTTCAGGTCCAGTGCCGCCTGCAGTCTGCTGCACAGGCCTCATACTCGGCCATGTTATTTGTGCATGTGAAGTTGAGCTTGATGGAAACCGGTACTTGTGACCCCTTTGGCGAGATTAGGATAGCGCCAACTCCTTGACCTTCGGCATTTGCTGCCCCATCAAAATGCATTACTCAGGATTCTTTCGTCTCTACCATATTGTCCTCTGTCATAAACAAGATGTCTTCATCCGGGAACTCGGTTCTTAAAGGTTCATAGTCGGGTAAAGGATTATTGACAAGATGATCAGCGAGCGCTTGCCCCTTGATCGACTTCTGAGTGACTACGTGATTTCGAATTCGGATAGTAGGAGTTGTCAGCATGTAGTCCGCCCAGTGAGAGCCGGCTTTTCGAACAGGTACTTCAACGGATCCATTCTTGCTAAAAATAGAATGGCTTGTGATAGCAAGTAATGGCGGAGCCTCTGTGTAGCCCATACGAGAGCCATACATGCTTTCTCCAGATGAGAATATTGCGCCTTGTAGTCAGTAAATTTCTTGCTTAGGTAGTAGATGGCTTGTTCTCGTTTTCTTGTCTCGTCGTGCTGCCCTAGGTCGCATCCCATTGAAATTTTCGTCGTGGAGAGCTACATTAAGAGTGGTCTCCCCGGCTTGGGTGGTACCAAAGCTAGTGAGTTGAGAAGGTAGCCCTTGATCTTATCGAAAGCGGCTTGATAATCGTTGTTCCATGAGTCTTTTCTCAGTAGCTTGAAGATCGGTGTGCAGATAGGAGTGAGTTGCGCAATGAACCGACTGATATATTGTATCCTGACCTCTTTCTCTGTAGACGGTGGTGACATTTCTGTGATGACCTTTACTTTGATCGGGTCAACCTTGATACCTCTCTTATTGACGATGAAGCCCAACAACTTTCCTGACATGGCGCCAAACGCGCATTTATGAGGATTCAATCATAACCTATGCTTTCTCAGCCTCTCAAACAGCTTTTAGAGGTTTATTAGATGGTCACTTCGCTCTAGGGACTTGGCGATCATGTTGTCGACATACACTTCAATTTCTCGGTGCATCATGTCGTGAAAAAATGCCGTCATGACTCTTTGATATGTGGTGCCGACATTCTTCAACCCGAATGGCATGACCGTATAGCAGAAGGTTCCTCAGGGAGTGATGAATGCTATCTTCTCTCGATCGGCCTCTGCTATCTTGATCTGATTATATCCGGAGAATCCGTTCATGAACGAGAGCCTCCTGTGCTTAGCAGTGTTATCGAACAAGATGTTGATGTGTGGCAACGGGAAATCGTCTTTTGAGCTCGTCCTGTTCAAGTTTCTGAAATCAATGCACATTCAGACATTTCCATCATTTTCGATACTGGAACGATATTGGCTAACCATTGAGGGTACTTGGAGACCATGAGAAATCTCGCGTTGTATTGCTTCTCGTCCTTAACTTTTAGCATCCACTCGGGTCGGAGTCGTCTCAACTTCTGCTTGACTGGCTTAATATCAGGGTAGAGTGGCAACTCATGCTCAACCAAATCAGTGTCCAAACCAGACATATCCTCGTACGACCATGCGAAGACGTCTTGATATGACCGAATGAAATTGGTCATGCTTTTTTTTTTCTTCGGGAGACAGGGATGTTCCGATCTTGGTTATTCTTGGAGCCTCCTCTGTCCCTAAATTATCGTCTTCTGTTTCCTCAACAATAGGGGTAGGACTGTGCTCAAAGTCGGCAAACCGTTCTAAGAGTTCATTGGGAAGCTCCTCAGTAAGGATTTCCTCATCCAGACTCGTGACTCCTACCTCTTCTTGTATTCATACAAGGAAGGGGTTGGTTTCACGTGGGACGGGAACTTCGATTAAGGCATCTTTTTCTTTGATTTTATTCTGAATTTTGAAAGACAATATTTTTGAGTTTTGTATTTTTTCTATGTTTTTGGGATTTTTGTTTTCTTCGGAGATGGGCTCTTGGCAAGGCAGGTCTCTATATATACACGGTATTGCCTGCCAAGGGCTCATCTCACTTTTTACAGGTGATTTTTTTTTTTTGGGAAGCGGGTGACAAATTTTAGGCCACTCGCCACTTCCAGAGTTTGGGGCATAGAAGCCCAATTTCGTACCTGCCTTGCTGCTCCTTTACCTTTTTGGATGGAGGAGGCTGCTTGATGGGATTACTCGGAGTCAGCCTCCATCATGTTAATCATGGGTTCGCCTGGGACTCTATCCTCAAACGTCAGCAAGGTCCTGTGGTGATTTACCATAGGGAGAGATTGTGCAGGTATAGGAGACTCTTCCTAAAAAAGGGACAGAGCAGCTAAATCTATTTCCAGGTTGTGAGGGAAAATTGGATTGGTGAGGTGGATAGGGGGTGCTGGCTTATGCTGGGTTAACTGTGTTGCCCTATTATGATCTATTTTTATGATCCTTGCGGTCACAAAGGTGTTCCGAATGTAAGTCTGGGACAGGGTTTGTCCTCCAGGTTTATTCCCCTGGTTCTTGCAGCTGCCGTGGCTCGGGCTTTCTCCTTGGCCTCTCGCACTTCTTCTGTGGGCTTGTAACGTAGCCCAAATCTTACTTGCTGGCCTCCCTTAACCCTGACTGGTTCTCTTCGGCCCTGTAATTGGGGTCCCAATCCCTTTCCTTTTTGATAGCCCCATTTCTGGAGCATGGCCACTGCTGCTACCATTCTGCCTCCGGTTTTTGAAGCGATGCTTTCCGGGGGATCCGCGACTACAGCCGGTACCTCGTATTCAAAACTATGGAGGTTGGTATCTTCAGCTGTGTGTGGCACATCCAACACTTTTGGGTTCTCAACGCTGTGGGTGACCTTTTCCTTCTCATTGTGTCCCTCACCTATGGTAGTGATAATCTTCTGACCGGACACAAACTTGAGCTTTTGATGCAGCGTCAACGGTATCGCTCCAACTTCGTGCAACCACGGGCGCCCTAACAACAGGTTGAAAGAGGACTTGATGTCCATTACTTGAAATAATATGGAAAAGGTCATTGGCCCAATTACTAGCTTAAGATCAACTTTTCCCATTATTTCTCTTCTCATATTATCAAACCCTCGGGCACTGGTTCTGGTTGGCCTCAACATGCAAGGGTGGTCTATCCCTATTTTAGTGGTGGTTCTCAGAGGACATACATTCAAAGCAGACCCATTATCAATTAATACCAAGGGGATTATCATGTGTCCGGATTCCACAGTGATGTTGAGGGATTTGGAATGACTATTTCACTCTTCCGGTAAATCAGCGTCAGAAAACGAGATGACCTTGGGGGCCATCACACGCCCGACTTCATCTGGGCTTAATTGTAGAGACACATGCACATTCTTTAACGCCCCCATTAGTGCTTGAAAATGAAGTGGGGACGTCATTAATAGGTCCCAGACCGTGATGTGGGCCGACATTCTTCTCAACTGTGTCTCAAGTATGTGTTCTCTGCTCATTTTCTCGAATGGGTTCACTGCACTTGCATCTTTCTTCCCCTCTGGTGTTGGTGCCGGTATTGGTGCATCCGGTTGCTTGGAGATTTTCCCGGACCGAGTGACAAAATCAACTGCCCTTTCCTGGCTGTTGCTCGTATTGACGTCCGTTTGATTATAACTGAGGGGGACTTGATGAGGATTGTACATTGGTCCCAGGATTTGGAATGGGGTAACAGGGGGTATTGGAGATATTGGTGTCGATGGACTAGGATGGGTGGGCCAAACCTGGTTAACCTCTGTAAGAGTTGGGTAAGTGGAAAAATGGGGTTGGCTAGGATTGTGGGTGACTGCATCAGGGGTGGTGTGGCAGGGGTGGGTCATTGATAACTGATGGGCGATGGCGGGGGATGGGGGACATAATCGGCCATCGGGTAATTGGTGGAGGATGCAGCGTATGGTTGGTATGAGTTTATTTGGACATAATTAATGGGAGTGGGTGTTGGAAAATATGCCCTAAGATCTAAGGGTTCTATTTGTGGTGCGGGGTTGGGGAAGTAATCTGCCAAATTTAGGGGTTTAATCACTCAAATACTTCTATCTGCCCAGTCTTCTCTGCAATGGGGCCACAAAAGTTTCCTGACTGCATATGTAATTTGACGGATCGAACTCAAATTCTTCATCACCTTCTTCGATCATATCGACAATGGGTCTCGGACCTGCCCCTCCGAGAGGGGGTGTGGGGGTAGCGGTACTTGGTGTATGTTGGCATGTTGGGTGGCTTGAGGAAGTGCCAGGATGATTTTACAGGCCTCGATCAAATCTTGTATTGCGTGCTTCAATGGGAAGCAGCGATCAGTTGGGTGACCCGGCCCCTGTGGAAGTTACAATGGGTGTTGGGGTCGTAGTTCCTTGGGATGGGATTTGGCGGAGGTCGTGGTTAGAGTGTTGTGACCAATCCCTTTTCTATTAACAAGGGCAACAAGACATTCAGTGACTGCCCCAAGGGTGTGAAAACTCGGTCGAAGCGGGCTTTCCTTTGTTCTGGGGTCATTTGTGCCCCTTGTCCATTCCCGGTTCTCTGTGTCGGCTCGCTTCTGATTGGAGCTGGTTGTGCGGCTCTAAATTGGAAGGGGGTCGTGTTGGTATTGGGTCGCACATTATCGACTGTTTACATATCTGCCCCGATTCTTCTATCATTTCTCTGCTCAGAGAATCTCCTAACTCTGCCTGCCCCACTGGACACATTTTTGCTCAAACACCCTTCAATGATAGCGTCCTCACAACGATTGACGTTCCTCACCAAGTCAGCAAAGCTGGACTGTTGTTGGTAAACGAGGAAGTCTGAGATGACTGGCAAAGTATTTTTTGAGATCATCTTAATCTGCTCATCGTCAAGTATTCTGTTTCTTACCTGAGTTGCTCTCCAATGCCCAAGGTAATCGCTAAAGGTCTCATTAGGGTTCTGCTTTAACCGGGCCAAATCTGACTTGCTAGGTTCAATGTCTATGTTATAGGCATACTGTTATTGAAATAAATGCGTCAGATCTTTCCATGTTTTTATCATGGATGGTTCTAGGGACGTGAACCACCTCAAGGCCGGGTTCGTCAGACTTTTCTGAAAGACCTTTATAAGCTGGCGCTCGTCCCCCCAATATTGGCACATGCTCCAACAGTAGGACTTGAGGTGTGCGATAGGGTTGCCCGTGCCGTTGTATTTATCAAAGATTGACATTTTAAATTTTGGGGGCAGGGGGACTTCTGTAAATAAACACAAGTTCGAGAAGTCCGTGGCATGGATTTTGGCTCCACACATCTTCATTAGCTGCTTTTGAATCTTGTCCAACTGTTCTTTCAACTGCTCAGACTTTTTAGATAGTGGGGCTGTTTTTTCAACGGTCGACTTTGATTCACTTTGTGCTACCTAGGGTTAGTGATTATGGGTGCGAGATTGATACTGGCAAACGCCCCGGCGCAAGCCCCACTATTCCCGATCTCATCTTCCTCATATTGTGGGTCTACATATGGTGCAATGAGGGTGATATTTTCTTGTTGGTGCTGGCTGGGTTGGATAGGTGTCGGGTGGGACCATTGGAGGTGAGGGAAATTTTGTGGAGTTATAAGATGAGTGAAATTTAGATTTTGGGTTGGGCCCTGATAGGGCCACTGGGTTTGGGGGAAAGCTTGGAGATGGCTGTGGGGTGCTCGGACATGGGTGAATTGGGGTTGATGGAGGATAGGTGCTAAGATCCCGCCTTGGGTCGGGTGGGAGGTTTGCGTGTGTGGGTGATACTGAGGGAATTGTGGAGGGTATGAGTATGAGGACCCAAAGTTTGGGCCCTGCTGGGCTTGGGTAATAGGGTAAAGAGTTTGGAGGGGTTGGGCCATAAGGCCTTGAGAATTTTGGCCCATTGGGCTTTGTTGGGTATGGGCCATGGGCTTGAGGCATATGGGCCTTGGTCTTGGGATTAGGTTTGTGGGCCTTGGGTATATGGGCTTTGATGAGTTTGGCCCATTAGGCTTTGGTGGGTTTAGCCCATTGGGCTTTGATGGGTTTGACTCATTGGGCCTTGGTGGGTCTGGCCCATGGGGCCTTGGTGGTGTGGATGATGGAGGTTTGGGCAATTGAGCCTTGATGGGTGTGGATGATGGGGGTTTGGGCCATTGGGCCTTGGTAGGTATGGGCTATTGGGCCATGGTGCCCACTCACATGACCCCATGGTTGGTGGGGGTCTTGAGTGGTATGAATGATGGGGGATTGATTAGTGTTTTGGGGAAAAGAGGTATGAAGACTTTGGAGGGTGTGGGATGGGTTTAGAGATGAGGGGATGGATGGGGGTGGCTTTGGTAGGCCTTTCAAATGGTGTAGGTCTTGACCATGTCTTCCATCATGGTCATGGGATGGGGTGAGGGGTGGATGAAAATGGTTCATCTGATGAGGGGGAATGTGGGGCATGGATTGGGTGGATGCATGGGAAAAATTGGGCATGGCCTGGGTACAATCGAGCATAACCTGGGTAGATGGGGAGATATGTGGTTGATTAGGCATGACTTGGGTGAAATGGGGTATGGTTTGGGGAAATGATGGGGAATGAGGTTGTTGGATTTTGGAAAAACATGGGGAAACTGGCTATGTTAGATGTGGAGGGGGGATGGAGTAAATCTTGGGTGGTGGAGGGAGGATGGGATGTATGTTGTGTGGATGGATGTGGGAAATTGGGTATGTTGGAGGTGGAGGGAAAATGGGGTATGTTGGTGAAGGTGGGAAATTGGATTGGGTTTTGGATGGATGTGAGTGGGATGTGTGATGGATTGGGTATGGACATGGGGGGAGAAATAGGCATGGTTTGGGAGAATGATGGGGAATGAGGTGTTGGATTTTGGGTGTTTTGAGAGGTGGTGGATGGGAAAATAGGGGTACCAAAGGGGCCGATAACGGAAAAGGGAGATTGGGTGAGGGGGATGGATGTGAACATCTCTTTTGTATGGGAATGAGTCAGAATGTATGGGATGAGTCGGGATCGCATATCGATCCACTACCCACAGTGGCTTGATGGCGGGTTGGGTGCAGGCCTTGGTCAGTGAAAGCTTTCTCCTTCCCCAACGGGATGACGGAGGAGGGTAAGGCGATGCCATTGTGCCGACACCACAGATCTACTTTTTTTTTTTCCAGTTTTTTGATTTATTTAATTTTCTTGAATTTTTGTAAATGGATTTTTATGATGAACAACTCCGGGGTCTTTGAATTCCCGTTTCGGGTGGCTTTCATACCCTAAATAAGTCCTGCGGCGAGACATCGATGCGCTTCGGAAGAATCAAAGGGGAACCCTTTGATCTATTGAAGGCACGAGAATCAATGCAAACAGCCCGATCCCCCAGAGCGAGTCGATAAGAAGTTACCCTCTTTTGATCGCTGGGGGCGTATTGGGTGTTGGATAGTGCGGGACCTAATTAGAGGCACTAAACCACTAAGCGGGGAATTCGGGGATGTGAAAAAGGCCTTAGATTTCGGGTTGCTCTGCTCAGTGGGGACAACCAATACTTGGCGCGAGTATTACATGCGCCATACCAACTTTGGTCCAATTTATGCTTGACGCATGTATTAGTTGCGACAAAGCAAATCTGGAGAAAAAAATGCTTGGCGCATGTATTAGTTGCGCCAGGTATATACAGTGGGGTCAATTTTCTTGACAGCAGAACAGCAAGCTCGAAATCAGCCTATTTTTTTGGTTTTCTGGAAGCAATGCTTCAGGGGATTGATCTCTTAATTGCAACGGGTCTCTCCTCACCGAATCCTAGGGATACAAGGTCAATTCGGGACAACTAAACGCTCTCCCCGAGGGTTTTAAGCTTTGTAACAGGATAGGTTCCCCAACCTATATACCTCCGGCCTAAGCACTTTCTCAAATATTGGATGGGGTGGTACTTTTCCGGATTATCACCACTAGGAGCTGCCGCCATACCAAGAACCTGGTGTTTGTATCTTTGCCTAAAAATCCCAACCCTTGAAAATCTACCCCCGTAAAAAATTCAGTTAAGTCCCCCTTCTTGGTTAAATTTTAATTTTAGATTTTTAAGGGAGTTTTCTTTAGAGTCCAAAAACGAGTGGTGGTGGTGATCCCGTGCTGCCTCTACTAGCCGGCGTCCACTGGTAGGATATGATTGCGAAAATTTAAATGCTCATGTAGGCTCGCCAAGCGGCTAAGGCGTGTAAATGACGGAAATGTAAAGACGATGTGCAAGTAGGCTCACCAATCGGCTAAGGCACGTAAATGACGGAAAAGTAAGTGAAACGTAAAGACGATGCACAAGTAGGCCTGCCGATTGGCTAAGACACGTAAATGACGGAAAAGTAGGGGTGAGAAAAATTGACGGAATTGTAGGGGTTAGTAAAATGACAAAAAAATAGCTAAATGTTAGTAAAAATAAAAAACAAGGCCAAATTTCAAGGGGAAGCTTTACTAGCTACTCCCCAGCAGAGTCTCCATCTGTACAACCGTGGATTTGAATCAGACCCATCGCAGCGATGCGCGCTCTCTGAAAAAAAATAGAGTCGCCACCCTGAGCTTTTGGTGTCCCGGGAAACCTCAAATCAATATTGAATGCACCGAAGTGTTAAATATGACTCTGATTCACCGGTCTACGCCAAAGGCTCTTGGGTAAGGGCTTCGGTTATTGATCGGGAAGGTGTTAGGCACCCGATCAACACGCGCGTAAGCGGTCTTTACTTATGGCAAAAAATAAAAGTAAAAGTGCACTTCCTCTTGCCCAAAGGCACTTTGACCATATTTGTGCCCCTTCGTTCCTATCGAGATTTCGACGGCGTAACGACACAAATTTGAGGATAGATAAAAATCTATGGCGGTAGATGAATAGAGGGGAGAGCCGGAGCTCTCGGGCGCTTGTAGCACACGTGTGGACCTTCACGTAGGTGCACTTGACGAGCTTCCGATAGCTTGAACGGTTGAAAAGTGGGTTCTAACCTCTAAAGCTTGATAGCTAAGGGATAGAGGAAGAAGGCTAGGGGGTAGCTCACTCCTAAACTTAGGGGTTTTTGGTGGAAGAAGGGGTCTAAGGGGACTTTGTGAATTCTAGAATTTGTATGAGCAATGGGGCACCAACGGGAGAAAGGCTTCTTTCTTAATCTTTTTCTCTCTTGGGAAATTTTTTTTCAAGCCCTTTTATCCAAGGGGAGGGTCTCTCTATTTATAGGAAAAGAGAGGGTTAGGGGGGTGCTTAGAGGCTAATTAGGGTTAGCAATTAGGTAATCCCAGCATCTAAGGTTTTAAAGGCTTAGAAATGTGTGAATTAGGTTCAATGGTAGATGATAGGGTGAGGTTTCAAATGATTAGAGGGTTGCAAATAGGGTAAGTATGGGTGCAATAGTCCTAGTGAAATTCATCCTACACTTTGAGATGGTCAACAACTCAAACCCCAAAAGTGAAATTCGAGCAAAAAACCTACAGTTACTGTAGCTAAGCCTGACGCATGTATTACTCGCGCCAGACAAAAATAGAGTACCTGGAAGTTCAAAGCCCGCGAGGGGGCCTACCTCTACTTAGCGCAACTATTAGTTGCACCAGGCCATTTTTGGGGAGAAATGGCTTGGCGCAGGTATTACCTGCACCATGAATGACTGGATCCTCGCGAGGCTCTCGTGTGGTTCAGTGCAGGTCTCGCGAGGTTCAAGTGTTGCCCATTCTTGTGCCCAAGCTTCGAATCGCCGTAACTTTTGACGTATAGCTCGGATTGAGGCGATTCGTGGCTCGTTGGAAGGCTGGAAACCTCTACTTTTCAATGGTATATGATTCAATCTCAGTAGGGGTTCCTGCCAGCCCTGGTTCATCTCTCTCTAACCATTGCCCGGGAAAGTTAACTCTTGGTTCGGGCGGGGTTTCTAAGTATATGGGTTAGCTTCTAATGGTTTGGGGAGGGTTCTAAAGGCTCTAGGGCGATTCCTAAGGGTTCGGGGAATGCTATCGGAAGCTCGAGGGTACGCCTCTCTCGAAGTATGTCTTGATCGGGCCTTGGGCCAAATTTGGGTGTCTACAGATGCCCCTCTTTGGTATCCTATCACTAATGATTGAATGCCAAAGACGAGACATTCAAAGAGGCCCAAGGCATTACTGACGGGTCTGCTGTGTTTAAAACGAACCTTAAACATCAAGTGAGTAACTTGGTCAGTAAACGAAAGCCCTGTATGTCGGAAAAAATGTCCGTTTCTCAAGGTTATTAGTCCCCAAGCGCTTAGCGACATTACTGGGCATAACCGAACAATTGAACCAAACCCATTTAACCATTCCTTGTTCCCCAAACCCATTTAACCATTTCAGCAACTATGTCCTTTGACCCATTCCTTGTTCCCCAAACAATTGAACCAAACCCATTTAACCAATTCATAACCAGTACGCTACCTGTGTAATATGAGAGAAGGTTGAATGAGGAGGTTATAGAGTTTACAAACTTCACTACCAATGCAGGCAAGCATCATGAGTATCTCACAACGTGGAAAGGCAAGCCGAGAGTTGAGCTTCCGAAGTGTGCCATGCGTGAGTTCTACAACTCATCAGAGATGAAATTTCTCCCATCCGGGGAGAATTGATGGGAACATTCAAGTCAAACCGCCCTTTATCGTGTACCAGAGACGCAAGAAGAAGTCCAAGAAGCTTCAGACAATAAGGGCTCGAGCGACCATGGTGTCCGCTCGTGCGAGATTGATGACTAATTGAGCGAAAACTCTCTGCCCAAACTCGTTCGAGCGACATCGGTTTCCGTTCAAGCGAGTATCAACAGAAAGTTTGGCGTGGGTAATTTTGAAGGCTCGCTGGTGCGACAACCAAGTTCGCTTGAGCGACTTTGCACGGAAGCGACATGCGAGGTCTAGTTTTCACTCAAGAATTTGGGTTTTAGTTTCCTTTTAGATTAGAAGTCTTTCTATTCGATTATATGTCTAGTTAGTGTTTTCTTAGCCTATATAAAGACATGTAAAGACTTTATTTGGAAATTGATGAGTAATGAAATTGAGAGTTGCTTTGTGTAAACCTTAGAGAACTTGTAAAGAGTTTTCATCCGAGAGAGCGAATCTTTCAAAACTCGAAGAGTAAATCTTGTTTTATCGTGCGCTTGGTGTGAAACCGATGTACATCCTTAGTGGGAAGCCTCAGAATCTTTGGTGTGAAGCCTTGGAACCTTATCTTTCCATTTTGTCCTTTTTAATTATTGTTAAGTAATTATTTTTCCTTATTTCCTTTGATAAAATAAAAAACCTAAAATCCCTAGTTAATTAGTTGCTGGAATTTTGTTCACACCTTATTAATTTATATATTTTGATTTTCCCCTTTGATTGAATTAACCCTTCGGGCCTTTAATTCTTCAAATCCTAAAGGAGTGAAGAGATGATACCGCAATTGTCACTTGGTACCCTAAACTAGAACGAAACTCGAGTTCCCTCATTGAAACCATTTTTCTAGATTGGGAAATCTCAATGCACGTGAGCGCTATAATTGATTCAACCTAATTGTTTTAATTAAATCTGTTAAACTATTTTATGTGACTGGAAAGTTTTGAATGCTTCCACTATTCAATTTAATCTTAAATCCCAAATTCGCATAATTAGGGTTTTAGCGTTTATTTTGCATCAAATTGTCTTGTATTATTGTATCTGTCTTTTGTTTGTTACTGCCTTAGAAATATGACTTCCTCTAAATAGGTTGGCAACTTCATCATTATCTTTGAGCCATATGATTTTTGGAAAATATTATAAACCTCCAAATTTATAATGGGCTTTCATCAAGCCTTTATTAGTTAGGAGGTTTCGTTTAACCTCAAAAGGCTTAATTTTTTTTTCAACGACCACTCCCTAGCACCCTTTTTTCATTATTCTTCTCTTCGAGTAGCTGCACTATTTTTTTTATGTTTTTTTGGTGCTATCTTGGAGGCCTATAAATCACTGCGACATTAATATAGTGCAGCTGTGGTACAGTTTTTTTATTTTATTTTAAAATTTCTAGATTACCGCTGCAAAGAAAAGGTCAGCTGTGATACTGAAGATGTTTCAAGAAGGAATGGGTAAAATAGTTTAAAGAAGGCTTAGGGGGGGTGTTAGTTGAACAAAAAGTTTAATTCTTTGGGGTTAAACAAAACCTCTTAACTAATAAGGGATTTTATGAGGGCCCTTAATTAGTGTGGTTTTATAGTACTCATTTCAATGAAAATCTGGGTATGGTGTCATGCCACCATTTTCTGGGGTTTTTAAAAATTTTAATCCATTTTTGCTTGTCCTTATATACCCTAATGCGTTTTCTGCGGTGTTAAGATGTTTAGTCTACCTGTTCAATTCATACATATGTTGACATACTTGATAGTTGATACATGATAGAACTGGTAGCAGTAGTGGGAAGGTTATACTAGTTGAAGATCGTACAGTACTCCTTCCGAGGTTCTAATCTTGGTTAAAATTTTCATGTTTGTCCCTAAGTACAAAGTCTCTTGTTCCATTCTGCTGATGTAAGCATTGAGATATGTAGTTTCTCGAAAGGAATGAAACACTTTATGTTGGCTCACCATTTTTCTTGAAAAAGCTACTGATTCCTGAGTTTCCTCAGATTCGTTTTAGAGCTGCCATCAATATTCAACTTAGGACCCCAACAAGGGTTTCCTTCCATCTAAGTCATCATAGTGTTAACTCATTTAAACGACCATCAGCTATTCCATCAATAATTCATCAATTTCCACCTAGGTGATAGCATCATGGTGTTAACCCACTGAAACAACAGTTTTTTATTCCATCAGTAAGTCGTCAACTATGTCTTCGAATACTGCTGCAAACATCCCACTGATGGGTGTCTGAAGATTCACTGATTTAAAAATCTGAACAGAGCGAGATGAAAGTGAAAAAGTAACCATTTCTCTATCTGATAAATCCAAGTTCATAAAAAAAGCTACACGTATCTTATACAGAAAAACAGTAAAAAAAAACGTAGCAAATGGTTCCCTAATTTTAAAGCTGATCCTTTTAACTCACCAAATTATACAATAGGAAGTCTTAGTCATTGCTAAACTTCCAATCAGGTATCCTAATATCACCCTCTCTCCAGAAACAGACATGGGGGTGTAAATGGGCCGGTTTTAGCTGGATCCAACCCAATTTGACCTGTTCTAGTTGAATCTTGAAGGCCGGGTTGGATCCAAATCCTAGATCTGATTTTAAATTGGGTCGACGTTTGGTCACTCAAATTTGAATCTGACCAGGACCTGAGTCAACTCTAAGGAACGAACGGCATATACTTTAAGAGTTGGTCTACAATGGGTGTCCACCCATCATGTGCAGTAAAGCAGTCCACGCATCTGTGTGACGTGCACAGACTTCTATGCACTGGAAATCCGTGCACATCATGCATTCACACAGACGTGTGAACTGCCGTGTCCGCCCATGATGGGTGGACACCCATTGTAGACTAACTCATATTTCAAATCCCTTTCATATTTTTTTTTCCCGTTTAGTGGCCCATCTTAGTGCTTGTTTTACTTTTGCTTTCTATATGATTTCATTAAGTTAAGTTGAGTATTTGCAAATTGTATGATGGTATTCTTGTTTATAGACTGATAGTATCGGTAAAATGATGTACTCAATCCTTTGTTCCAGGAATGAGCATTATTAATGCACATGCTCATCAATTTGGATCATCCTATAGTCTCAATGATCAAAGGATTTTAACTTTTAAGTTTCAACTACTTATTGAAAAATTTAGCCTTAATAGCAATCTGAACTTTAGCAATGTGCCAATATGGTTAAAAGACCATTATAACTCTTTTTTTATATGGGCTAATAAATGAAAAAATTTGACTCAATGAGATTATTAAATGATTTTTTCTTGTTAATGGGGGGTATTTAAAAAGTTATGGTGCATTTGTGATATATTCCCTTATGCAATCAATAACAAGCACATTTCTTTATCTTAAAAATAGTGGAAAAAAATTACTCCAAAGAAAATTCAAGAAAATAAGGACCCAAACCTGGACCTGTCCCATACCCTAACACCGAACTGGATCTAAACCCATATCGGGTCCACTTATTTTCACTCGGACCTGACTATATAAAACTGTAAACTATTCATTTTCCATTTAAAAATAGTGTTAAAGCTATTTATCTCGTTAAAGCTACACAGTGAAATAGCATTCCTTGATAAAGGTATAAAAATGTTTTTCCCACTGAACTCGACGTTAAAGGATACTATGCCCCTACATGAGTCTGAACTTAAAGGACTTAGTAGAGGTACTACTATTACTCAAGGATCAAAATCTCGTTTTTTCGATACGTATCGTCCAGCCCCAAAACCGATACGTATCGGACGATACGTATCGGTTCCGGACGATACTCTCCGATTTTTTCCCAAAAAAAAAAAAAAAAAAAACAAAAAAAACATTAAAATCGATAATTTGAAATTATCGGACGATAATTTGAAATTATCGTCCGATACGAACGATACATTGAACGATAATTTGACTGTTTTTTCAGGGGGGCGATAAAAACCCATTGTATCGTATCGGTGAGGTCCAAAACCGATACGTATCGGTATCGGACGATATTTTGATCCATGCTATTACTTTGATAGGATGATGTAGCCCAAAAGGCGTAATGTAAGGTTGACATACAAATTGATGTTGATCACGTCCCAAATGGTTAGTGATGCAGGCAATGTAAGAGAAGGTGAGATGATATAGTCCTGTTGGACTTGCGAGAACGAAGACAAGCACACTACATACTTATTGGAAGTTTATGCAAGGCGATATCGCAATCTTGTCATTCCAGCCCTTTTGAGTACCAACCATGTTGAAATGTCATAAAATCAGCACCTTTCGAAAGCCTATAGCTTCCCAACCTGCTATAGACCACATGATTCTGATGTCCCGTGAATGATTTATGACTAGAATACAACCAAGGTGCAGTATTGTTTTTTTTATTCGGTATGGTGCAGTATTGTTGTGATAATCAATTTATTTATCGGTGTTTTAGTGGTTTTTTATTTGTAAACGTTAAGGCTACTTATCATTTTATTAAATGGATATGTTGGATTAATATTGAGCCTACATTCAAAATTTTATTAATTGAAAGGAAAATTTTGGATTGGGGTTGGGCCTGTAGCCTAATGGAAGATTTACAAGGCAGTCAAGATGTACCAACCCCAGAAATTTTGGATTGGGATTAATCTTGTTCTCCAGGATCTTATTCAAGGCAGTTCGTGGTTTTCACATGTGAAAACTGTAGTTGCATAGGCCGAAACTTCAGGTGCAAATACTGATACCCCTTTTTTTGATAAATAACCAAGACGACAGGCCTTGGTTTTTCACGGGGAATCATTTGGACATCGTTTTGTCTTGATTGGATGAGATTTGAGTGACTAACGAGCATTTTTTCCTTGCTAGGATTATCGGTTCAGGGTTTCTCTTATATCTGTACACTGCAGTGGATTTGTATTACTCAGCCTCTTCATCCTTTGCTCTGTTAATGCTCTCTAAACCTCAAGGCTTTTCTAAGATAGGCAACTCTTTTCTCAGATTGTCGTAAACATCTTGATATATGCTCCCTTTGATTGAGACACACTTATGATGTTTAAATGCAGACACACATTTCAGATCTGATTTTTTGAATCTCTCTTTTCCTGATATTTGAGCTTATCCTATCCAAAATAGGTGGTAATTATGTCTGTGAACTCGGACAATATTCCCTAGAACAGCACTCCCATAAAACTGAATTCCACTAATTATCTTCAATGGAAGAGAGCAATCTCTTTATATGTTCAAGGTCGGAAGAAGATGGGTCTTCTCACGAGTCCTACTCCTTGCCTTAGATTTAGATCCTAACATGCAGTGGAATGGCGTAGAGATAATGCTATTATTCTTGGTTGGTCGTTTAACTCTATGGACCCGTTGATGGCTACAACATTTATATTCTATGATTCAACTTCAAAATTGTGGAGAGGAGGAGATCCTTGCCCAACTGGAGCATGATACTTGGATTTATTAACTTACTCTTGGTATTGTTGAGTGTAAATAGAGGGATATGTCTAAGGGAGTTTTGGTATATTGCAGAGTATGTAGGAAGAGCTTAGCTACTACAAGCCGCTGTTAACATTTGGTGAGGAGGGTGTTGCTGAGCTCTGTTGACGACATGAGTGTTATCAGATGTACATGTTTCTTGGAGGTCTACGTCCTGAGTATGAGCAGATCAAGACATTGATTCTTACCACTTGCCCCCTTCCCTCTCTAAGCATTGTATATTGGATTTTGTTTGCCAAGGAGTGGTGTTGAGCAGTTATGGCTCGATCTACTGTTACCTCTTAGGAGAGTGCTACTTCTGTTTCTAATTCTCGACCTCCTGGCGGTCATGGACTCATAGTAGAGGTATTGATCATGGCCGTGAATGTCGATCCACCATTATCTGTTCTCACCTCCTGTTGGATTGTTGGGCATGATCGAGATCATTGTTATAAGCTACATGGTTATCCTGATCAAGGTATCAAATATCGGCTGATACCAATACGTATCAGGTATCTGCCGCAGTATTGGTATCCGTATACGACCCGATTTGCCAGGTCTGTTGGGGATATGTTTGCTAATCAATTGTGCGGTGGCCGGTGTTTCTGCACGAGCTTCTGCCATGCGTCGTCTTCTTTAGTGTTCCATGGTCCTTTTGTACGATTCATTTCTTTTCTCGACTATATATGAAAAAAATAAAAATAAAAGCAACAGAGATTTTTATTTTTCTGAGAAGAGAGTGGAGGCGGTTGCTTGAGGAAGACATCCTGAGAAGTGATCTCTGAGAAGAGAGTGGAGGTGGCAGTTGCTTGAGGAAGACATCTTGAGAAGTGAGTGGAGGTGGTTGCTTGAGGACAAACATCTCAAACACGATGCTTTTTTTGTTTGTTTAAAAAGTGGTGATCGGAGGAGCCTGTAGTGTAAGCGGTTACAAGCATTTATTGCATACAGCTGTTTAGAGGACAGCTTGCATACAGCTCACATGATGACACGTGTCAGCAGCTGTTTGAGGATATGCATCGTCGGCTTGGGCAGAGAGCTGGTTGATGACACTCGTCAGCAGAACACGAGTGTGAACGGTCGGTGTTTGACTTGGGGAGAGTGCTGGTTGCACGCGGCGATGGAATCCTAATTGACAAGGAATTTAGGTCCGCCTTTCTGGATCATAGCCGAATCAAGTGAAGGAAATCTACAAAGAAAAAGTGGACCAATACATGGGTTTTTAAACGGTTCGTGAAGCAACGTCGTTAGCAGAGGACGGACGTCCGTGACCCATTGACGACGGGGAATTTAGGTCCGCCTTTCTGGATTATAGCCGAATCAAGCAAAAGAAATCTACAAGGAAAAAGTAGACCAATACATGGGTTTTCAAACAGCTTGTGAAGCAACGTCGTCAACAGAGGACGGACGCCCGTGACCCATTGACAGACATCTGTGAACCATTGACGGACGTCCGTGACCCATTGACGGACATCTGTGAACCATTGATCGACGTCCGTGACCCCGTGATGGACATTCATGGAAAGAGCCACTCATTGGTTTTGTGAACACCATAGACGACGAACGTCCATTGACACTTGACGGACATCTATGAGATATGTTTGAGATTTGATGGAGTAGTGGATTTTGTAGCGAAAATCTGCCATTTTGAATTTTATTTGTTTTAGGATTATTCTATTTTGAGTTTTATGTTTTGACGGTTTTTGTTAGCCTATATAAAGGCTTGTAAACACATTATTAAAATGATGAATGATTGAATGAAAAAGAGAGCTCACTTTTGTGCAAACCCTAGAAGACTTGCGAAGAGTTTTTGATCGAGGAAGTGATTCTTCTAAACCTGAGGAGTGAGCAATCGTTTCTCGTACGACTTGGTGTGAAGCTGACGTACTACGACAAGCCTCTCTGGAGTGAGTCCGGAGATCTTCTATCTTATTCTTTTTTTAATTTTTTTTAATCAAAGGTTCAAGAACCCTAATCTCTCCCTTTCGCGCGAGATTTATGCTATTTAGGGTTAGTGTCCGTATCGTCCCGCTTCAATTTGGTATTAGAGCGGTTCAAATCCTTGGAAAATAGATTGGTGAATCATGAGTCAAGTTCAAGTTCTCGAAGCCCTTTGCGATTTGAACGACTACATGGTTTCCATGAGAACGTTTGTGAAACGGTAGAACATTTCGATCGTGTGTTAAAAGATGGCGATGGTGGAAAAACTATGGTGCGACGAGAAAGGTAGATCATTCGATCAACATGGGTCCATATTCAAACATATGACACTTCTTAACAACGTTTATTGCGAATTGTTAAGGTCGCGGCGGATAGTGGATGCATGGCGTGAGAATATCAGTACTACTATTATTAGGGCTTTTATTCACGATCTATCCGAAGACGTGTTAGGCGTGATTCAAGCTTTGAGGCCAAAGGTTACAAGATTCATCCCCATAGCCGTACTCGTGAGAGGACCCCTATAGATTAAAGTTCCTCTGCCTGCGCTCATGGTAGTACCTATTATGATGAAAGATACTGAACCCACTGTGAATCCGAGTACCTCCATGCCTATGGAAGAACTGATGGAGCCCGTTGTACAAGTAGATCCAGTTATTCGTATTGATCCTGTGCCGGAACAACATCCAGTTGGAGAGTCCACATCGGTTGATGAGACCGCCGCAGATCCCAAAACTGTTAAAGAACCCAAGATTGTTGAAGCCTAAGCATCCGTGATAGGCCCTACTGAGCCCGAGATCATTGAAGCACACACATCTTTGATCGTCCCTACCGAGCCCGAGACCTTTCAAAAGTTCGAGATCAATGAGGAGCAAACATACTTTATAACGCCTATCGATGTCGGCCAAAGTTCGAGGTCAAACTTTTTTAAAGAAGAGGGGATTGACGGGGAATTTAGAACCGCCTTTCTGGATCATAGCTGAATCAAGCGAAAGAAATCTACAAGGAAAAAGTGGACCAATACATGGGTTTTCAAACGGCCAGTGAAGCAACGTCATCAGCAGAGGACGGACGTCTGTGACCCATTGACGGATATCATGGACATCCGTGAACCATTGACGGACATCTGTGACCCCTTGACGGACATCCGTGAACCATTGACGGACATCTGTGACCCCTTGACGGACATCCGTGGAAAGAGTCACTCACTAGTTTTATGAACACTGTAGACGACGAACGTTCGTGGACACTTGACGAACGTCCGTGAGATACGTTCGAGATTTGACAGAGTAATGAATTTTGTGGCAAAAATCTGTTATTTTGAATTTTATTTGTTTTATGATTCTTCTATTTCGAGTTTTATATTTTAGGGTTTTTGTTAGCCTATATAAAGGCTTGTAAACACATTATTAAAATAATGATTGATTAAATGAAAAAGAGAGCTCGCTTTTGTGCAAACCCTAGAAGACTTGCGAAGAGTTTTCGATCGAGGGAGTGATTCCTTCAAAACCTGAGGAGTGAGCAATTGTTTCGTATGACTTGGTGCGAAGCCGACATACAGCCTTGGTGTCAGGCCTCATAATCGTTGGTGTGAAGCCGACAAGCCTCTCTGAAGTGACTCCGGAGATCTTCTATTTTTTTTTTTTTTTTTTGTTTTAATCAAAGGTTCAAGAACCCTAATCCCCCCCTTTCGTGCAGGATTTATGCTATTTTGGGTTAGCGTGCGTACCGTTCCGCGTCACTAATATATATACCCTCCTTTTCTTTTCTTTTAAAAGAAAAAAAAAATCCCGGATCCGTATCGGTATCGGTCGATACATATCGGTCCTCCATGGACTGATACTTGATACCGAAACTCGCATTGACACCTTGATCCTGATGATTCTCTACCTTGCTCCACTCAGTCTTGGTCATCTTCTTATACGACTAGTCGACTACTACTACTACTCCAAAGTCTATTTCTGATGCTGTGCCTTCATCTCTGGTACCAAGAAGCAAGTATGATTAGGGTTTATTGATGTACTGTCAGGTGGATTAGGATTAGGGTTTGATGGAATTTAGTAGGTTTAGGGTTAGAGAAGAAGAAAGGAAATTAGGATAAATGGCATGGTGAGATAGATGTCCTTACTAGCTTTTATATTAAGTGGTAGATATGTTACTTACACACTCAAAATGATATTTACACATCATCATCATCATCACAGTCTTATCCCATTTATTTGGGGTCGACTTCCTATTTCTTTACTCGTTTCTGATCAACGCTAAGCTCTCTGTAACTTCATAATCCTTCGTGTCCCTTCTCACTGCTTCCCTCCAGGTTGTCACTGGTCATTCTCTTCTCCTAGTTCCTTGTGCTTATAGCGTTTCAACCCTTCATACAGTGTCTGAGGTTTACAAGAGAACCCATGACATTCATTTATTTGAGGATAGAAGTGAAACCGCTTCAGTCATCTGTTTAAAACACTCATTAAATTTGGAATCTAATTTCAGTTTGTTGAATAGGTTTTAAGTTGAAACCTAAAAACTAATTGAGAAACCATGACATTCATTTATTTGAGGATAGAAGTGAAACCGCTTCAGTCATCTCTTGAAGACACTCATTAAATTTGGAATCTAATTTCGGCTGGTCAAATAGGTTTTAAGTTGAAGCCTAAAAACTACTTGAATATATTATAAATTTTGAATTGTATATACTAATCATATATTCAACCCAAATGATACCTATGGTGATGCTTAGTTTGATCGTTCTGATATATATGCTTCTCTTTGATAATTAAGTTTATTTTTTACATAAAGAGGTAATGTTATATATATTAATTATGTATGTATATATTTGTTGTTTCAAATTAAAAAATTAATTATCATAAAATATAGTATAATGACAAACTTATAGAAATCTATCTTTTTGTGTACAAAAGATCTGAATGAAGAAAAATACTTTGTTTATTTTTTATTGGCTAGATCACATGGATTGATGATGTATGTGACATCTTTATTGTTTGATCCAACTCCTGTATTGTTGTTGATGGCTGAAAATCTCAAAAGCCATGACCATGAATAGAATGACTGTCGCCCAAAGCAAAGACAGCCAAAACTTATAGCCGCGACGCAAGATACAAAGATCGCGATCCAAATACAAAAGCCCAAAGGGCAATAGCCATGATAGGGGAAAACAAAGTGACCAAAGTGTGGTTTTTTAAACTCGTGCTCAAAGCCCTGTGGCCAAAACATGGACAAAAAGGAATGGCCACAGGCCCACAGCCATGGAAACATCCGGCAAAATCAATCATGCGGCCAAGAGTTTGCAGCCATAAAAAGGTGGCTGCTCCTAGGAGTTTGCAGCTATAAAAAGCCGGTGACTGAAGTCTCAACCAACCACTTCTCACCATGAAGGCAGTTGGATAACTCCCACACGAACGTGGGAAGTTAAGATAACTTTAGAAGTTATGTTATAAAAGGAAAAAGAAACTTCTGAAGATATGCGAGGAGAAATTCAAATGAAAAAAAGACATACAAAGAGGATTAGAGACTGAAAAGGAATCTCGAAGAAAAGAAAAGGCAAGAGGAAGATATTGATGCATCCTCTTTCAATGACTGAACGGTTTCAATAATAAGCCATAATTGAAGTCCTCTCAATAGAAAATGGCATCAGTAAGAAAAAACTGTGTCGAAATCATTCATGATATCAATTATGATGTGAAGATTGTCTCATATGCCAAACATACTGAGATATATTTCTCACGATATCTTCGTATGATGCTTTTCTTGGATAAATTAAATTAGCATCCAAAAATGACCATAGAAAATGTCATAATTCATGGCTACACATATAGATGTGAACAAGTCAAAACTTTCATTGATAATTTCTCACACTTGTATGACTTATGAAGATGATGCTTTGAAGATCCATCATACATTGAAAAGATGGGAGTAAAGAAAAGGAATATCAGTGCAATGAAGATCTATAGAAGATTTTTGTGTAAAATTTATTTTATCTTGTACTTTTAATCATAGGTTATTTGTAAAGATGTAACTAATTGGACATTGTTCGGCGATATGCAAAAGTATAAAGTCTCCATAATAAAATAAAACTTTCATTTAAAGAAGGAAAATTTGCTAAGATTCTATGAACCTATTTACACAAATTTGTTGTAAACAATTGTGATTGATGGAGTCTTTCTCCTTAATTGGTGAGGTGGACTTGGTGGAGTGTAGCGAATGGACTCTATAATTAGTGATTCATTTGCTTCATTTCTCACATCATCTTTCTTTATTGGGAGTTCCTAATGGGCTGTTAATGATAAAACTGTAATTTAGGATTAGGGTTGAACAATAGAGAGGAGGAAGAAGAAGAAGAAGAGAGAGATATTAGGGTTGAGTCAATGTGACTCAAATCCCAATGCAAAATATTATTTATATTATCTTAGCATGTTCACTTATTACATGGTTCTCCAGTTAAGTGAATTGCACAACTTAAAATTCACTTAACTACACACACACCCAAAGTTACTTACCACACACCCAAAGTTACTTACCACACACCCATACAATAGGAATAACATCTCCAACACTCCCCCTCAAGTTGGAGTATAGATGTCGATCATACCCAACTTGAAGGAGATGTCATAAAGTCTCTTGTCACCAACACCTTTAGTCAGGATGTCGGCAAGTTGATCCTCAGTTCTAACTTGAGGAATACTGATATCTTTGGACTCGACCTTCTCGCGAATATAGTGACAGTCCACCTCAATGTGTTTTGTTCTTTCATGAAAGACAAGATTCTCTGCAATATAATGAGCGGCTTCATTGTCACCATACAAGATAATTGGAGAGGATATAGCAACTCTCAAGTCTGACAAGATGAATTTAAGCTACATGCCTTCTCTCACACCTTGGGACATGGCGCGGTACTCCCCTTCGGCATTGGAGTTTGATACTGCATGTCGCTTCTTAGATTTTCATGTGACCAAATTACCCTCAAAGTAGGTGCAATATCCGATAGTTGATCTCCTATCATCCAGAGACCTAGCCCAATCGACATCAGTAAATATCTCTACATCCAAATGACCACGATTTTTATAAAGAAGCCCTTTGTCAGGACTTCCTTTCAAATACTTCAAAATCCTGTGAACAACCTCTAAATGTACTGTCCTTGGTGAGTGAATATATTGACTCGCCACGCTTACTGCATAAGCAATATCCGGACAGGTCATGGCTAGATAAATCAGTTTACCAACTAATCTCTGATAGGTACGTGGATACTTGAGAAGATCACCTTCACCATTCAATCGGTGATTTTGTTCAATATTGGTCACAGCAGGCGTACACCCCAAAAACCCTGTATCATGAAGGAGATTTATGGTATACTTCCGCTGGGATAATGAGATGCCCTTCTTAGATCTCGCCACTTCAATGCCAAGGAAATATTTCAAGCTTCCCAAGTCTTTAATTTCAAACACTGCTCAAATACTCCTTTAGTTTAAGAATCTCATGACTATCATCACCAGTAATGATGATATCATCAACATAGACTAGTATGACGGTCATCTTGATTCTCATTTTTACAAATAGACTATGATCATGGTGACTTCTTCGGTACCCGAATCTCATTTTTATTCCATAGATAGATTTCTTCAATCTACATACTTTTCCCTCCTCCCCTTCTTTTACAAATTCAGGAGGAAGGTCCATGTAGACTTCTTCCTTGAGATCACCATGAAGGAATGCATTCTTCATGTCAAGTTGAGAGAATGACCAGTCTTTGTGGGTAGCTAGAGATATCGATACCTTGATTGTGTTAGACTTGGCTACAGGTGCAAAGGTGTCCTGATAATTAACTCCTTGTGTTTGAGTGTACCCCTTTGCTACAAGCCTTGATTTATATCTTTCAACAGTACCATCAGGTCTATACTTAACTGTATACACCCATTTGCAACCAACAACTCTCTTTCCTTCTGGGAGTTCAACAATTTCCCAAGTTTGATTCTGATCTAGAGCTTTCATCTCCTGAGTCATAGCATTCTTTCATTTTAGCTGCAATAAGGCATCAGAAACAGTAAAAGGAAGGGTGATAGAATCAAGAGAACAAATAAAACCATAATGAGATGATGAGAGATTGTGAGATGACACATACTTACTGATGGGATGACGAGTACACGATCTAGGAAGCTTTCTGTGAGCAATGGGTAGATGAAGATCAGACACAGGAGGATCCTCTTCGGGTAGGGAATCTTGGTCGGTATTTTGAGAAGGTGATTCATCTATATTCTCATGCATGGTGGCTTCAACGATGCTTTTTCTGCTATACATGCGTAAATCCAAATGAATTCAATCAAACCGACCAATTCAATTTGGTTCGGTTTCGGAAAATAGAAACTGATAGTTATCGGTTCGGTTTCAGTTTTAACGTTAAAAAATCGAAACCGAACTGATAATAAACTGATAGTGGTGCATGCTTGAGATTGGGGTTCTGGGAAGTTATTGGGATCTCGATATGATTTTTCTATTATCTGCATGCATGTATTTAGATGGATCTTGTTTATGCATTGCCTTCTGAATTGGTTTGTGGAAAATATGCTTCAATCATTTAGGTTCTCTGTTTTGATTTCTGTTTTCTCTCTTTATGCAAAAAATCTGAATATCTATACAAGTTGTAATGTAATGAAAATATGAAATAGCTATGAAGGGTCATGTGTCATGAATCTGGTTGATCTGGACAATACATGTTGGCAACCTATATCATGCATTTGAAAAATGCTCGACATTTCACAGATTAGAGGATTGATAAATGGATGGTTGAAAATTTTATGATCAACTGTCTAAAATTTGACATGCAATTAGATGGTTACGGTTGTTTGACATTCTACTTTCGGGTCGTCTTCTATCGAATGGCGGCCTACCTGTGGATGATTGGACTGTAATACTGTATGGATTCATGCCGTCGAGACCTACCAGTGTGTACTAATAATCGGTGCATCTGCCCATCGATCTGGACTGTCCGATAGGTGCATTGATTTCTTAGAAATTGTCTTAGCCATTTGATCAATCACTTTTGGATGGTTAATAGTGAATTAGCGATAGAGGCAGCAACCTACAGAGTCTCTAGTGATCTGACTCTTATGGATTGGCAATGGCTTCCTAATAATAAAAAATAAAAAATTGAGGTTTAAAAATCGAAAACCAACCGAACCGACCGAATCGATAGTTAATGGTTTAGTTTCGGTTTTGAACCTTATCGGTTCGGTTTCGGTTTTGCCCCAAAACCGACCCGATAACACCCCTAATTTTTGTCTTTCCATATTTATCAAAAGTGGGTTCGCTTTTCTATGGCTCAACAACTTCATCATCCACTTCTCCACAATCTCCATCTCCCATAGGTAAAACTCTAATCATCTCAGAGTACTCTTCATTTGTAAGTTGTTTCTCCCCCTGAAGAGGACTCAGAGGACTGAAAAAAGGAGTGCCCTCAAAGAATGTGACATCCATGGTGACTATCACACGATGAGTGAGAGGGTCAAAACACTTGTATCCTTTCTGAGAAGAGGGATACTCAATAAAAATATACCTGGTAGCCTTGGGATCAAGTTTACTTCGCTGAATATCGGGGATATCTGTAAAACACAAGGAACCAAGGATACAGGGTGACACCAAGAGAGAGGTTAATGAGGTGACACAAGTTGGAAGGGAGACTATCCTTCCAGAATAGGTGTAGACATTCGATTGATAAGGTAGACAGTGGTGAGGACAACTTCATCCCAGAGATGTTTAGGAACCTTTATATCAAACAACAGAGGTCGAGCAACCTTAAGAAGATGCCTATTTTTCCTCTTAGCAACCTTATTCTATTGGGGGTATAAGGACAAGTAGTTTGCCACACAATTCCATGAGAATGAAGATAAGACTGGAGAACGTGGGGAATATTCCCCACCATTATCTTATCGAAGAACCTTAGCATGCCCATGAAATTGTATGCTAACTAGTTTGTGAAACATAGAAAAAATAGAGGCAACTTTATCTTTGGTGCACATAAGAAAGAGCATAGTGACTTTAGTACAATCATTAATAAAAGTAACAAAATAACGATAACTATGCAAACCAGTAACAGGGGAAGGCCCCCACACATTAGAGTGAATAATTTCAAAAGGAATAACACATTTACTACGACTCAAGGGATAAAAATTGCGAACATGTTTTGAGAAATGACAATTCTTACAATTAAAGAAACTACTATCAAATTCATGAAATTTTTCTGAAAATAAAAGTTTCAAACGACTAATATGAGGATGGCCACAGCGGGAGTGCCATAATTTTGCTTCATCAACGGAAACCACTATAGCTGTAGGAGGAGAGGCACCACGTAAATCTTCAAAGAGGTAGAGTCCCTTCTCTTAAGTACCATGACCAAGGATCTTCCCCGATTCCAGGTCCTGAAAAACGCAATATGACGGAAAGAATGTCACACTACAATATAAGAAATTGATAATTTTACTGACATATAATAAATTCATAGGCATGCTAGGAATCAAAAGAGTAGAGTCAAGAGACAAGGTGCCTAATTGAACACTCCCTTTGCCCTTTACAAGAACAAGGGATCCATTAGCAATGCGAATATGAATATAATCATAAAGACTAGGCACAGATGAAAATAAATCCATCATACTAGACATGTGATTCGTAATCGATGATCCATGGGGACTGAGAGGAGATCATATGTGTGTAGACCCATAGGTACCTGACTCAGCTATGTGAGAGGAAGTTGCATGTCCCTAAGTTACCGTCATGCACTGAAGGTAGCCCTGGAGATCCTGAAGCAGTAGGGATACTTTGACCACTTAACTGGATTAGAAGTTTCCGCAGTGGAGGACTGGAGTGCACGACCTGGAAAGAATTTCGGTTTCCCATGTAATTCCCAACATCTTTCTCTGGTATGACCCTTTCTTGTCGCAATGAGAACACAATAATTTTTCTCTTCACGTGAGAGGCCCCACAACCTCTATGACCACCACCTCTACCCACCATATTTGCCTCCACCACGACCAAAAGAAGTGAAGGATGATAGGGCAGATCTCTTAGATACATCACCACCAGGAATCTGTGTAACTTGTTGCATGCTCTCCTCATACTGAAGGAGGGCATATACGGTACCAAGTGGAGGACACTCCTCTCTGCCTATAATGTTTGATTTAACATTCTCATATTCAAGTTTAACCCCTTTTAGGAAGTCAAATACTCTCCTCCTTTCAATATTTTTACTAGCCTTGTTGGCACACGAGTTGCACAGTTCTTCTTCTTGATATTGTATTAGTTCATCCCACAAACGCCTCATTTGAGTGTAATACTCTCCAATAGTCCTATCACCTTGCTTCATAGTGTTAATTTTGTCGCTAACTTGAAACATTTTTACGAGGTTTTGTTTATACGAGAACGTATCCCTCACAGCCTCCCATAATTGTTTAGCATCATTGGCATACATAAAAGAATCACTAATGCCTGGTTGCATTGAGTGTAGCAGCTATCTCATGACAATTAGATTGTCACTTTCTCAATCACCATACTTAGGGTCATCTTCTTTGGGTTTGAGAATAGTCCCGTAAATATAACCCAACTTTTTCTTCATCCCTAAGTACATAGCAGCAGATTGTGACTATGAAAGATAATTGGCATAGTAATTTGTAAGTTATGAGAACTATCTCCCCCGCCAATGATCCTGGATTTATTCTCGTCCATGATCAAAAGCTACCGAGGTCAAAATAATTAGAAGACCCACAACTTCCAAACAGGGAGAATGCCTACACAGGCTTTTCAACAAATAAAATTTGTGTCCCCACCAAATCAGCACCATGGGCCGATTCAGACATTAAATCAAACATTTGTTGTCCACAATTTGAATCACCACAACACGAACAACCAAACCAATGCTCATAATAATCATAAAAAGAGAGTAAAATTTTCTGCTGTGCAAATATTGGATCTGTTTACAAAACTGGGTTGCACACTCACAATCAACAAACAGATCTAATTACAGAAACAGGTTACACAACACCCCACTTAGGTTTTACAACCGACAAGAATCGTGGTCTCTAGGCAATATAATGAGAGGGATATTGCAGACATATATTCATCAGATTTAATATTTCACTTTCCCATAACTTGACGCGTGAACAAGACCAGAAATTAGAAGAAGAGACGAGAACTGTATCTCGGCCTGAACTTGACGATATCGATTACTACATCAAATACCATTACAATCCTTCCCAAAACAGCAATTAAAAAAAAAAAACCCTCTATGGTTAAACCGATAGGGATTCAGACATCTTTAAATCCATTTGAGAGGATTAGAGAAATTTGCAGGCCGAAGCTTGGTGGAGAAGAAGACACTGGTTGTCTTTGATAGGTCAACAAGATAACCTCAAATCTGATGGCTCGAAGACAAAATCACTCGGGGGTATATTCTAATCAGCGTGATGTCTATGTTGGACCACGCTGATGTCGATACTGACATCAGCGTGAAGTCTATGTTGATGTCAGCAAAACAGCAAGCGGCGTCAACAATCCAATGGTGTATTTCGATGGCGAGGATCGATCTCTCTGGTACCAAGATAAAACTGTAATTTAGGGTTAGGGTTGAATAATAGAGGAGGAAGAAGAAGAAGAAGAAGAAGAGAGATATTAGGGTTGAGTCAATGTGACTCAAATCTCAATGCAAAATATTATTTATATCATCTTAGCATATTCACGTATTACATAATTCCTGAGTTAAGTGAATTGCATAACTTGAAATTTATTTAACTACACACATATCCAAAGTTACTTACCACACACCCATACAATAGGAATACCATCTCCAACAGTTAAAACCATAATTAAAAAATTGTGAAATAATATATGTATGAACTATGAAAGAGAGAGAGAGAGAGAGAGAGAGAGAGAGAGAGAGAGAGAGAGAGAGAGAGAGAGAGAGACCTATAAGAGGCCTGGGCCGTGTAATACTTTAGAAAAGCCCAACGGCTCTTTACCTAACAAGTTCCTCCTAACGACTCTTAACCTGAAACAGTTCTTTCTTTCTTCTTTTTGTTTTTTTCCCCTTTTATTTCTTTTAAATATGGTTTTGTCTTTTAACTCTCACATGAGAGAACACATTCTTTCAGAAAGTTTTCTATTTATTTCGATCAAATTTCGATGGGAAATACAATTCAAATTATCTAGTTTCATTCTTATCAATCATCCTTCATCTCAGAGGTTAGTGTGTATCAAAGAAGAGAACTCGCATGAGGTTCTCTTCTTCGAACTGCAATCAAGTAGAGGAGGTAGATTTTTTATGTTGTATCTTTAAGACAGACTCGCCTATAAACGTTTTGCACTTCATTAATTCGACGGAGAGTGAAGTTAAGTGCATTAGAGCCATTTTCCAACAATTTTTATTCAACAGTCAGTTCTCCTAGTCTCCCGCACACAAGTCCCACGCATCTGTCCGATCTGAAGATCTTTTACTCGAGTTTATAGGAAGATGTGACTTGTCGCAAAGCACCCAAGCATATCTGACTTTCTTTTCTATTTAGCATCTCCATTCGCTGGCCATGAAAAACAAAACAAAGAAAAGCAAGTGGCACAACATTTCAAATCTTTTGTTTTCTAGGTAGTGGACATCGTAATTTTGTCAAATATTGGGGATATGAAAAACATTTGATATATGCAGACTAGGAATAAGGAAAACATTTCCAGTTCCACTGTTTAGAGGGAGTGTTATCTGAAAGACTTTCCTTATAATCGACAGCTTTGGAATCTATGATCTGAGGTAAGATTGAGTCTTGGATAGACAAAAAAATTTATATCCATTGCATTTGCAGGAGGGGTTCATACCAAAAATAGTACCTGATGATGAATATAAGCTTTTCATATTGATGAGCATGTATATCAATTTGGCAAACGAGTGGCAGATGTCCTTGTTGAAAACAAAAGCTAATTTAATGCACAAAGGAACATAACTCATTTTTGTTGCGCCCCGTACAGGGCTTCGGATGTAGCTAAATAATCGAACATTTATCGGTAGTCCTGGTCCATTGTTGTGTAACGGTGTTAGCAGACTGATCTGTTACATTAGTCGCCTCTCTTTCTTTGGGCTGATTGCTTTGCGAAAATACTTCAGGTGGAGTGATGCATGATTCGTAACAGAAATTTATGAGATGTATAGCCCTCTGACTGCTTTCGTTGAGGGCTAGAATTTAGGAGTATTCCCTAAAGAGTTAGGCTGCGTTTGGCATTGCTCTCTGTCAGCTCCCTGCTCTCTACTAACTCCTAGCCAGAGCAAATAAAATTTGCTCTGGCAAGGAGTGAGCAGAGAGCAGTGCGGAACTGCTGGAGCAGGTAAATTCTGCTTTGCAGGGAGTTAGCAAGGAGAAGGGACCTACTAAAGCACGTAGCATGGACTTAGCAAAAATAAAGGGAACCTCCTAAAGTAGGTAAACCCTTCTCTGGCAGGGAGCCAGCAGAGAGCTGTGCCAAACACAGCCGTAATCCCTACATCTTACTGTATACAAAAGTTTTGCTTGATCGATGTATTCGAATTTGGTTTTCAATCTCACTAGCGGGTAGACGACTAGTCCTTCTCAATTTGTGCTCCCAATTGTTTATCCGAAGAACGTCACAATAATCACATAGTAATCCAAATTGCAGTTTGCTAATTCAATCCCCTGAAGTAGATATTGAGCAATAAGAGAGCTACTAAACATTCAAAATTCACAAGACAAAAAGTCCTAGCAGTTGGTTACCATATTTCGTCGTTGTTTCTAATATGTACTATTTATCTCTTTCTGAGGCCACATGGGTTTGTTCTTTGTTCCCTCACCTGTTTCCTTTCTTATCTTTTTTATATATCAGTATACTTGTAATAAGAAAAAAGTTAAATATAAAAAGAACTTTTCTGTGAAGCAAACATAAACAGGGAAACCTACTTGATAGTGTAACTAAAGCATCCAATAACACGACTTTGAAATTAAATATTAGGCCTCAAAAAAGTCTCCTTATCGTAAACTTATGCAATCCACATAATGCACAGCCCTAGTCAATGATTAAATTCCCAATTAGGTTTATAGTCAAAGATGGGGATTCAAGTCACACTATCTAGGTTCAAGGCTCTGTGGGAAGCATGCTGCTCCTTCAGTTCGATAAGTTCTACCCTTTCAAACAGAACCCAATTTTTCATGGAGTAATGTCTATGTTGCACGAATATCTTGGTTTGATATAACCTATCATCATCATCATATTTTTTTGTTTTTTGTTTCTTGTTTTTGCCACAACGAGCTTTGCTAAATTTTCAGTCTGTCTACTGTCCAAAGTCTTTTCAAATTTGGGCCAGAATATAGAGTTTTTTATGAACGCATTACTGAAGTGGTGCATTGCTTATAGTCAACTAAGGCATTACTGAAGTGGTGCATTGCCTTTGTAGAAAATGCTTGTGTGCTTTTTTGGTTGGCTTTATATTCTATATTGAATACGTTGGCTGTAATACTATTTATTCTAAGCCTTTTGTCTTCAAACATTATTATTGCATTTACTTTGATACAGGCAACTGGATGTTCTTTAATGCTTGGTTGTAGATGTCCTTTTTGTGTATATTTTGTATAGTTGATCTTTGCTTTGGTCACTGTGTTTCGTTTGTTTAGTCAGTCTTGTGCAATGATTTGGATTTTGAAATGCGAAAATAGAGAGCAGTTGAGAAGCCATCTGACCATGTTTTGTGTGACTCTTCATAGGATTTGCGACACCTCTATAACACAGTGGACCATGGATGAGATTGACAAAGGAAACGTCGGTGGGTGATATTACCGTTTTCTATCTTTCCTTCTCGATTTTGAAGAGTTTATTTGAACTTAGAAGAGTTATACAGAGGTTACGATAACAATCTCTGTTTCCTTTTTGAATGTGTGGTCTTAGAATTGTGTGTTTCATCAGCTGGTTGATGTTCCTTTATGGCTTATCTTACCATGGGATTTAAAAGTTCATTCTGATTGTGTAGACATGCATCAATGATTGCTATGTTTCTGTTTACAACATAACAATGGGAATAGTTATGGAGGATCCATTAGTTAAGTTTGGAAATTGCAAGAGTAGAGCTTTCATTATCAGCTCTACTAAAGAAGTTTTATTGCCGAGGAAGCTGAGCATCATAGTTCATCATCTTTGCAAGGTCTGTAATAGATGTGTACCATTTTCTAGTTAGTCACCGGGATTTGTTTCAAGACAATAAGTGGGCCTCACTATCTTAATGAACTAATTGAAGCCTGTCTCATGAAATACATTATAAGATGGGTCACCCGGGGTGCCAGCGCTTCTCTCTCAGGGTACCAGCGCTTTGATACCGGAGTGCTAGCGCCTCGCTATTGAGGTGCCATTGCTTCTCTCCTGGGGTGTCAGCGTTTCGCCTCACTATCGGGGTGTCAGCACTTCAATAACGGGGTGTGTGCCCCACTAGGTGCCGGTGCTTCTCTGTCGGGTTGCCAGCGTTTCTCTATCGAGGTTCTAGTGCTTTACTATCAAGGTGCCAGTGCTTTGCTATTGAATGCTTCACTATTGGAGGCCCATATTTTAAAGTAAAATAGACCTAAAAAAGTATGATACTTTCTTGAAAAAATGGAGAGGAGAAAAGATAGATACCTCTAAAAAAAGTCAAATATGACGGCGAAAGGGAATATAACGTTTAAAATATTTAAAAAGTTTTAACTCTAGTTGGTAAAGTAGGCTTATGCCATATGTCATTTATAGAGCTGTTTGAGCATAGAGAAATCTTTATGCTCGGGTGCATTTTCTCCCCAACCTATATATATATATATATATATATATATATATATATATATATATATATATATATATATATATAGCGGGAGAGATGCGTTTGATCGCATGGAGAACCCCTGCGTTCAAACCAGGGGGCTACCCCTGTGGTTCCCATCCAAGGTATCGGGTGCACGGGAACTTGCCCACAGACGATCAGGTTCATCCAAAAGGAAAAAATTTAACAAAGGGATTTTTCCATGAACCAAAATGTAGTCAAAGGTGTAAATTTTTAGTACACCAGGTTAGGCAGGCATTAAAGAAATTTTGAGCATGATCTTGAAGGGGAAAAAATATTTTTAAAAATAATATTTAAGATGATGTGCCATGAGACACCTGATCCCATCAAAATTTTTTTTTTAAAATATTTTTCGTAGTGGTTTAAAACTGTGGTCAAAGTTTGGGTACTGCCTCATAAATTTAGGTGTATTGAATTTTTCTTCCTTTAACCACAGTTTTGGGCGGTAGATATGCATCGGATCATTCCCAAACTTTTTGAGTGATCTTTCATCACGTATAGACAAGTTTCCATCTTGCCCCATCCTCTTAGTAGTTTTCACATGGGCCTCACCTGGTTGGAAAGCATGATCGACCATGTATATATATATATATATATATATATAACGGTCCTTGCACTAGAGTTGTAGAGTTTTGACCCTACACTTTAGAGTGTAGATTATATGTCATGTGACACGTGATCGCAAGTTGCACCATATTATTTAAAGATTCACCAATTCTTCTAGGTTTTTAGGAACAGAAAAAGAAAGTGACTGTTTTGCCCCTTCATTTCACAAGTCAATGATATGAGGTTTTCTCCCGAAAATTTAAAATTTTCAAACCTTTGATCACAAATTAAACAGTGCAAAAACTTTTTTTAAATATGATTATTGATTGACCTTGTGCATGTACATGTCAAGGTGTAAAAATCGATATTGGACTCAGGTATTAGTTCTTGGAGGACTGATACGACTCGGCCGATACCAATATGTATCAGGCTACTTAAAAGAAATAAAAGAAAATAGAGGTATCGGCCGATATAAATACGTATCGGCCTATTTAAAAGAAAATAGAGGAATCGGCCAATGCCAATACGTATAAACCTATTTAAAAAAGAAAAAAAAGAAAAGAAAATAGAGGTATTGGCCGAAACCGATACCGTATCGATCGATACCGAGTTGAGATAACGATACGTATCAGATTGCCGAGAAATTGATATGTATCGCCGATACGTATTAGTATTGGCCAATTTTTTATACCATGGTGCATGTGACATCTGATCTTGAGATTGAGTTGCACGTGCACCAACGATCAAAATTTTGGTCATATTTTTGTATGAGATTGAAATTAACCGCTGAAATTTCGGTTCAAATTTTTGGTTTCAATCCCCTCCGAAACCAAAATAAAACCCGGAATTTTGATCCTTGACGTGCACTCAATCTAAGGAACAAGTGCCACGCACACATAAACAAGGTCGATATGATATGTGGGCCATGACCCAAGATTTATTATGTAAGGAGATTGGGGTGAAAAACGATCACCATTATTCGATTTAAAGCAGTCAATTGTATGAGAAACTCAGGTTGAGGAGGAAAAATTTTAGGTTGTAAATAAAGATACCAATTTTAAAACGGGAGCCATTACTATCATACAAGAAGTTGGTCCTTACACATTTTAAAAGAAAGACCCGATATTTTGAGGACCTATGTCAAACGTCCTTTTGGAATCCCATGATTTAAAGGTCATAAGGTTTGGCACAAAATATGATATTCAACGCAGTCAAAGAAAGACAAAAAAGAAAGTCATAAGGTTTGGTCATTAGGGAGCCGCCGGCTAGTTGGTCTAAAGAAAAAGGAACTAAAAAGAAAGACAAAAAAGTAGACGTTTTCTTTCATGCCCGCTTGACCCGTCGTCAGATGTGATGCTCGCCATGGTTGATCAAGTCTTGCACCTCGGCTACTGAATGTGTTTATATGTTGGTCTTTTGCGCATTGAAAGGGGCGTATGCATATATTATATAATTGAACTAAGGGTACAAGTATTTGCACCCGAAAATTTGGTCTATGTAGTTATTGATTTTCTTTGGTAACACCATTGATTGCCTTGAATCGGATGATGGAGCTCATCTTTTTATCTTAATCTTCCACAGCTTAGATCTTGAGAACATAGCCCACTTATTAGACGGTTAGATGTTGATTCGACATGAAACACATCCCGACTGTGATCGTGGCGTACCTTGAGAAGGGTTCTTAGGTCACTTTGCCTAATGGGTGTGCTATGATCTCAAAATCTATTGTGTAGAAAATTGGGACAAGCACCGAACTCCATCATCTGACTCAAGGCATTCAACCTTGGAAATCCGGACGGCAAGGATAGAATCTTCGGCTGTAAATACCGGTGCCCTTAAATTAAGATACCCCTTGTTGCCCATCAATAAAAACCGAGAAAACTCCTTTGCAGGTCAATGATGAAGCTACTATTAGAATTCTTTGAATTTAAAAACTTAGATTAAAAAGCTATAAGAACTCGCAAGGAATTGGTATTAGGTACCCAATGAACCTTGGCAATCGGGGTCAATGTCCCCCAAACCCGAGTACCGTCGACCCTCTTTACAAGGGACAACCAGCGGACTTGGGAACCGGACCCGAGTACCGTCGACTCTCTTTACAAGGGACATTGACCCGAGTGCTAATTCCTTCGCCGATGTCTATATGACTTAGTACTTGGGTTATTCCTTTTTTTTCGTTTTAATCTTTTTATATACACTATCACAATTTGTGCTTGGCCTATTCCAGGGAATGGCCAGGTCCAATCAGGTTGAATCGACTTTCGAGTTTTAATCACATTTGCAATCTTTGGATATAAGAGAATTTTGATTACATGTGTCACAACCCGAAATTCTATTCTGTCCTAAGGGTCTAAACTTCTGTGTCATGATCCGCACATCTCTCAAATACGTTAAGTGAATATATATATAATCAAAATTCTTGCGCTAATATGATTCCATAAAATCCGTGAATCCAATATTATAAAGATGGAGAATCATGGCAGAAATAAATAATTAATAAATGCGATATGAATTTATGAAATAATCACTAATCAATAAAAAAATAAAGGTCAATAATAAATTAAATGTACGAGACTAACAACAAATACCTAACGATAAACAATAGTAATATGAAACGAAAGAATAAGCTGTCTAATCTGTAAATCTAATCTCAGTACCAAAATTGTTGCTATCAATAATTGGCACTCAAATCCTAACCAACATCGAGGTCCTCTTGATGTCCTGCAGTGTCACCTTCCCAAGGTTTCAGGTACTCAACGTTCACGGGCTCAACGAAGTCAGCGTCCACACTGCCGATAAAATCACCTGAAATAGTAATTATCGCGATGGATGAGTTGCTAAATATCACACAACCTAGTGGATACACATCAATCCACTCTACACTACTCAGGTGCATTGTGAGTGCATATCGTGAGTGATAATAATACTATGACGGTATAGTTAAAATAATAAGAAGAAAATGATAAAGTCATATGTATCGTATCAGAAATATAAAATCATGATTTAAACATCACTCCAACCCTAATGTACCTAGCCATACTACATAAAATGTAATATATTATATTACAATGTCATATGTGCCTGTAAATCACATGGGCGTACTTATATAAATCTATTTCTAATATGATATGTGCAAGAGTCGCTGCTCGATCATACCATGTGAGGGATACCATAGTAGTATACCATAGTAGTATACCAGCATAATATACCGTCTCATATTATAAATACCATTATCATATCATATACTCCATCCAATCTTTGGGCGATCGGTCATAAGCATGCGTGTCTCCAAAGGCGAGAACGAAGTATTTTGTATTCGTATCATATCCTACTGTCTCTTAGGAGATCCGTCTTGGCTATAGACATCGGAATCCTTACAGTGGTTACGTAGGGTACGACGCGTATAAACTTAAATTTTTAATTTTATAATGGCTTACACAATGATGTATTATTATTATACTCATATCTTTTAATACCCGATCTTAACACTTAACTTATCATTAGCTTAGCATTTAACTAAATATTCAACTTAATCTATCATATTTAGAGCTCAGCAGTGATAGGATCACCGTCTATGACATCGTATTAGAAGTTATATTAAATCGGCATTCACCTCACTCGTCATGATATCTCATACTACTATGTGTTGTGAGATATGCATGCGAATATGGTGCATTCTCCGCTTAAATACTATCTCAGCGAGTCATCACGCCCAAGCATAGGCATAATCCCACACACTCGCATACATGAACTAATATATCCATAAAACATATGACATATTAATGATAGAAATCATCTTATCTTACTTAGTGAATAGATTTAAATTACTATATATATATAGTGCATCAAGTTATGTTATAATATAGTCATAGCTGTTAGTGCACCAGTAATCGAGAATCGTGCTAGTGAGATATTACATAATAAGGGTATAATAATCATAATCATTATCACCTGATCGATTTTTAAGTACTTAAAGTTTTGTCTTAAGAAACATCTCTGATGTTCTTAAGAAACGTGAAAGGTCAAAGTTTGACTTTACAGATGTTATAAAAAAATTTAAAGTCTCCATATCCTCGTGAAGATCACGTCGATGCGATTAATTTTGACTACTCATATACCACGTTACGATAAGAAACGAGTTCGGTGTGAGTGATCAAAGATTCCACTTTAATTGTATGAATGCACTCATTTTGAGGTCATTTGAGTCCGAATAAGGTCAAACGGTTCCGTTAGATGTGATTAGCACTAATATTTCTTTATTAGTCTATTTTTTTTGTCAAAACCCGATTTTATCATTTTAAAGATCTGATCATGGCTTGATCGAACACCACAAAAGCACGATGAACAGGTGTACTAATATATATGCCACCCATGATCGAACAAGCATAATAATTAGATGGTGCAGTACTTATAAAGTAATATCCCCGATCAACGTCGGTCATTGAGTCAAATCCTAAATATATCAAGTGATAGACACTTTGATCATGACTAGGCGTCCGATCGAGTGACGTCACCAAAAAATAAAAATATAAAAAATGCATAATATAATTTGGTTATTGTTTTACCAGTGTGTGGATCGCCTCAAGATGATAAAATTAATATATAATATGCTACAATCGGATGAGTAAATAAAAAGATATCGCAATTCTAAGTTTTTAAAGTCATCATGACCAACGATCGAAAAATATTTATTTTAATATTATTATGCATATGATATTTTTATTATAATACATCCATAGGTAGAGCACTCGATACTCTGTTATGTGGCATCGATGCTTCGGGACACCAGACCTCGAATCGGGTCGGAATTCGAGTTCAAATCGTGTCATAAATGACCTTAGAATTTTAATCAAGCCTAGCTTGAGCCAAGCCGAGCCGAGCCAAGCTTGAGCCGATCACTGTGCACGGGTGGTGCACGGGCTCAGACCCTTCACGGAAGTTGGAGCTTGGGTCGAGCCGGACCTCCTTGCCAATTTCGGCACCGATTGACAGCTGGTTCGCTGCCGCCAGCCACCCAAAGGGGGCTATTTTAAAAAAAAATAAATGTGCAGAAATTTCAGATTTAATTATTGTTTCCCGTTGATGCGCGATCGAATGTACCATTCGTGACAAGATCTGAGAAGAATATGAGGGATTTATAAGTACCCACCTCGTTGGATGGTCCACGCATGATTGGAAGGTACAAAAGAGTCTGGATTAGATTGATTTCAATGCGGTTTATGTTGGTGCGGACCTTTTTCAAGCTTTCTTCTTCTTCCTCACCTCTTCTTCTTCGATTTTATCACCAATAATCTTCGCCTAAAGGAGATTTCGGAGGTAGCTAAGCGAGAGATCTTGCGAGAGATTTGAGGGAAGAGGCTAGAGAGGGATGGGAGAGCCGAGTTGTGATGGTTAGGGTTTCTTACAAAGAAAAAGTGAGAGACGGCTAGAGTTTCTTAAAAAGAACAAGTGTGAGAGATCTTTCCGGAGTCGGGATCTCAAAAGATAGCGAGAAAGTGAGTTATGTGAATTAGTAGAGATTTCTAGGATTGTGCATTTTTTTGGGCCGAATTGATTAAACTGACGGAACCGCCGGTTTGGGTTTGGTTTGGCAAAAAGAAAAACCAAAAAGTTTAGTTTGGTTTTGGTTTTGGGCCTTCCCACGCCGAAACTAACCGAACAGAACCGATTGTAAGTAATTTCTTTATATATATATATATATATATATATATATATATATATATATATATATATATATATATATATAAACTAACCTTGAATGTAACCGATTGTAAGTAATTTCTTTATATATATATATATATATATATATATATATATATATATATATATATATAGTCAACTTGAGTAAAGCAGACGATTGGGCCTCGAATTTTCGATCCAAAATTTAGGCCCAAATTTAGTTCTTCACAACTTTACTTAAGCCTCGAATCTCACAAGCCGTTGAGTTAGGAAGTAGAAACTTAAGGTTCTAATTTCTAAAGGTTTAGTCAATCTTCTCTCTCCCTCCCTCTCCCTCTCTCTAAATGCGGAATTAGTATTGATATTTGGGAATGCTCGAGTTGAGATCCACTGTATCCTAACCAAAAGTCCTCATCCGATAAATTCTAGTTAAATAGTGAATAATTTTGAAGTGCTATTAGTGTTTGGTTCTTTGTCATGTTCTTAAAGAAAGAAAGAGAGAGAGAGAGAGAGAGAGAGAGAGAGAGAGAGAGAGAGAGTCTTTTATTATCGTTTGTCTGATGCTAAGGGTGAATAGATTATAAAATTAAAACGACTCCGAAAAAAAAGAAAATAGTGAATGTGTAAAACAGGTTGAGAAATTGAAAAATTTTTGATGTGTAAGTAGAACTTATAGAAATATCGAAGCCGACCGAACCAAGCCAAATTCGAATCGAATTGGATTGGTTTGGTTCAATAGTTGAGTGGTTTGATTTAGTTTGAACATTTAGAAACCGATTAGAATCGGTTTGGTTTATGATTTTGGTCCAAAACCGACCAAACTAAACCAAATTCACTCATAGAAATACTTCATCTAACACTGTTTAAAAAGTCAAAATGGATTAAGTCGTTACAACATGTCATTTTATAAAAAATAAAACCAATGAAAGCCAAAATTCTCTCATATTTAAGGGTTATAGATGTGGTTGAGCTTAAAATCCGATTCAATCTCTACCATTCCCCGTACTAATCCTCTAGAGTATAGTGCCTCACCTTTCTAGCGACTATATCACGAATTACGCACCTAATTAAAAAAGGAAAGCCTTTTCCAACTTTCATGAATTACGCACCCAGTTTTACACACGGTCATCACAACCAATTAACATAGGGGAGCTGTTTCGAACCCCCCACCACGTTGGAGAATAAACCTAAGTTGTCAACCATCATATGTTTTGGCCACCCACATAGGCATTCACATCCGGATTCCATCAACATGTTTCGGCCACCCACATGGACGTCTCAATTGATGACTCATTCCCATGATTGACCGCATGGCTGTCAATGGGCCGGGCTTAATCCGTACCCGACCCGACTTGGATCAGATTTGGTAATATACAAAAGCCCAAACCCGAAAGGATCTGGACCTAGCCTGGCCTGATATTTTATCCGAGCTGACTTCAAGTCTAATTTCTTAAGTAACAAAAATTTATTGAACCTGTGAAAACCAGTCTTGAACTCACCCAATCTGACCAAGCCCGACTAAACTCAAGGAAAACTCTGGTCTAGCCCGAATCCAGCCCAGCCCAGACCCGATTTAAGCAGGGGTTGGCATTAATAAAAAGCCCGAGCCGAAAAACACCAGGATCAAGCACTATCTGGGCCAAGTTCCGACCTAGTTTCTGCAGTTGAAAATATCGAGCCGATCAAAAGCCCTGCTCAAACCAGATCGGCCCGGCCCGGCCACGCCACAGCCCTGGTGGCCGGTGCTTCTTGTCGTATTCCTGACGTCACTAACTGCTCGCCACATGAAGCCAACAAAAAAATAAATGAAGAGGAAAGACCTTTTAGTATGAACTCAAGATATGAATTGTGGCGGCGTAGCAGTCCTTTTGACCCTTTCATTTGTTTTTAGTACCCTTTTAATTCAAGATAGGCAGGGAGGTGATAGGAATAGGGCGATCACCTCACAATCACATTGCCAAGGTGGGGCATAAAGGTTACTGTCCCGAATCCCATCTAATTTTTGTGGATGAGGCCAGTTTTGATTCACTAAGGGCCTGTTTAGATAAAAATACATGAAATATAAGAAAATAAAATAATATTTTTATATTTTTTCATAAATATAAAGCTGTAAGATTCCTTTGTTTCGCTTTATTTTTTACTGTTTGAATAATCACATTATTAGTTAGAAAAATGTAGGATTAATTAAATCTTGTATTTAGATAGATACATAGAAAATTATAAGAAAATAGTATATATATTCTATCAAAAAAATAGTCATAAAAATGACTAAAAAATTATATATGTATTAAGTTTTTTTTAACCTTTACATATCTTAGTAAATTACTCTAGTGATTGACTTAGTGCTTTGTGAGAGTTAAATTTTAGGTTCAAACTTTATTATATGTAATAAATTACTATTTTTTTTAATTAATTATGTTAGAGCATATACATCATATATGTGAGTATGTAGCTCTATAACATAATAGAACTCTTGTAGGAGAAATCTCTTCCAAAATAAGAAGAAATATTTGTTATGAAAACAAACATCATAAAAAAAATTATTTGAAGATTTTTGATAATTTTGAGTGGTCAATATAATTTAGGATGAATGAGAATCCACTAATATAGACCGCTAAAGATTAGTAACAAAATTTTAGAAAGTTTGGGTGGTCAATTGACCACCCAAGTCATAACTTGGCCCCACCTCTGGGGATGTGTGCCATATAAAATCAATATCTGATTGTCTGAGAGAGGCACCATGATTTTAAGATCTATCATGAGGAAGATTGGAAAAAAAAAAAAACAATCTCCATCGTATGATTTAAAAGCAGTCAATGATTTTCGTCTGTGAAAAAATTGTGTGGTATTACTAATAAACGGGTGAGAAGAGCAGTACCCATATTTTTTTTCTTCTTCACTCCTCTTATCTTTCTAAGGTCTCGGCAAATTGAATATCGAGAGCTACCCTTGAACTCTTTAGTCGGAAATGAGCGTAAAAATTATATTTTATATTTCGACTCTTAAGTCGCTTCCAAATAGCAGAAAACTACGAAAAATATAATCTGAATCTAAGTATTCCTCTCTTTTCCTCATATCCAAACAGGCCCTAATGGGTAATTGGTATTTGCTGTTCGGTCTTCACAACTGATGGCTCCACCATTAACACCGTTGATTGCTTTAAATTAGATGATTTGAACCATTTTTTGTCCCAATCTTCCACACAATAGATCTTGAGATAATGCCCCACCTATCAGACCGACACTCATGTTAATTCCATGTGAAAAACATTCCTAAAACTGACCTCGAGAACTCTTCTCATGGCATGTCACGATCATGTTCACTTTTTTGGGGATAAGTGACATATGGAATCAACATTTGATTGTCAAATAGGTGAGTCATGATCTCATGATTAATTTCATGTAAGCTCCAGAAGAAAAACAATCTTCATCAATAGATTTAAGGCAATCAACGGTGTTTACAGTGAAACCATCAGTTGCAGAGGCTGAATCTTCAGTTGCAAATGCTTATACCCTCATGTAATTCCCTAAAACCCAAGCGAGGTGGACAATGAACTAAGAGACACTTCCTACTAGTCATCAATTTAGTCTTGAGGTCGTTGGCCTACCATCAATTTGTCATCGATTGATTCCACATGACACACATATCAAGAAGTAATTGTGCTCTTGAGCATACCATGAAATGTGGTTCAAGATCTATCATATGGAAGATCTATTATATCGAAAATGATCCCTGTCGTCTGATTTGAAGCAATCAACGATATTCACATTTGTGATACATGGTTGTGAAGAAAGAATCGGTGTTGCAAATAACGGTACGGAAATATGAAAATTATAAATTAGAGGATTTAAACATGGATTTCATTTCACAAAGCTAAAGACTTAACAAGGGGCTATGAAACACTTATGTTTTAAGAAAATTAATTTTGTTATAACTATTTAATATTTCCAATTACGATAAGGAGATGTTGGACTCAAATCTAGCATCCCAAATCACAATATTGGTCTGGAGTGTTATGTTGGGTACGAACGTGGCACCTATCCTCCCTTGGGTTCACCTCTCTCCATTGGTTTTTAAAGTATTTTCAACAGTGATGATAATGGATTCAAAATGAACGGTGACACGAAAATAGGTTCCAGCGTTCATTTTAAAACCATTACACTCATTAAGTTTAAGCGTGCATGAATTTGACTCTATTATTTTGTTGAACCTCTTTCATTTAGGAGTTAGTCTACAATGATTAATTAGTGGCGACAATAGTCCATCAGAATAGTCCACATGTTTGAGTAACTTTGTGATTTGTGTTGAAAAAAAATGGTATTAAAAATACTTCCGAGTCATATAATTTACTACGGTATCTTAAAAACGCCCCCACTCTGACGGATAATAAAGATATAATTGAGTTCTCAGCAAATCTGCTTTCAAAATCTAATAGAGTCTGATTTTGTAAAGAATCGTATGTTATTATCTAGAATGCATTTTTTAGACAAAAAACATTGTCACACAGATTTTCTGATATACAAAAGGATTGTAAAATAAGAATATAAGAGAGGAGAAAGAGGTGTTATTATTTATAGTGTCTATTACTCGGATCCGATCTCTATTTATAGAGAAAATCTCGACATTGTATCTTTTCAGATAATCATGAAAAGATTTGTCTTTTCAAATAACGATAAAGATCAATTGAACTTGTATCTTTTCAAATTCAGGGCGAAGAGATATACTCAAATCGGAAAAGACATTTTTTCGAAGAGAAATGTGAAAAGACACAATGAAAAAGACTGATTAAAATCTTTTAGCCGCACCTCTTTGGTTTCAAAGTTGTTGGAAGCAATCGTTGGACTTAAGACCCATTACAAGCCACTTGTTCATTAGACTTAAAGACGTTGGGCATTTTGGCCTGTGCCTCTTAGGCTTCTCTCTTTCTTCCTTTCTTATATATATATATATATATATATATATATATATATATATATAGGGAGCGGGTTAGGTCCTCCATTGGAGGACAGTGACCGTCTTCCAAGATACACGTGGAGCTCCACGTGACACTCAAAACAGTATTTGAGTGCCACGTGAAGCACAAGTGGACGGTATAAATCAATATTAAAAAAAAAAATCGAAAAAAACTTCTTAAACCCACAAGTCAAAGTTTGACGGGTTTCATTGGTTCACATTTCACGGTTCAAAAAATAGATGATGGAGATGAGTTTTTAAATTTTTTTTCAAAGATAATCTAAGCAATGCACCCGCGCTCCACGTGGCATTGAAACAATATTTGAGTGTCACGTGGAACTCCACGTGGAAGCTTGGAGGACGGAGGCCTTTTCCATATATATATATTTCTTGTTTAGAAAGTTTTAAATATCTAATAACTTGTGCACGTTATATTGGCACCCATGAGTGTGAACTTTGTTATTGCACATGATGAGCGGACACCATTGTAGACTCACTCTACCTCTAATGAACTGCAAATCACAGATCTGAATTCAAACCTAACCACAGATCAGATCTTCGAACATTATTAGATGAGACCAAGGGTCAAAATTTTGTCATTCCGATACATATTGTTCAAGCTCAAAACCGATACGTATCGGACGATACATATCGGTACCGGACGACACTAAACGATACATTGAATGTATCGTTCAGTACTTTTCATATATATATATATGAACGATACGGCACTTTGAATGTATCCCCCGATACGTATCAGTACCGAATGATACTGAACGATACATTGAATGTATCGTTCAGTACTTTTCATATATATATATGAACGATACGGTACTTTGAATGTACCGTATCGTTCAAGTTCAATACCGATATATATCGATATCGGACAAAATTTTGATCCATAAATGAAACTGTGTAAGATTAATTTTATGAAGTTTGATGTTTTTTGTTTTTAATTGGTAAGCTTAAGGTTGGAAGTACCTCATCCTTTTTATTAAAATTAATTAATTTTATCAACTTGGTAAGCTTCAGGGTTGAGATAACGACGAGAGTGCGCGTAGATGACGCTCACTCGCATGGAAGACTCGTTTCCCTAATAATAAGTGACTTCCGTATACATTCCACACGTCAACTCTCTCTTATATCTACGTAAGTGTGAACAGTTGACCAAGTTGACTTGGTTAATCTGCCTCCTCTTATTTAACTTTTATAATTTATACCATCAATGAGTCTCTTTCTGTCTCCTTGTCCTTTTCCTCCTCTTTAGATATATCCCACTTCACGTGGGTCTCTGTCTAACTCTCTTTCCGTCCTTTTTCTTCTCTTTCTACCTCGTTTCCTTAGATTCAGTATGTTTCTTCCCGTCTTTTTTCTTATCTTTCTGCTTCGTTTCCTTAGATTCAATATGTGACCCCTCATCTACTTTGGGACTCTAGGGTATTTCCTAATTTGGTATTAGTTTTCGTTAAACTAAATAAATTTTTTCTACGGGCACACCAATTTTTACTAGCTGCATACCACTCTATTTTCTTTTTGAGAGTGCAGAAGGAAAAAGTGGTATGCTCATAGCAGCCCTTTGTGATTGGCTTAAATGTAACCTTGTTCAGGGTGGCATCTGTTGATGTAGGTAACTAGAGTCAATGTCATTCTTGTAGTTCAACTCTTCCACTCCCGTGAAAAAAAAAAATTGGGATAATGGCTCCTGACCAATATTTAAACACCAAAATATGTTTAAATGATATATATTACACATTAACATCATTACTTTAGACTTTTAATCTTATACCATTAAAGTATGATATATTATTCTATCATAGAGCCCACATTTGTGAACAGTCTAAATTGTTTAAGAGGCAATCCATCATGGAAATATGTATCAATCAGAAAAATCATTTCTATAAGTGGATTTGAAGTTTTGAACATCCGATAGTTTAAATATCAGCCATTAAAAAAATAAGGATAACCTTGATATTAGATTGTATAGATCAGGTAATTAAAATTAAGAATGCGTACGTGATGGCTCGGTCTTTTTTAGAAGTGTATTCACTCTAAATTCTAAAAGTGAACACATTTGGCTATATATGTGGCATAGATTTTGACCATTAATCCAAGTCGTCTAAAGGGTCAAATCATAATCTGAAAAGATGTTTTGCTAAATCAGTGCCATTAAGAAATGGAGTGAAAATGTTGAATCCAGTTTCAGTCATGATTGAAATCGAAAATTTAAAATTTCGACCAATAATTTGGGGCTTGGCCGACATTTCAGTCCCAAAATCTTTTATTCTATTTTAAAAATAAAAAATAGATGAGATTGTAAATTATCGGCGGATAATTTGCAGGCCCATACAACGAAACCGATAATAGGTGATATCATTTTGGCCATAGTTGAAGCCGATACATTTTGGCCGATAATTTGAATTATCAGTCGAAATTTTAAATCATGCTGTAAACCCACCAGGTCGTCGCTACCCGTTTTTAAACCCGTTAGCATAAACATCAAGAGGGAATAAGACAACAAAGAAAAATTAAGAAAAAATGGGCAACAAATAAAAAATACAGGTAAAATTTAAGAAATCTAGAAAATGTATAAATTCAAAGAGTATGTAATAAAGTTTTTTCATTAAGTTCCTTGTTTTCCTTTTAAAATGTGTTTTTAAATTTTAAACGGAAACATGCTTTTATTTTTAAAACAAAGGTTTTTGTAAAAGGGAGACATTACTTGCACACGTATTTCAAGTGATTGCACCGAATTTAAAGAAAGACATAATATTTTAGGGACATGTGAGATGTAAAAATGCAATATGGGCCATCTGATTTGAAGTTTATGATCAATAGATCTCTAGTACGTAAAATTGGAGCAAAACAGAATACTTGTAATATGATCTATTGTAGTCAACTGTTGAATTATATAATAGCCTTTGCCTCCATTAATCAAATGATAAAAATTATATTTTATTCTAATCTTTTGCAATTGAAATCTTTAAATCATGGCTTTTAAATCAAACGACTTAGATAATGTTTTCACATAGCAGAGGTCGCCAAATTTGAAAGTCTTTTTTTTTTAATTCGGTGCAATCACTTGAAAAGCGTGTCCAAGTACGAGCTCCCTTTGTAAAATCTTTTCTAAGGGTTACATCTATTTTAATTTCTATGCCCACGATTGTGACATGGTTTTCCTTATCATAGGAAGAGACAAGTGAATGTTAAAGAGTCCAAAACGCAATAGTTTTACGTGATTAAATCTTATCGCATAGGAGCATCCACGGGATCTAATCCTAGAAAACGTAAAAATTCATTATGTAAAAATAAATCCTTACAAAAGGTGTCGAATGATATCAAACCCCTCAGGGGATGAATCCACAACGTGCCCACATAGTGTATCGATCTGATTCGTCTCCAATCAACGAGTTGCTTCATAATCCCACCCGTGTTTAAGCGAACCGCAACAATCTCTTGAATCCTTAAAACCTAATCAAATCCTCGAGCCAAACCATGACATGCAGGCTCCCTGTCATATTCGCTTTTGATAAAAACGAGAAATTTTAAAATAAGTAATCGTAAAAGAAAATTATCTTAGCAGTATCGGCCACCACTTGCCTGAGATGAAAATCAGCACATCTATTAGTCTCTTTGGTCAAGAGTAAACATTTTCATCTAAGTATTTAAAGAGACTCTTGATGTTCTAAGAAATCACGATATTTCTCTATTTTACTTTGTTTAGTGTTAAATTGTTTATTACTCTACAATCCTTTATGCCATTTATTAATACTTATTTCAAAGCCTTTCTGTCATAGCTGAAAAAATTAACATATTGATAATGAATAAACAACCGATAAACAATTACATTACGCAATATTTTTTATTTTTCTCTGTAATTGAGATTTATTTTAAAACTTCATCTAATGTAAGGTATAAAAAATCGGCCAATACGTATCGGTATCCCAACTCGGGTATCGGATACCGTATCGGCTGATACGTATCGGATATTTGCTAATACATCTCTGCCGTATCGGGTATCGGCCGATACATTTCAGTCGAGACGTGACTTTTCTTTTTTCTTTAAAAAAAAGGCCAATACGTATCAACATCAGCCAAGTCGTATCCTCATGGACCAATATACTCAATACTGATTCCGATTTTAATACCTTGATCTTGTATGCTCGTTTTTAATTTTATCCACTTATCTCATATATCCATATCTAATTAAGATATCTTAGTCTCCCACTTTGCACCTGCAACATAGCAATGCCTTGTCTGTCCCCAATTTGCCCAACTAGCAGTGATCCCATTTGAAAATAATCACCTCTAACCAACAATTCCAACTCTTAAATTGTATGAAGGGCGGTAGATGGGTAATTTCCCTCCTCTAAGCTATGGTGGTAAGTAGATTCTTTCTAAGCCCCAAATCAATCGGAAGTAAAAAATTCTTTCTCAATGCTTGCACAATATTCAAACGTTTTTGCATCGTTTTGGCCTAGGGTGACAATGCACCAACTTCGGGAGTTGCAGTAATATGTTTTTTAGACCAAGTGAAAGGCTAAAAAATATAGTTTCGATCATGGTATTAACTATCGGCCCCTATTGGCAATACATATCAATTTTTTGGCAAACTGATACTCAATAGATATCAACTCGGGTATCGGTATCGGTATCGGTATCGACCGATACGTATCGGGTATCAGCCGATACCTCTATTTTCTTAGAATTTTTTTGTTTTTTATTTATACAAGGCACCAATACAACTCGATATCGGCCAAAATGTATTGGCTGATTTGTTTTGGTCCTCCACGGACCGATACCCAATACCGATACCGAGTTTGACTCCTTAGTTTCGATGATTTATCCGATTGATGAACTTTAATATCGGCCATTAAAACAAAAAACAAGCGTTGATATCATACTCAACAGATCATATGGTTTAAATCTACCTAAAACATCATTTTTGGGCATGGAGCACTTCAATATATAATAATCTATCACTTTGACAATTCAGATCACCCACATTATAAATTATTGGTGGTGTAAGATCATTTAAACAGCATTTTGGTATTTAAATGACAGTCAAGATCATTGGTCCTAAGAAATAATCGTCTTTTTCGAAAAATTCTCAGTTTTCTTGGGGAAAAAATGCATGTTAAACCTATTTTTTCAGAGGAAAAAAAACATATTTTTTCTATTTTCCTTCAAAATTACCGAAATTTACCATTTTTCCTAATATTTTCAGAGTCGTCTTATTTATTCCCGTACCAAGGTTTGGTCTGTTGGAATTTTTAATGGAAACTAAAATTCTTATTTTGTGTGGCCCACACACACTAGAATTTTATAAAACCCTGGATTGCAGTTGCTTGAAATAATAAAGAGCATTATTGGGAATTAAAGGAAATTTCAAGGCTTCCTGATTTACATGTGATTCTTATTCCTATTAGAATACCTTGATGGACGGTATTCTAGGCAGGACATGACTCTTCATGCTATATATATAGGTGGACGTCCCCCGCTTACTACACACAAGCCTTTTGGCATCTTCCCATCAAGAGAGTGTAGCAAGAGAGGCGGGTAGAGCCACTTTCACCTTCTTCTTCTTCCTTATAGGAAAGGTCTCAGGATTAATATATCGGATTAAAGTTAAAGCGACGGTCACAATCTTTGCGATAAGGTACACACATAAATATTTTAATATGTGGTTATTGATTTATTATTTTGATTGATCATATGCCTAGAACCTAGGGCAATTATTTTGGATGGTCGGATAATTATATCCAATAATTGGTATCAGAGCTTGGATTGGCCCATGACTGATCAAAATAATAGTAGATAAGTTTTATCTTGTGTGATATTGAGACTTAGAGAGAGAATATAATTCTATATATTATTGACGAGTGAAGAAGAAAAGTTTTACCCAACCAGTATAGGGCCAAATTTAGTCTATTAAAAAGGTTCATTCTTGGTTTGAGCAGGACCTTTTTAAACTAAATCTGCTCATGGATTGTGGGCCTTATGATGGTGTATGGTTTATTAGTGGATCAAGTATTGTTTTGGGCTTGATTCTTGGAAAGAATATGTTTGTGCACTTATAATGGCTTGGACATTATGATTGTGGGCATATAATGGTTTAATATTTTTTTTTCTTGTTCTTTTAAGGCTCGTCTCTACGCTCAAACTGGATTAGAGCTTGGGATAATTATATAGGACCCAATTTAGCCTTATTGAAAAGGTTTCTTGGTTTGGGTGTATCGGCCTATTTTTTTAAGTCCGATTTTGACTCATTAGTAGTCAATTTCAATCTACTTGTTGAGGCTTATGCTTTGGACTTATTATTGGCAACAGTTAATGACTGTATATAATGGAATAAAATATTTGGTTGACCCAATGATATGTCTAGTATATTTTTATTACATGTATTTTTGGATCTTTGGTTTGATCCTATGGCCTAAGTGTATATGTGTGCAAGCTCATAGGTCTATGACTAAGTTTTACCATTACAAATTTATTTAAAATATTATTTTTATGACACTTTTGACTATATGCAAGTTACACACATACACTTTACGGTAAGTTGGTTAAACTCTTGAGACTAGGCATTTTGGGTCTATGTCTTTCCAATGAGATTAAGGAAGACCGCTAAAGTGGTCGTTCGAGAGACTGTAATTGAAGTATGATTGGATCTGCCCAAAGGTGACCATTCTATGGAGGTTGTTGTTTCTTGAATTTTAAAATTTTATTTCATTAAAATCATCTTATGCACTGATTTGCATGAAGTTATTAATTCTGCCCAAAAGTGATTAATTAATTTCGTATAAATGGAGTGAGTGGAATAATCGTAAGTGTAAAAGAGAGAGAATGATGATTCTCTTACCCAAAGGTAGTGAATCATTGGGATCAAACCGAAAACATAAGCGATTAGGTCTACGCACATTTTTCTGGGCTATGGGAGAGAGCATAAGTTGTACACTCAATTTATGCCCAAAGGTGATGTTGGATGTTGCACATTATCTATACCCAAAGAGTGAATTAATTGCACATGATAAAACACTCTAATAAATTCGTTCATACCCCTAATTCGAATTGCTTTATCCCCGGTGGATATTAATTATTTTATCTTTGGTGGATATTAATGACTTATAGTCATTTTGGAGTCTTTTATCGACATTAGTCTTTTAGACTTTTGGATAACATATTATCGTGTTTATACCCTTAGTAGATATTAATGGCTTATAATCATTTTAGGATCCTTTGTGGACATTGATCTTTTGGGTGACATGTTATCGTGTCTATATCCTTGGTGGATTCTATGATTAGCGACATATATAATTTTGTGATGTAACTTTTAATATTAAATAGTAGATATATTGATAGGACTATTTGTTAAAAAAATATATTTATAAATCATTATGAAGTGAGGATCTCCGTTTATATTTTATCATAATTTATTATCAAAATTTTCCTTTTAGAAATGTCTATTATATTTTGAACATGATTTGTTATTTAATGGTTATATGATTTTATTACATCACGATTGTCACCGTAAGGGATTGGTAAAGTATTAAACTTTACATTTTGAGTGAGAGTTATCTCACTTCTAAACTACAATTATTATCGATGCATCTTAAAATATGTCTTATAAATACATGTATATTATGGGTGGAGTTTTTCACAAAATCAGGTAGAGTTTTTCTACGATTATATTATGGGTGGAGTTTTTCACAAAATCAAGTTGAATTTTTCTACAATTATATTTTGGGTGGAGTTTTTCACAAAATCAAGTTGAATTTTTCTACAATTATATTTTGGGTGGAGTTTTTCACAAGTTGAGAGTGAAGTTTTTTACAATTTGGGTGACACACTTTTGGTGAGTAAACCAATAAAAAAATTATATTTTTTGATAGAGTTTTCTACAAATTGAGAGTGAAGTTTTTCATAATTTTGGGTGACACACCTTGGTGAGTGAGTCAATAAGGTTTTACCTTAATCTTGCCTGGGCATCATGTTAATAACTTCTTGTTCTGAGGATCAGGTGAAGTATTTCACAAGCTAAAGTTTTTTGGATGTCAGAACAACATGCGATGAGTATGGGGTGAGACATTATGGATTTGTACATTTTGGTTGTGTATTTAGTTCACATGTTAAATTGGTCATCATCTCTCAAATTTGTTGTTAATTATAATTTTGTGACCATGGAGCCGTTATAGTATCGATTTCAGAAAATGGTATACTATGTGCATTCATGATTCATTTTTATATATTCATTAAATTTGGGTGATTTTGGAAATGCCTAAGTTATTTCAAATAACGTTTTGCTTTCAGAGTGCACTCGTTTTGATTGTCTAATCTAGTAGAGGTCGTTTTTTAAATCATAGTCCATGTGTGGACCAAGTGAGAGACTGTTGAAAATTTTAATAGAAACTAAAATTCTTATTTTGTGTGGCCCATACACACTAGGATTTTATAAAACCCTCGATTACAGTTGCTTGAAATAATGAAGGGTATTATTGGAAATTGAAGAAAACTTCAAGGCTTCCTGATTTACATGTGATTCATATTCCTATTAGAATATCTTGATGGACGGTATTCTAAGCAGGGCATGATTCTTCATGCTATATATATATGTGGACGTCTCCCGCTCACTACATACAAGTCTTTTGACATTTTCCGGGTAGAATCACTTTCACCTTTTTCTTTTTCCTTATAGGAAAAGCCTCGAAATTAATATATCGGATTAAAGTTAACGAGACAGTCACAATCTTTACGATGAGGTATACACATAAATATTTTAATATATGATTATTGATTTATTATTTTGATTGATCATATGTCTAAATCCAAAGATAATTATTTTGGATGGTCGGATCATTAAATCGAATATGGTCATTATGGACAAGATTAAGCCCATTGTTTGCAATGAGCCATTGGCTGACTGTAGACAAATTTCAAATCATGGGTTGGTAATAATTGAATTGTTCGGTGAATGAGCAGTGTAAGATGTAACTAAATAATTGGTTACGAGTTGGAAGGGCTGAGAATAAAAACATTAGAAACATTTGTCATTATGTAGTGTTTGTCATTATGCAGTGTGTGGACATTATGCACATCAGTGGAGTCGTCACTGAATGTAAGGACCGCACAAGTTTCTTAATTTCGTGCTCCTTCTTTAAAGTATTTTACAATTAAGACACGCGTTCCTATATCATAATCGTTGAGCACTTTTTATAATTAAAAAAAAAAAGAAACAAAAAAAAAATCTATGACACACTACAATGTGGGTTTAATTAGAAATTTATTGCGGATGAGAAGATCAGCATCTCACAAAATTTGTTTCCCCACCTTGTCCTAATTATAGTCCACACCATGGCCCACTACACGTGCTGTTTCGCTATTTTTAGGAGGAAAATTTTCTAAAATCACCCGGCTTTAAAGTTACTTTTTTAAATCCTAATCCTAATTTTATAAATATCTAATAAATCCTTGTTATGGTATCAAATATTGGTTGATATTGCTACATACCAATTTTTTAGCAAATCGATATGTATTAATGTTGATACGTATTAGGTATCGGGTCCTCTATTTTCTTAATTTTTTTTAAAAGCAACGATACAATTCAGTATCGGTCGATACGTATCACCCGATTTGTATTAATCCTCCATGGACCAATATCAAGTTTTAAAATTTAGTTATCTAAATGCCCCCTCAACTATAAATATTCACCTCAATATTTATATTTTAATTGCAATTTTTACTATTTAATTAGATTAAAGAATAATTAATATTTTTCTTAAAGTTTTTCCAAATTTTTAGATTTTTATTAAAATTTTAAAATGTTTTTTTCATTTTTTTGTGGGAAAAAAATTATAATGTTTTGCTTTTTTTTTTTTAATATAATTTTTAGGTGAACCTTCTCATTTTAAGGATAGTTTTGATATTAAGGTGGATTTTTATAGTTGAGTGGGCATTTAGAACACTAATTTTTAAGCACAAGAGTTTATTAGATATTTATAAAAATATGAGAAGGATTTAGAAAATAACTTTAGAGAAGGATGATTTTAAAAATTTTACCTTTTCAGTGTGTTGGGTGATAGTGAGCGCCAACATTAAATGGGGGTTTCCAATAAATTGGTGGGTGTAATAGTGGTACTCTAATTTAATAAAATTGGCTTTGAACTATATTCGAGAACACAGCTCCTTACCTTATTTGCTCTAGCGAAGAATTATTTTAAATGATAAATTACTTTATATTTATTTTATTTCAAAGCAAATTTTATCTGTTCTAACAGAGAATATGCACAGAGCTGCTTATGCTCTTATAAGAGTTAATCTAAGCACACCCTTAGGGCTGTCAATGGGCACTCTGGCCAAAGATCTAGGTGAGCCTTACTATGGTCGGCGTGACCCTAGCCCTAGGCCAGGCTATAGAATATTACCTGTTTTATTTTTATTTTTTATACTAACATATCAAATATTGATTGAAGAAATCTTACATGAAAAACAATATTATTATATTTTAAAGATTATTTAGAACAATTGACGTAACGTCATTTTAATAGTTCCACGAAAGCTGTTTGCATCTTTTTCTTAAATGCGTGGCGGTCCCACAAGAAGACTTTCATAGCCCTAAAAAGTATAGTGGGTGAGTTGGTATAGTATAAGGTGTGATCAGATCTTTGATTCTATACAAGCGGCACCATTTTTTGTCCCATGTGGTTACATAGGATCATCATGTGGATCAGATTTAGCCTTAAGGGTGTGGTGCGTAAAAAAAATTATTACTAATATATGATTAAGAAGCTATAACTGAAAATTGAATAGTTAAAACAAATTTAGATAATTGTATGATAGATGTTCATTTTGAAAGCATTATAGATTTAGAATTTTATGGATCTAACTCAATCTCACAAAATCAGCTTGGAAGGTAAGAATTGCTTAGATTATATATAGTCCAAAGCTTTCAGCTCACATGCAATGTGACACTATTATTCACGCTCTCTCATGTATAAAATTTCATAGGCCTAATTCAATTTCATAAGTCAATACTGTATAAAATTTCATGGCCCTAACTCAACCTCATTAGCCATTGCCAATTGGGTTCGAGTTTGATGCACATCTTCGACACTTAATTACATGGTATAGATAATTTTTTGTTATAATATTGAGATAAATTCAATCTATAAGACAGCCGCACTCACTTCTTGATGCCACACGGCAAAAATGAATTGGGCAGGTACCCTATGTCAATTTAAAATTTAATTGATTTTTACCCTTTGCTATAAAAAGGTCAAGAGCAAAAGCTAGAAAGTAGGTCAATGCCACCTAGACATATGATAATCTATAAATTACAACGCATATGACATCGTAAACCAAACTTATCACCTTTTAAATGTGTTTGAATGCAGGTTTATAAATCCGTCGATTTCGCTGTTTAATTGGATGCAACCTTTATATATATATATATTAAAAAAACAGATTCCAATTTTAGAGTGAAAAAATAACTCTCAAAATTTTAGTTGGGCAAGCTCTTAAAACTTAAAAATGTCTCATTCTAAAGCAAGCTAAGAATTATTTTCCAAATTATCAATTTGAGTATTCAAGCAATAGAAAATGATGGAAAAGTAAAAACTTAGAAAATTGTCTCATTCTAAAGCAAGCTAAGAATTTATTTTCCAAATGATCAATTTGACTAATCAAGCAATGACAAATGATGGAAAAGGAAGGAATGCTATAGATTCTATCCATTTTTCATGTCTTTTCCCTGTAATCTATGGCACACGAGTTTATCGTTCATGTTGGGTGAACGCATACATCCACAGCAGGATGTAACTCAGAAGTTCACAGGTGTCCACTTATCCGTGCCCATCCGACAAACTCTACTGTTTATTTTGCGGCTAATGGATGGAAGCAAAAAGAGCATCCTATAGATAATAATAATAATAATAATAAAATAATAATGATAGAAATAAATGATAAATTTTAACTAAATTAATTAAAAATCTTATATTTTATTATTATAATTGCAATCGCATAGCTAAGGTCATCACGTGTTCGTCAGCTGCTTGTGTCATCTTAATACCTATCCTCATTATTTTTATAAATTAGTTTCACTTTTGACTCATTTCCTTTAAAGTAGTTTCACTTTTGACTCATTTCCTTTCGAATCCCTGCCGGCTGCCCCAATAAGCCGGACTCATAAGTGGAAACGATAGAGCAGGCAACAGATGCTTACATAGCACAATATAAGTAGCTTCACCGTCGTGCACTGCTGGCCCCGTAACATTTAATAGACTGCTTGCAACATGTCACATCAGCAATCCATTGAAAGATCTAAAATATCGTCCACCATGTAATATTGTCCTTAATTTAATAATCATAAACCCTGAATAATTATCAGGTGTCAAAATAATAAAGAAGCGTATCCGGTAATCCGGTTAGGGACCACCTAATAAGAGTTTGTATTGGGAACACCGACCAATACAAACTCCTTGAAATCCGTGGATCATATTAGAGCTGTCTATTTGGTCAGGTCGGGTTGGGCGAAAAAATGGCATGTACCCAACTCAAACTGACCCAGCCTGAGTATATGTTGGACCCGATTCGAAAGCTAAACTTGACCTGATAAAAAATTTGTATTTTTCATGATTATATATAAAATATCAATTCGGGTCGATCTGACCCAACTCTAATTTAGGCCAAAGGCTAGGCCTTAGCTTGGCTCTAATTTACGCAGGCTCTGATACGCTGAACCATAGCCCTAGCTTAAGCGGCCTATGTATGATGCCCTTAACTTTCTTAGTTTTCAACTAGACAGGCAACAAGTTTTAACTTTCAAGTATGATGCCCTTTTAACTTTCTGTGAACACAATTACACAAACGATAAGGCTTCAGTCCGCTTTTTGAGCTTTTACCGATAAAATTTCAGAAAGTGGATTGGCCAAAATTTGAGCAATTTCCTGAAAAACTCATAAACTGGGTTTCTTTGAATGTGTTCTTGAGTTGCTCAAATTCTTAGCCTTTTCTTAGGTTTTTTCGGAAAAATTTACTTTCTTGTGCTCTTGAGTTTCATTTTCCTAGTTCTGCTTTTAATTTTTTGACTACAAAATTAAACATTTCTGAGTACAAAGCTTAGAAAACAATCTGTCGCTATCACTCAAAAAAACTCAAAAAATGCAATTCCCCAAAAATCTCTAAAACAGAAGAAAAGATCAGTAAATGCCTAAAAAATCTCATTTTTACGAAATTACTCAGATTTTGAGCTTTTCTTGGCTCTCGAACAAGGCCTAAGGGCTATTTTAGACAATGGAATTGTATAGAAACTTATAAATATATCTACCTTTTGTATGTGTTATATATAATTTGAGAGAGATGCATGGGTAGGGATGCAAATTCGGTTTGCCGAACTGAACTGAAACTGATTTTTTTGGTTTTTGGTTCTGCACACCCCACACCGAATCCGAACTGAAACCCATCGAGACCGAAACTTTAACCAAAATATTTCGGTCAGGTGTGGGTATTTTACCTACTTTTTTTATTTTTTTAATGTATTTTCTCAAAATTTTCAATTTTTTTTTGGGCTTTTTCGGGGTTTTTTTTTTTTTTTTTTGTTCAATTTACTCATCCTAGCCCCTTGGTTTACAGTTTTTGCCATAAATTGAAACTGGCAAAAACCAAAACCGAAGTGGATTGGATTCGGTTCGGTTCGGTCTGGGTTTTTTTCGGTGTGGTTCGGTCCGGTTCGGTGTGCTCAGTTTTCGGTTTGATATTGGGTTTTAGTGTAGGGTTTGCATCCCTATGCATGGGTTAGGAGGGGGTTGCATAGTACTAAGCTCTTAATCGGCTCTAATAACCAGATACTTCTATTTTTTAAGACGTTACCCTGCCCTTTTGCAAAGTGTTGAATCCTAGCCCTAGGATTTTAGGGTCTAAACCTTAAGCTCCACAGGTGTCTCAAGAGTCTAAGGCCTCATTCAGGTGTTTCCTGATTTTCCTCAGAAAAGCTCAAAAAACTAGAAACTCTGATTCTTACTGATTTCTGACAGACCCAGATTCTTGGTTTATCTCATATGGGTTCTTAAGTCACTCTGATTCATATTTTTTCCTAGAAAAGCACATTATCATATTGTTCTTAAGTTCATCTTAGAAAAGCTCAGAATTAGTTGAATTGTTGGCTGTGCTACGACCATAAACATATTATTTAATCATCGGTCTATAAGTCGAACTTGGGTTTGGACCAAATTTTACGGGCTGTCAATCTATGCGAGGTAGAACATATTGGATGGTGTTTTTTTATAATATGACTTGTAGAAGGATGATATGAAAAACCTCATATATATATATATATATATATATATATATATATATATATATATATATATATATATATATATATATATATATATATAGCAAATAAATATTATAAATCGATTTAAGTTTTCGGGCTGAGAATATTAATGCCAAAATAAAATACCTTCATATATAAAAAATCTAAATAATAAACATTATAAAATATCGTGTTTTGCTCCAATCTTATGCAATGGAAATCGAAAGATCATGAATTTTAAATTAGACGGCCCAAACCAGATTGCATTTTGACATGTAACATGTCCCTAAAATATCAAGTTTTTTTCTAAATTTGGTACACCATGGCTCCCTTTTGATTATCAACAATTATATATATACACTTAATGGTTGATATTCGAACTCGACTATCAGATGGTTCACATCCACTTATGGAAATGATTATTTGGTTATAACTTTTTTCAATGATGGATTGTTGCTGGAACCATTCAGACTAATCATAAATTGGTGCTTGAGATAAAAAATTCTAATTTAGTGGTGTTTAAAGTTCAGCAAGAGCCATTATACTATATTAAAAAAATTAATTTTTTTACAAAAATTAGTATAGTGTTATAATGGTTAAGTAATTGCTTAGTGACACTTGGGTTCTAAGTTAAAACCTCCTTAAGCACAATATTAATTAATTTTATTTTCATTAAATATATTAGAGCCTCTACACCTTAATAATAGTGTGTTAAGTCTATACAATAGCACAAACCATGGTAAAGATTTCTCTCCGCAATATGGGGTGTGGTGTCTCTTGATGAATCCCAATTCCTGAGCTTAAACATCACTACAAAAAATAAGATCATTAGTGGTAGTTTTTGGCTTCAAAAAACTGTCGCTATTAACCAAAAAAATTGTTAAAATTATTAACGCCAAGAATATTAGCAGCTATTTTTGGTTAATAGTGGCCCCTCTCTCTCTCTTAAACTCGAGGTCCTTGTACTCTCAATTTTATTAATTAAGTATTTAGACAAACAACCTGAGCGTCAGGTGGTCTGGAGTTGTGCTGACTGGAATCACTATCCCATTTGATACACCATGAGCTAATGATCGATTTTAGATGATATATTAGATTTATATGATAACCAATAATTTTAAATAATAACTGAGATTAATGGTCGTTTTTTATACCAATAGTTTACATAAAAAATCTTTATATAATAATAATTTCATGTTGCACAAATTTCAGAAAGTAACTAGAGTGCCAAGTTATGTAATATGCGTGGATCCCTTACCTAATATTAACTCTGACAATGGTCAGGTCGTACTAGGTAGAACTGGATTTCAGTCCTACTCTATCTGGTTCGCTTGGAAATAGCCAAGAGCAGCAGATTGGGTAGGATTGGAAATTTGGTTCTACCCAGTAGGACCTGACCATTGCACTACTAACCCTCCTAAATTTGGGATAATGGCTCCTCACCATCATTTAAACACCAAAGTTCTATTTAAAGGATCTTCTACGATTAGATTGAAGGTTTATTCTTGCACCATTAAAGTGTGGTTTACTATTATGCCATATGGTGTATATCTATGATCAATGTAAATTGTCCAAGGGGCTGTCTATCATTAGAACATGTTTGAGCCAAAGAATTATGCCTATAATTAAATGTCAATCCTTTGATTGATGACTTTTAATAGTAACAATTAAAACTAGGAACAATGAGGTATTAGAGTGCACAGATCAAATGATTCAAATCTTCCAAACAGTACAATTTTTTAGCCAATTGCTCAACCTATAATCTATGACATAAACAGTATAGATTGGGCTTGGCCCTGTAGTGCAATGGAATGTTGACAATATTATCATGTCCGACATTTACATTACATTGTGGTGTTTAAATGATCTTACACCATTCCAATTATACTTTTTACCCCACACCAATGCCATTGAAGTGTGAATTATCATTATTTGATGTGACGTTTATTTGTGACTAATCTAAACGCCCAAATGGTAATCCAATATTGAAACATATCTCAATCTAAAGAAACATGCCTACATGTAAATGTGAACTTACTATTAATGAAAACAACGGTTGTTATGGAAACAGTTCAGATTGTTTAAGGCTGCGTATGGAATAGCTCTGCTAGCCCCTGTCATAGGAGACTTTACCTGATTTAGCACGTTCCCTTCTTCTTTGCTAACATCTAGCTATCCAAGGAACAAAATTTCGATTTCGGCGATATTACCGAAACTGAAACCGAAATCTAAAATTTTGGCCGAAATTTTGAACCCCATACAAAAATGACCGAAATTTTGGTCTCATGTTATCGTTTCGGTGGGGACTAAAACCGATAATTTCGACCAAAATTTTGATCCTTGTTGTTATCTACTTTAACAGGTATCCTTTCTCCTTGATAACTCCTTATATAGCAAGATTTTATGCAAGATTTACTTGTTTAGCACTTCTACCCTCTTCTCTACTCAACCCTTGTCAGAGTAGATTTTATTTGCTCTAAAGGGAGTTAGTAGAGAGCACGGAGGTTATTGTTAGAACAGATAAATCTTTATTTGCAAGGAGTTAGAAAAGATAACGGGAACCAACTAATGTCGGTAAACTCTGTTGTGGCAGGGGCTAACAGAGAGCTATGCCATACGCACCCTACATCTCTCTAAAACACAAGATTTTCACTTCAATCTACGATTGATCTATCATTTTGACGATACAGATCACTCATATCTTAAACCATTGATGATGTAAGATCAATGGTGTTTAAGTGACTGTCACGGTACATAAATTTATATAAGGTGTGCTGACTGTTGTAAGGACCCGACTCTCACCATCATTTAAACCTCAAAATGCTATTTAAATGATCTTACACCATCAATGATCAAAGTTGTAGGTGATCTATATCGTCAAAGTGATAGATCGGAGATTGAAATGAAATAGGCCCGAAAATGGTGTTTTAGGGAGATTTGAATCAGCGGATCTGATAATTATAATATCAACTATTATTTTTAGTTTTAATAGTTGGTATTAAAGTCTATCAATCAGATGGTTCACATCCACTTAAAGCATGTTTCTTTGAAATAAGATATGTTTTAATGATGGATTGCCATTTAGACAATGTAGATTAGTCATAGATATGGATCACATGACATAATGATAAATCACACTTGAAAGGTGTGAGATGAGATGTGAAATTTTAATGCTGTAAGATCATTTTATATCCCCTCTGGAAAACACCTTATCAATCATTAACGGTAGTTAAAAAAAAAGAGAGTAAAAACTAACACCTTCTTAACGAACATAGTCATATTTACATTCAGATTTTGGAAAAATACACGTGTCAGTCGTAGTAAGTGCGACTGTAGTGTGTGCGGGAGGTCCTCTCTCTCTCTCTCTCTCTCTCTCTACTGTTTCTCTACGTTGTTTCCATTCTCTCTCTCTACTCCTCTGTCTCTCTTCAGTAGTGACGCTACGACGAAAGTATCTTAGCCAATTAAAATGGTTTCCTGTGGTCGGTGAACCGCGGCTATGAGAGAAGTCAATCAGCTCAAACGTCACTTAATTTAATTGGACAAGGAGAAGTGGTCCCACCACATTCGAATCTCACATGCCCTCTTTCCTCTCTTTCTCCTTCCTATAAATTCTCAAACGAAATCCACCAATTCACCAAACCAGAAGAAGAACAACACTCCCAGGTCCCAAATAATACTATTTGTTGTACATTTGTAGAGAGAGAAAGTGAGAAGAAATAAAATAATGAAGAAGAGTTGCAGTGCTGTATCTAAGACCGTAGAACGCAAGACAGTGGAGCGAAACAGAAGAATGCATATGAAAAGTCTTTGCTTCAAGCTCGCCTCTCTCATCCCAAACATCCCTAAGGTACTGATTACTGCTCCTACTTCCACTTCCGAACTCATCTTTTTCAGAAGATTTTTCATTTCCAAAGCTTAAATTATTAAACCCACCAGGGGTTTTCATAGCTTTACAATTTGATTATAAGTTTAACCACGTACTCTTCATCTTCATACTGATTGTTTAAATTGATCTTTTGAATTTAGGAGGCGTTGCCACAAGACCTTCAATTGGATCAAGCGGCCAATTACATAACGAAACTGCGAGAGAGGATAGAAAAAATGAAGGAGAAGAAGGAACTAGCAATGAAAATTGAAGGAATAAACAAGGATGTTAGTGATGGGATGACGATTGGGTTAAGATTGCCTGTAATTGAAATAAAAGACATGGGTTCTACAGTGGAGGTGATTCTGATAAGTGGGTTAAATAAGAAATTTATGCTTTATGAAGTTCTAAGTGTTCTTGAGGAAGAAGGAGCAGAGGTTGTTAATGCTACTGTTTCTACTATTGGCAATAGGGTTTTCCACACAATCCATTCTCAGGTAATTTTAGTTCAAAATTTTAAAAGAAATTTGAATCTCCTCAGCGGTATCATAACGTTATCAAGGGCCTTCTATGGACATGGATGTCAGGGCCTCAAAACTTTGTGAAAATAAGAAGTTGACAGGATCGATTGGCTCAGAAATAGCCACCTGATAATCTTATGATGCCGTTGATCTATTTGGAGTATAGAGTGGTTTTTCTTAGAGTCTACTTCACCCTTCCAAAGGGAACCAATATCAAGTTTAAATCCCTCTTTTTATTAGATGAGTAAAATTCCCTTCCTATTGTTTTAGTATTAGGTGCTCGACCCTTGTACAAAGGGTACTGAACAGGTCAATCTACCTCCACCAAATTGGTCAAACTTTTGGAAATGCCCAGATATTATAAATGACCTTTTACTGATTAAAGGTATTTATACTATATGCGCGTCACCAGAGAGATTTGATCAGCTTGGTAGAAGGAGACCCTTGTGACGTAATACCAATCCTAAAACGTTTGCCACGTGTACAATGTTGATGACTCGCATATTAGTGGTGATGACGTACATCCCCGCCACCTCACACAAAAGCACAAACTATTCCAATTTGATGATTAATTATTGACAGTTTAAGCACCTTCTCTTGATTCTACTTCGTGCGTCCCCTACAGGTAGGCATAACCAAAAAAATGAAAAAATGAAAAAATATATATATTTTTATTTTTAAAAAGCCACAGTTTGTATTGTACTTAAAAAAAATATATTAAAACAATCCGCGAAATAATCAAAGAGGCATTAGTGCCTGCTCCTCGGTTCTTGAGGTTGTCTCGGCCTAAAAATGGCCGTATCAAAAAAAAAAAAAAACCAAAAAATTATTATTGATCCTTCGACCTTGAGTTTGCAATATTATCAACCTTCCATTACGGTAGATCTCTAATACCACATCTATTTTCATAAAAATGAGGTTATGTTTTCATTGGTTATTGTAGGTAACGAGCTCTAGAGTTGGTTTTGAAAGGGAAAGAGTATCCGAAAGACTGAAGGAGTTGATCTATTGAAGAAGATCGTTTCAAAGTTTGAACAACCCTTCTCCAATCAGAGCTGTACGAAATGAACGCAGCATTAATTTTTGTATAAAATCTGTAGTTCAGGCATGGTCACCGTAGAAAATGACCATTATTTTAAGTTTTAGTTGGTTGAGCGTTATTTTATCATCCATTGTTGTGGTCTAAATGATTGGATAAGGACGGACCATTGAGGTTCAAATGATCGGGAGGCCTAGTGAAGTGGACTGAGCCGATATCTTGGCACAAAGAATAAATGGCTAAATCAATTCGCGCCTACCAGATTATCTGTGTGCCCCTACGCTAAAATTGTTGGCTGCATTGAATGAGCTGATGGTGATCGTTTACCGTAGCCACATAGGAGATTGTGGGGGCTCAAGCCCCCATTTAAATCTAGAGTCTCGATGAAGTAATGTGTCTTATACATTTTCATTTGTATATAAGCCCCCAAATTTATGATGTAGAAGCCCTCCAATAAATGGTAAAATAACTACAAACATTATATTTATTATTTGTAGCCCCCATCAACAAAATTTTTTGGCTACACTCCTGATCGTTTTTCATTTCAATCTTTCACACAAAGGATCTTGAGTGTCATCACATAGTTTTTTATTTCATGCAGCACAAATTTAAGAAAAATGATCCTAAAATCACATGACACACATCACGCTCAAACGTGATTTTAGAGCCAATTTTTAGGATCTTTGTCACATGAAATCAAGAACTTGACTCTGTGATGGCACACCCGTTGTCTCAAGATCCATTTTATGAAAGATTAGAATGAAAAGTGATCGCCAACGTCTGATTCAACGTGATCAATAGTTTTTAGTGTAGACACACACCAATAATCTGATGGCCGCAAAAATAGGTACCCATATAATAAATGGGCAAGGCTTAGGCTTGGATTTAGGCTGATAAAGACCGGACCGCTTCTGGCCTGGCCAATTTTGTCTCACCCATAAAACCTGACATTTATTAGACTTACCCAAGAGCGGACCACTTCTGGCGCGGTCAATTTTATCTCACCCATAAAGCCTGACATTTATTAGACTTACCCATAATTTCTTAATTTTACAAGGTAAGCAAGTTTTTATTAAAATAAATTGGATAGATTCTAAAAGAGGGTAATAACTTAAAATTTGCTACTGAAATCCGAAGTTAGAGATCTTCATCAATTCTCCTATATATCTTCCTTAGACCTTATGTGCCTCAACATTTCCATATACCTTATCCGAGTTAGAAATAGTTGTTAGGTAAGGCATCTACTATGCATGATGGAGAGACTAATTGATACGTTTAAGATGTTAGAAATTCTATCGATCTAGTTTGCAATCACACAATCAAATAGATTGATTTAATCTTGATGTTAGAGATCTGATTTGGAGTTTGGTTAATTCCATCCATTAAAGAATTAGGGTACTTCTATTCCTACCTACTCAATCTATTTGCGCCCACACAAAGAACGGTCTTTTTCTGAGAGTGCCCACTTAATGAAATATAATTTTTTTCTTTTTTTTGGGGGGGAATTAAGGAGGGGAATCACGAAATGTGCACTCATCTGATTTCTCCTTCATTAGCACCCATCTATCTGAAGCACTCACCTTCTTTTTCATCCTTTTTGGCAACCATCTTCTCCGACCACCTTCTTTACTAGCCATTGCTTGTCGGCGTCATAGAATCACCATCTTCTTCTTTCTTCTTTTTCTTGTTTTTTATTTTTTATTTTTCTTATTCCTCTAACAACTCCTCTACTTTTGCGCGACAACTCGCAACATCACCAAACTACCAACTACAATGAAAAAAAAAACCTATAAAACAAAGAACCTACACCTAAGAAATTCTAAAAAATTCTAAAACCTAAGAATACTATTGCTGAACTTGTGGCAGTGGGTACCCACTGTTAGTTGTAAATGGTTGGCAATGAGCACTCACTGTCAGCCTTTTACATCTGACAGTGGGTTCCCACCGCTAGCTTATTATATCTAACGGTGGGTGCTTACTGTCACAAGTTCATAATATTTTTTTTACGTTTTAGATTTTTTTTAGGGTTTCATAGACGGAAGAAGAAGATTAGAAAGGTTTTAGGGTTTTTGTTGTAGATGAGGATGAAGGAAATGGAAAAGAAGAAAAGATGATGCTTTAATCATGCCGGTGTCATCGTTGCACCAGAGTTGAGAAAGAAGATTAAAAAAAATAAAAAAGGGTTTTCCGGTGATACCAACATCGTTTTTGCAAAGGTTGGAGTAGAAGAAGGGAAAGAACAAGAAGGTGATTCGATCTTGCCGGCAACACGATTGCGACTGCTAGAGTTGACGAAGGAGAAGAGAAGGAAGAAGAAAAAAGTGAAAAAATGAAAGAAAGAAAAAAGGGTGGGCTCTCACGAAGTAAAAGTAGGCAGGTGCCCACGAAAAGAAATAGGTTCTTTTTTTGGTTTAGACGTGAGAAAGTGGGCGCTTTCAGAAAAGTGGCGGGCGAATAGAGGTATCCAAAGAATTAACTTCAACATGTGAAATCAATATATATATATATATATATATATATATATATATATATATATATATATATATATATATATATATATATGCACCTAACAACCCTACACATCCAATGATGCGCACCTAACAACCCTACAAATTCTCTAGTAGAATATACCTCCTTCAGTTGCCAGTCCTGAAGTGCCTTATTTTGCATAAATATTGAGTTTGACTTTCTCCAAAAAAATAAAAAAAAAAGAGTTTGACAAAATTCACTAAGGGTGCATCTGGGAACAGGGATTTGGATTTGGATTTGGATAATCGGATTTCAAATCCTTTGTTTGGGAATGGTTTTAACGGGCTGGATTTGGATTTTCCCTAATCCTAGTAAATTGAAAAAACCTAAAGTGACGGGATTTGAAATAACGGGAAGAGTTATTTCAAATCTAAACCCAAAACGAGTTGGCCTTATCAGGGCTTATCATCTCTCTCTCTCTCTCTCTCTCTCTCTCTGTGTGTGTGTGTGTTCAACTCTTGCTTTATCTCTATTGCCATAAAAAATTATTTGGAATTCTCGCGCTCACGGTAATGTGGAATGCATTTATCTCGCACCTCGACCTAATGACAACCGTTTCTCAATCTTACAAGTTTGAGCAAGTAGTTAAGGATCCCTTGCTGATTGTTATCTGCTAAGATATAAAGGGTTGTTTTTACAACTTTGTTCTTGGAAATGGCTAGAGCAGAGATCGAAGCTCGGTCATCTTTCTCGAGAAGTAGCTTGACTGAGTCGTGTATTGGACTTAATTACCATATGAAAACAAAGCAAAACTGCAGAAATTTCACACACCATGAATATCTCAACAATAGTATCTTCGGTCAACAAAAATCTCCCCATATATAACCAGTCAGCTTGTTTCTCTCAAGAAGATATTCTCAAGTGACACTTGGCAGCAATCTCTGTAAAGTGTATTCCTCAAAATATGTAACAAATTGATTTGTTTTGCTCTATAAGAGAGTTCTCCGATGTATCTTGTAATAGTGGAGAAAATAGTGAAAATCGAGTGGCAATTAGATATTGCACTCGTGATCTCGTGGACGTAGGTTAATACCGAACCACATTAAAATTCTTGTCCTCTGTTTTCTTTATGGTATCAGAGTTATAGTAGCTCACGCGCTCATCGATCCTTTCTATCTGTTTTCTTTTACAATTTTTTTTTTTTTTTTTTGTGATTATGGCCACCTTGACAGATATATCATCAGGCTTTCGCATGTCTATGATGGTGGGAAAACTCACATGAATAATTTTCTGGTGTGGCAAACCCAAGTGGGGTCAATTATTGAAGGAGAAGATCTCACGGGTTTCATTGATGGTACCATTGATGTGACACCAGGGGTTGATGATGCAGGGATTTCTAATCCTGTATACATCAAATAGAGAAAAACTAACCGATTGCTTAAATCATGGCTAATCGGCACCATCTCAAATGATGTTCTTCCATTACTCGTTGATCTCAAATCTGCACGAGAAGTCTGGGACTGCCTTGTACGAACGTTTGCTCAAGCTTCCAAAGATCGTGAACTCTAACTGAAATGCCAACTCCAGCTATGCCACAAAGGAGAAGATTCCACCAATGTTTTCATTCGAAAATTCAAAGTGATCTATGATGATTTCGCAACAATCCAAAAATCTGTCAGTGACAAGGTATATTGGATTTCCAACGGTCTCGAACCTCGCTACGAGGGATTTGTCACCACGATGCCATCCAAACCTCTAGCACATTCCTTCAATGAATTCATGACGAGTCTCATGACTCATGAACTTCGCCTCGAAGCATATGGCACTGTAGTAGCTCGGACTGATCCGCATTCTGCCCTTGTTGTTCACAACAACAATCAAAGCAATGATCTATATCGCAACAACTTCAAGAAAGGATCAAGCTCCCGACCCTATTATTCTCAAAATCACCAAAGAAGCAACAATTGGAATCAAGATAGTAATGTCTGTAAACAGTCACACACTAATCCAAAGAACCTCTCTAAATCAAATCGGACTGAGTTCAAAAATGAAACTCGTAGATCGTTGTCGCAATGTCAGCTTTGTGGTAAGTATGGTCATGAAGTCATTGCATGTTGGCACAGGTTTGATCATGCATTCAAAACCCTAGAACCTACACAAGGTCTTGCTGCTCTTACTCTTGATGATTCACATGACCCTGAATGGTACACTGATACCGGGGCTACCAGTCATATGACAGCCGATGAAGGTATTTTCACTAAACTTGTTCCTTGATAAAGGTCCAGATAAAGTTTATGTTGGTGATGGTATGGGTTTAAAGATCTCCAATGTCGGTACTATTTCTTTACCTACAAAATCAGGATTTTTAAAGCTTGATAATGTTTTGCAAGTTCCTACTCTTAAAAAGAATCTTCTTCTGTGAGTAAGTTTACCACTGATAACTCTTGCCTTTTTGAATTTGACTCTCACTCTTTTTTTATCAAGGATCAAAAGACACGCCAGATCTTAGCAACATGAACTAAAAAGGATGGACTTTATGCGCTTGATCAGGCATCTCAGAATTTCAATCGTAATCAAGCACTTGTCACATCGCTTAGTACCGCATCTGCAGATATATGACACAATCGTTTGGGGCATGCTCAAATAAAAACTCTAAAGTTTTTAGATACCCATGCAGCTCTTAGAGTTTCTAGTTGGAATAAACCCACTGATGTTTGCAGTAATTGTCAAATGGGTCGAAGTCGTCATCTCTCTTTTTCTAATTCCAATAACAGATCTTCATTTCCTTTATTTAAAATCCATTGTGATATTTGGGGACCAGCACCTGTGTTATCTACACAAAATTTTCGATATTATGTTATCTTTGTAGATGATCATTCTCGGTATACTTGGTTGTACCCATTATGAAGAAAATCAAATTTTTTCAACACCTTTACTACCTTTCAAGACATGGTAGAAAATTTGTTTGATCATAAGATTAAAATTTTTCAAAGCGATGGTGGGGGAGAGTTTATCTCTACTGAATTTTTGAATTATCTTGAAATGCATAGGATTCATAGACAATCCTCTTATCCACATACTCCGCAACAAAATGAAGTTGCAGAGAGGAAACATAGGCATATTGTAGAAGTTGGCCTTACATTTATGCTACAGAGTGGTGTTCCCAAGCGTCTTTGGATTGAAGCTTTTGCAACTGCTGTATATGTCATAAATCGGCTTCCAACCCCGAATCTTGAAATGAAGTCTCCATATTTTCTTTTGCATCACAAGCAGCCTAATTATTCTCTATTACGAACTTTTGGATGCTTATGTTTTTCGTATCTCAAAAATTATACGAAGAATAAGTTTAGTCCCAAATCGTACCCATGTGTTTTTCTCGGATATAGTCCTCACCATAAAGGGTATCGCTGTTTGTATTTTCCCACCGGTCATGTTTACATTTCACGGCATGTTGTGGTTAATGAGTGCAAATTCCCCTTTATTACTACTATCAATTCAATTCTTTCTCTACAGGGGGAGCTCACTACATATAATGATGTCTCCAATTGGGAAAAAGAGACTCCATCAATGTCTTATGCTGGGCCAGTTCAACAAGTTGCTTCCCAATCAAGTGCTCCTGCCTCGTCAAGTCACACAGAAGTTGCAACTCATTTTGACCAAGTCACCCCCGGAGTGGTTGTTATATCTGAGTACCAGATGGGTCCGAATTCAGAAAATTTCAATGTTGAAGATGTTGCTATACATGAACTGATTACTCATGAAATTATAAATGAAGAATCATCAGGGCACGAATCTGTACATCCTCAAGAGCACAATGATCATATTATGATCACTCATAAAAAAGATGGCACCATCTCTCGGCCAAATTGTCATAAAATACATATGGGTCTCATTGCTTATGACACTAATGCCGAGCCTCGCTCTACTCGCAGGGCACTCAAACTTTCCCAATGGAAGGCAGCTATGGAAGCTGAATTAGATGCTCTTAATTGAAATTGTACATGGGAGCTTGTTCCACGACCCACTCATACTAATATAGTTGGGTCTAAATGGGTTTACAAAACTAAAATCAAAGCCGATGGATCGATTGATTGTTTCAAGGCACGACTTGTTGCTCGTGATTTTACTCAAATTGAGGGAGTAGATTTCGATGAAATTTTTAGTCTTGTCATCAAACCACAAACTATTAGGCTCGTTCTTTCCATTGCAACTAGTCAAAATTGGCAAATCAAACAACTTGACGTCAATAATGCCTTCTTACACGGCACACTTAAAGGGGAAGTGTTCATGGAGCAACCACCTGGATTCATGGATCCTATGTATCCACATCACGTTTGCAAGCTAAAAAAAAGCTCTCTACGGCCTCAAACAAGCTCCAAGAGCTTGGTTCACACGTTTACACACTTATATGCTTTATTTGGGCTTTCGTGATAATCGAGCTGATTCATCTATGTTTATTTATCACTCGAGAAAGGGCACTGTTATTATGCTTGTTTATGTCGAAGATATAATCGTCACAGGGAGCCATAATTCTCTTCTCACCAAGTTTATCACTTTGCTAGGGAAGGAGTTCGCTCTTAAAGATCTCGACCAACTTCATTATTTTTTGGGAATTGAGGTCTCACATACTCCAGAAGGATTGTCACTCACTCAAATTAAATATGCTCGTGATATTCTTCATCGCACCCAAATGGATGAATGTAATGCTATCTCCACCCCTATTGCACAGAAACATAACAGTCATCGCTCTTCTTCTCCATTGGCCGATCCTGTCATCTACCGTCAGCTTGTTGGGTCCTTACAATATTTAACTTTAACTAGGCTCGATCTATCTTATACTATTAATTTGGTATGCCAATTTATGCAATCTCCTACTGAGGCCCAATTTCAATTGGTCAAAAGAATATTTCGGTATATTCAAGGTCCTTTACATCATGGGCTCAAGATTCACAAAAACTCCTCTTATCATGTTTATGCTTTCTCTGATGCGGATTGGGCCGGTTGCCCCATTACTTATCACTCTACTACGGGTTTTTGTGTTTTTCTTGGCGCTAACTTAATCTCTTGGCAATCTAAGAAGCAACCTATGGTGGCTCGTTCAAGTGCTGAGGCGGAGTATCGTGCAATGGCCTCTGCCACCGTTGAACTTGTTTGGCTAACGTACCTTCTCAATGATTTGAGAATCATCCTCCCGTCAGCTCCTGAGTTATTATGTGACAACCTTAGTGCCATTTATATGAGTCACCACTTGATTTTTCATGCACGGACTAAACATATTGAGATAGATTATCACTTCATTTGTGAGAAGATCACTCTTGGACTACTCAAGACTCGGTTTGTGACTTCCAAAAATTAGCTTGCCGATTTTTTAACAAAGCCGTTAGCTCGCGATCAATTCCATCATATCACAGTCAAGCTTGGACTCCAACCTTTGTCGTCAACAGCTTGAGGGGGAGTATTGGACTTAATTACCATATGATAACAAAGCAAAACTGCAGAAATTTCACACACCATAAATATCTCAACAATAGTATCTTCAGTCAACAAAAATCTCCCCATATATAATCGGTCAGCTTGTTTCTCCCAAGAAGATATTCTCAAGTGACACTTGGCAGCAATCTCTCTAAAGCGTATTCCTAAAAATATGTAACAAATTGATTTGTTTTGCTCTGTAAGAGAGCTCTCCGATGTATCTTGTAATAGTGAAGAAAATGGTGAAAATCGAGTGGCAATTAGATATTGCACTCGTGATCTCGTGGACGTAGGTTAATACCGAACCACATTAAAATTCTTGTCCTCTGTTTTCTTTATCATTATCCTCATGTTCGGATAGCGGAGAAATGAGAGATTTAGTTGTCTTCTTCTTCTTCTTAATCTATATGATTTATATGTTTAAAATTATGTCTTAAAAAGAGTTGATAATTCATGCATTTTATGTGTTTGAAATTATGTCTAAAAGAGGCTATTATGGATGCATGTGTTGTGTTGAACTTAAGTCTAAAAGAGGGCTGAAATTAGGTTTGTCAATGTGTCAGGTCGACCCTATGCCTAACTAGTGCAACTCGAAATTTTTACTGATCGGGTCGGGTACCTAAAATTGACCAGCCACATCCGTCCAGACCCTCTGATAGGTGTTTTTAACAAGTCGGGTAAGGTTTTCGGGCTGGGGCGAGTGCATCATCAGGTCATGTCCTATGCCATTTTCAATGGGGTGCCAAAGTTTGGATCAACCGGATCCGTTGACTGCCCTAACTGAAATTGCATGCCTTTCAAGTGTTAAGTTTTGTGTCAAAAGATGTCATATGACCAGCTAAGCTGCAAAACTTAGTTCATGTTCATTAGGAGAAAATTGCAAACTGAATTTGAAATGCAAGTACACTGCCTAAGCATTTTGAAAACTAGGACTTGAAATGCCAGGATTTTAAGTACTTTCCCCAAATCCAAATACCAGTTCCCAAACGTAAAGGATATTCCATATGACCGCCAAGATTTTTGGGTTCGGCGTCATCTTTTCCATTATAGTTGTTTATCTTGTATAGAAATTGCTTTTCAATTCGGCATCATTAGAATCAAAAGCTCTGTACAATGGAGAACTTTAAAAATAAACAGATAAGTAATCTTAAAAGATGTTAGGATAATGCATAGTTTCTTGTAAGCCAATTCTTCCAACACACCATCCATGAAACCATTCTTTTAGTTTCATCCGTTTAGGAATTTTCATCCTTAATCCATCTTGTGACCGAAATCGCAATTGCACATTGCACATACTGGCAATTGAGGGACTGTGTCCTGAAAGAAAATATATCTGTGGGCAATTAGAAGGTTTATGAGATCTCTCTGGATTGAAATTGAAGTGTATTCCTCGTGTGGACCGAACTTTCTTTCTAGTTTTGTGTAAACCTGGAATGGTCCATAGGACATCTCATCTACGCCCATCTTAGAAGTGATGAGCTTTGATTCACAAACGATTAATATATTACTGGATTGGATCCCCGCATTCAATTCTTAAGTTACATAAGGGAATCGTAAGGGATCCATACGTATATATGATCCATCCAAAGTAGTCAATTATCTGATGCTTAAATCTGGGTATGATCATATTTTAATATACCTATAACTCATTCGGTTTACTCTTGACGGTAAAAGATTTAGTGAGTATGGTCTATGATGCCTAAGGCTTACATAGTATAGTTGTTGAGTGATTTAAATAAAATTAAAGTTAATTTAGATTGTGTTTTACTTTCAGTTTTATAAAATTAATAGAAAGTAAGAGATGTTTTGGGGCATGCCTGAACCTATGGATCTTTTGCCTATTTATGTTCTCTTATGGTCGCATTATCAACTCTAATGGTGACTCCTCCTTGCAAGACATTTGATACAGCTAAAAGAGATCCAAACTAGAAGATCCAGAGATCTAAAGCTTCCGTTGATTACTATGATCATCAAATACTTATGTATAAATTTATTTCTTGGATCTTTGTGTTTTTATTATTTTTAGATATCGATTATAACTTCATGTTATAATCAATCTTGGGGATCATGTTTTGTTCTTGCAACTCAGGTTTTCAAAAACCGTCCAACAAATATGAGAGAGGGAAACGCACATTACTGATTTTCATGTTCATAAATAGTTTCCACTAACCAAGATTTGACCATTTTCCCCTATGATTTGACCATCTTAAAGAGATTAGACGCATTTGAGAGTGAATGGGTCAGTTACAAGGATCAAAATTTTGGGTTTTGTTTCGGTTTGGGAGGGGACCGAAACCGAAAATTTGAACCGAAATTTCGGCCGAAAATTTGAATTTTGGCCGATAATTTCAATCCCATACAAAAAATTGACCGCAATTTCGGCCGAAATTTTGATCCTTGGTCAGTTATCCTTAACCAACTCAAAAAAAATTAATAAATAAATAATTAATTAATAGGTGTTGGGGAGAATACGCCCCGGGCACACAGCATGACCTGTACTCCCAATGGCCAGATCACATGCCATGTGGGATGATCAACCCAGAACAAATCCCATTTTGGGTTGATTAGCATGGGACATATGATTTAAAAAATAAAAAATTATTTTTTTGACTCTTTTCCCTTCATTTGATGGGTCAAAGTAGGGATGCAAGTTTTGAACCGAACACTGAATCCGAACCGAAAACCAAAGGTCCCGAATCGGATTGAACTGCACCGAAAACCAACACAAACCGAACTGAACCCCAATTCGGTTCGATTTTAGTTTGTGTGGCTCGAAACTGAAAACCGACAGAGTAGGTTGAGTAAATTGAAAAAAAAAACCCTGGAAAAAAAAAAAAAAAAAAAAAAAAAAAAAAACCCTTAAAAAAAAAAGTAGGTATTTTAGCTATACCGAGCCGAATTGGTTTCGGTTTCAAAAAAAAAAAAAACCGAACCGAACACTCAAAAATTCGGGTTCGGTTCGATTCGGTACACCGAACTTGCATCCCTAAGTCAAAGATAAGGTAACGCCCCTAAACTTTGGCGCATTGATTTTTTTCAACTTTGACCACATTTTTAATGGTGGAAAAGTTATAAAAATAATTTTTTTCTTTTGAATGTGATATGATCAACCTTGCCAAAGTTGTTGTGGGGCCCGATCTTCATGAAGAACGTCACATGATGACCACATTTTGCTTCTTATAATGTAAGGGTTACGGGTTTGTGCTTAGACTAATACCTACAGGGTGTAGCTTCCTCACCCCTCCTCAATACACCTGTTTTTAGGGAGGTGAGTTGGTTTTGAACTTGTGACGTTGGGGAGCAAACCCAAGTCGCTAGACCATTGCGACAACCCTTTAATGTCCCAACATTTTGTGAAAAAGATTGGATCAATACGCGATCTCCACGAGTCACAGAAGTCAAAGGCTATCTGCAATTAATGTATCTTACATCTACATTATAATTTTAAATGATCTTTGACTGCTTTGACTCATGTGATGGAGATTGTTTAGTTTAATCTTTTGCACTAAAATTTTTTAAATTAGCACAAATGGTGATTCCATGTGGCACAACTAGGGCTACAATAGAGCCGAGCTAACTCGACGTGATTAATTGTACATAATACTTTTATATATGCTAAAATTTATTATATATAATTTTAGTTTTATTTTTATTTTACTTTTTTCTTTTATAATAATAGTTACTTTATAATGATAAATATGTAATAAATAAATAATCCTTATGACTCTCTCTCTCTCACTCTCTCCATGCAACCATTAAAGCTCTTTCTCATGCATTATATTTAAACACTTTTTCGAAAGAATTAAAGGATGAAAAGATATTAGGACTTTCCTTTATTAAAGTTTATTAAAGCTTCCATCTACTTTCATCTATTAAAAAATGAAGATAATGTTTAAAACAACATTAGACAAAAATAAATTATAAGCAAACTTATTTAACTCAAAGAAGCTAGAGCTTAAACTTTTCAAGCTCGAATAGCCAGATTCAAAGTCCACCTCGACTCGTATAAGGTAGAGTTGAGCCAAGCTAGAGCTGACCCAAGCTCGGGCTAGGCCCAGCTTGGTTGCAGCCCTAGGCACAGCCGAAACAGTGACCCGAGTACTAAGTTACATGGCACGGATCTCACCCCTCACCTAATACTAATACTCATTGTAATTATAATTATATCCGTTAGTGAAAAGTAAAAGGAAAAAATAAAATAAGATAATGCAACCTCTTCCTTATTAAATATTGCTTGCTTATTACATTGCATGTTTTATAAGCCTTCCCAACTCTGCTACATTCATGGGCATCATTAGAGATATGAAAATAATAATATACCAAATGTGCAATCCTAAGGCATAATCATTCCAAGAAAAATTACTTATATAACCCAGGTTTTCAGTAAATGTTGCGTCTAATAATCTTTCAAATTTAGGGATAATTTTGTCAAGAGGAATGAAGCTGAAAACCCACTGACTGCTTTAAATATGATGAAGGAGATTAGTTTTCGTACCAATCTTTCTTACAATGGATCTCGAGGTCATGAGTGTACCATCGGACTCTCTGATTTTGATTTTATGCGTCATAGATCTCAAAAAAGTGACCTTAGAATCAGGGTTGAGCGTAATGACGAATGAGTGCCACATTATATTAAGGTCACGATTTTAAAACATTTGCTAGGTGAAATAAAAAATTGACCATCTGATGGTACGCCGATGATCTCAAGAGCGCATGTGTGGAAGATTCGGACGAAAAATGATCTTTATTATCTCATTTGAACGAGTCAATGGAGGCACCCTCAAAGCTTCCATGGGTGTTTTTTTTTTTGTTTTTAAAAAAAAAAAACATCCGCCCAATCTTTGATGGCGCCCCCAAGATGGGGTCACCCATATACTAATTTAGACGTTACCAACTTATGAGTGCTAAACCTTTCTATATGGCTAAACTGGCCCTTGCTATTATTGAAATAAATTGGGATATGTTTGTCATTCTGGAAAAATGCAGCCTTTTTCAGTGATATCATCTAATTCAAAATTATAAGATGAGATTTTTGTAGAATTGACGGTCTGGATTGCTGAAACGTGCACTTTAAGATTTGTCGAAGCTGAAAGGGCCGCAAAGAAATTATACATTGGGACGAAAATAACCCGGCTAAATGCTTTTATGCACTGATGATAAAGACAGACTACCTATAGAATGTTACCGTTACTCCAACGTTCAAAAATCCAAAATTTAAAATCGTCACTCCATTAACGTTATTGGATACCGTTGGCGTCACCTATTTACAAAATTTACATTGATGCCCCCTGTTCGTCTCTTTGCTATAAAAAATCCTTCTTCTTTCCTCTACCGCTTTTAAGTAAATCCTTCTCTTAGCGACCCTCAAATCTGAAAGAGAAAATCGAAATCTATGACTCATCAGACCTTTGACGAGGAATCATCTTAAATGGGTTCTCTGTTCTTCAGAGATCTCACACGATTCTGAATGGGTTCTGCCGCTTCAAATGCAGAACGTCTTCAATTTGTAAGAGGCATCCATGGGGTTTTCAGGTGAATCTTAATGGATCGGCCTTCTGTGATTGTCAGAATTCTCAATTTAACCGTGTTTGTTAAATTATTTTCAGTCTATAAATCGAAGATCGCTTTGCTCCTTTGTTAGATTTTTTGGATGGTTTCTTTTTTCATGATTCTGTTATTTCAAAAATCTTGATCAGAAAAAGATTACCTTTTCCAATATCGTTCATTTAGTCGAACCAGAAAAAGATCACCTTTTCCACTGTTCTTGCTACTGGTTTTCTGTTTTGTTGTTTTATCTCCCTCGAAGATCATGGCAACATTGGCGCCGGGAATTCTATTGAAGCTTCTCAATGGCATGAACACGGGGGTTAAACCCACCAGTGAATACAGGAGTTCTCTCTTGCAGGTGACCGATATTGTCCCTGCAGATCTTGATGAAAAGGATCTATGGCCTAAACATGGATTTTACATAAAAGTATCCGACTCGTCTCACTCCATATATGTTAGTCTACCATTTGAACAAGATGATCTCGTTCTAAGCAACAAAATGCAGCTCGGGCAGTTCATCTATGTAGACAGATTAGAGCCCGGATCGCCTGTTCCCCTCATAAAAGGCGCAAAGCCACTCCCTGGCCGACACCCCTTGGTGGGGACGCCAGAACCAATAATGGGTATCAGAGAAAAAGGGGAGAAAGCTGATCCAAGAGCCGCCAATCCGAAACTTGCCTCTCACAGAAGAGGTTCTTGGGGACCAGATCAAAATCCAGTCGATGCTGTTTCTTCTCCATTGGTAATGAAGCCAATCCCTTTGGATTTTGATCAGAGTACGCCCATTAAAGAGAGGGCTACGTCGATGAGAATGGGTAATATTCCAATTTCACCTCTATTGAGAGGGAGGATGGGAAAGGAGGGAAATTCGGGATCGGTTTGCAGGTCTTCAGTGAGTGGATTTTTCTCCAAGATGGTGGATTCGAAGGGAGAAAGCCCAAGTTCAGTTCGGAAAAGCTGTGCGGTTTCTACTGCATCAAAGCTTCCAAGGAGCAAGAGTGTGTGTGATCGAGACCAGAGGATCCAAAGGAGCCCCTTCAACTCAGCTGTAGGTACATTGCTCCTCAGTAATTGTTTTTTTCTTTTAAAATGTTATCTCTCGCCCATTTCCTAAAACATTATAAAGATTTACAGAAGCAAAACTTTTTTTTACCTCAATGTTTTCCAAAAGAACTGCATAAGTTGGAAATCCCAATTGATTGAGAAATTTTTGAAATTGTAAAAGGAAATGCTAAAATCACAAGGTAAGCAGTCAAGAAACAGTAAATTACAGAAAGGTAAAATGGAACCACTTTTTGTCAAGGACAAAATTCCTTTTCATCTGGTTGATTCAAGAGTAGAATGGATCCTAAATCCTAAGCCAATACTGAGCCTTTCGAACCCCCACCCCCCACCCCATGCGGGTTGTACAGGGACCCAACATTCCACCCACCCCTCACTAGTACCACCCAAGCAGGACTAGGACGCAACAAACACAAAATCAGGTTCTCATTTCCCCTTTTTTTTTTTCTTATAGGAAAAGAAGAGTTCAACACCACCGAGATTAAGAAACTCCACGAAACAGGTTGGAGATGCACGAAACTCAATAAATTCAGGTTGAGTGGATCCTAAATCCTAAGCCAATACTGAGCCTTTCGAACCCCCCCCCACCATGCGGGTTAGGGACCCAACATTCCCCCCACCCCTCACTAGTACCACCCAAGCAGGACTAGGACGCAACAAATACAAAATCAGGTTCTCATTTCCCCCTTTTTTTTTTCTTATAGGAAAAGAAGAGTTCAACACCACCGAGATTAAGAAACTCCATGAAACAGGTTGGAGATGCACAAAACTCAATAAATTCAGGGATGCCTATGCAGTCTCAGTCTGGTAATCTGCCTTCCAAGAACAGCACCACGTTGCCCATGTCACTCCCTGGAAAGCTTAGCATACTTGCAAAGGTGATCCCCATCTTCTCTCTCCTTTTTCACTAAATTATGAAAAAATTCTCAATTAATGAGAATTCAGTAAGTTTCATAATTACAAGTTCTGAATTTTCACAGGAAGCCATAGAACAGAGAGAAGCAGCTCAAAGAATCGCCCTTCGAGCACTGAGGGATGCTTCTGCAACTGAATCTTTAGTCCGGGTTCTCACGTAAGGAGAGATTCAAGAGCCAGAATTTGTTGTTCTTCACTTTTCAGCAATTTGGTAAAATAATAGGTAGTCATATAATTTGAATTGATACTTGCAGGATGTTTTCGGACTTGAGCACTTCAGCAAGACCAGATGCACCGGCAGCCTGTTTCGATCAGTTCCTCAGTTTTCATCGCCAAATCGTGCAAGCAGTAATGGATATGGAGGCCATTCAAGCAGCCACCAGCTCCGTACTAACTGAAATTAATCAAACTTCAGCCACCAACTCCGAAAAGGATTCCTCCATCTTACACGAAATAGTGCATAACTCGATTGACCAAAGCCGGCAGTCGAATCTAAACATGTCCAAGAGAAGATCAGCACTATCCAAATCAGTTTCAATCACTCTTGAAAGAAGCGAGTCAAAAACAAATCTCGGTAAGCACCCTAGATGCAATTTGAACCAAAAACTGGCCTCTGATAAAAAGGGTCCAATTTCAATCAGCAAAGGGCCTGTTGAAGCTCCTGCAGTGACTGATGAAAACAAAGGCCTGACCTCTTTCTTTACCAACGCAATCAAATTGGGTAAGCAGATTGAAACGGAATCTGGAAACTGGTTTATGGGATTTTTGGAGGAAGCCTTGGAAATGGGTCTAAAGAAACCAAAAGGGTCTACAATTGGTGGTGACGCACAGAAAGTCAGATGCTGCCCCCAGTCTCTCATACTAAAGGTTATAAACTGGGTAGAAGTGGAGCAGTGTGATTCCAGCAAGAGGCCTCTTCATCCTCGAGCCGCGCAAGTAGCAAGGAAGTTAAGAATTAAAGTGAAAAATCCTTGAGAAAATGAGTGTGATTGATCTAGAGGCAGGGATTGAATTAATCATCTTTGGTAATCAGTTAGGTGTCAAGTTAAGAATCAAAGTGAAAAATACGTGAGAAAATGAATTTGATTGATCTAGGCAGGAATTGAATTAACCTTTCTTGATCAGATAGGTGTCCTCGGTTTGCATTGTTTTGTGTTCAAATAATTGGAGGGTTGTAGTTTTCTTCTGCCTTTCTATATGATAAATGTGTATGTAGGACGGTTACAATTTTTTCTCAAAACAGCCACCATATAAGTCTGCTTTGTGTTAATTAAAAAGGCTTTCTTCTTTTTTACAAATTCAATGGTGGTTTGTGTGGGTCACACGCCATATATATATATATGTGTGTGTGTGTGTGTGTGTGTGTGTGTAGTTAAGGTGTCTCTACATTTTAGTGTAGGGCTTGACCGCTATACTAGTGCTCAGATCATGTGCCAAAACAAACACCCGTTTTGAGATCATTAGGCATGCTTCTTTTTTACAAATTCAATGGTGGTTTGTGTGTCGGTGAATTAGGTGCCACTTGACACATAAATGACACAAAGGTAGCGTTCTGCTGTTCATATATATATATATATATATATATATATATATATATATATATATATATATATATATATATATATATATATATATCATGCAGCGAACGAGAGTTCAAGAAATGAGCTTATGAGAATGGGTTTATTAATATGTAACCTTTAGCAAAGGTTTTTATTTTATTTTTGCTCTGAGGCCATGCCTGTGTAAAGTAGGTGCAATTTCTTCTCGTGGCTCTCTCTGAGTTGTTCCCCATCGACAAGCAGTTGCTAAAAGATAAGCAAAGAACTACTAGTTCAGAGCACATAGAGCAGGTGGCCTCTCTCTCTCTTCTTTTCTTATTTTCTTTGATGAAATATGTCTTGAACTTGGAGATCAACTGCGTGAAACAGCCATTATGGGTATTACAGAACAAAGCAATTCACCAACAGTTGATGACCAACTCATGGTATTGGTATTGTATTTTATATGAGTTCATCAATAAAGAAACTGTTCATCATCGCCATAGACATAAGCAATCTTGCCAAACCAATGAACCATAACAGCCTGCTGTCGATTGGATTGCGTTTATCCTTTTTTCTGTCTTTTGCATTACTATTTGAGTGTTCATAGTTAAAATCGTTGTGATACGTGGATGCTTTGGCGCAACAAAAAGAGATAGGAAAAAGCAAAACAATTCAAAGACCCACACAACAGCTCTTATGGAGGATATGCCTAAGGGGCAGTTGAGGCGGGGGGGCTGCCTGTTGAGGACAGCCAACTGAATTCCATGTCATCAGACACAAACAGCTTCGCAGTTATATGTTCACCTGAGGGCTCTCCATGGGCCGGGTTAAGTTTTTTCAGCTTCAGCCCGGCCCTAACCCAGCCTACAAGTGCTCAGTGCAACCTTATCCTGCTGGGCAGAGTTGCAGGCTTTTTTCTATTTATTTTTTTCTTTTTTGACGTAAACCGAAGGATCCTAAACAATTTTATTATTAAGATAAAAACTTTCAATAAAACGTGAGTTTTTATAGTAGCATAAGTGGAATTTTATGAAAATGTTCTAAAAACAGTTTAATTTCAGGGCATTTTAATAAAATGTCCTTTAACTAAATTTTTTATAATATATACCGGGTGTTGGGGTAGTTAGTCCAGGCTCATTCCTGCTTAACTCGGGCTGGATCATGCTTAGCCCAAGTTCGCTCCAGAGCCATGGTTACACACCCCAAAAGCCTGCTATTTTTGTGCCAGCGGTCTATTAAGAGCCCTAAGACACAAATTTGAATATCATTGATTATTTGAAACTCACAGAAGAAGCAGCACTCTTCAATGTTTCTTCTTATATATATTTTTTTAAACTCCAGTCGTTCTCTTCAATGCTTCTCAGACACACAACTAACGAATATATATATATGATGTACAACGGCCAATATGTATCAAGTATGGCCAATATTTAAATTATGAACAACATCCCCTTGTTGTTCAGTATATTTGTTCTTGTCCGCTAAGTCACTACTAGGTAATACACTAGCCAAGTGCTGATTTCTTTAGAGTTGGTAGTAGGTATTCGACTGAAGCACCGAGTGACTTGGTTCATCGGTCACTTTTTGGGACACGTGGCACATGATTTCATCATATGCATCCTCTTGCCCAGAGATCTATGGTACCAAAGATTTAGATAAAAAATAATTACTATCTTTATTTGATAAATTGAGAAATCATTTCTATCATCAAACTCAAAGTCGTCAATGCCTTTTAAAGGTCTACATCGCCAAAGATTGAACATAATAGTTATTGATTTTTAAAGGCATTAACCAATTTCAATCATACGATTGAGATTTTCTTTTATCCCAATCTTCTACACCATCAATCTTTAGGTCATAGTCTTCAAATCACATGGAACACTTGATGAAACCACGTCCTAAAAAGTGACCCATGAGCCAAGTCACTAGCATTCAGGCTGGATACCTAATACCAACTCACACTTGATGAAACCATGTACCACATTCCGAAAATGACCCGTGAACCAAGTCACTTAGCATTCGGGAAGGATACCTAATACCAACTCATTTCTTCGAGCTGATGTTTGGTTCCTGATCCAAGCACTAGAAGTGGTGCGTGGGTCAATCTCCTTTTATCCAAATTATCAAGACTTGGGAGTTGCACTGCTATTTATGAGCATCCAAACCAGGGAAAAAGTTCACTCTTTATCAGTGCTCAAACCAAGGTTCCCGATCTGAGTGCACTCAGGACCGAGACTTTATACTAGATCAGGCATGTGCACTATCCATGGCGTAGACTTTGAGACCTATGGACTTTGGAGGCCTCTAGGTCCACAAGCAAAAAGCTTCCAGATCCTTGTGCTTCCACAGTTCCAATGGTGTGTGCAAACCTTAAGGGCTCCAAATCCACTTGCCAATTAGTGTCAACCTGCGACATCGTGCTCATTAGTCCAAGCGCCTGATGGGGAGCGCATGGGCCACTCCGATTGCGAAGTAAAGGCTTAAAGCAACAAGCTAACAACCACTTGTTTAATTAAAAATATAACACTATCATATATATCTAATATTTTTATTTAAACATCCTACCCCGGCAAACCAGGTTAGCTGGAGAGTGGCAACCTGCAAACAACGAAACCAACTTCAAACAGAGTGAATCAGAAAACCAGGTACAATTGGTTAACCATTAAACCAACACCCCTAACCAGCATTATTTCTGCTGTCAAAGATCAATTTCCCAACAACCAGCAGGAAATTGGAGAACTGTTGTTCAGATATCAGTTCTCTTTTCAACAGGGAAGTACCTTCTAGCTGCAAGGAAAGTACACAGAAATAGCTGAAAAGTGTGGTTTTATGATGAGTGTTCTTTCAGTAGCATAGAAAGTTTTACTTAATGGGTTTTCATGGAACTATGGAGAAATAGCTAGAATTAAAATATGCTAAAGCTAATAGTTTTTCGAGGATTCATGAAAATAATGGGTCATGATAAATCTGTGAATAAAATTGAGTCTAAACGATAGATTGAAACAATACAAGTACAAGGAATGAGGAAAAGCCGAGGACCAATAAAACCTTACAGAGAACTGATGAGAAATGATATGAAGAATTGTGGACAAGGACTTTAGCTCTGAAACTGAGTGAATCAATAAGACTAGCAAAGCAGACCCCAAATAGATGAGACAAGATAATATACTGATGGTGATGGATATTCACTCGTAAAGCATTTTAGATATTGAAAAATATTGAGATTTGGTTTTGTTAACAAACAAAAGAATAATGTATGTTCTTCCTTTCGTAAGAAAGGACACGAGTTTAATATATAAACTTACAAGAGAGGGTTTTAGAAACAGAAATTGTTATTACATAGTTGAGGTGGGATAACAAACGAAATATCCAAAAGCTGGGTATTCGGTGCTTGGCCAACCATTAGCTTGATCTGAAGGTACTTGAACCGCTGCCATGAGAGGGGCTTGGTGAAGATGTCCTCAACTTGGTCTTGATCCATTGTCAAAATATGTTGAACTTGGAGCTCTTTATTGACCAACTTTTTAATGAATGAAGTGACAATCCACCTCTATGTGCTTAAATATAGGAACGGAAGCCAAGGAAATGGCAGAAATATATCACACCATATGTTACGGTGACTGCTGAGGTGGAATAACAAACGAAATATCCAAAAGCTGGGTATTCGGTGCTTGGCCAACCATTAGCTTGATCTGAAGGTACTTGAACCGCTGCCATGAAAGGGGCTTGGTGAAGATGTCCTCGACTTGGTCTTGATCCATTGTCAAAATATGTTGAACTTGGAGCTCTTTATTGAGTAACTTTTTAATGAATGAAGTGACAATCCACCTCTATGTGCTTAAATATAGGAACGGAAGCCAAGGAAATGGCAGAAATATATCACACCATATGTTGGCCAGCCGTTGGATGGGAATGTGTAAATCAGTGACGAGCATTTTTGACGCGGGACAAGACCCTAAACTACGTGAATGCTTATGAGATGAAGATTTACCGAAATTAAACTAAATTAATTAAACAATAAACCTGAAAATAAGGTGAATAATTAAACTAAATTAACTAAACAATAAACCTGAAAATAAGGCGAATACCTTATGGTTTCGTAGTTTTCCATTCGGATGATCGGTCGAGTTCAAGAAGGGTCCAGTTCGTCCGCCAAATCCGTTAGATTCGTGGTGTAGATCGGTTCTAGAGGTAGAACTCTAGCTATTCCAGATTAGGGCGCCGCTCGTGATTCAATGATAGAATCGCGAGTGTTCTAAGGGTTCTGATTCGGGTTGGTTTAACAGCTCGGATGAAATCTGGGGCTTGAATCAGATCGATTTGAGAACTCAGATGGAATCTAGGGATTATGAACTTCAGGGTATTTGAAGGTCGGATGGCTGGATTTAGGATTTATGAGATAGGTTTGATTCAATGGCTCTGATGAATGCTAGGGTTTATAGTTTTCTAGTTGAATCTAGGTTGTTTGATGATTGATACGCAAGCAAAAGATAAAATCAAAGAAAGGGATAGAAAAAAGATAGATTTTGGGCTTCACACCAAACCCTTCTCGGGAAGCGAAGATTCACGCTTCTAAGAAACTCATCTCAAGTTCCAAAAGCAAAAACTCTTTCATATTACATTGTTTATTAAAAAACCTTATATAGGAGGCCTCTAAAACAAAAGAAAACTCTAAAACAAATACTAAAAAAACGACAAGTATGTCCTCAAAACTTAAATTCCTTCAAAATTCGCACTATAGCTCGATCAATCGAGTTACTATAGCACTGTAGCTCGATCAATCGAGTTACTGTAGCAACTTTCAGTTTCTCCGAAGTTGAACTGGAACGGTTGATCAATCGACTGGACATTGCTCCCGCACACTAATTTTGCTCATTTAAGTTTGGTTCTGATTCCCTTTTCGTTTCTTCTTGCACTAGAAATCTGTTGCGGCCCAAATCCAAGGCTCTCGATCTTGGTGTTCCCCGTCATTCTCCCCGACTGAAAATGTTTCATCACCAATAAAACACGCTTGTAGTACGGATTAAGTGTATGGGGACCCAAACGGTAAAACTCCTCGCAACTAACCCAAACAATCTCGGCATCTAGTAACATCTGAGTATCATCTCGGTCGATTGTATCGGAGCGTTCACTGTAACTATCTCCACGACAAACCAAATAACCCGGCTCGCCAACCCACTCTACCAAATATTTTTGAAGCTTCTCATCAACTCTCCTAGGCTGAAAGTCTTCATCACCGATGAAATGTGATTGCGATATCGGTCGGAAATACCGGAACTCAAGCGACGAACTCTCTCGTGATTGGCCCATGCACTCTCGATAGTCGACTCACCAACCCTCTACATCTCAAAAACCAGAAACTCTTTGCCACAGGTGAATGCCACAAGACCATATAAAATTCTCTCAATTACCTCATTTCTCTGCCTGCTTGGGGAGGGAAGGGGTATTGACTGTAAAGTTGAGATGGGGTTGTAAATAGGGGTTGTTTGGAAAGGGTTGCAAGGAGGTAGGGTTGAGCTCAAAGAAGGAACTAGGTCCTCCACATTGAAGATAGAGCTGACCCCGATATTTGGAGGAAGTTCGAGAACGTACACATTAGATCCGCTCCTTGCCACAATTCTAATGGGTCCAGCGTCGCGGGCTTGGAGCTTCTTTAGGACTCTTGAGGAGAATCGTTCATGCCCAATCCGAATCATAGCGTGATCATTTGATTGGAATTTCATAAAAGCCTTAGGTAATTGCATCGATACTTTGAGAGTTTCATTGCATAAATTAATTTTAAGCTAAATTTCGGCATGCAATGTGAAATTAGACTCAAAACTTGACTCACAATAAGAATCGAAATGTGAGGCGATATGCAACTCGAGACTATGATGTGTATATATATCCATGTACTCGATACTTGCATGTGCAGGCAACGCTAACGGCTCACATGTAGTGGGCTCTATCAACACTAGTGACTTATGTGTAGTGGACTCTATCAACACTAGTGACTCATGTGTGATCCAATCAAGTGACATGAATGGCTCATGTGGACTCGACTCAACGGATTCCAATGACTCATGGGCAAATGACTTGATTGGCCCGTTGGTAGTGCACTCGACTCTGCTACCAACAAGGACTCGGGCACAACTGGCTCTACGGGCACTAACAAATCATGCGTACGTGACTCGTCGAATCGCGCGTGGGTGACTCAACATCACTACTCACAAGGGAAATAGAAGTCTCTTTGACACACATTAGATTCTCATCATCTTCTTCCATCTCCTCTTCACTCATCACGTTACAAGGGTCATATACTTCCTTCACTTTATTATTCTCCGGCTCTATAGGACTCTCTTTTAGTCAATAAATTTGGAAGAAGTTTTATGGAGCATTGGTAAGCAAAGTGTCCGAACCCTTGACACTTGAAACAATTAGGACACTTATTTGTCTTGTTTCTCAAACTCCGTAGAAGGTGGCAGTGTGTCAAAGGAACATACTTTTCAATAAGTGTCACCATCATATCCTCCCATATGGAGATGTGTTTAATCCGATGAAACTCAATACGGAGTTCTATATGAATCCAAAAAAAATTGGCATTACCCTTAAATTTTGTTGTTACTAGCCTAATTTTATACTCATCTGGTACGTCATACCAATCAAAGTACTCCTCTACACTAGACAACCACTCCACGAAGGGTTTAGGGTCCGTCATACCCTCAAAATCTGGGACCTCATTCCGAATAGATTTTAGAAACTTCTTGGCAGGGTCATACTCAGGTTCATGATGATGAGGATATCCTCGAACTCTAATCTCATCACGACTTTTGGGACTTTGCCAAGAATGTGGAGTGTAGTGGTTCCCTCATTCGGCTAGCACCCTTTCACGATAGGTAAGGAATTCATGGTGACGTGTAAGTGACTCATACATGATGCTTGACACAAATACAACTTAGATACAATTCTATGACCACACAACAGTTGAAGACTTTTAACAAACACATGACGTGCATACAAATGTAGATACAAATGCCATAAAATTAAATGACATACACAATTACACATATGACTCAAAATGAGTAAGGACTTTTATCAAACAGTAGACGTGCACACTTTTGACCACAATAGAAATAAATGCAAAGAAAATTAAAATACAATAAAATTAAATGTCACACAAATATGCCCTAACCTAGAACCTATAGCTTTGATACCAAAACTGACGCGAGACAAGACCCTAAACTACGTGAATGCTTATGAGATGAAGATGTTCCGAAATTAAACTAAATTAATTAAACAATAAACCTGAAAATAAGGCAAATACGGGGCTTCATAGTTTTCCATTCGGATGATTGGTTGGGTTCAGGAAGGGTCCAGTCAGTGCGCTAGATCCGTTAGATTTGCAGTGTAGATTGGTCCTAGAGGTAGAACTCTAGCTTTTCCAGATTAAGGTGTCATTCGCGATTCAATGATGGAATTGCAAGTGTTCTAAGGGTTTTGATTTGGGTTGATTTAACGGCTTGGGTGAAATTTGGGGCTTGAATCGAATTGATTCGAGGAGTCAAATGGGATCTAGGGTTTATGAACTTCGGGATATTTGAAGGTTGGATGGCTGGATTTAGGATTTATCAGATAGGTTTGATTCAATGGCTCTGATAAATGCTAGGGTTTATGGTTTTCTGGTTGAATCTAGGCTGTTTGATGATTGATATGCAAGCAAAATATCAAATTAAAGAAAGGGATAGAAAGAAGATAGATTTTGGGCTTCACACCAAACCCTTCTCAGGAAGCGAAGATTCACTCTTCGAAGAAACTCATCTCAAGTTCCAAAAGTAAAAGCGCTTTCATTCAGTAATCCAAACTAATTACATTGTTTATTAAAAGACCTTATATAGGAGGCCTCTAAAACAAAAGAAAACCCTAAAACAAATACTAAAAAAAAGACAAGTATGTCCTCAAAACTTAAATTCCTTCAAATTCGCATTGTAGCTCGATCAATCGAGTTACTGTAGCACTGTAGCTCGATCAATCGAATTACTGTAGCAACTTTCAGTTTCTCCGAATTTGAACTAGAATGGTCGATCAATCGACTAGGCATTGCTGATGCACACTAATTTTGCTTCTTTAAGTTTGGTTCTGATTCCCTTTTCGTTTCTTCTTGTGCTAGAAATCTGTTGCGGCCCAAAGCCAAGGCTCTCAATCTTGGCGTTCCCCGTCAATTTTAGTCCATGTCAGTTTTGCCATTGTGTGGGCCAGCGATCTATACTCAACTTCGGTGGTCGATCTTCTGGTTGTACTCTACTTTTTATCTAAGGAAGAGATAATAGCCAGTGGTGGATCGGCAGTCACTCGTATCACCCGTCGAGTTAGCATCCGAGTAGGCTGAGGGTTAGGGATCCTCGTTTAAAGTGAAGAACATGGTGAATGATGCCCTTTATGAAATGAAGAATTCTCTGGATCTGGCCGAGTGATGGTTAAGCATTGGAGGGCGCTAACAATAATCCGGTAGAGGGATGGATTAGGGAACTTACTTTCATCAATGAGAGGACGATTTAGAGGTTGTGGGTGAGGCACATGGTTACGTTCAATGATTGCAGCTCAATTAAATATATCGGCTGCATATTTCGAGTTGTCAATGACTTCTATTCCCAGAAAGTACCAGAAATTTCCCAGCTCTTTCTGAGAGAAAACAGAGTTCATTTTGAGAATGAGGGGAGATAGCCTGATTGATGTGTCCAATAACTACAATGTCATTGACATAGATAGGGACAATTAGGATGTCGCGGTTATGGCGATGGATGAATAGTCATGGATTAGTGCGGCTGTTTACGAAGCCTATGGATAGCAGAAATTTTGAGTACATAGCATACCATGCTCGAGGTTCCTGTTTGAGGTCTCCGTATAGGGCCTTCCGAAGTTTGCAGACATGTTGTGGGAAAGTGGGATTAATGTGGCCTTGAGGTTGCTGCATAATGCATATACTCATCTTCCTCGAAAAATCCATGGAGCAATGCATTGGATATATCAAGTTGCTTGATGGTCCAGTTAAAGTGAAGGGTACGAGAGAGAACCACTCGAGTAGTGGGTTGTTCAGCGATCAAGTTGAATGTTTCGTGGTAATCAACCCCTTCCTCCTGGTTGCATCCCTTTGTGACAAACCATCCTTGTAGCAAGCCACAAACCCATCTGAATGGGTCTTGGTTCGGTGTATCCATTGCAACCAATGACTGTTTTATCCGGAGGTTTGGGAACAAGAGTCCACGTGCCTTGGGATAGTAGTAGCTCTTGTAACTCTTTGAACATCACAAATCTTCATTGTTGAAACTTTTGAGGCATCAGTATACATTGTGGGTTCAGTTAACACGCACCGTAGGCCATCTTCGGCCTTCTTCGTTTTGATGAAAAAGAAATAAAATCTCGATCTCCGAAAGCGTTTTCCTTCCCCCGCCGCATCTCCCTCCCTTTGTTGAGCCTTTCCTTTAGTGGTTGGGGGAAGCATTCCCTTATCTGAACTTGGCAGCAGAGGTATTGAAGGCCGGTAAGATGAAGTGACACTTAGGTTCCGAGATACCACTTTTGACGCGAGTTTGCAAGGGATATGTGGATCGGAGATAGGTGGGTAATTGAGCGGGGGAGTCTGGTAAATGTGGACTGGAGGTTGGTACGGAGCTGAGACGGGGTTGAGAGGGATGGTGGAGTTTCATTGGAACCATGCAGACCATGATTTTAAAACTCGACGAGTCGATTTGGGCTTCAACTCTATCGACTTGCCGAGTCGACTCGAAAACTCGACGAGTCGACTTTAGTGGCCCTAAATGAGGAGAGGAAAGAAAGAAGAAGAAAGAAGAAGGATGAAGATGAAGATGAAAAAAGATGAAAGAAGAAAGATGAAGAAAGAAGGAAGAAGGAAGAGAAAGATGAAGAAAGAAGGAAGAAGGAAGAAGGAAGAAGGAAGAAGAAGAAGAAGAAGAGGAGACGAAGAAGAAGAGGAAAGAGAAGAAGAAGAGAAGCAGAAGCAGGAGAGGCAGGAGAAGCAGAAGCAGGAGAGGCAGGAGAAGAAGAAGAACCAGGAGAAACAGAAGCAGCAGAAGAAGCAGGAGAGGCAGAAGAAGAAGCAAGAGAAGCAGAAAAAGCAGCAGGAGCAGCAAGAGAGAGAGGAAGGAAGAACGAAAGAAGGAAGGAAAGAAAGAAGAAGAATATATATATATATATATATATATATATATATATATATATATATATATATATATATATATAACTCAAGTCGAAGTGAGTCAGACCGATTTTTCGCGTTGGCTCTACTTAGATGATTTCCGAGTTGAGTCGAGTTTCCGTGTTTTAAAACCATGATGCAGACTATTGGGTGAGGATGGATGAGATGAAGGTATGGGTGTTTCGGTTGTTGATCAGGGGATGTAGCAGAGATTGGGTTGGGCTGGGTTGGGTAGTGGATGTAGATGGAGAAGAGGATATGGTTGAAGGAATGGGTGTGGTGAATGTGGGAGTTGGGGAAAAGGGTATGAGATGTTGGGTGAGACAGGATTGATGAATTTGGTGGTGCATAGCAATGGTGAATCCGTGAAAGCAGATTCGAGACATTGGGAGCTATTCTTGAACGAGAAAGTCTCTTCAAGAAATACAACATGCCAACAGATATATACTCTGCCTGGAGTGACCTCCAAACACCGATAGCCCTTCAAGTTTGGACAGTACCCAAGAAACACAGATTGCTTGGACCAAGGTTGCATTTAGTCTCTGTTGTATGGCCTCAACCGGGGAAACCAACAACAGCCAAACAATGTGAGTATTAAGAAGTCTGGTGTCTCTTTAAACAGTAATTCATGGGGAGTCTTGAAGTTGAGTATTGAGCTGGGTATTCGGTTGACAAGAAATACCGATGTTTAGAGAGCATCCAGCCAGTAAATTTTTATGGGATGGAAAAACTGTTTTTCCACAAGTGACTTAAATTCCACAAATTTAATAAAAACATCATATTTTTTGCGCAAAGAATAAAGCCATGAAAATTTAGACTAATCATCCACAAATAGCAAGTAGTATCGAAACCCTTTGAATGATCGAATGGAAGTTGGTCCCCATACATCAACATGTATTAATTCTAGTGGGTAATGAACAGCGGATTTAGATGGAGAGAAGGGTATTACACACAAAATGAAAAGGCCTATTTATTGGCTAAAGTTTGTAAAACACTAGAAGATGGGTGACCCAACCGATGATGCCCCATAGCTGTAAAAGCCCGATTGCACAGAATGGCAGTAGATATAGTGTGTGATGATGATTTCAAGATATAGAGATCTCAGTTACATGGGCCCTTGAAAAGTGTCTTGTTGGTGCTTTATCCTAAACAGTAAATCCATTGGACTCAACTGTAAGAGAGAATTATGTCTCCATGGATCCAAATCTCGTCCGATACCGATACTGATACGTATCACCGTATCTGGGCCTCCCATACAGAATTTGAATATACCGGACGATACATACCAATGTATCGTCCGGAACCGATACGTATTGTCCGGTACGTACCAGTTTTGGAGATGGACGATACGTACCGGTTTTCCGAATTTTTGACCTATGTATCTCTCGCTAGTTTATGAACTGATAACAGAATATGAGAAATGCCACATACATGTAAAATATAAGAAAGGGAAAATGATTTGTAAGGGGTGGAGAGCAAACCAAATAAAGTAATGATGAATTGGTAGGAAATTACCATTTCCAATGGCCACTTTGTTGGGTCCCTTATACTCAATACGAATTGATAGGTTGGAGAGATCATCAGTGATGTGATTGCTGGCACTGGAGTTGACATACCAGTTTGAATCCGGTAGAGATGGGGTGGCAGGCAGGCAGCAACCAGGGCTTGTGATGGAGTGAATGGCACCAATCCACGGTAGCTGACATCTTGTTGATACCAACAATCGGCAGCACTGTGATTAGTGCGCCCACAGATTTCGCAGATGAGTTTGGGAAAGTTGGAACTAAGATGTAACTGGTAAGAGTGTCATCTATTGGTGTGGTCGATCGACCACGTTCACCACTCTACTTGTAGGAGTGTCCTCTATTTGGTTTATCAATAGCCAAACGGGTTTTCCAGAGCTGAAAAGGGGCAATTTAACTCAACAAGTGTGACGGGTTCATATCGGGTGCATTGAAGTTTTGAATGAGGTGTATTCAGGTGGCAAACCTTGAAGGGTGTAAAACACTAGATCCTCTTTGTTCAGAAGTGAGCCAGAGGTGGCCAATTTATCAGAGAGCTCTTGAATTTTATCAAGGTAGATAGCCATTGAAAAGTCCGCTTTCTTTATCTTGACTGGCATGGTTTTCAATTCATGGGGGTGAGATAGGAAAAGGGGAGCGTAGCGTGTAGCCAGAGCATTCCAAATTTGAGGGATGAGAGAAGGGGGAAAAGGCGGTGCTTGTCTATGGAAGTCCACAGGGAGAACTGAGGGTTAGGGATTTTGATACCTGATGCATCATCAATGACTGATGGAGGGCAAGAGATGGCTCCGTCAACGTATCCAAGAAGGAGATTGGCTCGAAGTGCTTTCGTAGTTTGTGCTCTCCAAACAACAAAATTAGTGGAATCAAGTTTAATAGTAATGAGGGAATGAATGTTACAGACAAAGATTGAGGTAGATCAGAGGAGGCAGACTGTTGGAGATGATGAGAGGAATCGGCCATGGGAGATAAGGTAAAACGCAGGCCTTTGGATTAAAGGGAGCTCATTGGAGCTGGAAGATGACGCCCTTAACATGTTGCTACAAAGGCTTACGAGGGCCAGCCTCGTAAGCGGAAACTCTGACACGTCTAACAAAAAGTGGCTTAACGCATTTAAGGAAAGTGCATCAAACAATTTTTCTCATCCGTAAAGTACTACTTTATGACACTAATGTGAATTCAAACGTACCCATTGTTAACCTTCCATCGTGCTACAGGCCCAAGCCCCATTTTCTTCATTTCGTAAGAGAGGACACAAGTCTAATATATAGAATTACAAAAGAATTTAGAACAGAAATTGTTATTACATAGTTTGATTGTCATGATGGCTGCTGAGTTGGAATAACAGACAAATCCTCCAGATGATGGCTATTCGGTGCTTGGCTTATTGGTTTATGGGTATCCAGGAAATGAACATTAATAATAGATTAGTGAAGAACAGATGGTTATGATGCTGGGCATGGATTAGCATAGTTTTGAAAAAACAGTATATTATTATGAGTTTAGATGGAGATTGCTGAAAGCATTGATTTCACCTCCTCGCCATCCATCAACTTTGATTTCTGATGCTGCAACGGGTGTGGGCTATAGGAGTGAATACAAAAAATTCTCTAAACTAATAGGAAGAAAATGAAACCTCCTAACGTCCCAATTCAATAAACTCGCTTGCAGATCAAATTCTTCAACAGCACTCCACCAAGGAACAGCCAGGGAAGTATTAGAGTTGCTATTAGGTGAATCACCAAAACAGTGAGCAGGTCAATCAACTGCTAAAAAGGTAAAAGAATGTAATCTCATTGATTTGCTGCCCATAAATATCTGTACATCTCCTGAGGGACCAGTTCGTCAGAGGGAGATGAACCCATGCACCACCCATGATGCACGGCCGGCCAAGCATCCGATTAACAACTCTAGTAGCGGGTGAGATTGACCTGTTCACTGTGTGGATAGATATGTATCCAATAAGTGTGTTGAGATATGTAACAAAGAAAGGGTGGCAGAAACAGGCACCTTAACGAAGGCTGATAAGTTTACTCATCCATACAAATACATTAAAATATTGAAATATATAATAGTTATATATGAAAAAAATAATAACAAAAAGTAAGAAAACTACTTACAAACACAATGAATATATCAAAGACAGACATTGTATTAAAAAAACATAATGTTTAAAAATAAAAACTTGAAATGCCCAACAATTAAACAAAATTTTTAAAAAATTTAATAAAAGAATAATATTTTGGCCATAGAGGTGTGTTTTTGTGTGATTTTAAGCGAATAGTGTTATGTTTGATATAGGATTTAAAATATATATTCAGGTGCCTGTATGAAGAGCTAAAGAAACAGTAGAAAATAGAAACACCAACAAGCCTATAATTTCACTCAAATTCAGAAACGAAGAGTTTATTTATAATAATGAGAAGGAAACCTTTTGTCAACTCGAATAATCGCTTTTCTGTTTTAAAAATTCAAGGTCTTTCATTTGCATCTGCACAGCTTCTTTGGATAAAGGCTTTGGCTCAGGAAAATTTTCTGCCTCACCTTCAGCTATCTGCTTTGCCTTGGCACTAACAATCCTATTTATCTCGGATTGCCCAGCGGAGGGAAAAACTGCATTAAGTATGATCTGGAGTAATTTTTCATCTTCTTTTTCTATCGGATCCTTACCAAAGCAACAGACGTAAATAGCATCCATAGCTTTCTCTGCTCGAATCTGGATGGGAATCTCAGGGTTTGGAACCTTCAGCTTTGCTCGCCTCTGCACAAATTTTTTTTTTATGAAAAATGGAATTTAAGAATAGAAGGTTAAAGACGAGGTTACCTCAACTTATTAGGAAACTGAGTGAAGCGAACAACCAAAAGAAAAACAGTTAACAGTGTTAATGTCCGGCAAATTCGACTTGGATTTTGGCCCAACCCTGTGGAGAGATTCTAAACCGGGTTGGCCCAACCTGACCTGGTTTTGGGTAGGGTCGGGCATATAACCTTGGCCGTCGAAATAGTGTCAGGTTAAGGGCCAAAAGAATCTGGTCAACTTGCATTATGACCTAACTCCTCCCAATATGACCCATTGACAGCCATACTACTTACACCATTTTTTTGATATATCGAGCATAACATTGGCATAGCTGAAGGAAGTGAAAGAAAGGAAATTGCAAGTAAATGAGACAAGTTTCCTTTTATCCGCTACCAAAATTTAGGCAGAGGGATGATATAGCTATGACAAGAGGAAAAGCTAAAAGAACAAGAAAAAATTATACAAGAAATGATATGGCAGTTTCCTTGCAAAAGGCAATGATGTCACTCTCCGATACTCCAATCCTCAATCACCAAGTGCGAGGGGTGAATTGCAGTAGGGTTCTGACTATAGGCTAGAAGCATTGGCTAGAGGATTTTAAGGACTTAAATCACTGGATTTAACATGATTGAAGGCTAAAGTAGTGAAATTAATAGGATTTCAGCTCTCAAGAGTCGAGAAATTCCAGCCCTTATCATAGAGGCCTAGCCGCCTAGGAGTTCTATTTATAGGCAAATGGGTGAGGGAGATGAACCATTGGATAATATCAAACATCCATTACAGCACCAGTTAGGATTAGGGTTATGGTTTTCTCCAATAGAAATACTAATTGGATTTGTGACAAATGTCATTCATCCAAGAAGATGCTATGAAAAGAGGCTAGGACACAAAAGCAATTCTGTAAAAAGGTTTGGTTGAGAGATAAATTGGGTGGTTGAAAAGAATTCTAGAGTTCGAAGTGTTGGATAAGGTTAATTAAACATGCACCAAAGGTTTAATTGGATTTTAAAAACTATAAATAAAAATTTGGATTTGTTCATGGGAAATCTAATTTGTCAAAGCTTAAATGCAATTACATGATATTAGATGAATGGTCAAAGGGAACAGAAGGGTTAAAGGTGACTTAAGACTATAAGGAGAATATTTTATCAAACCTTGGATCAAACATAGGTTAAAAGTCAATTTTTGTCAAATATATCAAATTGGACCGTACAGGCTCCGTTTTCAAGATGAAAATTAGACAAACTTGGTGGGTTAACATCCACATCGGGCATATGTATTACCCATGCCACCTTGCAGCAAACATTGTGTGATTTGTGTTAATATTTTGGCCATGAAAATTTTATCTAACATTGAAATTGTACAATTTCAGATCCATGGGGAAGCTAACTTGAAAACATACCCGATGGTAGCTTTCTCACATTATCATATTTTAGAATTGTAGAGTTATTATCCTTCAAATTTAGGTAAAATGCAAGTGCCCGACAAAACCTTTGAAATTATAAATTTTAGTTGTCACTGTGAAGAAGCTTTAAGCAGTCATAAGTTTGAAATTTTAATTAGCCATAACTTTGAATTAAGAAATTACAAATCTATTGAAATGGTTATTCAAATACATTTGAAATGAGTTGCTTCCACTTTTAATAGATTTCAAACAAGAAAGATATTGATCTTGAAACATGGGCCCACAGTACCTGAAAAGCAGTGAAAACACAAAGAACAACAAACGCTATTTGACCTTTACAATTTTGAACGCATTTAAACTTTTTGTGAACTTAAATAATCCATAATTCGACTCAATTGACAGGTAAGATTTCGGGTGAGTTTAGTGAGACTAGTTCAGGGTTTCAAGGTTGGGGGTAGGGGATAAGAATTCAGGATGAGAGTGGCTTAGAGTAAGCATCTTAATTTTACAAAACTTGGCGAAAATGCTTCATTCATAGAAGATGGGTTTACACAATAGCATTTACACTTTCAATTGTCTCACTTAACAGGAAAAAAAATGCTGCATAATCAAATGATAGTGTTAAATGAAGTGCGTATCTTCAAGCATAGGAAAACATCTTCAAGCAGAAGAAAACCAAATGAGCAGCATGGGACCTGATGATCTATGGATGCAAAAAGAAGAAAAGATGGAGGATGGATGCAGGATACCCGGAGAAGAAGCAAATCTTTCTTTTCTTTTTTGCAATCAGCAAAGTTACATTTTCATTAGAAGAAACAAAATTACAAAAAAAAAAAAAAAAAATCAGGATGAGCAAGGATCCTATTTCTCCACTCATTTTTGTTCAATAATATTTATTGAACCTCTCGTAACTCCATAATCCTTCACATCACTTCCCTTCAAGTCTTCATTGGTCTCCTCTTCTCATGTTTCCATGTGCTTGAAACGTCTCAATCCTTCACACAGAGTTTATTACTAACCTCAATGGATATGTCCAAACCATCTCAAATGGCTTTCTATAATTTTCTACTTTATAGGTGACACCCTCAGGGGCCTCTTATGTACTTTCTCGTTTTGTCGCTTCTCGTAGCCCAACATTCTGCACCATATAGTATGGCAGGTTTTACTGTTGTCTTATAAAAAAACCTCTTCAATTGAAGTAGAACTCTTGGATCCTATGTAACAAAATCTAGGACAACATGTAACTAGGTGAATTTGAGGACATCTTACAATCCAGATTGCATTAATCAGATTTAACTAAATCCTCCCTTCTCAGATTTAACTAAATCCTCCCTTTTGTCTTTGTTTTGATAAGGTTCTTTCCACAATTTCAGCTTAGCATTTACTTGTTTCATTGTTTGGGTGATTACTAATTAGTACCATAGCATCCAAAAATAAAATGCATCATTGAATCTCTTCTCGAATTACTATTTTTAAATGGGTCAGAGACATAAACTTGACCGCTCAGGTTAGGTCGGGCATGAAGCATCTTACCCAATCTTCAGCTTTGGCCGGGTCGGGTCAGGCAAAAATCAGGTCAAGTTGACTCGATACTTGATGTATATAAAAAAGGGGGTTAGAGGGTTTAGGGGTTTTTTAACCAGGTCGGGTCGGGTCCTGTTAGTTAGATCGATTTTTCTCGTCAACTCGGGCCTATACCCTTGACCCATCTGATCAAGTTATGTTGAGCGATGAGCACATACTCTTGGCCCATCGGGCAGCAAAATTTTTAACCCAACCGGACCCGTTGACAGCCTTGGATGCAGCACAACTTTGACAGGGAACTCATTCATCTCTCTTTACACGTAAAAATTATTGGATTTTGGCTCGTTTTGAAGATTGTTGAAGTTGAAATTGAAGATGTTCGATTGTGTTTTCTTTGTTTGAATTGCGTGAGATTTCATATCAAGGTGGAGAGTGTTGATGGTTTGCAAATCTCGCCAAGGTGGAGATTGTTGGATTTTGGCTCGTTTTGGGTTAAATAAGTTGACCCAAGTTGTTTTAGTTTGGCCCTTCTTATTTTGGGTTTGGATAAAATTGAAATCCTAACTAATAGGATCTTGGTAATCCTACTTAGACAATAAGTGTGTGAGAGTGGGAACTCAATTGGAATTGGAAACTTGTATTATTCTCTAAACTTAGAAAACAAAGAGAAACAAGAGTCCTAGTCTCAATAGGAAATTAGATAAGAATAATAGGTAAGTTATAATTGGTAAGTGAGAGAGAATAAATAGGTGAGAGATTCTTTGGACGTGGGGTTTTGAGAATTGGGATCTCCTTGTGGGTGTGAGTAAGAGAGAGAGAACTTGGGGTTTTGTTTTCCATGTGAGTCGTGGTTTTTTTGCTATGGGTATTTATGGTTCTCTTGTGTTGGGTAAGATTGGAGAATATGATCTCCATTATTTGTAGCCTTTGTGCATCTTCGTCTTGATAGTGGAAGCACTTTGTTTCACTACCCCGTGGACGTATGCTTAGGCCGGACCACGTAAATCTTGTTTCAATCTTTCTCCATCTCATCTAACCCTTCACACAGCCAATTGTAAAAAGCCACCAACAACAAGCGAAAATTTCTCGCGAAAGCAAAATGATGCCCTAGTCAAAATCTAAGCTCTTATACCAATTGTTGTGCAAAAACCCCTAGAAAGCCTTTGCACTTCTAATCTCGTTAATGGCTTTCACGTGCGAAGAAGACAATCAATAAACCAAATAATAAAGATCACAAGAATGTAGAAAGAGAAAGAGATCACACCACAAACAAAAACAAGATTTACGTGGTTCGGCCTAAGCCTAGGTCCACGGGACAGTCAAACAAAGTATTTCCACTATCAAGGCGAAGATGCACAAAGGCTACAAACAATGGAGATCATATTCTCCAATCTTACCCAACACAAGAGAACCACAAATACCCATAGCCAAAAAACCAAGACTCACATGAAAAACAAAACCCCAAGTTCTCTCTCTATTACTCACACCCACAAGGGGATCCCAATTCTCAAAACCCCACGTCCAAAAGAATCTCTCACCTATTTATTCCCTCTCACTTACCAATTATAACTTACATAGTATTCTTATCTAATTTCCTATTTAGACTAGGACTCTTGTTTCTCTTTGTTTTCTAATTTTAGAGAATAATACAAGTTTCCAATTCCAATTGAGTTCCTACTCTCACACACTTATTGTCTAAGTAGGATTTCCAAGATCCTATTAGTTAGGATTTCAATTTTATCCAAACCCAAAATAAGAAGGGTCAAACTAAAACAACTTGAGTCAACTTATTTAACCCAAAACAAGCCAAAATCCAACAATCTCCACCTTGGCGAATTTTGCAAACCATCAACACTCTCCACCTTGATATGAGATCTCACGCCATTCAAACAAAGAAAACACAATCGAACATCTTCAATTTCAACTTCAACAATCTCCACCATGGCGAGATTTGCAACCCATCAGCACTCTCCACCTTGATATGAGATCTCACACCATTCAAACAAAGAAAACACAATCGAACATCTTCAATTTCAACTTCAAAACTGCCTTCAAATGTGCCCACCGACTCCAATGCACCCTTGACTTGTCAAACTGTCAATGCACCCGAAAATGCCAAACTGCCAATGCACCCAAAAGTGCAAAACTATCAATGCACCCAAAAGTGTCAAACTGTCGATGCACCCGAAAGTAAGTGTCAAACTGTCAATGCACCCAAAAGTACCAAAACTGTTAATGCTAATAACTCAAAAGTGAACATCTTCAAAACGAGCCAAAATCCAACAAAAATTACACTAGTTTCTTCTCTATCATACATGTGTTGGATAACCTCAATATATGAAATGCATTTCTTCTTAGCGTCCACAAGATAATCTGTCTCAATACTCTATCATAAGTCTTTTCCAAATCAATTAGGGAGTGCATTCTTCCTTAGCGTCCTCTAGATAATTTGTCTCAGTACTCATTAAATGCCATATAAAAATTTCCGATTTCTCTCCCTAAATTTTTCTATAAGTTGCCTCAATAAGAAAATGGCTTCAGTTGGTAATCTTCCGAATGTAAATCTCAAAGGTTCTCTGTTGCACTTGATTCATTTGTTGTTCCACTTTCTCTTTTTGAGTTCCATAGTCTGGCTCATAAGTTTAATGCCTTGATAATTGGTGCAGATTTGTATGTCTCGTTTGTCCTTATAAAAGGGGACAGATATAAATATATATACATACCATCACTCATCTAGAAAAATGTGCCTAGTAGAAGATTCAAACCATTCAATCTAGTCACTTTAATATGACTTGTTATTCATATCTAACATAGAATCTATATTAAAGTGCTTAAATTGGATGGTTCATATGATGTTTAACCACTTGGACAACTTGGATTGGTCAAAATACTCCACCATGTGGCCCAAAAAGTAGGATGATGAAGATTTTATCTCAACCAAAATGTGAGCTTTCTTTAATCGTAATAATAATAACTAGTGGGAGAGAAAATATTGTCCCAGCCAAAATTTTAAATTCGATGTGTAACTTCTGGTAATACCACTGGTGACCGGTAATTACATTACGGACACATACTGATACCATCTTAATGATAACCATGGCCGATAAAAGGTCCAGTATCAAGATTTATGCCACAACAAATATTTAAAGCAATGCTAGAGCAGAAGAGGGAAGACAAGGATACCAGGATGACATAAAAAAAGAACTTTGCAATGAAAACAACAACCCATGCTGCTTACTCGTCAGAGAAAAAAAGATCGAATTTTTTTTTTCATTGGTAAAAGGACTTAGAATTAAATTGGCATGAAACTCCATAAAAGCCACTGACCTCTTTGGCCTCATTCATCATAGAGAGAAAGGTCTCTTCTTCAAATTCGATATCATTGGAAATGCGAAGCCTGGCTACCCCTTCTAAAATTTCCTCAGACTTCATAAGACCGGCACCAACAGCAGCCAACCAACAGCAAAGCAGGACATATAATGGATCTCCTGCCTACACAAATGACTGACTTTAATTGAGGACTAAAATAAGTCAATTTCTGCAAAAAGAAGTTTTCTTTGCTTATGAAAATGATCTCTAATATATGGGAATAGGGCACATCCCAATATCCAATATTCATGTTTTGTTGAAATAATGTAAGATAACGAATACATGAAAAACAAAAAAGAGAACTAAAGATATTAAATCATGAATAAAAAAAACAGAATAAACTAAAACGAAAGTTTTTTATAGCATAAATACATAAAAAGGCCCTCAAGGTAGATTACGCAACCTATATGATCTATTTTTACAATTAGGAAATAGATTCATGACTACATGACAGACAGCCAAAACAAGAACAGGTGAATATCTACTTTAACTTCCCATTATTCAGAAACTAACTAAATACATAAAATCAATGTATCAAGTATCAGCCGATACCGATACATATCTGTGATATGTATCGGTATTTTGGCCAACTGATATTGATACCACCCTGATACCAGTATCAGGGTGGTATCGGTATCAGGTATCAGGTAACGGTATCGGCGATGCTGCACAATATCGGTCGAAATGTATCGGGGATCAGACAATACCTACCAAATTTGAAATTTTAATTTCTTTTTTTCCAAATGTCCTTTTTATTAAAATCAATGTATCAAGTATCAGCCGATACCGATACATATCTGTGATATGTATCGGTATTTTGGCCAACTGATATTGATACCACCCTGATACCAGTATCGGGGTGGTATCGGCATCAGGTATCAGGTAACGGTATCGGCGATGCTGCACAATATCGGTCGAAATGTATTGGGGATCAGACGATACCTACCAAATTTGAAATTTTAATTTCTTTTTTTCCAAATGTCCTTTTTATTAAAAAGAGCATCTAATAGTTTAAATATAGGTATTCTATGATACTCTTAAAACTATAACTCCATAAAAAATTTCAGCGTATCAGCGTATCAGCCGATACCAATACGTATCGGTCCTCAGCAAAGCGATACCTGATACGGATACCCGATTTGATACCTTGCATGAAAGGTTATAAAAATTCAACCAAGGTTCAAATTTTCAGTTTCGGTCCCCACCGAAACTGAAACGAAATCCCATATTTTTGGTTTTTTTGTATGGGATCCAAAATTTCGGATTTCGGCCAAAATTTTGGATTTCAGTTTCGGTTTCGGGGCCGAAACCGAAATTTTGATCCTTGAATTCAACAGTAGATATATAGAAATAAATAAATAGATAAATGCACAATTGTTAAAATCGGAGACAAAGGCATTTACTTCAAAATCCAATTGTAGTCCATTATAAAGCACTCCCTCCCCCCCAAGCTAATATTCAATAAAATCTTATATTATATTTTCTGAAGAGCAGATTCTATTATTAAGGGACAAAAACCCCACATGTTATCAGTGACAGTAATTATTAATGATGGTCCGTGCAGTCAAACAAATCACTGAGGGCCCGTTTGGTAGTCCTTCAAATTAATATTTAAGTGAAATTTTAAGTCGTTCAAATACAATTTTGGATTAAGGTTATGCTTGGTAGCATATGAGCTTGTTAAATTTAAATAGAACTAAATTCTAAAGCGATCGAAATTAAAGCGGGATTAATTCTAGCGTAAGCTAAATCTATCCGGCTCTAAATTTTTTTCGCTTAAAAGAGTCTTTTATGTTAGGTGCCCTTTCTCTTCTTCACAAAAACGTTTTTTTTAAAAGAGTTCCTTTTATGTAGTCTGTCCCTCCCTCTCGCTCGGGTTTGCGTAAGCTGTTGCTTTGCCATTGTCATCACTCAGCTGCACCAAAACAGAAAACTCAACTTCATTCAAGGACCCATCTCTCCCAAATCCCCTCCATTAAAATCTAACCCTCTAATGCCTCAACCAAAGATCTTGTAGCAGGATTTGTAACTGTATTCATCTCTGAAAGCTTATGAAAAATGTGTTGATTCAATATTTGAAGCATAAGTGAACAGTTCAAATTGATAATGAAAGCCTTCGATGTCGAAAAAAATTCCATCTCCTCGACAACATTTGTAATTATAACTTCTTCCGCATTGTTAACACATTGATACTTTTTTTTCATACAACTTAAAACTTATTTTTTCTTCAGAGAATGAATTATAACATATTTTCTAACAATTCTCGATACCGGACTGTTCACTAGCTTTTGATAGGGGTTCCAAGATGAGGATGAACTTGCCAGCTGCAATCTTTACATTAGGTTCATAGCTCATAGAACCTGGTCGTTGTATCCTTCTTTTTTTTGTATGTTTAGGGGCAGTAAGTAGAGTGTTCTATGTTCTAATAACGCCCATTGGATGCTTGATAAAATTTCCGAGTGGAAAATTCATGTTACTATGTTAGGCATTGGAATAACAAGAAGACAATGCTATAGCTTTTAATATAACCATGTGAAACAAATACTTACGACTAATTGAGGTCAGAATGGTGTGAAACAAATACAAGTAAAGCTTCCTTACATGCAATCTGATTCCTATGCCGAGACAGAGACACATATCATGAGCATGTTTATTAAATAAGACCTTCGGGCAACATGCATCAACTTGGGCAACATCACAAGTCACTCACACCTTAGCTCCTTCAAATTCACTTTTAAAAATTAGAAAAATTGCTCTGTTTTTCGACGATTTGTACTTCAATTCGAGACTCGAAACAGCGCATTTAGGCTAATGAAAAACGACTTGTTGTTTATGTAGGGCTTCCAAACGGGGTGTATCTAAATAGTCATATAAATTGCAATCCATGTGAATTTAGAATTGAATATACTTTTAACTGGGGTCGCTTTAATTCATGTAAATGTAACATCCAAAGGGGCCCTGAGTTTGTGATAAAAATGCATTTAAACAAAATGCAAGAGGTGGAAATTAGCAAAAATAAGAATTTTTGAGATAAAAAAATACTTCCCCGACATCAGATAATTAATCTATCTTCAAAGCTCTAGAAATTCATGAAGAGCCACGATCAAATCATTGTCATTGAAACCATCAAATAATAAATAAATGGGAAAATCGAGTACGAACCATATTCATTAAAAAAACAACCAAAAAAGAAACATTATTTTTATATGCGTAAGTGACAAGTCCGCAAATCCAAAGCAAAAATTATTTAGAAAACTAAATAAAAAGGAAACAAATAATTGAAGAAGAGGAGTAGAAAAAAAATACCCGGCCTCGGCGCTCTTGGAACTGATAGAAAGCCCCCGAATCAGAGATACTGCATTTCTTCCCAACCCTTCTTCTGAACTCTGCAAAATCGACGATGTCTTCTCCAACTCCTCCTTCATCGCTAAATAACCTCGCTATGAGCCCCACCACAGGGAGAGACCCGATCACCTTGCTCGCAAAGCTCCCCGCCGAATTGGGCTTCTCCATGTAAGCCCTAATAGAGAACACCTTTCCATTACGACCATTAGATATTCTTCTACTACTACTACTACTACTATTATTGGGTCTGCTATTTCCATAGAGAAGATGTAGCAGAGAGAGTGATGATGAAGGTTTGTTGGGCGTGACGGTATGAATTGAGAGACAAGTTGACGTCACAACGACCATGGCTCCTTCACCTCTCTCTCTCTCTCTCTCTCTCTCTCTCTCTCTCTCTGATGCTGCTCTTTTGCTCTTCCTTATCTGTATGTATCATATAACGAGACGTCTCGGGCGATACGTTCCGTATCGGGGCTGGGAGAGACGATAAACATACAACGGCTGGAAGCTCGCGAGTTTTCGAGCTCTCAAGGATTAGGTAGTTATTGATTTGGACTTTGGAGTAAATAAATTTTGCAGACGTGGCACAATGTTGGCCTCTAGTTCATATATTATCATCTGGATTAAAATTTGAAATAACGGAATTTGCTGTTGGAAGATTCGGTATTAGGACCAGCGTTATCGATGGTTTTTCAACTCAATCTTTTACAAAATTAATCTTTAGATAATGGCTCCCCTATGAGAGTGATATGGTGATTCAATGTATCACACATCCCAAAAATAATTGTGATCATTAGTATACAATGACAAGAGGTCCTTAGGTCAGCTATACGAATGTGTATCACTTGGAATCAACATCTTATCATTTGATAAGTGAGTTATGATTTAGAGATCATTTGTGTGACCTTTCATACAAGATGGATTCGTACGTCAAAATCTCAGTTTTCCGGATTATATCTTCCACCCTCAAAATCAATATGTAATATAACGGTATTGCCGATATATTGGATGTATCGGCGATACAATGAAAAAAAATAAATAGGTACAGGCCAGCGGTACAAACGATACGTATCGTTACTGTATCATTTATATTGTTGGGGATTCCGATACATACCGGTATCTTCGGATATTTTAACCCATGGATGGATTAGACATCCTTCAGAGCCATGGTTCAAAATTTTGGGCAAAATGTGAAAATTTCAGCATAAATGTTTCAGTTTCGGTGGGGATCGGAATCGAAACCGAAACTATAACACAGAAAATCAAAAATTTTCAGTATTGTAGGAAGATTTCAGCTGAAATTTCGGTCCAAAATTTCAGTTTCGTTCCCCACCGAAATGAAATCCTATTTTTTGACCCTTGTTCAGACCCCTTAGGTCACCTCACGCGAGTCAGGCATCGAATCAAGGTCAATAAAGGTAATTGCACGCTTATAATAGGGTTTGGTTAGGTCCTACCAAGTAGGATCTTAAATCAGGTTCTACTTTATCTCTAACCATCCAAAAGAGAAGAGAATTGACCTTAGGGTTAATCTTGAAAACCAATAAATGCTTGTTAGAGAAATTAGAGTAAGAGAGAGAAAGGAGATATGCACCCGTTAGGTTAATTGCGTTGGGGTTAATTTGTGGAAATCAATAAATTGGTGGGAGAGAAATTAAAGGAGTTAGAGAGAAATTAAAGGAGTTAGAGAGAGAAACTGATGAAGAGGTGAGAGAAAGTAAAAAAAAATCCAACCGTCTCTCAAACCATATTTTGGGTAAGATTATTATTTTTATAATATGACCATTTATTTTTATAATATGACCGTTTATTTTTATTGTACCTTCAAAAATATGATTATTTTTTTAATATACAATAAAAAATAATTATATTTTTTTAAGGTAAATTAATTTTAAACAAAATAAAAATAAACGGTCATATTTTTGAAGGTACAATATAATAAAAAATAATCATATTTTTGAAGGTAAGTAATTTTATTTATTTTTATTGTACCTTCAAAAATATGACTATTTTTTTTCCTTCTAAAATTTGGCTACTGTGTGCACAATCAAAAATAAATAAAATTAAATTTTCTTGTGACTCTTTTTTAACATATATATTAAGAAAAGTAAAGGAAAATTTTTTGAATATTTTGGCATATTAAAAAATATAAGTTTTACAGGGCAATGTTCATAGTGAAAAATTCTGTTTTCGGCAATATTTTAGTGGAGGGTCATAGCAGATAAATTTTGGAAACTTTCGGAAAATTGTCCAAAAAATAAAGAAAAATAAGTTTCAATATCTACAAAAAGTTTTCAAAAAATAATTTTGTTTTACCCATTCATTTGTAATTTACAAAAATTTGTCACCATAGTCATACTAAAGAAAAATAAGTTTTAATATCTACAAAAAAGAAAAAAAAATCCTAAGCCATTACAAAATTACTAACATATGTCTTCATTAAAACTTATTATTATTCTTCTTCTTCTATAGCTTTTTTTTTATGAAACCTTTATCTTTTTCATTAGAAATGGAGAACGGTTACAAACTGGAAAATAAGTCACTCCAAATGGACGATTACAAAGTAGAGGGCGACAATCCAAAGAGTGATAATTACAATAACTAACATTAAAATATATTGAATGGTATCCAAGATCCATCTAACAATGACACGAAATTCAAGGACCTTTAGATTAAAGTAAAAATTTGAGAATCCACCACCATCCTGAATATATGTCGGTAATCGACACCGAAAATTCACTCGAAGAGACGCCACCACCATCGACAAACTCACGATCCACAAAAACTACCACCGCGTTGGATACGGGGGCAACTACTGACCAAAAGCTTCACACATCGCTTCAACTGAAGCTTTTAAATAATGTCTCATGACGTAGATACAGTGCATGTGTTCGCACAACAACGAAGCCACCAATACGTCAGTAAAACCTATGACCAAAATTGTTTCAGAAACAAGTATGGATTACAAAAAAATCTTCATAGATGTGATCTCCTCAGAAAAGAAGACTCACTAAGAAGAGGATAAAACTCTCATAATCTAACCCTAAAATAAGGAAAAATAAGGAGAGAACAATGGAGAGCCGAAGCCTCCAAGCAAAAGACGACCCCCAAAGGTTCAATTTATTGAAAGCATAAAGAAACGTAAATGAAAAGGGATTAAATCCCCCCTTCCCACTCCCTCCCATAAAACGTATATTCCCCACACCTCCTTCTATAGCTTACCTTCACTCATGGGTGTCCTCTTGATTTTTTTTTTTCTTCTAAAATTTGGATACTGTGTGCGCAATCACTTGCGATCAAGCAAGATTTTTTCTTTATAATTTTTCTCGATATATAATAGTCGGTATATTTTTTTTTGCCTAAAATCTTACCCAAAATAATGCTGCTATTTCGTTGGAATGAAGAAGAAAAATTTAATTTATTTTTTTGCCTAAAATCTTATCTGCAATATGGTTTGAGAGATGATTGGATTTTTTTTTACTTTCTCTCTCTTACTCCTTTAATTTCTCTCTAACTCCTTTAGTTTCTCTCTCACCACTTTATTGGTTTTCACAAATTAACCCTAACGCATTTAATCAAACAGGTGGATATCTCCTTTCTGTCTCCTCCACATCACTCTCTCTTACTCCTTTAATCTATCTAGCAAGCATTTATTAGTTTCTAAGATTAACCCCAACGTCATATCTCTTCTCTTTTGGATGGCCAGAGATAAAGTAGAACCTGATTTAGGGTCCTATTTGGTAGGACCTGACCAAACCCCCGCTTATAATATAGTGCGCAATCGCCTCTTAAAATGTATGCTCTTGTGGCAATGGTGCACTTATTTTGCTTCTCCTTGTATGCAAAGTGGATTATGCACTCATCTGGCGTGTAATGGCTCGTTTCTATAGTGTAATGGTTCATTTCTAGGTTCGCTCGATTGATCCTTGCAAGCATACGCATAAAATTTCCAATTATTTCGTCCTTTCGTTTATCTTTTTTTAGCATTTTGATTACAATTCTTTAGAAATTTCTTTTCTCCTAGTTTTACTTACTTCATCGAAGGGTAGTTTTGTTCGTTCCGAGGGAAAGAAGAAATCGGTATGGAAATTATCCTGAATGGTCAGTCGTTACGTGTAAAATTTCCAATTATTTCGTTCTTTCGTTTACCTCTTTTTAGCATTTTGATTACATTTCTTTAGAAATTTTCCTTTCTCCTAGCTTCATCGAAGGGTAGTTTTGTTCGTTCATAGGGAAAGAAGAAATCGGTATGAAAATTATTCCGAACGGTCGGCTGTTACGTGCAAAATTTTCAATTATTTTTTCCTTTCGTTTACCTCTTTTTAGCATTTTGATTACAATTTTTTAGAAATTTTCGTTTCTCCTAGTTTTGCTTGCTTCATCGAAGGGTAGTTTTGTTTGCTCCTAGGGAAAGAAGATATCGGTTTGGAAGTTATCCTGAACCGTCGGCCGTTAGGTGATAATGTCTAAATATCAATCACACAAGGGTGGCCAATGGATTGTTTTACGAAGTTATTAAAACTGTGGATGGTGATCACACTTCCTGTTAGATATTTAAAAGTTTATTAAACTTGTCTTTTCCCAAGAGGTGTATCTTTTTAATTGAGGTGTCTTTCCAAAGTGTGTGTCTTTTCAAAATGAAGAGTCTTTCTAAAGTGGTGTGTCTTTTCAAAATGAAGGATCTTTTCAAAGTGGTGCGTCTTTTCCGAAGAGATGCTTGTAGCACCTTTTTATAGGAAAAGGGTGCATTAATACACCACTTGATTTCTATTTAAGAAATCTAAAGTCATTGTTTTATATAATACAAAAGAGTCTTCTTTCTTCTCTCTTGTTATGTGTTTATCATAGCGTTCTTGTAATATTTGGTGTTCGGATAGCGTGATCGGATTCGCCAAATCCTTCATAATAATACACAGTCGGTTTGTTGTATCCTGAAACCAATTTGTAACCTGTTAGTGACCACTTTGTCGAAGTGGTTGGGGAAAATATTGGTTTAAAGACAACGATATTTCTCGTGCCTTGGACCGGTTCTTTATATTATTTCGGATCAACATTTTAATTTTTCCAACACTTCCTTCATATTTGTAATTGAGCCTAAGACAACATCAAACATTTTCGTGGAAAAAACTATGTGAAAATCTGTTTCAACAACTTTTTCCCTAAACAACCTCCATCATTTGATTCAATGCATTCAACAGTTTTCACTTAGTTGCGAAGATCAAAAATCTTCTATCGCAAATACCGGTAACGTTAAATTTTGGGCTTTTGTCCAAATGGCGCCGTCTTTTTTTATCAACAAAAAAACTTGTTTGTCATTTTGTTCCTAAAGAGCGTCCAAGCGTTCCATGAACAGGTCTCCTGCGTTGGAAACTCACGTAGCCTGCTATAGTTTTTGAAATTTTTACCCTTTTTATTAAAGCCCCTTATAAGCCGTTGAAATTACTCATATGCCATTAATATAAAGCTCAAAAACGGGCAATCACCACATCTTAAATCTTCTTTGCTCTTCTTCCTCATAGTCACCACAGCTCTAACCTTGAAATTAATTGGTTTTTCTGACATGGGTTTCACTAAATTCTCACTAATTGCTGCCATGCATGAGAGTGGTGGTGTTTCTTAGGACCTTCCTCTTCAAATCTTCCTTCTTCTTATTATCTAAAGAGATCAAAGCAGGGGGAAAACAGGGCTTTTTCTGATGAAGAAGAGAGGTTGAAGAAGGTAGAAAATAGAATCTTTCCATCAAAATCGACCCATGATTTGCTTGGCACCCGCCTGGCCTCCTCTTCTCAAATCTGAGATTGTTGGGTGCGTGTTTTTTTAATGAAATCTGAGGAGAAAGAGAGTTGGGTTTCTTTTTTATTTGATTATGGAGAGAGGGTGTTTGGGGGTGTAGATTTATATAGAACCCTGCTACCAATGAAGGAAGAGGGAAGAGGGAAGAGGGGAGGGAGGAGATGACCGACGCAGAAAGCTTAAACCCAAAACTATTTCAATTTTGTATTTTTTTGAATGAAATCTGAGGAGAAAGATAGTTGAGTTTCTTTTTATTTGATTATGGAGAGAGGGTGTTTGTGGGTGTAGATTTATATATAACCCTGTTACCAAGGAGGGAAGAGGGAAGAGGGAAGAGGGAGGAGACCATCGGCGAATAAACCTAAACCCAAAACTATTTTAATTTTTATTGGTAAGGGCTATTAAGTAATTTCAGTACATCGTAAAAAAGAACCCTGCACGCCCGCTATTTTGTAATATATAAAAAATCACGAAAATTGTGATAAAAATAATTTTCAGGCGTCTTTCAATACTTTTCTCTAAAAAAATTATTTTCTTCATCATATTAAGGTCTTATGAGTGCCATTAAAATGAACGGCTATCATGCTCTGTCCAAATCAATATGAAGGACTAGTATGTACCTGGAGCACCGTTGGCGACGCTTAGGTCAATCTCCCTCCCCTAACATATACTTATATCCATAGTAGTTAAAATTTGTAAATAATTTATATATATTTCATTTCCAATTTTTTATCTGATTTTTATTAATTTTAAACATTTTCTAAAATAAGTTTTATATATCACAAATCACAACGTCTCTTTAAGACGCGCACCTATCTGAAAACGTCTTCGATTTCGAAGACCTACAACTAGGTTTGCAGCATTTCATATTTAAAAGATATTTGGCTTATCTCTTCTTGCCAAATTAAAAGCTCATCATATGATTGATATGTTCTTTTTTGGTTCGTAGATAACAGTAGAGAATAGAGACCAAACGTAGGAGACCCATCTATTGGTTTAGAGGGTGGGTCCCGTACAATTTATGGGAAATAGAAAAATATTCGAGCATCCAGGGAAACGAAGTTACAGCCCCAACATCATTTTCTACGCTTCTCGAGCAGTTAATGAAAAATATCCCGAGTCTAAGCCAAATGTGTTTTCCAATAGACTTGACATCATGTTGTCCAAATTCTAAGGTCTAGTCTACAAAACAAGATAGTATATAAAATGAATCCTAGTGAACATAAAGGCCTCCATAATTAAAAAGGGATGCATTTGAGAAAACATGAGCCTTTGTGCTGTCCCGAATTTGCTCGTACCAAAACAAGTACATGACTAACGTGTGTGGGCATTCGTGCAATAAATAAGATAATTATTAAATGACGGTTGGCTGTTTCACACCTCTATGATATGCTCGACATGCTAACTAGTTCTTGAAGATATTTTTCAAAATTGATTTGAGAAGTGGGTATCATTAAATCCGAAGATGTGGAGATAAATGATGGCAGACATGTTTACAGAGGTTAATGACCTGTTCACTCGAGGGTGAGCGGGTCGGTTCAGCTATACCAACCCTAAACAACAAAGGGTTGTGTCTAATTGAAATATTTTGGTTGATTACAGTTATATAAGCACGTCACTTAACCTTATGCTTGCCTCTTTTTTTTTTTTGTTCTCTCTCACTCTCTCTCTTGTTCTTAAATTATTATAATCATATATTTTGAGCTGGCGCTTATTTATGAGATGGAGTATTATTATTATTATTATTATTATTATTGGGTGTCACGCAATGGGACTTTGATTATTATCGTTATTTTTTTTTATTTATATATTTTCGGGATGAATTTTGTGAGTTCGTGTGTTGTGATGGGGCTTTAATTGTTATATTTATTTATTTTTTTTTGTGTTTGTTTGTTTATTTATCGAGATGGGGTGAGATGATTTTTGTATGACAGACCCCTCTTCTTTTTTATTTCCTTTTTTTTCTTTCATGTCACGATGGGATTGTCCGGGTTCAATTTTATTTGCCAGATATTTGTGTCGGGTCTTCACGGTGGGGCCCTCTTGGTTTTGCTTTGTTAGCTTTGCTGTGGGTGTGGTAGGTTTGAGCGTGCACGCGTTATTTTTGGGCTTTGTAGAATTTATGTGTTTCAATGTATTTTGTGTGCTTCGTTTTGATTAAGGTATTGCACTTGTAAGCATGTGTTCTTTCAAAAGTGTGTTCTAGATGCTCCTTTTTCTATTCTAGGTGTGCTAGGTGTCTCTTTTTGCCGGGTTCAGAACATCTCATGGGTTTGGTGTGTGAGTCACACTATTTTTATGCCTTTGGCTCTCAAATGTATGGCCATATATATATATATATATATATATATATATATATATATATATATATATATATATGTGTGTGTGTGTGTGTGTGTGTGCCTGAGACTTTTGGTTTTGCTTCATTGCTTTCTTTTCATCCTTTTGTCTTTCTGTTTTGTGAAATTGTGAGTTTTGAATGTGAGGATTCCATTAAATTAGCATCCATATGTGAGATTAAGAGTGTAATAAAATAACATCAAATAAATGATTATCCCTAAAATATGTTAGCTGTTCATATTTATGACAGCTGATAACACGATATAATAGAGAGAATTTACTGAAGCTGCTATCGCTTAAATATTTATTTTTTATGTTACTTTTATTAGAATTTCGCCTTTCAAAATCAATTATTTGATTTAGTAAACTTAAGAGAGCCTAGTCGAATCGATCTGACAGGTTAAATAAAGTTCATATATTTTTTTTAGTTCTTTTTTATCACTTCTTTATTACGAATTGCAAGTTTATGTTTACAGTGTCTAGTATCTGATGGAATCTAAATGGATCTAACGATCCTACCATCCAAAATTAAGCCTAAAGATCTAGGCGCACGATCAATCAAAAATAATAAATATATAATCTATAAATATACGCACCTTGAGCGTTAGCCATTGATGGTTGGTTGCCGATCTTCAACAATGTTTTCGCGTTCAATGTCTCCTAGCATAATGGGGATGCTCTCGCCAATAGGGAGGATTGAATTATGTCGAGCTATCGTTGGGACCAGACACCCCTTATATTTATAGCCAAAGAGTCCTATCCCATTAAGGATTGAAATTGCTAATTGTAGTGTGATTAGAAATCACAATCATACCTTAACTGAAAGACTCAACAATCAGTTGCCTATTCTCTTCAAACTCACTAGAATAGCAATTGTACATCTTAAGGTTGATCTTATACCATTCACTGGTCAACGGGTTTGACCATAGTGATGGCCACCAAAATAGGAACTTCTAACAGTCTCCCACTTTGCCAAACTATGTCAATAAACTCCGATTACCCAATGTTAGCTAACTTTCTTTGAATGGTAAGTCACAATCAATCTCAATCAAAGTCTTTATTAACAGTCCGGTCCAGTGAGAATTTCAACACAGAATCAATGTAGTCAATATATCATATCATCGATATATGACCGCTCATTAGTCACTGTATTGGAAGTCATCACCGACATGGATTCCAACTAGTATGATTTCACATAGATTGTAAGTTTACAAACTGAATGGTGATTACATGTAAACTCAATCTAATATTGGTCCTACTTTATTGCCATCTGCGGGCACCATATGTTCCAAATAGTTATTTGCATAAAAATGGAAAAGCAAATAAATAAGTTTTATTTCTGAATCAATTAAACAAATATATTCACTCGCATATATCCACTCTCAAAGGCTATCAAAATTATCCGTTAACCCCATGAGCGCAACATGCTCCAAAAAGAGCGTAGGAGGTAAACCTTTAGTGAGAGGGTCAGCCAACATGAGTGTCGTACTTATCTTTTCAACAGATACAATTTGATTATGAACTTTCTCCCTTACAACAAGATATTTTATATCAATATATTTGGAACCCCCACTAATCTTGTTGTTGTTGGAGATAGCAATCACAGCGAAATTGTCATAAAAGATTCTCAGTGGCTTTGAAATAGTATCAACAACTCGAAGCCCTGAGATAAAATTCTTCAACCATATCGCCTCACATGTTGCCTCAAAACATACAACGAATTTTGCTTCCATAGTGGATGAAGTAGTCAGCGTTTGTTTAACGCTCTTCCAAGATATAGGTCCATCTGCAAGCATAAAAATATAACCCGATGTGGACCTACGAGTGTCTTGACACCCAGCATAGTCAGCATCAGAATAACAAATAATTTCAAGGTTATTCGACCTTTTGTATGTGAGCATGTGTCCTTTAGTCCCTTGTAAATAGCGAAAAACCTTCTTAGCTGCTTTCCAATGATCCAAATCAGGATTACATTGGTACCTGCCAAGCATGCCAACTATATACGCTATATCCTACGAATGATCAGGACTTGTGCATACATGAAACTCCCAACCGCCGATGCATGAGGAATTGTCTCCATCTATTTTCTCTCTCGATCCCGACTCAAGTAGACTAAATTTATCACCCTTAATGACAAAGTAAGATGGCGAACAATTGTGCATGTTAAACCTTTTAAGAACTTTATCAATATAAGCTTTTTGAGACAATCCCAATATGCCACGGGCTCTATCTCGATGAATCTCAATTCCTATCACGTAGGAAGCTTCACCATGATCTTTCATTTCAAAACTCTTTGATAAAAAGTTCTTTGTCTCATATAACATGCCCAAATTGCTACTCACAAGTAAGATATCATCAACGTATAAAACAAGGACGATAAACTTACTCCCACTGATTTTAAGATATATGCATTGATCCACAGTATTTTCTTAAAAACCAAAATTTGAAATGACTTCGTGAAATTTTAAGTACCATTGTCGAGATGCCTGCTTTAAACCATATTGAGACCTTTTGAGTCTACAAACTAAATGACTCTCCCCCTCAACCTGAAAACCTTCAGGTTGTGTCATAAAGATATCTTCATGCAAGTCGCCATTCAGAAAAGCAGTTTTAACATCCATTTGATGCAATTCTAAGTCAAAATGAGCTATTAATGCCATGACTATCCGAAAAGATTCCTTTCTAGAGACAGGAGAAAAAGTCTCTTTATAGTCTATTCCCTCTTTTTGAGTGAAACCTTTAGCGACTAACCTGGCCTTGTATCTTTCTATATTACCTTTTGAGTCTTGTTTGGTTTTAAATACCCATTTACAGCCTACAGGCTTAACTCCATTAGGTAACTCACAAATATCCCAGACAGAGTTATGTTTCATTGATTCCAACTCATCTTTCATGGCTTCGAGCCATTGAGTGGATTTGTCGCTCTTCATGGCTTGGCTAAAGGAAACAGGATCTGATTCCTTTCCAAAATCAAACTCACTTTCATGAAGGTAAACTATATAGTCATCAGAAATGGCAGGCTTCTTTGCTCTCTCTGATCTACGCAATGGTAAATCATTGGCAGTCGCCATGGGAGCAAGAGTCTCCTCAATGTGGGGTGTGTCAATAGGTATAGCCATAGGTGCATCAACACTGGCTTGAATAACTGATGTTGGTGCTACTTTTTCTTGGATAAAAGGGATAGGAATTATAACCCGATTCTCCTCAAAAGTGATTTTCCTAAGCTCAACACTCCCACTTATCTCACGATCCTCAAAGAATTTTGCATGTCTAGTCTCAACAATCCGGGTACTATGAGTGGGGCAATAAAATCTGTAGCCTTTTGATCTATCAGGGTAACCAATGAAATGACAACTTATAGTTTTAGGATCTAATTTTCCTAATTGTGGATTGTACACCTTTGCTTCAAAGCAAACAAATGTACCAAATGTGTAAATATCCTAAAGTCGGTTTTCTTCCTACTGTGTAAATATCCTAAAGTCGGTTTTCTTCCTACCCATAGCTCATAAGGAGTTTTGGGAACTGCCTTACTAGGAACTCGATTTAGGATATGCACCGCTGTTTTCAAGGCTTCTCCCCACAAGAACGTAGGCAACGTAGAGTTGCATAACATGCTTCTCACCATATCCATAAGAGTACGATTTCGTCGTTCAGCTATACCATTCTGTTCAGGTGTTTCCGGCATGGTGTATTGAGCGACAATGCCATGCTCTTGTAGATATAGGGCGAAGGGTCCTGGATTGTGACCTGTTTTAGAGTATCTACCATAGTACTCTCCGCCTCTATCAGATCTCATAATTTTAATCTTCGAATTGAGTTGTAACTCAACTTTGGCTTTATAGATTTTAAACATATCCAGGGCCTCAGATTTCTCGTGAATGAGAAATATATAACCAAAACGAGAATAATCATCAGTGAAGGTAATAAAATACTTTTGACCACCAATAGCGGAAGTTGGAAACGGTCCACAAATATCAGTGTGAACTATTTCCAACAAACTCGTGCTTCTGAGAGCCCCTTTTTTATTAGTCTTTGTGAGTTTCCCTTTAACGCAATCAACACAAGTATTGAAATCACAGAAATCGAGCGCATCGATTATATCATCTTTAATTAACCTCTCCATTCTATCCTTAGATATATGGCCTAAACGTTTATGCCATAAAATAGAGGAGTTATCGAGTGCTCGTTTTCGTTTCTTACTTATTTTATCATTCACATGCATAGAAACTAAAGATTGGGCGTAAGATGAATCCAAGTTCAACTGATAAAGATTGTCCACTAATGAGCCACCACCCATAATATCGAAATTAAATAATAGAGTAAACATATTATGTCCAAATTTAAATTCAAAACCTAATGAATCCAATTTAGAAATTGAGATAAGGTTTCTAGTGATACTGAGAACATAAATAGTATCAACTAAATCCAAAATGAAACCACTATCTAAAATGAGACGGAGAGTCCCAATGGCCTCCACGTCTGCTTCTACTCCATTCCTGAGTTTGATGGTACGTTCGCCTTTACTTAGCTTCCTGCTGGATCGAAATCCCTGCATTGAATTACTTATGTGAATAGTTGCACCAGAATCTATCCACCAAGTATTGCGTGGAGCATCAACATAAAGTGATTCAAAACACACAAAAGCTAGGTCATTACCTTTCTTAACTAGCCAATCTCTGTATTTCTGATAATTCTTCTTAATGTGTCCCTTCTTCTTACAGAAGTGACACTTGATGCCAGAAGTAGATGTGTTAGCTTCTCCTGGTTTGGTTTCCGGTGGAGGAGCTTTCACGTTCTTTCCTTTATATTGTCCCGATTTTCGTTTGAAATTTCGTTTCGATGGGCCAAGAGCGGCATAATGGGCACTTTCAGGTTTTTCAGCCTGAAGTCGTTCTTCTTCTTGGACACAGTGAGCAATTAGCTCGTTCATCTTCCACTTCTCTTTCTGCGTGTTATAATTGATCTGGAACGGGCCAAATTGTGCAGGAAGGGAAGTCATAATAAAGTGAACAAGATAACCCTCAGAAAAACCCATGTCCAGTTCTTTCAATTGAGTTGCCATGCCACTCATTTTCATAATGTGCTCCCGGACGCCGCTATGACCATCATATTTTATGGTTCCCATTTTAACAATTAGACTATTGGCAAGGGCTTTAGAAGTCCCTTGAAATTGTTCCTTAATGGCTTGCATGTATTCCTTTGCAGTGTGCGAGTCAGGAATACCTCCCCGAATCGCATCAGCAATGGAACTCTTTATGATCATGAGGCTCATACGATTTGTTCTATCCCATTTTTCTAAATCCGTATGGTTCACTGTCAGATCCTCAGCCGAGGCATCAGCGGTGAGCACTTTGGGTTTATCAGATCATATAGCATAGTCAAGATCCATGCAGCCTAGAATAATTGCAACTTATTCCTTCCATTTCTTATAATTTGATCCATTCAAAAGTTCAATTCCACCAATCATACTGGTTATGATAGATGGGTTCAATGCTGCACAATAATTAAGGGTTTTATTATGTCCACATACAATCGAAGTAACTATCAATTCCACAAGGTTATAATTATAGTATGTGACGCGAAAATTAAAATATGTCAAGGAATATAAAAATTAAAACCAATGTGGTTTTATTGAGAAACGATTTGTGTCATTATAACCCTCCGTTGGGTCGAGTCATAACACACTAGCCGCTTCCTTAATCTTTATTAATGATTGTAATTGCGTACTAATGATTATGACCCTCGTGTCGAAATCACAACACGCTAGCGCATTACACACAAAATAATGAATAGTGAAACACAGCCATCATATAACATTAAGTGATTCATCACCGTTGGGCAGAAGAATCCCTTATGTTGTGACGCCAACGTTCACTATACACTTTCACTAAATTTGTAACACGGTCTTGGACAAAATTAAACCTCACTATGAAAACCACGGCACTAGGAAGGATCATCACCGTTGGGCAGAAGAATCTTTTCAAGCCATGCTTTCAAATTAGGCTTGATAATATTTTAGAAGATCACAAAACGTGTTATGAGGAGGTTTCAATTCTAATAAATGATACTAAAAAAAAAATGATTACACAATTAAAAAAATAAAAATAAATAATAACATCAGGTCATGAAAATATCATAATAGAGAGCTCATTGTCAAAAATAGACCTCAAAAACGGATTCAGAATGCCCGAGATAGTCAAAATTCATATATACTGTCCGAAAATCGGACCTATAAATAGCCCAGAAATTGCCCGAGAATATTAAGAAATACAAAGGGCATATGGGCCAAGTACCGGGCCGGGCCAGGGGCCGAAGAGCCGAGTGAGCTATGGGCCCTGTAGATGGGCCCAGTGGGTCAGGTGGGCCAAATAGGCCAACGAGTCAGGTGGGCCAAATAAGGCTAGGCAGGTCGGGCTGGGGCCAAAATAGGCCAGCCAGGCCATGTGGGCCAAGTAGGCCCAAGCGGGTCGAGTGGGCCATATAGGCCCAGACGGGTCGGGTGGGCCATATAGGTCCAGCAGGTCGGGTGGGCCATATAGGCCCAGACGGGTCTGGTGGGCCAAATAGGCCCAGACGGTCATAAGGTGGCTGGTGGCCAAAGGCCAAAGGGCCAAAGGATTGGGCCAAAGACCAAAGGGCCAGGCGGATCGGGCCAAGGTCCAAATAGGCTGGGCGGGTTGGGTGGTGGGCCAAATATGCCCATGCGGGTCGGGTGGGCGACAAGGGCCAGGCGAGTCGGGAAGTGGGCCGGAAGCGAACCCGCCCCAACCCCCTTTCTTCTTCTTCTTCTTCAGATTTTTTTTTTTGAAGTTATAACTTACCATGGGGCTTAATCACACCCTCACCGGTGATCGGCCGACGGTCGATGCACGCAGCTGGGTTGGCCCCGTGACGTCGGCCTGCATCCGACAGCGAAAAAAATCTACCGGACCGTCCATTCGGCCCCGACGCCTTACCGTGACTGACCCGACGCCAGGTGGTGGGTCAGTCGGCCCGGCCAATCCGGCTGAAGATACCGCCCCGATCCACAAATTTTTTTTTTTTTTTTTTAAAACAGCCATTATAAAACCTCATTTTAATGCTTTGACCGATCATAACGCTAATCATGGCTCTGATACCAATTGATGGAATTTAAATAGATCTAACGATCCGACCATCCAAAATTAAGCCTAAAGATCTAGGCGCACGATCAATAAAAAATAATAAATATATAATCTATAAATATGCGCACCTTGAGCGTTAGCCATTGATGGCTGCTTGCCGATCTTCAATGATGTTCTCGCATTCAATGTCTCCTAGCACAATGGGGATGCTCTCGCCAAAGAGTCCTATCCCATTAAGGACTGAAATTGCTAATTGTAGTGTGATTAGAAATCACAATCATACCTTAACTAAGAGACTCAACAATCAGTTGTCTATTCTCTTCAAACTCATCAGAATAGCAATTGTACATCTTAAGGTTGATCTTATACCATTCACTGGTCAACGGGTTTGACCATAGTGATAGCCACCAAAATAGGAACTTCTAACAATATCTTCTTATGGCCATTCAAACACCATCTTTATACATCTTTCAAAAAAATGATTAGGCTTGAAGTAATCACAAGCTTTCCGGATTGAATGAAAATAACTTGACTCAATGAACACTGAGGAGAAAGAGCTGACGGGATTGAAGTAACTTACAAAAACGAAAACTAGGTTTGAAGAGATTCTTGTAAAAAAAAGATCGGAAGAGAAGGGAAAGAGGGGAGGAGTAAATAGTGGCAGATCTCGATAATTTTTTATTTTTTATTTTTAATATTTTCACGTATGCAATAGGAGATGATTATTAGATAGATTCAAATTTTATATTTATCTGTTAAATGCATTCCCTCCAAATATAATTTGTTAGAGATGCAAATTGTAGAAGCAATATTTACAATTATGCGTGTAATAAATGCTATTATAGTTTTTTAAAAATGTTTACCAATTATTCTCGGTTTTGAGGTTTTGCCAATCCCAAACTATTCACTAATTTTTGCAAATTTTGTGTACTTTTTAAATATTCATAATGTTCATGATCAATTCACAAATAATTCGAGACTCTTTCAATAAGTCATGAGTTAATGTTTTTAAAATTTTCTCCGCTTTTTTCTTGAATGTGTCGCGAACTCATGACGCTATACACTCATGTTTTACCATATGAAAAATTCTTTGAAACGATTGAGTAACCCATGCAGCTTTTCAATCCTCTATTCATCACCTTTAATTAGGCCTACATAATTAATTTCCTTTTCTAAATCAAATGTAAAATAAGATAAAAGAAGCATAACCAAAAAAAAATTAGCGTGTTTACCCATATGTGCACATAGATTGTTCCCTGTTAACTGAGTAACCCAATTTGCTTTAAGAAGAAGGATAATGGTTAGAGAACCTATCTCATTGTAAGAATAAGACTTAGAGTTTTTTTTTAAATTGTTAGAAAAGAATCCTTCATGCCCTAAATTGTGCAGAGAGGTCCTCATTTTGTATGCTAGGAAATAAAAATTTGATTACGCGCTTAACTGAAAGCCCATGATACACTTCCCAAAATGGTCAAGTATGATTACACGTTTGTAGATAGGCATGCAATTATCTTTTGAAAATGGTTCAATGTAATCACGCACGTTAAGCTCACTGTCGATTTCCTATAATGGTTTAGTGGCGTTTAGCGGCTTTGCCGAACATTAATTTCTTAGTTTTTTTAAGTTATTTAACATTATTAGAACACATATATGCAGTAGTGAGGCTAATTTTCGAGGTGAATCACGAGATTCGGCGACTCCCGTAATTTTTTGGAGGGATTTCGGCAAATTCCGGTAAGATTTGACCAATTTTCGACAATATTTTCATAAACCCGAATAGATACAGCGAATCGGACTGAGATTTGGCAACTCCCGTAATTTTTTGGAGGGATTCCGACAGATTCCGGCGAAATTTGGCCAATTTTCGGTGAGATTTTTCGAGACTAGAGTAGAGATAGTGATCCGGGCCGAGATTCGGTAACTCCCGTAATTTTTGGGAGTGAAATCCGACGAGATTTGGGCATAATTCGGCGAGGTTTGGGCTAAATCTGGCAAAGTTTGAGCAAAATCCGGCAAGAAACCGGCAAGATCTAGCGAAATCCGACAAGCTTTAGGCAAAATTCAAGTCTACATGGCGAAACACTACGAAATCCGGTGAGCAAAAAAGCTAGATCTAGAGAATTCCGACGAGATTTGGTGAAAACCGATTTCACACGACGAATCACGCGAAGATTCGGTACCTACATTAATTTTTTGAAGAAAATCCGGCGAGATCCGGCAAAGTCCGGCAAAATCCAGCGAGGCATGAGCGAAGTCCGGTGAGAATATAGCTCGTTTCCGGAAGAGGAGAAGGTGTCAAGGTGGTGCAATCGGTATGAAATTTGTTTCATATACCTCTTAAAATTGGGTTGCCCTTAAAGAAGTCAAAAAAGGGTTGCCTTTAAAATTTTGAGTTTTATACCTCTTTAAAAATGCTTAAAAGAATTAAAAAATGCGCTACCGGTAAAAATTTGAGTTTTACACCCTTTCAAACCATCTAAAAAAAAAGAGGAGTAAAATTCGACCACTAATTTCAAATTACGGCCGATAATTTAAAATTATCGCCCAATAATCCGGAATTTTCAAATTATCGACCGATAATTTAAAATTATCGGCCGATAATTTGAAAATTCCGGAGGAGGGGAAATTTTTTATATTTTTTCGGTTCGGCCTTGACCGAAATCGAGACGTCTCGGCCGAAATTTTAAAATTTCTGTCGAGATTTTGATTCATGGTATGAAGAAAGTCAGGACGACACAAGGACTCATGTTTCTTTGAAAATTTCCTTTTTAATGAAATTTTATGTTATGTCATTTTCTGTGATTTTCTGAGATCGCCGGAATTTTATTAATATTGGTGAAATGAATGAAATTTGGGTTTTTTTTCGATTTTAACCAATTTTTAAGAATAAATTATTATTATAAATATTAAATATAGTTTATATATATATATTTTTTGGTCCTCCCTGAAATTTTGGAAATATTTAGAAAAACATGTGTACTTTCAATTAACTTCAGGAAAGCATGCCTACTTTTTTAAGTTTACGCAAACAATGTCGACCCATTTTTCGAAACGATCTGTGGGCTAAAAATGACCTTCATCTTAGATTGAATGTCAAGACAAGTTGCCCAAAGATGATGAGCTACTATCCAAAAAGTTTGGGCATGATCTGATGTATATTTACAGTTGAAAAAAAAGTCAAAGATGCTCAAATCCAATGCACCAGATTGATTGGGCAGAAACCCTAACTTTGACCCCCTCACATAAAGGGCCGGCCAAAAGTTTGTAATAAGTTGAGTTTTTTTTTAAATCGTGTTTTGGGAACATGATCTACCAAAAACGGGTGTTGTTTCTGATTGAATCATTATGACAAAAAAAGTCGTAGGCATTGTTTTCCTAAAACTACAAACATTGGGCATGTTTTACTAAAGTTAATTGAAAGTAGGGATGTATTTTTAAAGAGCCCTAAACTTTCTACGAAATTCTACCAAATATACTGGAAACGTGAGTAAAGTTTTATTAGTGCTCAGAGTACCTTGCTGGCTATATGCTCAAAATTTTTAATTGATTTAAATCAGACAGTGGAGATCGTGTTTCACCCTAATATTCAACAAGGGGTTCTTTAGGCCACGATCGTACCATGAGATAGACTATTTTAGATTCCACATGACACACACGCCAAAAAGTGGCCCTAAATTCACGTTTGAGCGTAATGTGTGTCATGTGACTTTAGGAACAAGTTTTTGGGATTTGTGCCATGTGGAATCTAAAATTGACTGTGTGATGGTACATTCATGGCCTCAAGATCCCTTGTGTGGAAGATTTTAGTGAAACACGATCTTAATCGTCTGATTTCAATCAATTACTAGTTTTGGGTGTAGGTACCCAACAAGATTCCGTGGCGCTAATACAACTACCAAAAACGAAATTTGTTACCTAATCGAAACCAATTATTCGGTGTAGGTACCGAATAATTGGTTTCGGTACACCGAATTACTACGGATAGGGAAGTAAGTTTGGTGTACCGAACCGAAACCAATTATTCGGTTTTCGGGTCGGATCAACCTGAACTGAATATGAATCAGTTTCGGTTTGATTCGGTATTTTTAGCTTTTTTGAAATCGAAACCGAACCGATATTTCAGTTTTTCAGGTCAATTTTGGTCCGATTTCAGTATTTTTACTAATTTTTTATGTATTTTCTCGATTTTTTCGTTTTTCTTTGGTTTCTCGATTTTCTTCTTATTTGATATATTACTCGCTTAAGATCTGCCCAAATTTACAAGAACTTGTTGTTACACAAGCAAGCCCCTCATCATCGCAAATTCTGATATTTTGTTATATGCTCATTATTATTCTAATTTTTTGAATTTGGTTATAAAAATTGGGAACCTATGTCCTTAATTCCTTAATGTTCTTCAAGGAATAAATTATTGCCTCTGATTTTGTCTACTCAACTCCATTTGCTTTCCACTTACTTAATCTGACTAAACTAACCTTTGAAATTGAAATTTTTTTTTATGTAAATGCCTCTCCTTTCATAACCTGCTTGCTTAAGATTCATCATTTTATGAAAGTTTATTTCTACTGCGTGAGATTAAATTGGGTGTTGATTGGGTTTGTGAAATTTCTATTAGTGAATGCATGCATTCTCAAGAAAATGAGTGTTATTTACTAGAAAAGTTTAGAAGAACACTTAGGAGGGGTAGTGAAAGAATTGTCACTCTTGCAAAGGGCATCCCCAGATGTTGTGTTGGAATTTAAGTCTTTCAATTGTTGGTTATAATTCTTATAAAGAGTAATTGATTTTGAATATACTACTTTTATATCAGTTAAAATATCTTAGCCAAGGCTTATGGAAGATACTGTGACTTAGTGACTTGACTCTAGCTTTATTGGAATTCAAATTTTTCATGTTATAGCTTAGAATACATTATTCAAATTTGTTAACTATTAAGAGGAGTTGGTTTCTAATAGACTATTTTTATATCACTTATAGTATCTGAAATTTTGGGGTAATCGATGATGTAACTAGCAATAAAATAACGTAAGCGATATAAGGATACAATCACAACCATAAATTGAGCACATACGATTTTAAAGTGAAAAACTCTTTCACAGGTAAAAATCATGGTGTAGACACCCAAAATTGGCCAAAGGCTCGATTGACCCATACTTCGACAAAGGCGTACTCCCGAGCTTCCAAAAGCATCTCCCATACCCTTAGGAATCATTCTAAGACCCTTAGGAACCTTCCCTAGGCCCTTAGGAATCAACCCTAACCCATGGAACTCTTTTTGGACCCACTTTGAACCCTCCTGGGTAGTGGGTAAAAAGAGGAGTGCCAAGGCTTACACTGACCATTACTGTAGCTGAACCCTATACCCTTGAAAAGATGATGTTCCTAGCTTTCCAACAAGCCAAGAATCGCCTCAATCCGAGTCATATATCGAAAGTTATGGCGGTTTGAAAATTGTGCAGAAATGCAGGAAATTATACTAGCATGTATATTATACACGCTATGCAAAATTGGCTTTTTTTGGGCTCCAAGACGGGTTCTGAACCTCCAGGTTCAGAACCAGGTCACTGTTCTCATGCTTAGTGTGTATAATATACACGCTAAGCTTAAGAATAGTATTTTTTGAAAAAAAATTCGAAATCACTTTTGGAGTTTGACTTGTTGACCACCCCAAAGTTTGGGGTAAGTTTCTTTAGGACTGTTGCACCCCCATTAAGCCTATTTGCAACCATTTTGTCATTTAGAGCATCACCCTAGAATCTACCATTAAACTCAAGTTCCCTCTTCTCCAAACTTTTAAAAACCTAGAAAACCTTAGATCTAGGATTACCTAATTGTTAAACTCATTAGGACTTAAACTCTCCCCTAATCCTCTCCTTTTCTATAAATAGAGAGTCACCCCCCCTCGATTAAAGGCTTGAAATTTTTTCCAAAAAAAGAAATATCTCTTCCATTTCTAGCATTATCCCTCTAAATTCCAGAACCTAGGTTCATCTCTCACAACCCATTTTCCATCATCAAACCTTTAGTTTTTGCAAGAACAAGGCTATTGCCTCCCTCTTCCACCTTCTAGCTCTCAAGCCTTAGAAGCCAAAACTCATCCATCAATCCTTTTTGCTATCGGAAGCTCAAAGACGCTCTCATGCCAAAGACCACCGCGGTACTACAAGGAGAGGTCCAACTCTCCCCTCTATTCCTCTACCTTCTTTGCTCTTTCTCTATCCTATAATTGAGCAATTATGCTTTCCAAATTTTGATAGGCGGGAAGGGCTCAATAGGATCGGTGTGCCTTTGAGCAAGGAAAAGTGCTGCTCATTTTCTTTATATATATATATATCCAAGTAGCCATAGTAGAGACCGCTTACGAGTAAGTTGATCGGGTGCCTAACACATTCCCGATCGATAACTGAAGCCCTCTACCCAGGAGCCATCAGAGTCATATTTTTCGTACTTCGATGGTTATAATATCAATTTGGGTATCCTGAGACACTAAAAGCTTAGGGTGGCGACTCTATTTTTCTTACAAGCTCATCGTCGTGACGGACTCGCAAAGTCCACAGTTGCACACATGGGATCTATCTCAGATTCAAGGCAAACAATCCACTATGAAAAATAAATTCTTACAGTGTTAATGAATGAAATGCTCTATCACTCTGCTCACCAACAACGATCACATCTCATGATCATCCCTTTCATAGTGTAAAGTTATCACCTTCAACCATCGTCTCTCACGATGGTCTACTCGTTTCACATGAGTCAACAACAAATTTAAAACAAACAAGCTTAACCTTAGATCACAGAGGTAAAATTTTCTTTGAGATTTAGATCAATTTCGAATAATATTAAATTATCTCAAAGAGAAGGGAAATAGAAAATTCTAGAGAGAATTTTTTAAGTGAAGATTTTTTTCCTGAAAAGAGTTAACTTCCCTTTTTAACTGTCGGGACACGGACGTCCGTAAATCACTCACGGATGTCTGTGAACATGAATGTTCATGAGTTCATTCACAAAAGTCCATCCAACATACTTGGACAGCTGTTCAGACAAACTGATTTTGCTTTGCTTTGTAACACTTGTTTTGAGCATTTGATCATGATTATGACAAAATAACTAACAATCTCTCATTTTGTCACAATCATGACAATACCTAGTTTACAAGAACTCAAAGAAACATAAAAATACATCATATTAACTCTCATCTAAGTCATATACATCAATCTAGTATATATATATATATATATATATATGAAGACACTACAAAAAAACATATTATTAGCAACAATTTTTTGGAGCAAAAAACTGCCGCTATTAACAAAAAACTATTAAAGACTATTAGCAGTAGTTTTTGGCTGCCGCTAATAGTCTTATTTTTTGTAGTGAGATGTATGCTCTTTTTTTTAATAAGGAAGATGTACGTATTGATATTCAAGATTTTATACTATGCTGTCATTTCACCTTCTAAATTAGGACTTGACTCTCCTAGCTGTCCTTTAAACACCAAAATGGTGTTTAAATGATCTTACATGGGTGATCTGTATCATTAAACTAATAGAGCATGGATTGAAGTGCAACTGGCCCAAAAATGGTGTTTTAGGAAGAGTTAAATTATTTGATATATCGACTATGATATCAACCATTGTTTTTAGTTTCAATGACTGATATAAAAGTTCATCAATGGAATGGCTCACATCCGCTTGCAGGCATGTTTCTTTCGTTGATATATGTTCCCATGATAGATTGCAACTTAGACAATTTAAGATTGTCACAATGTGTGCCACATGGCATAACGAATTAATGATAAGTCACACTTAAATGATGTGAGATAAAAATATATAATTTTAATGATGTAAGATCATTTAAATTGGTGTTTAATTGTTGGTCATGAGCCAAGGGATACCTCTAACACCACAATGTATAGTGTGGGACCGTGGGTGGCATAGGGTCTGAGCCAAGGTATCAAGTATCGGCCGATACCGATACGTATCAATTTTTCTGCCAACCGATACGGCGACACGTATTGGCCCAGATACAGTATTGGCCTCGACTGATACATATGGAAGGGGTATCGGCCGATACCTCTATCATTTTATTTATTTATTACTTATTTTTAAAAATGCAGTGATACGTATCGGTCCTCCATGGACCGATAACTGACACCGATACCCCTTTGTAATATGCTTTTATAATTTTACCTTTTATTGTTCTAAATTTGACCGTTTCTTTTTTGAATTTAACAAAAAAATTCAAATTTTTTCCAAGTCAATTTATTTCCGAACCCCGACTTGGTCACTATGATTTAACTTAAACACCCGTGCACAGCCTCTGGTGCATGTGCCCCCATGCACCTAACAATAGCATGAGCTCCTCTCCATCACAGGGCTCAACACAAAAGAGAGAGATCCAGTATGACAATGGCAAGAAAGATGAAGAGGCAATAGCCTATAATATATAGATCCCGTGAGTTGCTCTCTAATTCATTAACAAACTCAGAGAGAAACCCACGTGAGCCTTGCTTTTGTTTTTTCACATAAAACCAAAAACGTAGGGTCACATGCATGTAAGAAACCTCTCCAACTAAGCCTATGATTGTGGGTTGTTTTGATACAAAAGTCATCTCCAAACCAATGTCGTAGAGCCACCGTAAAAGCTTTTGGCGTTCCTTTTGCTGTAATCCTCAAATGTTGCAAACTTTTTTGTACTAGTGCGAGTAGATGTAGCAAAATGTTTTTTCGTTTTACCGTAAAGTGTGCCTGTAAAATCACTGTAATTTTTGTAAGTGACTTTTTTACTTACAAGATATAGACTATATAATTCTTGAATAATGCTTGCAAAATATGCAAAGGTCATAAACCTTTTTAAAAGATGATTTTCCGACCATATTTTATTGTAAAAAGATCAAACATTTTACACATAGAATAATAAATTTTACAAGCAATCTAGTCACTGAAATTTCAATAAAAAATAAATTTACATGCAACAAATTATCCCGCAACAAACATGGCCTTAGTATATAAGTTTATCATTAATCCAAGTTAAGCTATAAATATATGGTTGTTTTTGGCGATGCTCCCGGCCGAACTCTCATTCATTGTTGTTTGTGGATACTTTCGGTTAGTCATTACCGAATATCTTTAATGAATCCTGGTGAGAGCCCACCAAGAGACATTAAAACGCCTTGATAGTTATCCACCGATAAGAAAAATGGATGAACAACTTAATGTGTGCACTACAAATTGTTAAAGTTTACACCTCAAAGACAAAAAAACCTAGAAACATATAAACTGGGGTGAGAAGGCAACATGGTGGGTGAATGATCGTAACCTTTAAAATATTATAATGCAAGAAGAAATGAAAACATTAATTTAAAGGTATCCTTAAAAATAAGGAGCCATTACTTGTACACGCTTTTCAAGTGATTGCATCGAATTTAAAGAAAGACTTGATATTTTAGCAACATGTGATATGTAAAAATGCAATATAGGCTGCCTGATTTAAAGTTCATGATCAATAGATCTCTGGTACATAAAATTAAAGCAAAACACGATACTTGTCATATGATCTATTATGGGCAACTGTTGAATTATATAATAGCATTTGACTCTATTTAATCAAATTAAATGATGAAAATTATATTTTATTTTAATATTTTGCAATTGATATCTTTAAATTATGGCCTTCAAATCAAATAACTTAGATGGTGTTTTCACATAATAAAAGTCACGAAAGTTATAAGTTTTTTTTTTAAATTCCATGCAATGTGCACACACTTGACGCGTGTACAAGTAATGACTCCCTTAAAAACATTATAATGCAAGATGGGGGAGAGAGTTCCCAAAATCCCAAAAATTTGTACCACCATCATCAATTTTCGCTCCCTTAACTCATTTCACATAACCAACACTCACAATGACTCACACATACTTCTCTCTTGCTCAGGCGCACAGAACCCTCACATCACGGCACGTGCATTCAACAAACTAATTGAACTGCCCTGCAATTACATGTGTTAGCTGTCTCTTCTACATCTTCTTCGCCTTCCCTTTCACATTTCTCCAAGCACGAGCGCCATTCTTATGACTATGGAGCATGGTTTTAAATATAGGCCATACGTAAAGGCCGATATATATATATATAGATTTGGGCTCTATCCGACAATGTTATATACCCCCAATTTGATATGGTTTAAATATTGGATCATATCAGCCAATATAAATAAGAAAAAAGAAAATGGAAAATTTTCAAATGGATTTTGTCAAATTCACTTTCTCCGTCAGAGACTTTATATTTTCACCTTTCACCTAACGGATTAGCTCTAAGCTTAGCCAGTTCCATCTAGCAAAAAATATCTCAAATATCTCTGCTTACACTTTATTTTGTTCTACATAATTTAAAATTTTAAATATTTGCACTTTTTTATATTTACGTGATGTGAAAGCAACTGATTTGAAGGCCACAATATAAAGATTGATGGTGTCAAAGATTGAACAATCTCAAATATCCTTTCTTACACTTTTTTTTAAACAGTCGGTATCGACTTTTTAAAGAGTTGATAACGATTGTTTAAACGGTCGTTATCGACTGTTTAAAATAAATAAATAAATATAAAAATAGTCGTTATCGACTGTTTAAACAGTTGATAACGACTATTTAAACAGTCGTTATATTATTTAAATAGTCGTCATCGACTGTCTAAATTTTATTTTATTTTTGTTACAGAGGCGATATCGCCTTTTTTTCGTGCCAATCTTTGACACCATCGATCTTTATATTGTAGCTTTCAAATCAGATGGCATAGATGTTGCTTCATATCGTGTAAATATAAAAAAGTACAAGTTTTAATATTTTAAATTATGTAGAACGATAAAAAGTGTAAGAAGAGGTATTTGAGACTTTTTGTGCTAACTGGAATTGGCTCGACTTAGAGCTGGTCGGTTTGGTAAAAGGTGAAACTATAGGGTCTCTGATGGACAAGGTGTATATGCCATTGTCAATGTGGGAAATTTTTCAAAAAGAAAATGTTCTTTGAGAATTTCTTTTTTAATATTTAAAAATGATAAAAAAAATATTTTAATATCAGCTGATTTGGCCAATATATATATGATATGTAATAATCGGAGACCCGGCCGATATGCCGCTACATATCAATATTTAAATCCCTACTTCTGAGGGAAGAGCTGAAACTAATGTAGCTTCTCTTTACCAGAAGAACTCTATGAGTAATTAGAGATAATTTTATATTTAAAAAGTACGATTCATCATATCACATTTTATGCAGAAATATTGACCATTCCTTAATTATAAAAATAGATGTTGACCTTTCCTGATTTGATGTCTAGACTCCAGAGTTTAGACATCCATTTGAAGGCTCTCCAAGGATGTTGACCGTGCTACTAGAATCATTCAATAGTCTCATCCTTTGGATGAATTATGAACCTTATCTACTCTATGGCCTGCCACGTGGACATCATGGTTACTATGGCCGTGCCACTTGCACAGTATTGTGACTTCGCCCCTGCTGAAATTGTATGTATGGGCAGAAGGAGCCGTTCACCCATTACCAATCATAGCGACCAAGTCTAGGTTCGAAAATCGAACGGCTCTAAAAATATGCAAGAAGTAAAAATAAATTTCCGTAATTACAAGAAGATAATTTAAAATTTTTAAAAATTAAAAAAATATATTACTAATTTCCTTTTACATGTGTGCTATGTGTAAACAGTATTTGGCCGGCCGACGATAGGCTCATGATTTCAAGTTCTATTCGTGGAAGATTGGGGCAGAAAATAATAACCATGATCTAATTTAAAGTGTTCAATATTTGTTTTATTTTGACTAAGTGAAGTGGGTATAACATAAAGTGTTTCGATAATAACAACTGAAAAAAATAAAAACTTCGAATATGGTATATATTTGATTGGCTTTTAAATCTTCTCATGCCACTATTGGATTAAGATCTACCATCCATAACAATCAAAACAACATTACTAGGGTGGGTTACCTCCTGGGAAGTCTGCATGTTGTGCAATATATGCCTACAGTATATCAGATGAGACCCGTATGGTAAATATATTTTATTGGCTTTTCAATCTTCCCATACTATTATTGGAAATTTGGAATCATCTATACCCATATATTCTAAACATTAATAGTTGAATACTCATCTACTAGCCATATATTCAAAATATTAATAGTTTAATATGCTTCCGTGAAGTTAATACTAGGGTGGTTACCTCCTGAGAAGTCCTCATGTTACACATACGTGCCAACAATATATATTGGTATCAAATGAGACAACAATATATACCGTTATCAGATAAGAACGATTTGGTAAATAGGCAACTTTCTACTATATTAATTATATTAGAAAGTACCTGCCACCCCCCCCCCCCAACATATGTACAAGGATCTCTTAGTGCGGCATATATACAATATTATCAAATCTCCAAAATAATGCACAAAGCTAGGTCAACCAGGCACCTTTACAATATTATCAAATCTCCAAAATAATGAAGATAGCTAGGTCAACCAGTCTCCTTTCAATGACATAACCTACATAGATTAGTATTATCTTTTCAAAATAAAAATCAAAATAGCTTCTAAATTTTATTCTCATGAACAAAAGAAAAACAACTCCCTCACATGCAGTTGTTCTTATCTTCTCACTCTAAACATACTTTATTGTCCGAAACAACTTTCTGTGGTGCATCTAGTGATTGCCTTGTGAAGCACAAAGTAAGGGGTTTGTGTGAGTGATTGAAATTGATAATTTGGTGTCATCATTTTTTTCCTTTTTTAGCCCTTACAATCAAGCAAATAATAATTTTTTATTTTTTTTAAAGTATCTAGGTACCCCACGTAAGCTGCCAGGGCACCACCTGGGTCCAGCACTTTAGGGCTCTCAGTGGACCGGGTTAGTGCCGGACTAAGGTTCAACCCGGCCCAATCCTACCCGGGCCGGGTTCCTAATATTTGTATCCTGATTCTAACCCAGGCTACGATGTACTTAGCCCAAGCCTGACTCATAGCGGGTCGGGCTTGGCTTGGGTTTTTTTCGAGACCTTTTTGGTCAATGTTTTAAAAAAAAATTCAAATCAATTTTCAAAGACAGAGAAAGTTTAACGGACCAAGAGGCTTGCTTAGGTTGGGACTTGAGATGGTAGAGATTGCGATAAAATGAAAATCCTATTTTTAGGTTTCTATTTATATGAAGCTAGTACTATTGGAATTGCAAGTGTATTTTTACTAAAATGCCATTGATTTTAAACCATTCAATGGTTTAATCTCAAGGCATATAAGAAAAATGCTCTTTATATATATATATATATATATATATATATATATATATATATATATATATATATACTTAATTTTTTATTATTATCCAGGCCGGGTGTTGGAACATTCAACCCAAGCTCGGCCCGGATCAATCCGGGTCACCACTTGATTAGCCTGACCCATGTACCGGACTGGGTTTGATTCACAAAATATATCACTTTTTCTCCGTGCAGGCTAAAAATGGCTGGCCCGACCCATTGAGAGCCCTACAGCGCTCATGTCGAGTACATCCCCTGCTTACCAAATGGTAAACTCTTAATCAGTGCCGAGTTATTTATGAGCTTGCAAATTATTGAAAGTGCACTTACGACCTTTCGTTGATTTGGCGTTCAACAACAGCTATGGATTCTCCAACATCGTTGGTATTGGGGGATTAACCCTAGTGCCCCTCTACACCGGTCTAGTGCCTAATGCTAACTCTTTTTTATTTTTAAAATGTATTAAGAAGATTTTTCATAAGGTCATTGACTTAAAAGCAAAATCAAAAAAGACATGTCACCTTTAATACACATGAAACTCTTTTTCAGCAAGTGTGCCACTTGATGGGAAGATTAAAATATTTATGTGTCATGTTAAATATTGAATCACAAAATTCAAATCCATCTCTCGATCTTGGGGTCACGCATTTAGCCGACTATAAAACTATCATAGTGATGTTTTTTTTATGCAATACGACATCACAAATCCTAAATTTGCTGAACAAAACAGTGCCACATTTTCATATATGGTGACATTTTGTTTTTCAGAAAAAACAACTCAAGATGATTTTAAGAGTGTCGCGGATTGCTATAAGGTACCCAACTTCCGCACTACGGATGCTGCTTGAGTCAATCTCCCGCCGCCAACCTTGGGAAATGTATGGATATTCTTGACTAAATTGGTCAGAGAAAAGGTTGTAGTTTCACTAATTTTTTGCCTCTATTTTTGTGCTAAGAATGGTTGTGGACCTCCCAAGGACCTCATAATGGGAGGAGATTGAACCAAGCACCACATGTACCTAATACCAATTCGCTTGGTTTACTTAAAGGTGCAAATCCGGTTCACATAACCAAATTGAAATCAAATTTTCAGTTTTCAATTCGGTTCAGCCTAAATCGAAATTGAACCGAAATAAATTAATTTCAATTTTTGAAAAAAAAATATCAGTTCCATTCAGTTCGGTTTCGATTTTCTCGATTTCTTATTTTTTCAGTCGTTCATTTTTTCCAATTTTGGGTCAGTGTTCTAAACTTATTCAACTGGTTCTCAGTTTTGGCCACCCAAAGCCGTACTAAACTGAATGGGAATCGATTCGATTTCGGTCTGGCTCAATGAGCTGGTTTTTCTTTCGATTTTTTGGTGCAAAACTTGCACAGTTGCACCCGTAATTACCGACACGAAAGCCCTATCTTTTACCCATGCCTTTGCTCTCTTTCCTCTATTATTATTTTGTAGATAGATAGATCCCCTCACTCAATGGGAGTGAGTGATGACCATAGGAAACAATGACATATACATGCAAAACAAAAACAGCAACGAAACGATGAAAAGGAGGCCCCCCTCCATCCCAAGTTGCAAGCCATATTATTTCCTTTTAGAGTTGAGGGCCCGTTGTTGTTGCCTGTACCAAGGTGGTACTTGGTACCAATGATGTACCAGCTGGTACAATATTATTTATTTTATATTATACTTCTTTGTACCGGCTGGTACAAACTCGTATTGGCGTTGAGCTGGTATTAAGTACGAGTATAAATAATTAACCGATCATGTGATTTAAAGCTGCCGAAGCTTTCTAAAATTAACAATGTCAGAGATTTACATGCTTGTTCATTTTAGAAGTTGTTTGAGTATTTTGAATCATGAGATGAAAGATATTTTTCATCCTAATCTTCAACACTAAAAATTTTTAGATTATGATTTTCAAATCACACGGTATAAATCATTAAATCCTGTGGCAAACAGCTTGGGTTTGTACAATTGTTCTATGTGCCTAAAACCAATGCCCAGTAGGCCAGCCATTGTTTTTATTTTGTCCTTATGAAGCAATTAAGTTGGCAGTAGGCATCCGAGTGGTAACTTTCTATAAAAAAAAAAAAAAAATGGTATTCGGAGGCCGACTACCAAACTAGTCAAATCACATGTAAGATTTACATTGTAGATCTAAACGTTTGTCTACTCTGCATCCATCACCGTGGAGAACAGTGCCATATGTCCAAAATCTAGTTCTCTCCAGGGGTCTGTTACTTGATACCAACTTACTCTTCACAGGTCATTTTGTCCGTTTTCTGCCCATACAATTTATACGTTACTTCAGGTAGAGGCGTAGATACTTTAGCAGCCTGGCTGAGTGAATAAAACTATAAAAGATTCAATGTATGAAATTATACATGATACTCTGTGTATAAGCCATTTTTCAACTAGAGGTCTAGAAATCGTCGAGTGGAAATTTCAGATCATATAAGTAGTTATGAAGCAAACCGAAGTCTATATATAACACCGTTCTTCTTCTCTTTTTTCTCCTAATCCTTTATCCACCATGGATCTATAAAATAGATGACAAAATTTTACGGTTTGGATCACCTGATATTTGATCTAACAGTAAGGTATGTCAAATCCAAATTTAGTTACATTGTTTTAATACACATGATGGTTGTAAACTAATTCTTGTTTTAAGCTACTTAGGCTTACTTACACTTGTTAAGTTATATAAGGCTTACACTAAATCTTAGAAAAATCCTATCCCACGTGGGAAGATGGTGCTGAGCACGCGCCGCTTCAACTTTCAACTTACATTCGTCCTTAATCGAGAGCGACTCTGCTATGAAAGGGTGCAGGGCCTTCAGTTAGCACATCCCGTCATAAGTTGTTTGACACGGATATTAAGGACCTTAGAGTTATAAAGGTCATCGTTTGACGAAACTCAGCTGCTAGAAGGCGCTTCTCTGGCGCGAGATCGTCAATCCCTCCAGAATAAACGGTAGACGGTAGCTTTAACATGATTGGTTGTGAGAAAGCTCATTGAGCCGCGCGTGAACTACGTAGAGAGAGAGAGCGAGAGAGAGAGAGAGAGAGAGAGAGGCGTCACCGGCAGCATAAGATTGTAAAGTTTATGAAGAATCTGTTTCCCTGGCCATCAAGTCAAGGGATGCGTTTCACTGAATCCAGGCGTCCTGAGAGTTAAGTTGGGGTAAGGCTATTCATAAGGATAGTGATCTTGTGATGTCGGTGAGGAGAGTCAAACACTTTTTATTATAAAGAGAAAGGGCGACCGAGGTGGGTCAGAGACACACGTTTTGATCAGGCAATCCATGTGCCCACATGGAAGATAGAGAGCAGGGGAAGAAGAAGGAGGAAGAGAGAGAAAGAGAGACAGAAATAGAGAGAGAAAGCCGAAAGAGGAAGCGCCACCAACTCTTTTTCGCTTTTCATTCGTTTGGTTTGAAACGTAAATAGCAGAGAGAGAGAGAGAGAGAGAGGATGAAGGAGAGCAGTGATGGGTTTGTGAGGGCAGATCAGATCGATCTGAAGAGCTTGGATGAGCAACTAGAGAGGCATCTGAGCAGAGCATGGACGATGGAGAAGAGCAAGAAGGAAGATGAGAGAGGTATGGTGGTTACTACTACTACTGCTACTGCTACTACTAAAGAGGAATGGGAGATCGATCCTTCGAAACTCCTCATCAAGGGTGTTATCGCTCGAGGCACCTTCGGCGTTGTCCACAGAGGGATTTATGATGGCCAAGATGTTGCAGGTTTTTTCTTAATCATTCATCTCTTTTTTCACTCCTCTTTCACTTTCTTGATCGATCCTAGCTCCTGGTTCTCAGTAATTTGTGATAGATAACCATCTTATTTATTTATTTATTTTTGCTATTAATGTAATATGGTTTTGCTTTTACAGAAAAAAAGAAATATTAAAATTTTGATTCTTTATTTTTTCTCGTGGGTTGGTTCAAATGTTGGTTATAAGGAGTTTCTTAGTTAATTGGCTTCGATTTGGGTTTCTTGGAGAAGTTGGATTTTCCAGTAAATAATTTTTTTTCTCTCAATTTCCATTAATTTTCATGGAGTGTTAATTGTGACCCTCTTGAATCCCTAACTCATGGGATTGGGTGAGAAGACAATCTATGTAGTTTTCGACACTTTCCTGCATTGGGCTTCTTTATCCGATTTGTCATGTGATTCCCAACTGTCCATTTATTAATACTTGTTCGGTTCTCGGGTTCTATCTAGTCTCGTGATCTACCAAGAATGGGGGATAAAAAAGTAATGATGCATTGAAGGAGAGTACTTCAAATTGATCCCTCTGTCACGGGAAGTCCAAAAAAGCTACACATATGAAGTAGGAGTCTCAAGGGTTAAGCCAAAAAAGGAGAGAATAGGCTGGGCATTAAAATAATTTTCAACTCATACTTCTTTTCTTTTGGAAATTATTAGGGAAGGATTAATCCCCTCAACGGGTAACACCTTCTACTAGCTTTTATTTCTTGGTGTTGGCTGTGGAGAGTAGCCTGGCCAATTAGTAAATAGTTTTGGGCTTACTAACTAGCATATTACCTTGGATCATAGATTTTTGTGCACATAAGGATACTTAATTACTTCAATCTGAGGTTGATTTTGTTTTACAGAGAAAGTCTAATCAGTGTTTGTGCTATTCTACATTAGTTTATTAATTTTATTAATCTGTGAAGATCTGAGTTGAAATTGAAACGTTATATCGTGTACCGATTATAATTTCAGAGTGTCACATCTATTGCACTTGCAATTGTTGTTGTATCCAAAGGAACAAAAATAGGGATAGCCTTTTTCCTATATATATAGATTTTTTGAATCATTTTCCCTTTATCAGGATGACAAAACAATTTTCATTTATGAAAGACGTTTGATGTTGAGTCCATCGAATGGCATGACAGCTTATATATAGAATGAATTAACCCAAGGATCAAAATCTCGGTTTTTCGATACGTATCATCCAGCCCCAAAACCGATACGTATCGGATCCGGATGATACTTTCAGGTTTTTTCCCCAAAAAAAAAACAAAAAAAACATCAAAACCGATAATTTGAAATTATCGGACGATACATTGAACGATACGAACGATACATTGAACGATAATTTGACTGTTTTTAAGGGGGGCTATAAAAACCCATTTTACCGTATCGTTATGGTCCAAAACCGATACATATCAGTATCAGACAATATTTTGATCCATGAATTAACCATTTCTGTTGAAACCATCATTTTGACAATTTCCTACTTTCAGGCTGTTCTAGGCTAAGGGAGGAGCTGTTAGAAGATCTCCCAATACTAACTCCTGAAATCCTTTTAAACTAACACAAAGATTTTTACCAATTAATTTACGTTTTAAGAGCAACACATCCTCCTTTTAGGAGTCTTGGTACCAAACTTCCCGATCACTTAAAATTGAAACGCAAACTACCCAATAATCAACTTCTGTTCCGCTTCTTTGCCATTTTCATCATGTGTAGCATGAATTTCTTTCATAATTGGTTAGCTGTAACTCTGTTGGAGTGTTCCTTGTCTTCTTTTTTTGGATAAGTGAAATTTTATCAAACAAAACATAAAATGTACAGAGAAAATAGAGTAGTGAGATACTACAGCCAGGGAGGCATACCTAGAACCAAAACAGAAAATAACAACAGCTTACAGATACTCAGGATTTCAGAAAAGCCATGATAGGCAGCACCCTGTTTGATTCAGTATTAATGAAAGAACAATATGGTTTATAAGAGGTCATCTTTTTTCGTTTCTTTATTTGAACTATTGGATTATTTCAAATTTAAACCAGAAATTGTGATTCCATATTTTATATACTCTTGGTCTCTTTTCTTTTTCTTGCCTTTAGTGAAGCTTCTTGACTGGGGAGAAGAAGGCAACAGGACAGAAGCAGAAATTTCTTCACTTCGGGCAGCTTTTTCCCAAGAAGTTGCTGTTTGGCATAAGCTCGATCACCCTAATGTAACTAAGGTAACATTTTGTTTTGTTGATGCAGCAGCCCTTTTTCCCCTTTAAATGGCTATGGATCTCAACAAGCAATCACGCAATTACCCTTGGGTTCATGTGCATATATCCAACTTATGTTTGGTTCTTTGAAATAATGGTTGGCATTGCAGAAGCAGGGATTAGAACTCAAAATTTGACTTGGACTTCATAAGGAACCGAGCCAAGTCAACTAGAAATTTCGAGTACTCTAGCAGTGAACTATCATGGTCGAGTACTCTAGCTATATGCCTGACCTGGACTAGAAACTCAGGCCGGGAAAAAATGAGTTATCAAGTTCTTAATAGCTTTTTCTTTAATATTCTCTCTCAATGAATCCATCCTAGGTGTAAACGTTGCGGTGTTTATCAATCACTTAAAGCTTGATTCAATTTTCATAGTACTTATGTAAAAACTATCTAGTAAACATCAATTACAATGTGTTTAACAAAAAGAAAGCATGGATTACACTGCTTCAAATATGAACATCATGCAACCCAAACATTGCTTAATTTAAAGACTTAGATAATTTTAATGTTATGTTATATTGTCTAAAATTTTTATTTTGGAATAAATGTATACTTAGTGGGAATGTGGGATGTGTTGTAATTGTCAAAGGCGAACCTTTGACTGATTGATGAATTCTTAAAATTGTGAATTTGTTGATTTCACCATTTGTATATTTTAGCTTTATTGTGAATTTAACCTTTTTGTGTAGTTTCATTGTGTCCAAGTAATTAGCTTTTATATCTAGCATGGCTATGGCTTCAATTGCAGCTTTATACTCAATCCGAAGGTGTTTCTGAAGATTCAGTGATTCAAAAAAAGGTGAGAGAGTTGAACATCCAATAGAGAAACTTGTCTCTACCCAAATAATCTAATTTCATTCAACAGATGAGAGAGTTGAACAACCCAAGAAAGAAACTTGCCTCTAGCAAAATAATCTAATTTTCATTCAAAAATTAAGTTAGATTCCCCGTCTTCCTTATGCAAAAATGATGAATAAAGAGGCATCATATCGAACCTTTCCAACAGGACTTTCTAATTCAATAGACTAGATAATGGTAACTGGTAATCATTAAAAAACTTCCCAATTAAGTGTCCTAAAAATTAGAGTAAAGTATACCCAACTGAGAGGGAATGATGCAGTCCTTCAATGTCTGAAAAGAGGGTGGCGGTTGAAAGTGGTCTCAGATGGTGAGTAGTCTTCATACTCTTACAATTTTGACTCTGCAAATTAACCCTGTCCCTTGCACCAAATACTCAAACACAGGGTCAAATGAGGCCACAAAGTAGAATATTTCGGACATGTGATTCTTTGACATGGCTTCTCTCTTTGTCCATTGGATTTTGAATGAATGAAATTCTTCTTGGTTGACATTACTCGCATGCTCAACTTTTTTCCACTATCTTCCAATTGATTTCCTGTTAATGCTGTTATGTAATTGGATGTCACACCAAATGTTATGAAAATTGAAAAACGAACTTAGGCAATCAAATTCAACTCCTCTAGGGCTTGCATGGCAATTAACTACCTATTTAAGATATGTGTATGTATATATCAAATCTTATACATAAGATTTATTGATTTATATACAATATATAATATAAATGTATATTTCATGGCGTCAATTGTCACATGCCTCTAATTAGTACATCCATGGCCCATTAAGAAACTATAAAAAAACATGAATGATTTAAATCTACTATATAAGGTTACAACATCACGAGGGCATAGAGCCAATGCTCGCTACTCAGAGTATTCCATGGCAAGATTTTTTTTTTTTTTTTCCTTTTCGGTTCTTTTCTTTTTTTATATTTTATGTATTATTATTTTATTTTATTTTATTCTTTTTTCTCATTTTGGCTGAGACACATGTCGATGAACTTGTAGTTGGACAACTTTGATTGATCAAATTCAAATATGTGTTTTAATAGCTGGCATTGTATTGGAATAATGGCAGATGACAAACTATAAACAGATTAGAGGCATGCATGCCTGTCCATTATATTGCATTAATTTGTAATGTTTTTGAATATTTAAGTCTTGAAACATTCTTCAATAGGAATATACTCCCAAGTTTTGAAATGTATTTCGATATCAATATAAGTTTAGGAACATCAGATATTTCAAGTTCTGAAACTGATGGCAAGTTCAAAACTTGAGAGCATGACTCAGGATTAGGAATAGAAGGAAAATATAGTGAAAGTGAAAATACAACATTTAACCAGAAATTAATGTTAAAGTACAACATTTAACTAGAAATATTTCAGGCCTTATCTGAAGCCCTATTTCAAGTCCTTTTTTGATACTCGTCAGGAAAATGTAACAGGGAAAACAGAAGGAAAAAATAGTAAAAAACTGTATTATAACAGTATAGCATGATTTGTAACCTTTTTTTTTTTTAAGAATTGCATCAAGCCATCAAATACCAATAATTATTATGTCTTAAAATTTTAAAAGCCCAAAATTTTTGTCACAGTGATGGTAGTTTAGCACAATTTTACCGTGAAATTAACTTAGCTATTTCACCATGAAATTAACACTAATTATAGAATGCTTTGCCTCGTGCATCTTATCCCGGTCGGGGAGAGAGAGAGAGAGAGAGTCTTTAGGATCTCTCATCTAAAAAGAAGGCTCAAAAGCCTTCTTGTTTAACGTCCTTTAAATAATAGCATCAAGGCTAAAAATCCTCTTTAATAAATACCAAAACACTAAAAAACCTTTATAATCTTTGTAAAATGGATACAAAATCTTTCATTAAACAACATTTATAATGATTTGGTGTAATGTTGTACCCTTACAGTGACTGTCATGCCTTCAGCCCTTGACTTGTAAACCAGAGCATCTTTCATGTCTGCGTGTTCCGTTTCACGAGCCGGGCCCGCGTGACAGTACATTTCTGACTTATCAAGTGACGGAGAAGATCCATAATGTCTTTTTAGGGAGACATTTATTTTAAATGATGCAATAGCGAAAGACTTTACAGAATCGCACCTAACTTCAAAATCATTTTCTAATTTTGTAGGGATTCATTATTGATTCATCTTACAAACTGTTTTATTATAAAATTGAGTCAAATCATTCTTGGCATTACAAAGATGTTCAGGCATCCTTTGTAAAGTTGAAAACAAGATACATCAAGAATGACTTGACTATATATATTTTGTCCAAGTTTTTCTCATTTTAATAAGAGTTACTTCTATCAGATTTTTCAAACAAAAGCTGAAATTTTATAAGCATACTAACTATAAATATGTACAAACTTTGCTCCTTTATACATACGTCTGAGCCAGAAAACTTGTTTAAGGAATGGACTTAACAAAATGTGCGTTTTTTTAAAAGCAGTTTAAAACAAAACATAACTAAATCTAAGGTATCGTAGAGACACGTGGTCCTCCCACATGTATGCCAGTGACTTCATAAGCAAAAAGGGGCAGTCACGGTTAACTGGTTGGTCCACCTGGACTGTCTTCCTCCCTCAGGTCTAGTTTGGGTTGGACTTTGTAGTTCCTGCCTCTGAAATTTTTGGTCATGAAACAACGGTAAGCTGCGACGCTTTGTAAATTTTACTCAAATTTTCATGAAGTTTACGAGTTCTATGCAATATTTCTTGAAATTAAACAATCAAAAGAATAGTTAATAATCAGATACAAGGAAGGAATTACAAGCTAATAGTTTAACAGAATTGAACTAGATACAAGTCATAATTTCAGGCCATTAACCACGTGAATTCATAAATTTGATGCTTGACTGATTCTCAATTTCAGAAGATTCTTGAGCATTTAAAAAAAAATCAGGGTCTAGCTAGTAGATTCAGGAACAATTGTCACAATTGCTAACATGGTCAGGGCAATTGTAGTAAGAACAGGGATTTGTGTCATATCCTAGATTCTATCTTATTCTAAGTCTTCTAATTGTCTTATTAGTGTCTTTTAACTTTCGCGGTGCAATATCAACACCGACCATTGTTTCAGTGATAAAGATTCTAGAGTCAGTGTGGCGCAAGCAAAGGTAGGGCACTCTTCACCCATTTAATCAATCAAGACCAGGATCAAATTGACCCTATTGGTCATTTTCAAACCCTATCATCCACCACCATTTCAGAATCCTTATGAAATCAGGCTTCTCATTTCGAGCCTATCCGTAAGGATAGCGGGCAGTGTCAAGTTCTAGTGCAAGGGATATTATCTTTTCACTTTCATTTCTTTTCTGAGAATTTCTAGGGCCACTAAGTTTCATAGATGCGATCATGTAGATCAAAATTTAGCGTTTATGTTGGATTCTATCTTAGTCTTATTCCGACGGTCCAAATTCAAGATTCAATTAGTCCTATGTTCAAAGGTTCAAATATTTTAATAGATTCAAGAATCATGAACTTTGAAGATTAAAGTTCATGACTTACTAAATCGGGGATTCCAATTCAATAACGGCTTTATTTCTTATAAGACTGGTTCGATTATCGATATTAGTATCATATCAGACTTCTCTACATTTTAAAGATACCTTATTCCTTTAATTATTGGATTGCCTTGCAGCAATCTTGCATGAGTAGGTAAAGTTCAAATCAAAACCAAAAAGTCAATCTGTTGACTTCTCGCAAGCCTATACGAAGTTTGTCGATATTTAACAGGTGATCAACCTAAGTTAATCAAGGTTTAATAGGTAACCTGGGGTCTTATATCGTTATAAGTCCCAACACGATTCTAATTCCTAAGTTTTTTGGCATGTTCACTCACAGGTGCACAGGATCACTCGCAATCCATCGTTATTGTGAATCCAAGTCAAAAGGTCAACTGAAAGTCTTACGAGAATTATAGTTCTTCGTAATTATGTCACGGGTCTTACATATGGTCATTCCTTTGTAATCCAGGTGGCACTATTGGGTGCCCATAGCAGTTTTCGGGGTGTACTGCTAAAAAGTCGGGTACGTGGTACCGATCTGGTCAAACAAGTCAAACTAAGAGTTTTTTACCTAATACCTTATGTACGAGGTTCTCTTAAATAATTTAATAATATTTTTGAGTCCTTACTCGAGTTTCGGCTAAGGGGCACCACTTGTCAAAGTGGGGTGTGTCATTGGTGCACGTGGGTGCCATTAGTGAAAAGTGGGTATTTCATCTCCTAGCGAGAACTAAGGGTCAAAGTCGACCTAAAAGTGACTGATGTCATCTGAAGTGAAACAGTCCGGTTCCTTTTACGAGAATCCTCGAGTCCTCAAGGTCAGAATTGCATTCAAATCTTGAAATTGCCATTTTAGTGACATGGACTATGAGGATGAGGGGCTTCGCGTGGTTAAAGTTTGACCTACGAAGGGTCACCTAATATATTCCATTTTATATATTTTATAATTTCCCAATGGTCACTGATCCATAGTTGTAGGAACCTTCTACCTAGTGTGTTGCTCCCGCTTCGGAATCTCGCTCCTGCTCCCATTTTTCGACCATAAAATAGATAATTTTAAGCTGTTGATGGCGCTCTCACTCCCAACGTACTACACACTTCCTACCGCTTCTGGTAACTAAGCACTGACCAAAAAACGGGTTTACAGTCAGCGCGAAGGACTTTCGCAATTTACCGCGAAGGGTTGCAGATTTGACATTCATGCGCTAAAAATTCGCATGTCACATCAGGTATCGAAAATCAGTGGTTTCAGATTTCGCTAAAAGGTAACTCATCAACGGTCGATTCAGAGGTAGAAGCACCTCCAAACTCTATCAGGTTTGGTCAAACTTGCAGAGGCAAGTTGACCGAAAAAGCAACAGTTTTACTGCTACAGAATTCCCGTCAGTGACGAAGATCGAGGCGGATCTTCCAAGTTACTTAGTGAGGCGCTTGCCGTCATTTTCGTAGGTATAGCGATCGCACTGTGCGAAACTCAGACTGTTTCGCGACAAAAATCAGACCGTAACAGTTTTTGCACTTCTTGAACAACGAGCCTTCGCGATTTTGCCTAGGTCAGCACATTCCGAGTTAGGCTACAAAACTTTATGCAGCTGTTCAAGTGTATTGGGTACACTACAAAAATCAGTGGGGTCTTGTTCGTTCGTTCTGAGGATGAAACGCGGGTTCGAATCCGAACTTACGACATAAAAATTACTGAGTTCTATTTCGTAGATTCACGTTCGCATTTTTACACATGCATGCGAATTGCAAGTGCAACGATCCTAATCTAAGTCAAAGTTTGACTTTAAACCCATTGTAACACCTTCACGCATTAAAAATCCTTTGAAAATACGCAGATTTTTCGTAGTACAAATTGTTTTTCATCGATTTTAATCGGTCCTGTTAAAATTTCAAATTTTGAGTTTAAATGATCGAAATCCACAATTGCGGGATGGTTTTACACATCGCGAGTTCTCGGGGAGCACACATGTGGTACGGGATGAACGTGGTACAGAAACACAATCATAAATCCATCATCATCCATAATCTTACAAGAAAAATCAATCAAAATACGAAATAGCGATGAAACTACATCAAAATCGTTAAATTCGAAGAAATTCTAGCAAAAGTCCATAGAATCCATAGGAAAGTGAGAAATTTACCATAGCGGCTGGGTCGGTTCGTAACGTCGTGACATCGAAGTTCTTTGAACGGACTGAGATCAAACTCCGGTGGCCATTGATGGAGCTCAAGGCTAGTTCAAGGAAGAAGACGGTGGGTGGAGAGAGAAGAGAGAGGGCTGGGTTGTGGGGGGTGGCCAAGATGAATGGGGGGGAGAGAAAGAGAGAGATGGGATGGTGACAAGTGTCTCCATCTCATGCCATGTGTCCCCCATGTATCAAGGGGTGACAAGGGGGTGGTGATTCATGTTTGGGTCTCATCTAGATACGTGTGTAGGTCAAAATTTGACCAATCTAAGGGTCGAAATGACTCGGTCAATGTAGTAGACTACAATCTACGGTATCAGATTTAGCAGCTATATAGGGTCTGGGGTCAAAGTTGGACCAGATCTGCAGTTTAAGATAAGTCAACCACAGTCAACCAAATCAATAGCTTAGATTACAAAAGCTCATTTAAAATCAATTAATATTTTTATTTTTTTATTTATTTGCCCCTGGTATTTCAAAGAATTTACAAGTCTGGCCTTATTGGTTCTATGTTAGACCGGCATACCAGAGATTAGGTGTTAGGGTTAAAGTCCTGAACTGACTGATTTTGGGTCACAGCTTGGCCATGGCAGATCTGTTGAGGGTCAAACTTTGACCAATTGTCAGGTCACGACCTGGTCAGCGAAGACCAGTCAAGGGTTGTTACAGTGACTCCATGGCATAACACTAATTACAGGCTCGCTAGATATATCGGTGTTATGGCGACCAACCTCTAACCTCTACCATTGTGAGGCTATAGCCTTGCCATGACTACTTTATACGCAAAAACATGAACACACACACACATATGAGGTCCTGGGCTGTGCATTCAAGGGCAACATTGAGCGCTACACATGAACCAGTTGAGTGCCACGTGGCATTCAACAACAGGATCGGGTGCCACTTGCACATGCATACAGTTTATCAAAGACTGTCCAAGAAAAACCTACAGAGAGAGAGATAGAGAGAGAGAGAGAGAGAAGCAAATTCATTTTTTAATGTTTTTTTGTTATGAGGAGAGGGGGCTCATCTAAGTGCCCCCCTCTATTTATAATGGGGAGTGAAATATGACACTCCGCCAAAGCCACATAAGGAAGTTGCCTTAGCAACTTCCTTCAATTGATGAGATTTTGGGTGCCATCTTTAGCACCCGAAATCTATAAAAGGCCATTACCAATGTTGTATATAGGAGGTGCTAGCACGCAAAATCTATATTGTGGTAATATTCGAAAGTACGATATAATATATATATATCGTCCTCCCATGGAGGACAGTGACCGTCTCGAAAGTTCACGTGGCAACTGTTTGGGTGCCACATGGAGCACGGGGGATGGTTTAGATCAAATGTCAAAATACGGATACAGGTTTAATACCATGAGGGAAAAAGTCAGTAAAAAAACTACAAACTTATAAAACATATAAGTCGGAAAAAAAAAGAAGAAAAAAGTTGGGAAAAAGTCAGGAAAATGGGTTTAATACGTGTATTTTTGCATTTAGAACGCATTACGGGTTTTAAATGAAAATGCGCCTTTTAAAGAAAAAAAAACGAGTACAACACGGGTTTAATACATTGTATCAACAATACATGTTTTTAATTCATATTTTCAGAAAAAAAAGGGAATTGTTTTTCACTATGGTTTAGATAATTTAAATAAAAAATTCAGAGCATAAGTCAAAATTTGACCGTTTTCAACGGTCTTCATTTCATGGCTCAAAAAATACTTGGTGGAGATGAGCATGGATTAAAAATTCACAAAAATGATACGTATCGTTTAGCCCCAAAACCGATACGTATCAGTTCCGGACCAATGTATCGTCCGGAATTTTCAGTTTTGTATGGGAGGCACCGATACGGTACCTTGAATGTACCATATCGGTGAGGTCCAAAACCGATATGTATCGGACGCGTATCAGTATCGGACGATATTTTGACCCATGGAGATGAGTTTTCTGTTCTTTTTTAAATATGATTGAAGCAATGGACCCATGCTCCACATGGCATCCAAACAGTGTTTTGGGTGCCACATGGAGCTCCTCTTGGAACCCTGGAGGTCAGTGACCGTTTCTCCATGGGTGGATGGAACCCTTTTCCTATATATATATATATATATATATATATATATATATATATATATATATATATATATATATAATTGGTAGGGGCCTGGGATCTCGGTTCGAGCTCGGATCAGAGTTGGGTTGTGCATGTGGGCACACACCCCACTAATTTATGCTTTAATATATTATGTATATCCATATGGAAAAGGTGCCCGTCCTCCAAGGTTCCACTTGGAGCTCTACGTGGCACCCAAAACACTGTTCGAATGCCACATGGAGGACAGGTGCATTACTTAGATCATATTTAAAAAGAAAAATCCAAAAACTCATCTTACCATGTATTTTTTTAGCCTTGAAATCTTGACCGTTGAAACCAGCACTTTATAAGCTACTTGTGTCGATCGACCCATACTTTAGCCTGGAAATTTTGCTCTTGCTGAAAGATTTACAATTAACATTTGCTACTTTATTTCTTGGCCTGATCTGCTGGTTTCTTTTTCAATTATATTATCCACTTCTCTTGACTATCAATGATCATGAATTTTGCAGCTTCTTGCCTTCTGTGAAATTTCTTTGCGAAATTTCCTATCACCATGTTGAAAACTGGATCCATGTTTTCAGTGTTCTTCATTGTGATTATTATTCAAGTCATCTCTTTTCTACAAATACTGTTCGAGTAGTTATTTCATTTTTCACTCTGAATGTGCAGTTTGTAGGGGCTACAATGGGCACCTCAGATCTTAGGATACAAACTGAAAATGGTCATATTGGCATGCCGAGTAATATTTGCTGTGTTGTTGTCGAATATCTTCCTGGGGGTGCACTGAAATCGTATCTTATAAAAAATCGAAGGAGAAAACTGGCTTTCAGAGTGGTTGTCCAAATAGCACTGGATCTTGCACGAGGGTAAGAATCACCTCCCACATTTTTTTAATTTTTCTTTATTTTTTTTATTCATAGCTAGATCCATTATTATTTCATAAATGCTTTTCCAGTTTCATAATTAAAGCAAAATAAATCCTTGTAGTTTAATAAACCTCTCCGAGCAGCTCCTTTCATGCTAACACTTAAATTTTTTTAACCGGCATGCTAGGCACTCATAATAAAATTGTTTTCATATTTGTAGGTTGAGTTATCTTCATTCCAAAAAAATTGTTCACAGAGATGTCAAAACAGAAAACATGCTTCTGGATAAAACACGCACTGTAAAAATTGCTGACTTCGGGGTTGCTCGTATTGAGGCTCAGAATCCTAATGACATGACAGGTGAAACAGGAACCCTTGGTTACATGGCACCTGAGGTATACCATCCACTTTTAAATAAATTTCATTTTTAGGATCTCTAAGTTTACTCCCTCCCCCCAAAGACACACACTTTAATGATACAAACCTTTTCAATTTTGGTGGTCCTAAATTTAACATGTGAAGCTCTCTTCTTCTCATGCCTTACGCATTGGTAATAGTCAGGATGTCGCTCCTGACTATTACGAGCACCGAGGTGTATGTGTACTCACCAGATTACTTCTCTTTTGTGTATTTAAATTGTTATGTAGTAGAAGTATGCATTGCTTTGGTTGTTTCTTGCGCTCTAGTTATGTACTGATTGAACATTAGGGATATATATATATATATATATATATATATAGGGAGCCGGGAAGGTACTCCAGGTGGAGAGTACCCTCACTGTACTCCAACATCCACATGGAGGTCCATGTGGCAATCAAAGAATATTTTGGGTGCCAAGTGGAGCTAGGTAGCGTTGTTTAGAACATTTGGGAAAAATAAAACATGTCCATCATGTATATTTTGGGTCATAAAATCCAGATCCTTGAATCACAGTCAAATTTTGACTTTTAATTTTAAAAGTCAGTTTTGAATTCATTTTTTTTTTTCAAATTGATCTATACAGGCTGCTGAAGCTCCATATGACACGAAAACGGTATTTAGGTGGCCACGTGGACCTCCATGTGTGGATGTTGGAGTACGGTGAGGGTACTCCACCTGGAGTACCTTCACCTTTTCTACACACACACACACACACACACACTATATATATATATATATATATATATATATATATATATATATATATAAGATTTAAGTTAATGGGTCGCCATGCACTTGAAGGTTGGAACAACTTCCAGTTGGCGCATACAGGTTATTGGCCTTTCCTGAAATTTGAAATTGCGGAGTTATAACCTTCTCTTGTTATTGGCCTTCAGTTTATTTCTAGATGACCTATTGTGGTGATTTGCAATGCTAGTTGTGCCAAAGGATTGAACCTCCAACTTCAAGAGAAAACCGTTAAGATCACAATTTGTACAATATTTTTGACTCTGCCTGTTTATTTGAAGATTTTTTTTTATAGAGTAATTGATCCGTTTCGAATCTAGATTGTAAATGGGTCACCAACTTTGATTTTGGACACTACTATTTTTCTCAAGATGTGATGCAAAGGACCTGATGTGAAGATCCGGTGGGTCAAAGATTGCACTGAAAAAAATCTCCTTGGTGTGATTCAAAGCAGTCGGACAACTTTACTATGAACGGGTGAAGCAGGTTTGGAGATTTATATGGTACGTTTTAAAGAAGTTTGACCGCTTTGACTCACATGATAGAGATGCTTTTTCTATGCAATATTTGATCCTCCAGATTTTCACATTGGATCCAACATAGTGGCCCGTTCACAACTTCACATTTAGATTTTGACCAGGTTTGTTATACCAGGTCTTGTTCTAAATATTCTGTTACTATATCTGTTTCTGTAATAAATTTTACCTGTTATTTCAAGTCTACCTAACCTTTATAATACAATTGTTTGAGCTCTTTCAACTTTAACATGTAGGATCATATCATTGTCCCTCACCTTTATGATGCAATTGTTTGAGCTCTTTCAACTTTAACATGTAGGACCATATCATTCTCCCTTGGCTTTATTACTGTCCTTTGGTTTATATTCTAACCAATCACCAGTGACTCGGCTGAATGAATGGATTACAGGTGCTGAACGGCAACCCATATAATAGAAAATGCGATGTGTACAGCTTTGGCATCTGCTTATGGGAGATTTATTGTTGTGACATGCCTTATCCTGATCTCAGCTTCTCAGAGGTCACCTCTGCTGTTGTCCGGCAGGTACGTAATTAATCTCTTCATTGCCATTGTGCCCGTTTCCGTAAGAAAGTTAAAACTCACTAGTCTACCTGGAAACCCCAGAATCTGAGGCCCGAGATACCGAGATGTTGTCCAAGCTCTTTTGCGAATGTGATGAAAAAATGCTGGGATGCGAACCCTGACAAGCGACCTGAGATGGATGAGGTAGTGAGCTTGCTGGAGGCGATAGATACATCCAAGGGTGGTGGTATGATCCCGGTTGATCAGTCTCAGGGTTGTCTGTGTTTCCGAAAGTATCGAGGCCCCTAACAGCATCATCCATTCTTGTTGGCATGGAAACAATTGCGAATTTGAGATTAATAGCTCAGGAGATTAGAACTGCGTTCAGAGAAAACACAGCTGTCGGGAATTCAGAGCTGAGAAGAGAGGTATGGTGGATTCATATTTAGAAGAGCTCTGCACATCTCTCGCTCTATTTGTAGGAAGGTGTAAAGCTTTTATTATGTGTATTGATTGACTAGTCATTTGTGAGATTGACTGGTTTTTCATCTGTGTTGTATAAGATAGAGCATGTTTATTCCAATTAGTAATATCATCTCTCACTTGGTAATTGGGTAACTGAGTGAGAAGTGCCTTTGGTAAATAAAATGTGTATGAATCGAGTATGATACCATTTTTTTATGGTACAAGAGTTGGTGAATTAGCAGTGAGTGTTCTGCCGGTGGTAGATAAGGCTTGCTTTTGGCAATATTCCCTGCCCGCTCCGCGCTGCTCTCTAGGGTGGCACTACCTGGTGCGCTTTGGTAAATGCGCAGGGGCCGGGCAGGGAGCTGATGGGGAGCGGAAGGTAGCTACGGAGACCGTAGCTGCAGTTTTTCCAGAGCGGTTGAAACCCACTCGGTAGGGAGAGGAAGGGGAGCTGGCGTGCACCCTGCCCTGTCTTATTTCCAAGAGCAGCCTAATGAACCTACTATGCTATTACTTTTGTGTCGTTTGATCGGGTGGCGGAGATGATGAGCATACTTGAGTTCCTAGTCTCTCCCATTTTGGGTATGGTTTGTGCAACTTACTTTCAGGTCATATGGCACTATCTTTTGAGCGATCGAAATCATCATAGTAGTTTCAATTTAGAGCTACCTTGTTCATAAATTTGAAGTACCCTTCTATGTACTCTTACGTACTCTAATATGGACAGTTGTGCATATTTTGTTAATAGGCCTTGTTAAAGTGTACAGATTTGATGGTCGCAATACTAAATTCTTTGGTTAAGTCATGTGGTTGGGCTCCAAGGTGGACCACTTTGAATGATCGGACCACTTCAATTGATCATTGTTGTGTAGCATGTGACCCAAATCAGAAATCTGTATGATGGTAAGCTCATGTTTTTAAGATCCATCATGTGGAAGATGGGGTGAAAAACAATCTCCATCGTTTGATTGTATGCAATCAACAGGTTTCAATGGGTTTTGAACGAAGGCGCCCTCAGAAATTGTGTAGGCGTGAACAGAGGCTCCGTAACTTAAAATAGTGGCTACAAGAAATTATTATAATTTATGATATGAGGATGAGTTGACATGGGGTAACCTACCTGTTCCAAATAGTGATTTGAATCGGGTCAATATATGGGGATCTGTGCTATGTGGAGTTAACCTGGGCCATTTGATGGTACACTTATGATTTAAAGATTTATGGTAAGATCTATGATTTTGAAGATTGAGACGAAAAAATATGTTTGTCCTGTGATTCAAAGCAATTAAAACGATTTTGGAAATCATGTAAATTTATAAACTCAGTTTAGCCATTCAGTTTAAAGGGTATTGACTGTTTTGAATCACATAGTAGACATATTTTTTCGCCCCAATCTTTAACACGGTAGATGTTTAGACCGTGGCCATACCATCAAATAGCATACATGTTGTCACGTTGACTTCTCTTTAGGGCTCTTCATGGGCCGGGTTAGGGCAGGGCTAGAGTTCAATGTGAGCTGGGTTCGTAATTTTTTCAGCCTAATCCTAACCTGGCTGCGATGTATTCAGCCGATCAGCCCAAACCTCGCCCATTGTGGGCTGAGCCGGGCTGGGGCTTTTTTCCGAGCTTTTTTATTATTATCATTTTTTTTAAAAATTAATATTTGATTAAAAAAATTTCGAATCAAATTTTATTCTGTGAATATATTTTATAGACTTTATGATGCCTTCTCGCAAATCAATTTTAAAAAGTATGAAGAAGCAATTACATTTTAAAAAAAATAACAAATATTCTTGACAATCTTAGCTTATTTTATAGACTTTATGATGCCTTCTCCCAATCAATTTTCAAAAGTATGAAGAAGCAAATACGTTTAAATTCTTGATCACCGTAGCTTATAATAACCAAAAATCTACGGTGGTCGCCTACCAATGCTTAAGGGCATTTTAGTAATGCCCCTGATTTTAAACCGTTCAATGATTTAATTAATAAGTAACTATATTATAAAATATATAATTTATTTATTTTGGTATTTTTTATCTAGGCCGGTGTTGAAGCATTCTACCCTAGCCTGGCCCGAGTCAATCCGGGTCACAATATGCTTAGCCCAGCCCTCTGCTCTGGGTGGTTGACTAAGTGAAAACAGTTGTATTCTAACATTTCAGTTAAACTTGGCTTCAATTGTATAGCATAAATCTTGTATCATCAATCAACCATTCAAAGCACTCACTGAAAGTATGATTTAACTGTGCAAAATTCTCTGTACATAGATTTTACATGACATCAGTTAAACCATTGAATGGTTGACTGAAGTAAAGCAATAGCACTCTAGAATACCCCGGCTGAAAACAGTTGACACCATTTAATTAGGCGATAGAGATCATTTTTCGTCCCAATTTTTCACAATAAATCTTCAAATCATGGGCGTACCATCAGACAGCTCAAATGTTAATTCCACATGGACACATTCCAAAAAGTTATCCGATAACTAACTGTAGTTATATGGGATTTGATTGGTTTGAATCAAACAATGGAGATTGGTTTATCTTAATCTTTCACGTAATAGATCTTAAGATCATGAGTATAACATCAGACAGCTTAGATGTTGATTTGACGTGACACACATCCCACAAAATGACTCGAGAATCAAGTGTGGTGATTTTCGGGTGGCATGCTCTAGAGTTTTAGTGGGTACAAATAGAGCCACCCTCTTTTGATAGAATGGTTTTTCGGTAGAATGACCGTTAACGGTGCCTCTGTTTGCGCATACTAGACTACTAAGTGCTCCTATGTTTGAAAACCATTGACAGTTTGGAATCAACGAAACTCCTTTTTCACTCTGAATCATATGATGGAGATCATTTTTTCACTCCAATCTTCAACACAATGGATCTTGAGACCATGATCGTACAATCATACAGTCATTTTTTATTCCATGTGATGGATATAAAAAATGCCCCTAAAATCAGGTTAGTGTGATGTGAGTCATGTGATTTTAGGGCCCATTTACTAAAATTGTGTCACGTGGAATAAAAAAATTGAACATCTAATAGTACGATCATAGTTTCAAGATATTGGAGCAAAAGACGACATCCATCATCTGATTCTAAGTAGTCAACGGTTTTCAAACGTAGTAGGTGCGAACAGAGCCTACCCTTAAGGGCCATTTTATCAAAAACAGGGTGGGTCTATTTGTACCCACTAGAACTCTGGCATCCCAACCGAAAACCACCACACTTGGTTCTTGAATCTTTTCAACTAATAACTCGCCCCACTTGGTTCTTTAGTCATTTCAAGTTTTCAACTAATAACTCGCCTAGCTGTCCCCCGCTCTGAATTCCCCAAGGGAGGCCAACAGAAAGGAAGAATAAGGGATAATTAGAGACACATGCCTCAAAAACAAACTTTTTAGCAAAAAAATCCGACTTCAAACGTTTTAGAAAATTACACTTTCACAGATTTTAGAACTTCAGAAAATCGTGAAAGTACTGTTCTTCTAAACATTTGTAAAAAACAGTGCTTTTACAGTTTTCTAAAGTTCCAAAATCCGTGAAAGCACTGTTTTTCTAAACAGTTTGAAGTCGGGTCTTTTTTGCTAAAAAGTTTGTTTTTGAGGCATTGTTTTCTAAAGTGCCCAAAGAATAAAGGACACTTTTCATAAAGTGTCCTTGCTCGAGCTGATTGGAGACTAATTCGATATAGAATGAGCGCTACTTGCTAAAATGTCTTCAGCCACCCTAATCTCTAGGCCTACCATTTTCAGATCATGGTCTTCAAATCAGACGGCATAAGTGATGTTTTCATATGGCAGGTGTCCCAAAGAGCGACACATGAACCAAATCATCTGGTGCACAGTGCCTAGTTGGATCGGCTTTAAGGACTCAATTTCATACGGAAGCAGAAGCATCAACGAGCTTGGCATCTTCAAGGAGAAAATAAACAAGATAGCTCTTTCGAAATCTTAAAGCTTCAGCAAACTACCACAATACTTTTTCTCCTTAAGAGTCTCAGCAGAATGAATTTTTAAGCGTCTGCATTCTATGAAATGTCTAGATTTCAATGTGGTGATTGTTAATGACTCCTCCCCTTGGTTAGATCAAAGCAACTTCCTGGTAAGAGTGGCGATTTCTAGTTTGTCAAACAAACATTCAGACAAAAATATAATGTTGACACACAGGAGGCAACTCCTCAATCAATTACAAATTCCGCGGTGAAATTGAAGCAACAACAATGAATCCAAAGCAAGTGTGTTTCGAATGAATAAGATTATATGTTGAACCTTATTACCCTGCAATTTTGTAGCTGGGATTGACAAGATTATCAAGGCCAGAGACAACTTGTATGGATTGTATAACATCTCCAACCTTGAGATCTGCCAAATAATCCTCGTTCTCTGTCACATACCCAAACACTGCATAACGCCCATCCAGTATATTCGAATTACTAGGAGTCAGCTCACTTTCTTTCAAAAGCCAAAATATCTGGCTCGAGGCAGAATTATCCTCGAATTCCTGTACCCAAAACAGAAAGGGAAAAAAGTAAAAGAATTATAAGTAGCAAATGAACCAGTCTCTTTTAAGTGCTGAAAGGGGACTCTGCATTTGAATGCTCACATCTCTGGCCATAGCCATTGTTCCAAATGCATTGAAAGGAAGCTTTGTTTGAGCTTTGTATCGACCAAGTTCCTGATAAGAATATTTGGATCAGATTCCATATGATCAAAGTTAACAACTAATGCAACCGTTAAAAAACATCACGTGTATCACGATCTGAGAAGATTGAGGTAAAAAAATTATGACGAGAGCGAAAGCATGAAATGTTCTTAAAAGATAAACTTTTAGCCAAATGCTGATTAGATTTTGTACAAATAAAGAGAATTAAAATAATCCACAACATCTTCTAAATCGTGATTGAAATATCTTCTGATACAGAATGTATCATCTGATTCATACCAGGTCTTCTGACAAGCAAGAAAATCAAGTGCATAATCACCCAATCTGGGATCTTCACACTAAGCATCTAATACGAACCTAGAGAGTATATTTTTATATTCCATATTTATCGTATTTATCACAGGGTTTTTTTTTCACTGGAAAAAAGATAAATTTCTGTTATTTATCAGCCATAGAGTTGCCCTCTGAAGAATGTGAAATACATGCTTGCTTTTTACTGATCGGAAGAAAGTCCATCCCTCTAACTAAGAAGCTTTATACTTTAGGATGAGAAGCATAGCGACTCGCCCAATGAATTGAATTTGAAGAATCACCCTCCACCCAAAGCTCATCAAATGTTAAGCTATATTACAAAAGATGACTAAACCCAGAGAGCATCAATTTCCATCATCATAGTTGCATTTTCCATACATTTCTCATAAATTCTATGTTTTCTAATTTTTTCCACCACTACGCAGACATCTTACTGATCAACAAAAAAGTTAACATCTTATAGTATGCTGTGTGTTTGATCCGTCCAAGTCGGCTTGGGCTGGGCGTACCTACTTTGATACCCATAGCATGATCCCTGTTCAAACCTAAAGTTCATGAACACCTATTCTATCGGTCAGAAACTATGATTGCTCAGAATTGATGGTTGGTTTTGCAGTTTTGTTGTAGCAATATTGGCCTTGAATCAACTCAGCTAATTCGAACCAGCTAGTCAAACCGATTGAAAGATGCAATCTCTCATAGAATAATAATTAAAAAGTGCATGTATAGCATAATTTTAACAGCAAAAAGTTCATTCTAACACTACCAACTGAAGATGGATACTATTCATGGATTCTATTACTCAAATGAGTTGCGTAGCTTACTTCCAATGTTTCACCATAGACAGGTGATTTGTCCCCATCAACCATGATTTCTAGTGGGATTGTACGAATCTTTTCTGTACTAGGATCAATGAAACCTTCCGCGGGCCCCTGGGGATCTCCAGTTTGAACAACAAAGCCATCCGCTGCAGACAATCCAAATGAATCTTGAATCATAGTGAAGTTGATTAAGGGAAGGACAAAAAAAAAGATAAAAAGGTGCACCAATAAATGCATTGAATGGTGCGGTTCTTATAGGTCGGCATCTGCCTCATTATTGTCCAGATGGCGTTGAAGACGGGTGGGTTTCATAATTTATGCCAATAAGAACCATGGGGTACCTCGATAAAGTAGCTCATGAGCTAGCAAATCAGCCCTCATACATATAAAATTTTAAAAAGGACGATAATTATTTCAGTTTTGAGGCCCTACCTCTTTGGATTTCCATGCCATCATAAAAGTGCCTTTCCACCAAATCTAAGAAGTTCCCTGCAGTGACTGGGGCATTGTACCCATCCAGAACTATATGAAACACACATTCGTCTACGTTGGGGTTGTCCTTAACCTTAACCTTCATATCCACAGCTGCCCTGCCCTTCAAAAGAGGCCTACTGCTGTACTCTTCAGGCACTTCAAACGGGAAACCGTCCACCATATCCTCTTCAACACTGCAGAAATCCAATGTCCCAGGAAGATCTCAGCTGCAGTCAATGACAAGGGTATATATGAGAATAGTTTCTTTTAAGAAGACCAGCTGCCACAAGTTTTTCGTGATCTTTAAGTGCCTCAAATGAAAAAAGCGTTCATATAATAAGCCAGCCTTATTGGTAATCATCCATTCCAGGAGAGGGATTTACTTTCTTCTAAGTTCTGATCAATGACAGCACATATTTAACCAACCAGTTGGAAGGACTAGCAAGAAGATGCACATGCAATATACCACATGTATTTAAATGTAATATAAATATTATTAGGAGTATTTTTTAAAAATTAAAAGAATTTTAAAAATTAAAAAGCAAGTGTACACATAACACATGTATATGATCACTCATTGCAGCATGATTTGGAATGTTTTTCACTATACCGTAAGCAATTTAATATTGACAGAACATTTTTTACAGAAAGAAACTAAGGAAAACTAAGCAAGAATTTCAATCCACATAATAGCTATGACTCCTAATTGTGAAAATTCAAATACATTAAGTGAAGGTTAAAAATAACACAAACATACACTCCTAAATTGCAGGATAGACACTTGATGTACATTGTACACATCAAACGCAAAGTTACAGGCAAGGCACTAATCCTTCTAGGAGAATCTGAGGCCATAGGATTTTTAATGGATTGACAAAAGCAATAGGAATACAAGATGGACCAATCAACTCATGTCCTAAAGGGCCTTCCCTAAATTTTTATGAAATATTTTCCCAATAGCTTGTATTCATAGTGGTTCAAGTTTCCCATCTGCAATTAGAAAATAATGAAGTAGCTAATTACCTTGAAAACAAGCGGTACAAAGAACAGCATTTTTTGTTGGAAATTTATACCCTAGGCTTACTTTGCTTTAAAGATACCATTGTACTATTGAGCTTGGCCTCTGTAACATATTTAATACAATTGAATTAATACCAATTAAAAAATATTGAAAAGTATAATAATAGAAAGTGAAGTACAACTTTATTAAGTATCAAACAAGGACAAGAAGTGGACAATTTTATTAATTCTCAACAAAAGACAACTTTATCAAGCATCAAACCTAAAAAGGCAGGAAGGGACTCTAATATTATAGTCTGCAAACTCTCTCATCTGTAGCATAATATGGAACCTGTTTGTTAGGCTAATAGTTATCCGTTGATAAGTCCAATTCTATAACATATTTCCCCTTTAAACCATCTTTTATTGCTAGTTAATTTGATGTAAAATTTCACTAATTAAACACTTTTGTGGTTATTGTAGGAATTTTAAAAGAAGAGCTAAATTGGGTTGCAAATACCAATTTCCATGGTCAACAAAGTCAAAGAAATTTATGGAAGAGATTGGTAAAGATGAAGACAAGAAAAGTCAAAGCAATTTTAGATAAGTTGTTCATGTTGGAAGGCAGGTTTGAAAGAGAAAATAAAGAAGGTTTTTGTGAAAGATTGCACACTTGTAATTTTGAGTGATTTTGGGAAGAGAGATTTCACGAGATTTGATTGGGTGGGGGGCTTAAGCCCATGCTAGGAACAAAACTGGGGAGGGGACTTAAATCTAGAACGGGATAATATTGTGGTTTGTGGGTCTGGGTTGTTACAGATGTTATTAGATCCTATAGGATGACTCTTCGATTGTATTACTCCCACATCGGATAATATTGTGGTTTGTGGGTCTGGGATAATAAGGTTGGGGGATTGTAAGACTCCCACATCGGATAGGGAAATGTCTAGAGCCTAGGCTATAAGGTATATGCCGGCCTTGTCACGACATGTTTTGGGTGGGGACTTAAGCTCATGCCAAGAACAAAACCGGGGAGGGGACTTAAGCCTAGAACCACACAATGTCGTGGTGTGTGCGTCTAGGTTGTTACAGATGGAAAGGAATTTAAGACATTTGAGATTTATTGGTTTATAAGATAAATTTATAGAATCTTTCTAATGGATACTTGTTTTATGAATGATGATTTTAATTATGATGTGCATTAATTTAATGATCTTTTAATTTAGAATTGCTTACTTGTTAATTGTTAGATATTCATGTATTAGCGCAACCCATGCGTGAAAGAAGAAAACAATTTATCATGCTGAAATTATGTTGGTGTCACTTATATAGATGTGGATTAATTATTTGAATAACTTTAATTATTGTTGTGTGAAAGACAGCTCAATTTCATAACCATAGGAAAGACCCTAACTGGACGATCATGCATTGTAATGTCCCTAAGTCTAAGCATTGATCCAGTGGGATGACTTTGGGGATGTCATAGTTGGTATCAGAGAGAAGTTTGCATTTTTTGGATATGTGGGATGAGGAACTGATGTGGAAAATTTTATTAATTTAGGCAAGGCGATAGGATAGCTGATGCAATCACTAGATCAATTAATGCGGCGAGAGCACCCACACCTAGATCAGAGACTAAGGAGTTTAGGAAGAATCATACTCATTTCTCTAATGGGACGGGAGATGTTATGGAAACTCAGAGGTGGATCAAACACCTTGAGAAGATATTTGGTCCTGTGCAGTGTGCAGATGCCAGCAAAGTGAGACTGGCCACTTATAAAATGGAGGATGCTGCAGAGCACTAATGAACTTTTAGTTAGTTGTTGATTAGACTCGTTATTTGTTTTGGACCATGTGATCGAAAAGGGATTTAAGACATTTGAGATTTATGGATTTATAAGATGAATTCTATTTCGTAGATAGTTTACGTAGAATATTTCCGATGGATAATTGTTTTATAAATGATGGTTTTAATTATGATGTGCATTAATTCAATGATCTTTTAATTTAAAATTGTTTAATTGTTAATTGTTAGATATTCGTGTATTAGCACGACTCACGCGCGAAAGAAGAACAAAAAAATTATTAGGCTCAAATTATGTTGATGTCACTTATATAGATGTGGATTAATTGTTTAAATAATTTTAATTACTGTTGCGTGAAAGACGGATCAATTTCATAACTACGGTAAAGACCTAAATGGAAGATCACGCAATGTGATGTCCCTGAGTCTAAGCATTGATCCGGTGTGAGGGTTTTGGGATGTCAAAGCTTTCCTCTAGATATATTGTGAATTATTTGAGTAATTACATATTTTTACTAGTAACTTACAATTTTGTTATAAGAACAAAAAGTAGAATTTTTTTGCATTTTAATATCACTTACATCTTATTCTACATATATGCATTTTATGTTCAATTTCATTTGCTGGTCCATTTTTAATTTTTTTCCGGACTTTTAATATTTTTTCAAGTATCCCAATTGGATGCCATTGAATAAGGAGTGTGACCCTTTTCGTCAATGTCATGCGCCCACTAACTACAGAAATACGAAAAGAGTAAATAAGAGCGATGCATCAATAAGTTAAATGCTAATAACCACTTAAAGCAACAGCAAAATACAATAAAGCTCAAAATTTTCATTTCAAGAACTAGAATGACACCCACTCACCCTCCAACAAATTGAAGAAGTTCCTTTTGTTTTGGAGCTACTGCATCCCTATTCCTTTCCTCCACGATTCGTTGGAGCTCCTCTAACCCAACCGCCAGATTGTCAAGAATTTCCCGCCCATTCTCTTTCTTCGATTCAGCAATTCCCGACAGTATCATAGCTTTCCCCTGCTTGAGAGCACGAGACGCCTGCTTCACATTCTACCATTCACAAACAATATAACATGTCAGCTAAAAACCTCTATCTCATATTTAAGTACTCCCATAATGTTGTATAAAATCACAGAAAATTCGGAAAGGATTTTTTCAAGTTTGCATACTCTCTCAACAGAATCCAAAGCCTTGACACCAGAGATCTTGAGACTTTCTGTGATATCTTCAAGGGGCTTTTGAACCTCCCTAATAGCTTTGTTATCAATAGGCAGCGCGTACCGTAACAGTGTGCCAGGATCTTTAATGGGCGGTCCCGAGATCAAAACCGCCAGATCAGGCAATGCTGGTCCGGCATGGGATGCGTATGCCGGCCAGCTCAATGTGGGTATGCTCGTAACCAATGCAATCGCCAATGCTATAGAAAATCCGCATTCTTTTAAGGAAATTGACTTCCTTTTCTGATCGATATTCTAATGTATAAGAATTATAATAATAAACAAACTTTTGTTAATCGCAATCAAAGGTCTAAAAACATATAGAAAAAGAAAAACTCCCACAAACTACTTATTACTGCAAATTCATTTCGCTCTCATTTCTCCAATTTTGACGTTAATTCAACAGAAAATTAGACTAGATTATACCTCATTATGGTTAAGAGAAATCCGAGGAGGTTTCGAAGAAGAAGATCGAAACCCGAGCCTTGAAATCCAAGAAGTTCTCTGATGTCTATCGAAGCAGCTTCGTTTGACCGATATCGTAGGTAGACTGCGTGGCAGATTAGTGGGAGAAGAACTGTAGTTGAAGGATAGAAGAGCCGCCATTGGCTTAAAGTTTCTCGAAGAAGAAGAGTGAGGAGAGAGAGAGGGAGCGAGAGAGAGAGGGATTTAGGGTTATGGAGTTGCAGAAGAGAGAGAGAGAGAGACAGAAAGATAAGATGAGTAGATCAGAATCGGCATCACACATCTATATCTATGTACGTCTCTCCGTCCTTACACTTTAGATAAGGCAATTTGACTTTAATGATAAGGGTGTTTTGGTCATTTGGAGTGAATTAAGTCCATGTTGGTCAGTTGGATTGGGTTGTCGTCATATCAGATTTGGTGGTCCGCCTAAATCCACCGTATAGATTTCGCAGGATGGATTAGCGTTTTGATTGCCACCACTAGGTGTTAACAACTAATAAAAAAATTGTATATTAGTAAGGTGGATACTTCAGATTCGTTAGTAGTCTAGATAAAGCTTTATGATCTTCTGTTTGGCTCCAGAGATCACTCTGATCAGTATAGTAGATCGGTATACTCATATAAGGTGGTTTACTTTACATCAATAATGTGGTGTAGAAGCAGCAGATATTTACTCTTCCATTTAAGCATAGGAGCTTGTGATAAGATGGTCATACCCACATTTGAAAATTTATATATGATATGCTTCTTATTGAAGAAACTTATAAAACTATATTTTAATAATAATTTTTCTGTCTTTTATTAATGGAGTAGCCAACTTAAGTAGAATAGAGGTAAATACATTTAATTAATATCTTAAGAAATCTTAATATTTCATAATACTACTTAAAATTTTAATCTCAAATATTTATAAAATCTCAACTGATATAAGCTTGCGTAATGCATAAGATACACATTATATATGTATATCTTTGTTTCAATCAAGGATCAAAATTTTGGTCAGATTTTTATATAGGACTGATATTGTCAGCCGAAATTTCTGCTGAAATTCAAATTTTCAACTGAAATTTCGATTCAAATTTTTGGTTTCGGTCCCCTCCGAAATCGAAACGAAACCCAAAATTTTGATCTTTGGTTTCAATCCTAAATACTTCATGTCCCCCTTCCACAATCACATATTTATTTGAAGAACGAATGTCTGATTGATTACATGGAATTTTAGTCTTTGATCTTATGAAGTGAGTTATCGATAAATAGCTAGTAACATCCGTTTGTATTTATTAGTGGCCACTGCCTTCTATGAAATCCATATTGTCACATACCACTTTTTTTTTAATATGTCAAAACAAGTAGCTTACTAGATCAGGTCCATTGTGATATCCCCTAGAAGCTTTTGAGGTAAAATTGGTCTTTTATATATATATATGTGTGTGTGTGTGTGTGTGTGTGTGATCGTGTGGCATGAATGTATGAACTAAGGGAGCTTGTAGAGATAAGAAGGAAACATGTAAATTTTTTTTTTTCTTTTAAATCAAACAAATTAAAAAGTGCGTAGAGGGTGCACCTACAGGGTCATAGCCGGCCTGATCATAAGATCGGACCTGGCCTTGGCTCTGATACCATGAAGACACTTAAAAAGCTACTTTTTGATAATTGTTTTTCCATCTTTTATCAATGAAAAAGAGTCTCCATAAATATGCATTTAATTGAAATCTTAATAGATCTTAATAATTCAAAATACTTCCTAAAATATTCATAAAATATCACTAATATAATATTATTTAAAACATAAGAAACATATATAGGTGTGTACCTTTCTTTCAATTCTAAATATTCTCTATCATTATTAAAAAAAAATTATAACTTGAGTATTCGAGCTTCTTAGAGCACCAACCTAATCTCAGGGGCACATATCAGGTCAATATAGGATATAAATCCCTAGGGTGGCTTAAGGGGGGAGGCTCTTGCTTTTCAAAGCATATACGTGACCAGCTCGCATAATCCCTTGAGGTTAATATTTTCTATTACTTATAAAGTCTTTTAGCAATGTGTAAGTTCTTAAATCTATTTTATTATTGTTATTGATTTTTTTCTAAAAGAGGTCATGACTAAACAACTATTAACATTTGTCAATCATTGGTAGCCCCCACAAAAATAAAATAAAAACAATCATGCTGCATGCTCATAAATGGATGTCCATTTGCCACTGCCAAGGTTTTTGATAATTATAGCATAAAGAGATTGAACTGCACGCATTTGAGGGTGAACGGTTCAAGTTTGAGTGTGATGGAGGCCCTTGCCACCATCACAGCTAGTTTTGAGGGGTGCATTCGACTTTGTTAGATGAACATATTATTAGGGATGCTACCTGCACACCACTTTTTCTTCCTACACAGGTTTTTAGTCGCACACTAACTTTTTCCACCCAAACAACAATAAATGAAAAAAATAATGATAATTTAATTTCGTTTTACTTTACTATTGCTAATAAAGATCAAAGGCATATATCACTCATAAAAAAAGTGTTCATAGTAACTTTTGGGTGCACACAAACTTTTCCTATATTTTGTGTTTCTTTCTAGTTTCAGTTTCTACTAAAATAAATAAATTTTTTTCTCGACACACACCACTTTTTGCTATCCGCGTAGCACTCTATTTTCTTTCTAGCTGTGCAGGAAGAAAAAAGGTGGTGTATACATAGCACCCTCTTAATTATTTCCTCACCCTGTAAGAAGATAAGAGAACAATTATAAATAAAGGATTAATGGAGTGTTCCATTTACCTTAAAAATCTTATGAAAAGATTAACTTCTCCAAATGTCAATCGCTAGATACATGCGTAAAATGTAAGAAGTTTCTATTTTGGTGGCCATCACTATGGTCAAACCCGTTGACCAGTGAATGGTATAAGATCAACCTTAAGATGTACAATTGCTATTCTGGTGAGTTTGAAGAGAATAGGCAACTGCTTATTGTGTCTTTCAGTTAAGGTATGATTGTGATTTCTAATCACACTATAATTAGCAATTTCAGTCCTTAATGGGATAGGACTCTTTGGCTATAAATATAAGTGGTGCCTGGTCCCAACGATAGCTCGACGTAATTCAATCCTCCCTATTGGCGAGAGCATCCCCATTGTGCTAGGAGACATTGAACGCGAGAACATCGTTGAAGATCCGCAACCAACCATCGATAGCTAACGCTCAAGGTGCGCATATTTATAGGTTATAAATTTATTGTTTTTGATTGATCATGCGCCTAGATCTTTAGGCTTAATTTTGGATGGTCGGATCGTCAGATCCATTTAGATTCCATCATAAAAGTCTGCTTTTGACTGGATTTAGTAGGTAGCTATAAGGCTGTCCATTATATCTTACTAATTAATCTATGGATGTAGATGAGGAAAGTCAATTCCACAAAATAAAAGGCTCTAAAACCCATTTGTGCATCCATGAGAACTATGGCTAAATACAAAACAAACTTTATAAAGGAAATTTTAGAATCCAAACCACTCCCCTCAACTGTTTATAGCCAATTGCTCAAAGAACTAAAATTAAAGAAAAGAAGAAAAGAAAGAAATCAATTTCAAAACAAAAGAGGTCCGTTCACTAAAGAGAACATCCAAAGAGGCCATGGCTTGGACATTGAAAGATTCACATTTCGCATCCCCGGATGATGCACCATGGCCTAGTGTAACAGCCGATCGAAGTAGCCGCCTACAACTGAATCTCCATCCTCGGCCTCGGCTTGTCACCTTCAACATCCTTCGGTATCGACTTGTAGTAGCAAGCATATAGTATCAGTTGGACTGCACCCAGTAATGCACCCAACCCGTTTGGAATCTGCATTTAGCAGGGAAAGCGATGATTGATATATAAGGCTAAATAACAGGTAACATATAACTTGAAAATGGTGTTGGCTGGCAAGTTGTAACTGGGAGGATTATGGATTGGCTTGGTGAATTAAAGGGCTCCATTAAACTGAAGAAAGGAAAATCTTAAAGAACAAGAAGGGATACTTACCACTATAAAGAGGTCGAAACGGATAAGGGCATAAGATGTCCAACATACTCCATTAAGGAAATTTGTTAGGGAGAGATAAAAGGGCATGTACTTTACACTCTTTGTTTTTATCACCATTTTCTGCAACCACACGCAATAAAGACTACGATTAAGTTCGTGATCAGCTATTGAAATATATAGGTTCAAATGGAAATACATTGGCACATTATATATATATATATATATATATATATATATATATATATATATATATATATAGGGCACTTTAGAAAACTGTGAAAGCACGTTTTTTCTAAAATGTTTGTAAAAAAATAGTGCTTTCACAGTTTTCTAAAGTTCCAAAATCAGTGAAAGCACGATTTTTCTAAAAATCTCTAAGTCGGGTCTTTTGTGCTAAAAAGTTTGCTTTTGAGGCATGTTTCTCTAATTATCCCTTATATATTATATATATAGGGATTGACCTCGTCATTTTAGTCATGAGACTTACACCCATTTACTCGAGTTGATCATACTGGTTGCATATCACATAAGTTGACTTTAAAAGTTAAATTAAGTAACATGTAGGGAATGATAGCTCGCAGTCATGGTATATATATATATATATATAATCTAGTCAAAAGACCACTCTCACAAAGTTTAGAGCCTTTAAAGCCTAGAACCGTTGAAGTCAGCATTTGATGGGGATTCAGTGGCTAAAATGTGCTTCATAAAACGAAAGAGACTTCATCTTAAAATAGGAAGAATAAAAGGATAGTTACCATGACAGTGAGAGGTGAAGCATACATGGAAGTCCCAAAGATGACACACATAATCCCAACGATCATAGAGCGTTGATCGTGCGTGTGAGCCAGCATAATCACAAGGATTACTACCACTGCCATGAACAACACTTCAGCTGCTAGAATTGCCAACACCTTTAGCTGTAGAATGAATTAGATTAATTAGTTACCTAATTATCAGTTATCACCAATATTATTCAGGCTTCAAAACTCAAAGAATCAAAAGTATCGGTAGAAGGTTGTTAGCCCCGAGCATTAAGGACGATGTATGAGTCATCCCAACCGTTCATTCATTTACAGGCTTTGTTTGGATTCTTGATCATATGGTTGGCATTGGCTGATGGATTTAGTTTCCATGTACCAACCAGATGGTGGCTTCCCTCGTGGTCGTGGATGGTCGATTGATGTATATGGTGTCCCATTTATGGTAGAGTTTGCATTAGGTTGAGCCATGTCTACGCTAGCTGGTGTAGGGGCCAATCTCATTCCGTCTGAAGGGATGGACTTTGTAGCTGCGGATTTTAACATCCATGAAATCCGTGTCAACTGACTTTTGACTATCCAAAGTTCTGCTAGGAGCCTAGGATGTGCGTAAATGAGCTGAGACCGAGCCCATCGTGACCTAATCTAGGGTAGGGAACCTAACTTGCAGGTCAGCCTTGACCCATTCAGAAATATAATCCAGAATAATAAGTTGGGCCAACCTTGGGCGTAGGTAGAAGGCTCTCCCTCGCAACCCATTTAAATAAGGCTGTTAGCGGGTAAGGTTGGTAGAAAATTTTGGCTACATGATGAGTCAAAAGTATAAGCCCAACCTGAAACGATCTGATGGTGCACCCTGGCCTGCCCCGACGGTTCAAGGTTGCCTGACCCAACCCAAAACCCTGAACTGATGCCCAACTTGAAACCCAACCAGGTTCAGAACTCCTTTCTTCATTTTATATATAGAAAAGATGTGGTTGTGTCAGGTCAATTCAACCCAATCTTTTGCCTGACCGGCCCAACCTGTTGATCGGATCAGATGTTTCATTCCCAACCTGACAGGACAAATTTATGTCCCGGTAAAAAAGATCCGGGTCGGGCAGGTCAGGAATCGGGTAAACCTGACTAATTGACATTCTTAGATTTAAACATAAATAGGCTCCATTTAAGCCTTATTACATGGCCTCTATTACCAATGGGATAAATTTACATTCCCCATTATAATAATTACACCAAATAACTCCGAATTCGGTAGCCAATGCCAGCATGTTTAGTCACCAAAACAGCCAAAGTAACCTATTCTATATTGTCATCAAAATAATTAGGCCGGAAAAACGAGCTCTATCACACTTCCCATAGGGTATCTTTATTTTACAACTCAAAAGTTTGGCTTTCCAACTTGGTTTCACCGGCTTAAGTTGTTCGACTGTTTTTAATCAGACGATGCAGATCTTTTTCATTTAATCTTTCATAGAATGAATCTTAAGATTCTGGCCCTAGCTACCATCAAACAGTCAGATGTTGATTTCACATAGTACACATCCCAAAAAGTGATCAAAAATGCCATTTGATGTAGCTCATGATCATATTCATTATTTTGGATGTATGCCACATGGAATTAATATTTGACTGTAGAATAGTAGGACCATGATCTCAAAATCTTTGATGAAAAACTATCTCCTCCGTTTGATTCAAAGCTAAGACATAAAGCACACTTTTATGAAAAAGGGTACCTATAGTTGCAACTCAAGATTTTTCCTTCTCAAATCGGGTTTTAAAAATTACCTCTATAAAATAAAATTTAAAATAAAAAAATATGGGTATTTGCAACCAAGATTCAGTTTCCGCAACTCGTGGGTTCCACCATTTAACACCAATGACTGCCTAATCAATCAGGTGATAGAGATTATTTTTCGCCCTAATATTTCAGGAAATAAATGTTGATTTCACATGAAACACATCCCCAAAATATGGTAGCGTACCATACCCTCACGGTATGCTACCATGATCACAATCACTTTTGGGAATTTTTGAAATCAAAATTTGACTGTCTTATAGGTGACTTATCATCTCAAGATCCATGTGGAAGATTCGAACGTTGTTTTTTTGTTAACAAAAACAAACGCAGGTTGTTGAGACTTGAGAGAGAATCTTTTGTTGCAAATACCCGCACCCTTTGTAAAAAAAAAACTATTACGATCTTATGCTATGCGGGTCCACGAGCACGACACGTCGTGCATGGATCTTCGGATATGTGCATGGTGTGGGTCATATGTGCCCGTAGAAACAAGAAAAGCGTGTACGGTGTACCCAATACAACCTAATATATTAAAACTTGTTTCTAACAGCAGCAGCGCAGCGCTAGAGAGATGGTTGCTGATGGTTTGCTCCTGCGTATTTTCAGTAAATAAGTTACCGAAAAAACACTGCAGGCCATGTTCAGTGACCAACACAACTCACCGCTCTTACCAGCTGGACCAATTACTAATCTGTAACATGGGTGATGGGGCGCATTTTAGCATATGGACACAACAGATGAGTTTTTGAGTATACTCTTTGACGTTTGTCTGCGTATATAAAGTAGATGATAAGGTAAAAGCCCTCCAAGCCGAGACCGATAGAGTTAATGGTGACGACGAGTAAGCTGTTCGGGTGCACGACTGGGATTCCGTAGAAGACCCACATCATGCAGTTCAGGAAGGTCGCCAGATACGGTATCGGTGAAAAATTTTCTACTGCTCCTTTCCCCCATATCTTGTAAAACGTTGGCCTGCAACAACACTCCGACTATATTATATATTCATATATTATTAAAAATAATACCATAATAAAGGAAGAGCATGCATGGTGGTGCCTTTTTCCATAGGAGAAAGGTTGTGTTTGGTAGTACAAATGAAACTCACATAGGAGAGAGGAACAAGCCAAAGGATATAACATTTCCTGCCAAACAGAAATGGTGGCAAAAACATTAAGTAACTAAGCAAAACCAATATGAAAAATAATTATATATAGATAAGAAGAATACTAGAAAATAAATCAAAATTTGAGTCTATTTGTACCAATAATCCCAACGATATTACGACTTTGGTTAGCAGTAACCATGTTGAATATTGGGGTCGTAGAGCTTTAAAGAGATGGAAAAGGAAAGAAGATTTACAGAGATAAAAAGGTGAAATGGGGGTGAAAGTGTGAAGAGGGAGAGGGCTGATATAGAGAATGATGGAGGAGTATCGGAGAGTGCGGTTGAATTTATTGCCGAATTATGATTTATATATGGTAAATTTTGTTTAATGGAGTAAGTTTGTTGTAGGGTGTAAAACAATTGAATACGAGTTTATCCATAGAAAGGTGTTGGCGAATAGTGAGTGGCCAACTGAGGCGCTCTCTGGCTCCCAGAGCGCCATGCACATGAACGGGTGCCTAAACGGGCTGATCAGTTAAAGCGATTTACGCGTTTTTTTGTCCGTTTTAGGTAACTTAATTACCAGCCAATCAGCCATGGCCCTCGCTGTGGATAATCACATTCACACGTCAGACTCTATTTGTTACAAACTTACTCGGATTGTAACTGCCTATAGTCCATATCTTGTTTTTTTTAATAGAGTTAACAAAACCTTTCAAAAAAAAAAGTAGAGTTAACAAATCTGTCCTCCGTGTTATCCGGGGAAAAAAAAATCCAAATCTGTCTCCACGTGGCCCGATGTAATTGGTTGCAACCACCTACATTAATTGACTCATGTCCTCCTATAGCACTTTCCCTCACAACAAATTTCCTTGTATAGTTGATCTCAACAAACAAAAAATATTGCCTTGTATAGTTGTGTCATAAAAAATAAATAAATAAATAAAAATTGCCTTGCTTAGAACCATAGTGACAAATTTTGCCGCAATTTGTCGAAAAGGGGGTCAAATCAAAATTTGAGAAAATTTTCAATATTTTTCAGTAATTTGGGTAGTTTTTTCCGAAATTTTAGTTTTTTTTTTTTTTTTTTTTTTAAATATGTTAGCAATTTAATTATTATATGTTTTAGTAACTTTTTAAAAAACTATTAAATATATTTTTTGCCTATTTTTAATCCCTGAAACTTTCTCAAATTTTTTTCGAAAGGTATCGAAATTAATCTAAAATATACCGAAAGGACACCCCCCATCGAAAAAGAAATTTGTCACTATGCTTGGAACACTTACTTTCACAAGTTATGTTGGCACATGCTTTGAAATAATATTAGTATTTTGGGACTTCTCTCGTATGAAATGTCATCTAATCTATCTAATTTAAAGGCTATGATCTTTTAAACTGTCTGATTTGAAGGCCATGATCTAAAATTCTTCATTGAAAAAAATTGTAAAAAAACATTTTCTTTATTATGCGATTCAATGAAGTTCAAAGGGCAATATCTTTTTTTTTTTTTTGAGAAAAAAGGGTAATATCTGAGTTGAATAATATCATTTATTATGTGCATCGGCTTAGCGGGTCTATTCACATGGCAGAAATGTCCAAAGTACCAAATATTTCTTTTAAGCTGTTTTTGCAAATACCCCCATGTTATGCCAAAATTGCATAAAACCCTCTAATTATACACATTTATACGGCACCCCTTATTTTTATGTTTTATTTATCCCCTTATCATTAAACGAGAGTTAATTAGATGTCATTTCTTTTATTGAATGACGCTTTTGCCCTTAGTGAACATTATTTATGAACTTGTCATTGTATTTTTTCTGGCTTTGATCGTATGTTTAACGGTAGATAAGGATCAAATGTTGCCCAAATTTTTTGGTGGAACATGATTGATCTCGTATAAATTGTCCTGTCACCAGATTTTCAGATTGGGTGTCACACGACGCTCACTTGGCTCGTGGGAAGTGTGTTACCCAATTTTTGGGTTGGGTGCCACATGCCGCTCACTTGACTCGTGAGTAGAGCTAAAATGCTACTTCATTGGTAGGATCTCAGCCCTATATATATATATATATATATATATATATATATATATATATATTTATATTTATATATATATAAAGAGTCCCTCTATAAATGTCACAACATTGAATGTTGTGCAAGGGCTCTCCAAATCACATGGCATGTGATGTATAAAAAATTGAAAATCGGGTGACATATCTTTTTTCTTTTAAAGTCCACACCAACCCCACCGACGCCCAAACCACGAGCCAATCAGGTGACACATTACCGACGAGCCAAGTGAGGCCATATGGCACCCAACCCGAATTCGGGTGACACAGTAATTTAGAGGAGATTAGTCATGTTTCACCCCAAAAAGTTGAGCAAGATCTGATGCTTATCCATCGTTTAAAAGCGGTCAAAGTTAAAAAAAATACCATGATAATTTTATAAATAATATTCACTAAGGGAAAAAGTGTCATTCAATTAAAGAAATGATGACTAATTAACTATCGTTTAGGAGTAGGGGTATATGTAAAGGAAACATAAAAGTAGGGGTCCAACTAAATAGGCATAACTGGGGGCTTTATGCAATATCAACATAAACACGGGAGACTATTTGCAAAAAACTCTTCTTGTAAAACTATGTGCGACGGCTACCTTGACATGTGCATTAAAGATCGCGAATGAGATTTGATTTGCTACAAGGCGCTTATAGCTAAGACATGCATGCAAGATAAGATTACTGCAGTATTCGTTGTCAGATATTATTTGGATGCGTGAAACCGTGTGATATTTAAAAATACGCACCATCGCTCCCTTATGAATTGTAGGCACACTTTGTTTTATATTTTTTACCTAATGGGCTTTTATTTTGTTTTCTTATTTACGAACATAGTAAAGGAGAATCATAAAATATCTGCGTTCAATTCCACTTAATAGTTTTTATTGATCAAAAATAATAAAAAAGTATTTAGATTTTATCATGGAACCTAAAAGTGAGATATCATCAATTAAAGGATATTAGTCCAAAAATTACACTTTTTGAGAGATTTGAACCACTCGAAATGTGTACTCTAATACCAACGATTGTTTTTAAGTTTGATGGCTGATGTTAAAGTTCACCGATCGGATAGTTTACATCCATGTAGAAGCATAATCTTTTGGCTAAAACATGTTCCAACGATGGATTGCCACGTAAGAAATTTAGATTGATTGTAGATGTGTTCCACATGGAAAAATGCTAAATCGCGCTTTAATGGTGTGAGATAAAAAGTGATATTTTAATGGTATAAGATCATTTAAATACCATTTGGTGTTTAATGTCGTTCCAAGCCATTATCCCTTTTCTTATTTTGGGAAAATTTCTAAGGACCAACACTCATGACCGTCATTTAAACATCATATGTTGTTTAAACGATCTTACACCATATATTGGTTTATTAATCTTTGAAATCCATATCATCAAAGTCATATATCATAAATTGAAGGGCTATAGAACTAGAGATCACACTATTTGGGAGATTCAAATCATCTGATTTATCCACTCTAATACCAACAATTGTTCTTAATTTTGATGATTGATATTAAAGTTCACCAATCCACTGGTTTACATCCACTTAGAAGTATGATCCTCTGGTTGGGACATGTTCCAACGATGGATTTCCACTAGAGCAATTGAGATTGATCATAGATGTGTACCACATATTGTGTGAGATAAAAAAGTGACATTTTAGTCGTGTAAGATCATTTGGTGTTTAAATCTAGGTCAAGAGCCATTAAAGAGATAATGGCTCCTGGTTGACATTGATCTTATACCATTAATATTAGACTTTTCATCTCACAACATTGAAGTGTGATTCATCATTATGCTATGTGGCATACCTCTATGATCGCTCTAAATTGTCCAAGTGACATCTAACATTGGAATATGTCTTAGTCCAATGAAACATGCCAATAAGTGGATGTGAACCATACAATTGATGAACTTTAATATCAGTCATTAAAACTAAAAACAACGGTTGATATCATAGTCTACAGATTGGATGGTGTAAATCTACCTAAAACATTATTTTTGAACCTATTCTACTTCAATCTACGATCCATCACTTGGACAGTTCAGATCACCGACATCTTACACCATTGATGATGTAAGAGTTGGTGTTTAAATGACGGTCAGGAGAGTTGGTCCCACTTTAAAAGGGTACCTCTGTTTGCGACAAGTAATAAAATCGGTATCAGTATCGGGTATCGGTCCTTCCCCCCTTAAAAGGGTACCTCTGTTTGCGCCAAGGTAACAAAATCGGAATCGGGTATCGGTCCTTGGAGGACCGATACGTATCGAGCTTCTTCTTTTTTTTAATTAATATATAGGTATCTGTCGATATCGGATATGTATCGGCCGATGCCCGATAGCAAGGTGTCAAACTCGGTATCCAGTATCAATCCACGAAGGACAGATACAACTCGGCCGATACGTATCAGCCTCTTTTTTCCTTTTTCTAATTTTTTTTTTTAAAAAAAAAAACCTCAAAGTCCCAGATCAAACCAATACAGTATCGGTTTTCGGGTTGAAATACCGATGCATATCGGGGCCGATATGTAACGGTTTGCCAAGAAACCAATACGTATCGGTATCGACCAATTTTTTATACCATGCCCGATACAAATTGACCGATATCGATACCGAGTTGGATACCGATACGTATCAGTTTGCCGAAAAACCGATACGTATCGCCGATTTGGTATCGGCCGATATTTGATACCTTGGTTTGTGCCCACACATTCTCTGAAAGCGCCCACATCCTAGACCCCTTTAAACCATTGATTGCTTCGAATCAGATAATGGAGATGGTGTTTCACTTTGATTTTCCACACAAGAGATCTTGAGATCACGGAGCACCTATGAGATGGTGAATTCTTGATTCCATTTGTCATAGATCCTCAAAACCTGACCTATCAAATGGCTAGTTCTTGATTTTCCACACACTTCATGCTCAAACGTGAATTTAGGGTCATTTTTTTGGGATTTGTGACACATGGAATAAAAACCTGACTGTCTGATAGGTGCGCCATGATCTCAAGATCTCTTGTGTGAAAGATCGCAGTGAAACAATATCTCCATCATCTGGTCTGAAGCAATCGATAGTTTTAAAAGGGTCTGCGACATAGCCGCTTTTCAAAGAATGTGTGGGCACAAACAGAGGAACCCTTTCTAAAATCTCCTCCATTTAATTTTCTTTGTCATAATCCTCCCTACATTTTTTGTGATATCTTACCAACCATGTACTTAAAATTTATACATATTTAAATACCTCCTGAACTTGTATTCTCTTCCCTTGTGGAAGTATAAGTTGTGCCAAGGATCAAAATATCGGATTTCGGGTTCCATTTCGGTCATGACCGAAATCGAAATTTCAGCCAAAATTTTGAATTTCAGCCGAAATCCTCTCTTAGTACATTTTGAGAACTGATATTTTGATTCTCAATTTCGGTTTCGGCATGGACCGAAATCGAAACATTTAGAACCATGGGTTGTGCGCTCTAATTCCCACGCTTGCTCTCGCCCATTTTGTGGGTCCCTCCCAGTGTATTGCGCCAAAATGGATCCTCTTTGTGTGCAAGTTTGCACAGATACTACTTTTGGACTGTCTATGTCGTATCCCAGTGTGTTGCGCCAAAATAATCATCTTTGTGTGCAAGTTTGCATAGACACTACTTCTAGGTTGTCTATGTCGTATAACATCTTTAAAAAAACACCCCTCAACTCTATCTTTATTATTTTAAAATTAATATTAATTATATATACATATTTTTTTCTATCTACACAACTTAACCATAGATCCCAAACTCTAAGTCCAACCCTATCGAGCCCTAACCTGTTAAACCTTGACCCCAAACCCTAAAATTTACCCTAATCTTAATCCAAATAACTTAAACTTACCCTAACTTTAACCCTAATTATATTTTTCACTACAAAAATAAGACTATTAGCGCCAGCCAAAAACTGCCGCTATTAATAAAATTACTGCTAATAGTCCTAATAATTTTTTTATTAATAGAGGCAGTTTTTTGCTGCAATATCACTAATAATCTTATTATTTGTAGTGCTGATAATTATATTTGCTTGGCATGAGTTCAACTCTAGCTCGGTAGAGCCGAGCTAGAGCTTGAAATTTCAGGCTCGAAGAGTTTAGAACTCAGCCAAAGCTTTTTATTTTTTATTTTATTTTTTTAATTTTTTTATAATCAAACGTGAGGCAAGGATTAATTTGATCATTACCTCACGAGGTTGAATGGGTCCTCACCCTCTAGTAAAAGAAAAAATAAGGAGAACAAGAGTACCAATATAAAGAAGCTATTCTACGGCCAAGTTCCGTGTAAGCTGCATCGGAAATCAACATGAGATTTTCAGTCCAACAGATCAATAATTGAGAGCCCAAGAATGAAGGAACTTAATCTTGCTATCATAGCATTAGCCTCTCCAACCAAGGATCAAAATATCGGATTTTGTTTCAGTTTCGATCCAAAATATCATATTTCGTTTCAATTTCAGTCATGACCAAAATCGAAAATTTGAACCGAAAAACTTCGACCGAAATCTTCCCTTAGTATATTTTGAGAACCGATATTTTGATTTTTGGTTTCGGTTTCGGTATGGACCGAAATCAAAACATTTCGGCTGATCAGATTTCGGCCAAAATTTTGAATCATGGCTCCAACAATCCAAGGGGAACATCCGGTAATCCTTCTAGTCAATGCATCCAAAACATTGGTAAATGATGAATTTAAAAAAAGGGCACTTTAGAAAATAATGCCTCAAAAACAAATATTTTGGAAAAAAATACCCAACTTCAAATGTTCTAGAAAAACAATGCTTTCACGGATTTTGGAACTTCAAAATACCGTGAAAGCACTGTTTTTTCTAAAAAGTTTCTAAAACTTCAATATATTTTTTGCTAAAAAGTTTGTTTTTGAGGCATGTTTCTCTAACTATCCCTTTAAAAAAGGCACTTGACCAAATAGGGAACCAATATACAAAATAATAATTATTTTATTATATTTTAAAAATAACAATCATATAGGATTTTATTAAAAAAGGTATCTCAAAAATATAACTCCTATTATGAAATTATATATTTATCCATGATTTACATCTTATTAAGCCTTTAATACGAGAGAATAGTCTGGTCGTTTGCTAAATAAGGTGGATAGTTGTTTAGGTAAATAATTAAAAGGTTTGAAATAGGTATAAAATTAACATTCTTCCGGAAAGAGAGTTGTTATGATAAATTTACCTTAAAAAAATGGCTAAAATCCATAGTAGAAAGATAACGAATAGTGTAGAGAATTAGAAATTATAAACGGTGGCCAATTTTTGGTAGACAATTTTATAGGCAGCGTATGTGGTGCGATGTGACTGACTGCAGTGCTTGGGTGCAAAATTATTTATAAAAATTATTCATTGTATAACACTATCCATGGAGAATAGCACTCATTTCTAAACCTTGGTCATCATGAATGTTGCTTCGAGCAGCAAAACGGCTTCTGAATCCATCCGGATCTAATCCCAACCTCTAACTCCAGCTCCATGCCCTGATAAGTAAGTGAAAAGTTAGAAAATTAGGACTGATTTGCCTCCCAACCTTAGGATCCAAATGCGGAGAAAAAATTTATCAACCAATTAACAACAATAGAATGAATGCTTCCGTATTTTGTAATGATGCCATACAAAATTGGACCAAGTCCTTTTAATACCAGCCTCGCAGATTTCCCAAGCCGATTTAAATGAATTTACCAGAGTCGGTAGCTTTCCAAAACTGTTTATCAGGGACACCAATATGTGTCATCAAATGTTGACGACAAAGAGTTGTGGAAGGATTCAACCAGAAGGGCTAGCAATAAGGTAACAAACTCGGTAGCGGGTATCGGCCGATACCGGATATCGATATCGAGTTGGATATTTGATACGTATCAGTGCCAATATGTATCGATAGGGCTCTTAATGGGCCGGGCTAGTCCGGATTTTGGCTCGCACCTGGCCCGAAAAAAGTGATATTTTTTATTAAGCAAACTCGGCCCGATATCCGAACCGAGCTAAGCATGTTGCAACCCGAATAAATCCGAGCAAGACTTGGGTTGAGTGTTGCAACATCCGGCCTACACCCGGCCCGGACATTATATATATATATATATATATATATATATATATATATATATATATGGAAAAGGGATCCGTCCTCCATGGGAAGACGGCCACGGTCCTCCAACCTTCCACATGAAGCTCCACGTGGCACCCAAAATATTTGTTCGATGTCACATGGACCTTAGGTGCATTGCTTAGATCATCTTTGAAAAAAAGTAAATTAAAAACTCATATCCACCGTGTATATTTTGAACCGTGAAATGTGGACCAATGAAATCGTCAAACTTTGACTTATGGGTTTAAAAAAAAAATCAAATTTTTTTTTTTAATATTGATCTAAACTATCCACCTGTGTTCCACGTGGCACCCAAAAAGTGTTTTGAGTGCCATGTGGAGCTCCACGTGGATCTTGGAGGATGGTCACCATCCTCCATCGGAAGACCTAACCGGCTCCTTATATATATATATATATATTTTAAATTATAATTTTTTTTATATAGTTAAATATGATTTAATTAAATGCCTTGAGATTAAACCGTTGAACGGTTTAAACTTGGGGCATTTAAGACAAAAGTGCAATAACCTTGTGCATATATTTTTTTGTTGGACAAATTGGATGGCTTAATTTATTTTCAAACAATCGTTGCATAGCTTTTTAGCTACACAACTTGGATGGCTTTTTAATAGATTTTCAAGCAACCATTATCCTTTATAACCATTGTGCAACAAATTAAAATAAAATATTTGAATAAAATCATGTATCTGAGCCTCTATAATGGTAATATAATTATTTAATTAAATTTTAAACCTTTTTCAAATTTTTATTAGAAAAAAATAACCCAACTTAATTTTATTACAAAAAAGCATCCCCAAAAAACATCCCTAAAAAAATAGTCAAACCAAATTTTATTAAAAAAAAAACAGTCGGAAAAAAACTCGGCAAAACACCCAAGCCCAACCCAACCCGATAGGGGCCGATTTGGGTTGCGTACATCGTAGCCCGAGTTAGGGCTGGGCTGAAAAAATTGGGAACCCAGCCCGGGTAAGTTAGGTCCGGATTGAACCCCAAACCGACCCTAATCCAACCCATTGAGAGCCCTACGTATCGTTATTGGCCGATATTTGATACCATGGCTACTCTAGCTATAAGCTATAGCAACAACACACCAAATACTAACCATGATAAGGATCATGGTTGAGATTTATCCAATCTCATGTAAATCAAATGGGTAAACCAAATGGGGAATGATTCCCTCATACTTTCTAGTATATTATTATTTGGTTACAACAGTCATGTATCATCCAAAGAGTCAAAGGACTCTATATATTGTAACAATACCAAAGTCATTATATCAAGTAAAAAAAAAACATACAATTCTCTACATGGCTACCTCCTCTGTTGCATCTTCTACGATCCTCATTCATGGCTACCTCCTTTGCTCCAGTCAAACTTCCTGCCAACCTTCTCTTCTTTATCACCAATATCTCTTCTGTCATCACTATTAAGTTAGAAAATACTAACTTTGTTACTTGGAAAGCTCAGTTGCACCATGCTCTACGAACCAACAACCTACTCGGCTATATCTCAACCGATCATCGCCATGTCTTCCATCAGTTATCGTCGATACTTCTGGAAAATCAACCACCAATTCTAACTACACCTCTTGGATGACTGTCAATAATCATTTTGATAAGTTGCATCGTCCCAGCCCTTGCTCCCGAAATTCTTCCCCACACCCTCGGCCTTAACACTATCTCTGAAATTTTCGATGCTTACTCTGAAAATTTCAACTCTCAATCTCGATCTCATATTCATGAGATCAAGTTTAAACTCACACCATCCATAAAGGCGATCTCACAATGGAAAACTACCTCAAGAAAATCAAAGAATACTCTGATAAACATGTTGTCGCCGGTTCACCACTACCCGATGATGACATTATTTTCTTCACTCTCCATAGCCTACCTTTAGAGTACTCATCCTTTAAATGCACAATTCGCACACGTGTCGAACCTATCAAACTTCGTGAACACAACTCTCTCTTGAGTTCCGAGGAGGTTAATCTTGCCATGGAAGCCCCTCATTCTACTCCATCAAAAATCACTACAGCCTTCAAAGCTTCTACAAATGGCGTTTCTCCTACAGTGGCTACCAAAACAATGCTGATCAATCTCCTCTTCGCTCATCTCTGAATGGAAATCGGGCTAACAAATCAAATGGCCATACTTATGGTCATCAATCCTTTTCAAATCGAGGTCGTGGACAATCCTCTCAATCATCTCGAGGCTATGGAAGAGGCATTCCCAAATTCTATTGTCAATTTTGTGGTAAAAGCAATTATTATGCCTTCGATTGTTGGTATCGCCTTGATGCCACCTTCAACCCATCTTGACCCAACTTTCACAAGCAAGCTTACATGGCCTCATCACTATCCTTGCCGAACTCAAATTGGTATGTTGATAGCAGTGCAAGCAATCATCTCACCAATGACCTTTCCAACATGTCCATCCACGATGACTATCATGGTCCAGATAAGGTGCAAGTAGGTAATGGTCAATCTCCTCACATCAAATATGAAGGCTGTGATTTGCTTCCAACACCTCTTACAAATCTCTCTTTCCAAATTATATGATGTCCCTACTATTTCCCATAATCTTCTTTCAATTCACAAGTTAGCTCGTGATAACAATTGTGGTCTTGTATTTGATTCTCACGGTTTTCGTATTCAGGACAAAGCCACGAACCAAATAATTCTTGCAGGCCCATGTAATGTGGGATTATATTCCATTCCTATCACGTCATCATCTAAAGCACTCCTCAACACTCACTCATCCTCAACGTTATGGTATCACAAGCTTGGTCATCCTTCATCCAATGTCTTCAACATTCTGCTTGAAAATATCATGTCCCTAATTCTAGGTTTTTTAATAAAATTTGTGAATCATGTAATGTGAGCAAGTCTCAAAAAATACTATTTTCACCTTCAATGTCAAGTGCTTCTTTTCCATTAGAATTAATTCATGCAAATGTTTGGGGTCCTTCACCTATAACCTCTTTTCACGGGTATCGCTTGTATGTGTTGTTTATTGATGACTTCAGTAAGTTCGCATGACTCTATCCGATGAAAACCAAATCTGAGGTGTTTCATAAGTTCCTTAAATTTAAAAATATGGTTGAAAAAAAATTGTCTCATCCCATTAAAATCCTCTGCACAGGTAATGGTGGTGAATTTGTCAACAAGGATCTGAGTCTCTTTCTCACCCAAAATGGCATTATTCATCAAAAAACATATTCTCACACCCCCGAACAAAACGGTGTTGCGGAACGCAAACACCACCACCTCATTGAAACTACTGCCATGCCTCAATGCCACATTCATATTGGCTCAACACCCTTGGTACTTCCACTTACCTCATCAACTGCATGCGTCTTCTACCCTCAATTTAAAAACCCTATTTGAGACGCTCTTCTGCATCCCACTAGATTTAAATAGCCTCAGGTCCTTCGGCTGTCTGTGTTTTCCTTGGCTACAACTCTATGTGGCTCACAAGTTAAAACCTCGCTCACATAAATGTGTTTTTATTGGGTGCTGTTCTGATGCTAAGGGCTATCGTTGCATGAATGTTAATAGTGGCCATGTATTCATCTCACGACATGTCAAATTTTTTGAAAAAGAATTCTCATTCTCCTCCATGACACACAATCCATCACCCTCATTAAACCAGTCCCTTGCTAAAACGCCATTAATAGTATCCTCACCTTCACTTTCCGAATCTCTACAACTAATTCCCACCACTCATCACACTACCCATTCAAACCAAATTTCTCCCACCGCTCCACCTAGCCCAATGAGTTATACCCCCATAAGCCATACAATCTCCACTCCCCCAATTAACCACACTACCACACCTCACCCAGTTCACCACACCAATCCACTTGCACTCCAATCCACACCAATGCCCACCCGAGAAACCAATCCTCCATCTCTACCACTCTTTCAAAATTCAAAATTCAAAATTTAAAATTCAAAATGTAAAATTTTAAAATTTTTAATTTTAAAAAAAAAAAATTTTTTTTTTTTTTTTTTTTTTTAAACTAGTGAAAATATTGATTTCAATCTAAAGAAATTCTTAAAATTAACTATCTATTTTCAAAAATTTTGAATTTTCTTAATTGAATCCCCGGCAATGGCGCCAAAAACTTGTTGTGATTTTAAATGTGTTTTAAACTCGTAAGTGCACGAATTGGATTATAGTCAGTGGGTGCAGAGTACGAGATCGTTCCCACGAAGATTGGTTAGAAAATTATAAAGAGAAAATAGTAATTAATTAAAAGAACTACCACAGATTTAACACAAGATTTAAACTAGCTTACGAATTTTCAAGAGTATGAAAGAAATAAATAAATAACAATGTACTGAAATTTAATGCAAGATGTAAAGCGAGGTTTGGGATGCTAAATCCTCACATCCATGGTCTAACATTTACCATCATAAATCTAATTGGTTGGAATTCAAGAGATGCAAGACACAAGATTGTTGTTCTTCCAAAACCGCAAAAGAAATCGGCAAAACATTCACCGTAAAAGAAATTTAGTTTAAATGACGATAAATAAATGTCACAGTCGAAATGAACAAAACATTCACCGTAAAAGAGGTTTCTAATGATGATGAATAAATGTCGCAAATATTAGCAATAAAGAATCCGGTAGAAATTTCAAATTACAGATCCGCGTTCATGGGAAAAACATGACTAAATCTCATACCTTAGAAATGGTGTTCGGTATTTACATAGATTGGTAAGAACAAATAAGCGATAAAACTACAATGCACCAAACATTAAATTCCAACCACAGATCTATGATAAATAAATAAAGCCTAGGATGAAATTCATTAGATCCCAATCCTCAAAGAAATTTAGCCACACATACTAGAAATGAATAATATAATTAAAAGACAAATTGAAATGAATATTAAAATACCGTAAAAGATATTTCACAGAAATCCACAAAAGCTTTAATTCAACCGGTACAATCCTTCTTTGAGTGTAGAAATTAAACTAATTTAAATTCTAGAACTAGGAAATGGAAGAATAGTACTTGAAAAATAAAAGGGAAAGCAGGAAGAAAGCTAGAAAAATTCTTAGAAAATAAAAGCTAAAAAAAAGGTCCCTAAAATCAATTCTCCAGTTTGCTTAAATAGGGTCTCAGCTCCATATTTGAAATTCAAAAATCAAATTTGAATTTTAAATTTCAAGGATCATTAACTCCTTTCCTCCAATATTCCAACGTTTGTTGCTCTTATGCTCTTTTATGCTTTCAAATATATCCAATGGTCAAATATTCCTGAAATAATTAGAACTTCATAAATATGTCAGATTGCTTTCATTGGATGGCTAAATGTAGGCTTAAAGGGGTGAAATATGATCATATTTCATTACTCATCAGTTTATCCAATCTCGTGTAAATCAAATGGGTAAACCAAATGGAGAATGATTCCCTCATACTTTCTAGTATATTATTATTTGGTTACAACAGTTATGTGTTATCCAAAGAGTCAAAGGACTCTACATATTGTAACAGTACTAAAGTCATTATATCAAGTAAAAAAGAGAGTATACAATTCTCTATTTCTATACTAGCTACAAGAGGAGAGCATACAATACTCTAACCAAGGAGGGTATATCATTTTCATTGCCTAATATGTTGCTGATATTTTCTTTAAAAAATATTTATCTATGCAACAAAATCCTCTCCAACCTCCAAAATTATCTTTTGTATATAGCCGTTCAAAGATCGCCATTCCCATGTATCTAGCCAAAATACATTGGCTCCAAAGAGAACCATCTCTGTTTATCAAGTTCTTTATAAGCATCGTATCAAAAAAAATTTTTAAAAAGTTCTTTATAAGTTTGATAAGTCCCAAAGAGTTCCAATCTTTAATTCCACTAGTTTCAAGGCTACCGTAACATAAATGTTTACAAACATTGTTTGAAGAAATGTGGTGTAATGAGGAGTCTAAAGAATCTCCTTTCAAAAATAATGAGAGAATGGATTCAATTTTGTCAATCATAGTTTTAGGCAATTGAAAGTAAACAACCCAACATAGTTGAGGATTATTTAAGAACAAATTTTATAATTTCTAATTGATTACCATAAGAGATAAATTGTGTTTTCCACCCCTCCGCCTTTCTTTGGATGCGAGCAATATGAGTATGGAAAAGATAGAAGGTCATCACTCATCAAGGTAGAAAACAGTTGTAAGCAATAGTCACCAATCTCTCATCGAACCATAGATAATCTAAAAGAGAGAGCTGCTTCACGCACACATTCTTTTCTTCCTGCATGCTTTTTCTAGTCATACAACAACTTTTGCTACTCGCATAACAATTTATGAAAATAACAATAATAATATATTTTCCTTTCTTATTGCCAATAAAGATCCAAAACATATAGGGGTGCAAATGGGTTAGGTCACAGGTGTGTGTACTAGACCAGACGCACTTAGAATCGAGTCGGGTTAGGTCCGGGGCAGGTCGCATTGAAAATTTATGGACCCATTTTGGTTACGGGTCTGGGTTGGGGCCAAGTTATATCCAAACCCGACCCAACAAAAAAACAGATCGGGTCGGGGAGGGTCCTAATCGGGTTTGCGAGCAGGTCCAGTCGCTTATATATTGTTCTTTTGTCATAAGAATGTACTCATTTCAAGAAAATATTAATCCAATGAACCAATGAATAGAGTCACTTATAACTTATAAGCTTCTTTAGCTATTGAGTCTAACATAAGGTAATTTTGAATGATTTTAGAGATGGGAAGTATGTGAAAGTCAACTTTCAACTAAATTCAATAATTAATTGATTGGCTTTTAGGTTTTCATGAAAAAGTTTCCCTTCAGCCTAAGACGGGATTTTGTGGATCTATTATTTATCACTTGTTAATTATATACTTATTTTAATTATATTATTTCCTATTTTAAGTGTATAATATGTATTCCATAACAATCCAAAAAATTCAGCACCAAAATATAAGAAAAGAAAATTATTATATTTATATCGGGTCTTGATTGGGCTTGGGTCCGGGTCAATCGTTGAATAGAATAATAGCCTTTGACTATATTTAATCACATGATGAAAATTATATTTCGTCCTAATCTTTTGCACTTAATATCTTTAAATGACGGGCTCCAAATCAAACGGTTTAGATGGTGTTTTCATATAACAGAGGTGGTCAAACTTGTAAGTCTTTGTTTTAAACTCAATGCAAGGGCCAAGTTTTCGAGTGCAAGTAATGACTCCCTTAAAAATATCAGTTTTACTTTTAAGCTATTATATTTAATTCTGTTAATAATTGAAACGGGTTTTGTGATAGCTTATTGGTTAAATGTTTGATTTAGAGATTAAAGGTTAGAGGATCAAACATTGGTATGCAAGTTTTAAACATTTATTACTTTAAGAGAAGAGAATATAGACCAAACTTCAAGTTTTTCCAGTGGTTTCAAAAGCTGTTCTTTTTAGAATCTCTGTAAAACCTTCTTACGATAGATCAAAGTATGGAGAAATCATGCATTCTTTTATAATTTAATTACGGATTAAATGTGATATTTATCTTTAATAATATATTATATTGTATGGAAGATGAATGATTATGATTAGATTTGAAGCATGTTAAGATAATCCACCATGTGGTTGTTGTATACGACTCTAAACTAGATTGAATCGTTGAGCGACTTAGAACACGAACCTTCAGGATGGACGTCCGTGTATTCGTAACTGACATTCGTGCTTTTCAAAGACTCTGTCCAGAAGGTGTTATTTTTACGGACGTCCGTAGATTCATAATGGACGTCTATGATTGCGGCTAATTTCTCTTGGATGAATTAAAGAGGTTGAGAGAGTGTTGAGTTAATTTGAAAGACTTCGCGCAACAGTTATATCTTTATACACTTTAAAACTTTATGATGATCTAAAATTTTAAATGATAAAAATTATAAGAATATGATTGAATGTTAAACTGAGATCGTGCTTGATTTGACCCAATGTCTTGATAGAGACGAAGTCTAATAAGACATGAATAAAGACTCATTAGACCCAACGTCTTAATAGGGACGAAGTCTAATAATACATAAATAAAGACTCATTGGACCCAACGTCTCGATAGAAATAAAGTCTAAAAGTCAACGTTTTGAGAGAGACGTATAAAAGTTGAATTTAAAAAAGAAGATGAATTAATGAGATTGAAATTATGATGAACCCATAATACTTAGTATGAAAGATATTGTCGATTATAATGATTATAAAATGATGACATATTTTAATGGCCTAGTAGGGAATCTATGAATTGATAATTTTCATGTTATGATCAGTGTTCTAATTCAGATTATTGAGATTATATTTGTCATATGTACACACATGTACAAGTTATAAAAATTATTACGATAGTATAATAAATATTTTTAACATTTTAAATAAATGAATGTCTGGTCCATATAAGTGTAACTTATACCCTGTAATTTGGGTGACTAGATGAGACATGTACAATTAATAATAAAGTATGAGTGTATAGTGATGAGATCGTGCGTGATGCTCAAGTACCAGAGATGGATAGTGACGAAGGCTTTGCAGCCTAATTATTTATTTTTAGTTCATAAATATTTTATTGGGTATGGGATGAAACAATAGTATTTATGAGTTTTTCTTTATTTTAGTTGAAAAAACATTATGATATAAGAGGATTAATATGCATAATTAGAAATCATTCTAATTATGGGGGACATTGGACTATGGTATAATGATAATAAGACCTAAGATCTTACAATCAATGAGTGGAAGGACTCTAATCATTACTCATAAGGCACATCCAAGTTGTTTTTATTGTGTGAGATTTATTTCTCAAGTGCTGCGCTCCTAAATTGTGTTCATATATAATGCATATACAAGTTGTCTATGTCGTATGACTCCATAAAAAAAATGAAAAATAAAAACCACGTAGAAGAGTCGGCATTATACCCACCAATCCATCCAATCAGGTAAGGTGGTCAATCTCCTTTGGAATCCTAAGGACTATCACAATCATTTGAGCACTTGAAATCGATAAAAAGTGGTAAAAAAGTATATATTTACTACATTTACCTCCACTAAATTAGTCAAACTTCTGGATATTCACAATTTTACGCTAAAATATATCCAAGCCGCTCACTAAGTTGGCAGAGGGAAATGGAGCGTCCACGGGTTACAAACGTTGGGCCGTGGATGGTTAAAACTCTATCTTCGCCAAAAAGTGGTCAACATTTTCCACCTTTTACGATATGGCGTTAAAATATATCCATCCATCTCCTCATATTTGGTGAACTGAGATTGACCAGCTGCACCACTCTCGGTGCAACTGTTGGGCACCTGATATCATCTCTATCATAGAATTTCTATTTTCCTTCCGTCCAAACCATGGTTCAAAATTTCGGCTCGATCAAAAAGTTACAAAAATATAATATTTCGGTAATTTTCGGCTATAAGGGTAGATTTCGTTGGAAATTCAAAATTTTGGTTTTGATCCCCACAAAAACCGATTCGAAATCCGGATTTTTGATCCTTGATCCAACCGTTGGTGTGATTACGAGCAAAAGTGGGGAGCCACATATTAAGCTATTTAACTTTTGAGAAATGAGAATGTATAGAATTAAAAATGGTACTTAGGAATTAGGATATCAATAACGTACACGTAGCATGGTTTTATTTTTTTGATATAATTAGCAAAGTACCATTTTTGGTTAAACTAAAGAATGCAGTATATGCATGCATTATTTCTCCGCTCTACCGTCCACTTCCAACCCGCCAAAATTTGTGGCTATGAGCAGAGCATGTACACATCTATAAATACACGCGCTGTATAAAGAATCCGAACGACTATTTTCCATTTTCCTCTTCTTCCACTTGTGAGAAACCGACGACAACCATTTCTGAACCGAAGATCAATCCAATGATGGCCGGAAATACTTCATTGGCTTCTTCGTCTTCTCCTTATTCGTCTCCTCAGTACCGATATTTTTTATCTCGCCCCCTTCCATCGCCTCTCTCTCCAGCCTCCTTGAAATTCGGTTTCTGTAACGAAACCCCAAGGTTCATCAATATCCGTTCTCATGCGACAAATTCGGGCCCCTTGAATTCTCATTGGAGTCCTGAAAGCGACGGATTTGGATCCAAGGGATCTGTAAATTTGGGAGATGGATCATCATCGTCATCATCGGCCATTGATTTCCTCACATTGTGCCATAGCCTAAAGGTATCCGAAAACCGAAGTTTGTTATCTTTTATGGTTTGACCAGAGTGTTAAATTTCTTTGATTTGCAGTCATTTTTTGAATTTTTTATTTATCTGATCTTGTTTTAGAGAGATTTGTTTTATTTTTGTTGATTGAAAATTTTTTGGTTCGATTTCCGATGTGTTTTTAGGGATAGGGATGGAGTTTCATTTTGTGAATGCATCTTGGCTAATTGCACGGAATGTGGATTGGAAAAAGTGAAATCTCCTACTTATAATTGGTAGAACTTAAATTCTATGCACTTACTTGGATCACTCGTGCTCGCATTTGCATATGCAAGTCTTATTGGGCATGAAATTATAACTATGTTAGCGCAATCTCCGTTGGTTTATTTTTCTAAGAGATCCTACCTTGTTCCATGGAGTAAACTACTTGCATGTCAATTAGCTGTAGGAGGTTCTTACTGTTACAACCCCAAAGTAATAAGAAATTAACTTCCTGCTCCACTAACGCCTAGGCATTTTTGGAGTTGGGGTCATAACACACCAACACGCTCCGCAGCCAACGACCGTGGCGTCCCAGGTAGCCCTTTCCTCAAGTCGCCCCTTTCGGGGACTCAACGGCCATCCACTCTGTGGCAGCTTTCACTTTGGTGCTCCTCTTTGGGGCCCGCAGGTAGCCCTTTCCCCAAGTCGCCCTTCCGTGAATCGACCTTGAGACGTGGTGTTGGCTCTGATACCATATGCGAAGGTCCTAACCAATACCTTGCTATATGAATTCATTTCAATTGATTTTGATGGGCATTTTGCAAGCATGACATGAGTCTCTGTCTCCATGATCATTTGCATTTTGGAACCCTTTGATTCAACCTTTAGAACTCCAATTCTTCACTCTTTCCCTTCAAGTTTTCTCTATGCTCATCTCCCTCTCTGCGCTTATCACTTTCTCTCAATATCTCTCTTTGTGCATCTTTCTCTTTATGCATCTATCACTCTGCACATCTCTTTTCTCTTTCACTCACTCTTTTGGGAATGAGCATTTGCAACAAAAGTATCGGTCTCCACAACCGATAGCTTCTGCTGTTGATTGCCTTGAACCAGACAATGGAGATCATTTTGTGCCCCAATCTTTCATGCAATAGATCTTGTGATCATGGCCCACCTTTCAACCAGTCATATATTGATTCCACATGACACATCCCATCCCCATCTCCAAAAGTTATGTGATCGTCGCGTACCATGAGAAGAGTTCTTGAGTTAATTTTGGGAATTTGTGAATGTGAATATTTGACCATCTGATAGGTGGGGCATGAGCTCAAGATGTATTGGGTGAAGATTGGGACAAAAAGTGATCTCCACAATCTGATTCAAGGCAGTCAACGGTATTAACCAATTCTTCATTTATAAATATACATTATTATTTTTAAGGTAGCTTTATTAACACCCAAGAAATCATGGAGGGCACCTACGCGAACACCATTGACATCTTTGAACCAGATGATGGCAATCGTTTTCCACCCCAATTTGAACAGAAGGGATCTTGATATCGTGAGCATACCTTCAGACGGTCAATTTTTAATTCCATGTGCCACACATCCCAAAAAAAGTGATATGAAAATCAGATTTGAGCATGATATATTACACGCGATTCTTTTAACACTTTTTTGGGATGTGTGCCATATGGAATACAAAACTGACAGTTTGATGGTACACCCATGATCTCAAGACTCTTTCCTGCAAGATTAGGGCGAAAAACGTTCTCCATTGTCTGATCCAAAGCAATCAATGGTTTTTGTGTAGGTGTCGACTGTCCAAGATTCTGGGGGTGTTAATAAAGCTGCCCATTTTTTTAAGGGTTTGCTACTAACCCCCCACCAAATACTAAATACCGCCCCATTAAGTACAGCTGAAACCCAATCTTTCACACAATTGATCATGGGAATATCATCAGACAAACACTTTTTAATTCTACGTGTCACACATCCCAAAAAGTTACGTATCAGCATTATGTATGCCCTAAGAAGCATGGATACGGGTACGGGACACAGTATGACAATACGACAATTATAAAACAATAAGGATACGATCAAGGGGGATATGCATATTTAAAAACTACTTTTTATTTATGTTTAGTTCTATTTTAGGTTAATAAACGTAAGAAAATAAGAAGGAAAAAAAAAAAAAACTTATAGAAACTGGTGTCAAATAGGTAGGCTGTACGCTGGTAGGCTCCTAGGTAGGCTCCTTTGATATCTTCTTCTTCTTTTCCGAAAAACGCTAAATCCCAAACTCGCAGTCTAATTTCTTATAATTTTTTTTGTAGGAAACACTCAGGCTTCGCATGCAGCTGTATTGTCACGACCCAGAAATATTAACCTTAACTCGAAGGTCTAGAATTCTATGTCATGACCCGCACGCACGTTAATGCGATAAGCGGACAAGCAGGATATAACTTAGTTACATTACTTTGATACAAGTTTGCAAAAATATCGGCCGGAAAATTTCTTCTCATTTATTTACATTCGCCTAACTGATTCATTTAAGTGACTGATATGATTAAGCTCATTCATAGATGATAAATCACCATCTCAGATATACAAAATTGATAAACTGAATCATGATTAATAACCACTAATCAAATCATCAACCATCATTCCCAGGGCTAAATTAAAATCTATCTATAACAGTAAATGTCTAATATCAATAACAAATGTTTGAAAGAAAAATAACAGCATATTCTGTCTCTCAATAATGATTAAAAGGGGAACCGGTCTCTACAGAGCTCTCAATAAAATACTCTTAGAAGTCATTTGGATCTCCATTACTTTACTGTTTCGATATATATATATATATCGAAACAGTAAAGTAATGGCTACCGAAGAATCACTATAACCAAATAGACATGCAAACAGGGTAGCATGAAATATGATACGATGCATGCATCTTCAGAGTGTTATATATATATATATATATATATCGAAACAATAAAGTAATGGCTAACGAAGAATCACGATAACCAAATAGACATGCAAACAGGGTAGCATGAAATATGATACGATGCATGCATCTTCAGAGTCTCATAGTTGCAACTAACGTACTTGAACCTAAATTCTATATCCTATAGATCAGTCGTACAGAATTGTCTTTTATAAAGTTATCCTTCACTATTAAACTTCCACATGTCTACGCACCACATGGTTGCATTATAGTTTAAAATTTTTGACTTGTGCCAGAGTCGTTGCTCGAGCCCGACACGCTATAGGGTCGTGTCAGATTATCAACCGCCGCTTATTATAGTGTAATGACCTATCTCAGTAACAGTATAATTCCCCAAGCAGCCCATTGGGAAAGTGCACAACAAAAACAAAAACAAAACGTTCCCACAAAATCGGCAAACACGTCTTGACAGTAGGCTTGAGCCCTTACAGTGACTTGGCGTAAGATACGACATGTGTAGATTATCGGTATTTAGGTTATAATCTTTTGCTGACCTTAACATCGTTCTTTTCAGTATCAGAGTCTTATTCAAAATATCAAAGAAATTCACACAAAGTTTTCAAAATCAGAAACATAGTAGTATTTTAGTTTAGTGTTTAAGGACCAAAGTGTGATATAGGACCATGAATCCCTTCTTAATAGACACGATGATGAATTCATACTCACACCCACTCGACATTGCGTCCCATACCACCATGTGTTGTGAAGCATGTGAATACGACATCAGAGTCATTTCGATATGATGATAGTAAGTTATCACACCGAGGTAAAGGCATGCAGACAGATGCAGTGTGCTACGGTCAAACTTAACAAATAATGTCCTAATCCAGTCTCTATATGATGCATGAATGCAAAGTACGAATATAGCATGAACATAATGAATCCAACAAAATGGCAGAAGCAGACGGATAGAATTATGATAACAATGAACTAAAATTAAAAGTGTCATATCAAATAATCTAATAAGAATCTATGCATTAGTTATTCTACGTAATTAAATATTACATAAATTTCCTATTATAACTATATAAAATCTGAATGACCCTAATATATTTATCTATGCTTTTGCATATATACAGTTCCAACAACAAGAGATTTTATTTGTACATAAATGAACCCCCAGTTTAAACAGTCATAGGCAAGGGTTATTTTACTAAGCTTTTCAAGCAATATCATATATGTATTAATTATTGAATATTCTAATATAATCTTATCGATTAATTTATGTTAAGTAGTTTAGATATTTTATATCCATCCGAAGTCTTCAAACACCTCTTGATTCTCAATAATACGGTGTCATTGGAAGGTTATCAAAGAGACCTTTCCAATGATACTCATTAATTTGTATTTAAGGGTTATTCTATTAGTTCGTTAGCTTTCGAGGTCAAATTGAGAGGTATTATTTTCAGGTCCAAATACTGGTCTTAATATTCATTAGTTCCAGTTAATAGTAATAAAAGATTATATTCGATTTACTCTAAAGGTCCTTATCAGTTGGTGCACACAATAAAAAAAATTCACGGGTTAAAATAAAATTTTTGTAATTGATACCAAAACCTTTCAGCTCTGACACCAATACGTAGATCACCTGGATTTGATTAATTTCGATTACTCATACGCAAATTTTGGTTATAAAACGACTCTTGTACGAGCAGTCAAAGTTTACACCGCTAGTCAAGATCATAGGACTATTTTGGGATCTCTGATCGAAATTAGACCAATTTCTCCAGTGAATGTCCCTAGAACACTAATACAACCATCTTCTCAGTTTGGGTCGAGACCCAGATTGACCTTTTTGACCATGAGATCGAAGGTCAGCCAACTATTTCAGTTAAATTTTAATCAATACATAAGGGTATTTGTGCAGTTTTTTAAAACACCGTTAAATCGAGGCAATCATACTATTGATTCTATAACTATTCACATCGATTGACTTTGATGGATTTATGTGGTACTTAAATATGAATAATTTTATATAAGTGCCTCACCTTAGATGTATCCGAAACATGGTAAAATCGGCACATCTTTGTCAATGGTGCACTTAGGGCAACGATCTGATTTGCATTACACCCCCAGTCTATCGTTATCGAAACTCAACGAAATTTTATAGGGTATAAGTTTACAAAAAATAAATATGAGTCTCTTTGAAACACGTTTCAAAATTAGGTTCGGAAGAACATATACCCGCATGTCTTTAGTTAAAGCCCAAAAAGTCGTGAAAGTTGTCGTTTCAATTTTTGAGGCCTTTCGGGACGTTTTTACGGAGTAGTACCCGGTCCATTTTGAAGGTGGGGTGGTACCCTATCTTCATCGAAATTTATTTTGATCATGGGGTCATCGTATTGATCCACACGATCAAATTAAGGGTCCCTGGAGCCCTTATTCCTGATTTTCATAAGTTTTCTTAAATCGGTACATTAAATAATTAATTCAATTACAGGGAAACCATGCAGATTGGAGTCGATGTGAGGGCACCCACCTAGATTGTCGATTGTACTGTGGAAAGCACGGGAGTGATATGATTGAACGGCTACGATTGTTCCTAGTAACGGTTGCACGAGTCCAGTGGTGATCGCCCCGAACAGATGGTAGATAATCCCTCCCGTGAATAGAGAACGATAGAGATCTTCTCTTACGAAGATGGATGGTTAAGATCTTTCTCTTGAGTAGAGAATGGAAGGGAAAAAGTGAGAGGAAGAAAACTCTCGTATAATTTCGATTGTGAAGAATGGAGTTTTATTTATAATGGTAGTAAGGTTTTTGGTTAACCCTAATTAGAGCTATTCGTAAAAGATTCAATAAAGTAGGATTTTTCCACGCAAGAATGCATTCATGCATGAGTGAATAGGTTGTTAAACCGTTTCATTTCAGCGCTTTGGGCAGGCATCGAAGCAAATGGTGTTTCTCTCCTAAAATTATAGTTATACCCCTTAATCTGTTTCAACTCTTAAAACCGGCGTAACTTTTTATATTCTTGTCGAAATTCGATAAATTATATATCGTTGGAACCGTATCGACAAGCACTTCGCAATGAGTCCAAAATTGACGAAGAACAAATGAATATAGGAAAATATATTAATTTATTTTTAGTGAAAGTCTTAAATTAAAAGGACAACGGTTAAAAGTTGATCGGTCCATGATTCAATGGTTCAAAACTCACGAAAGTCAAAAGTCAAAGGTGCAAACATGTGGGGTCACTACACGTATCCCTCAAGTATCAGTATCCGATAGGGATACGATACAGGTACGTTGCCAAAAATGGTGTATCTGTGCTTCCTTGTGTCACATGATCACTTTTTTATGATGTGCATCATGTGGAATAAAATACTAATTGTCTGATGATATGCCCATGATCTCAAGATCAATTGTGTGAAAGATTGGAATGAAAAAACGATGGAGATCGTTCGATTCAAAATAGTCAACACTTATAGTTTGAAAATATATGGGACACATTTTAAATAAAACACTTATGCCTTTTCAGGGGCAATTTAATCATATACCCACAATTTGAAATATATGAGCTAGTTTTACCAAACAGAAACAATCTTGCAACTGATTCTCAAGACCAGAAAGTTGTCTCAGACAAACAACTTTTCTAGCAATAGTACTTCTAAAAAAAGTTGCATTTGATAGTAGAACTTTGCTAGAATCACTTTTAAAAAAGGCCTGCCACGCCAAACATGGCCTAAATTATTGGCTACTATGGATGTCATTCTTTGAGGATACTCCATACTTCTCTCCTCACCCGTCCACTTCTAAGGTACTTATTATTGTTCTTCCGATTGCTACGGAGCCTACATGGAGTATTCCTACTGAGCTAACACTCTTCTAGCTTACTACTTTTGATGATCGCTTTCCTATTCGTCTCACATATTGGCACCACAATAGAACTGTGTCTCCTGCTTCTGCACCATGGCCATGGGTTCCCTTAGAGTCAGTGTCCTCAGGTACTCCTGCACCTACTTCTCCTTTGCATGCTCCTATTATTATTTCTCCCTCTACTACTGCTGATCCTGATCTTCCTATTGCTCATCGTAAGGGTAAGCGAAGTTGTATCACTCCTATCCTATTACTCAGTATGTTTCTTATTAGGGCCTTTCACATTCTTATTGTGCTGCCCTTGAAAGAGTGTCTACTATCACTATTCCTCGCTCTCTTAAAGAAGCTCAAAAGGATCCGGTGTGGACAGCTGCTATGGCTGCTCTTGAGAGGAATAGGACCTGGGAACTTTTTGATCCCACACCAATACACGCCAATAAGATGAACCTAAACCACATCCCTTCACGAGCACCCTGGACATGATTTTGTACTCTCCTGCTTTAGAGTTAGAAACGACATGTTGTCTCTTGCATTTCCATGTGACTAAGTTCCCACCAAGGAAGGTTCAAATTATACTCCATGTGACTAAGTTCCCACCAAGTATACTCCATATAACTGGTATAGAGCAAATTAATAGCCCAAAATGGGTCCACAAGAACTCAGCAGTTGAATGGTTGCTACAGGCTGCTGTCACTATTGAGTTGACGGAAAAATGCTATGGGCTGCAGTTGAATGGTTGCTCCATGAGAAGAAGTATGGTAGAGATTACAGATGAGTGTTCTTCTCATATTTAGCACCATTTGTTTAGCGAAGTCAGCAGTTTAGATGCACTATTTCCTCTTTAAAAACTGCATAAATCTAGTGCATCTAATACTGTTTAATCATTAAAAAACGCTTTTGACCAAATATTACATCTCAGTTGCTATCTCAAGTGCACCACACCTTTATCTTTGTATTATAAGTTTTTCTTTAAAAGGTCTTACATCAACAATGTTGTATACTGATCAAATTAACTATAGCAATATATGACGAATGAGTGGAGAAAGTATCAACTCAACTCATCAAACTCTTGCTATAGTTTGCTCAGGGAATTTCTCATGAAAATGGCTTTTCTGTGATGATTACACAGCCGGGTTAGCCATTACCTTTATCAGTCAAATCGATTAATCAATTGTACTATTTATTTGCCCCAAAATCTGACCCTTTGTTGACATTTTCTTTGGATGATGGTAAAACAGTTGCCTCTTATCTTTTCGTAATTATACATCAATTCTTTTTCTTTTGGTCAATGATTTATTCGGGTGTCATACAAGTTCGATTATTTTTATCTTAAATAATCTCTATGAATATATGATTCCTTGGGAATCATCTCGTTAAGTATTCTCTCGTAGTAAGATTCATTTTCATTCATAAAGGGCAATTATCATTTTTTCCCCAGACTACGAAAAGGAAGGGATGGATCAATCATGGAATAAAGGGCCCTGAATCTATTGCTGATCACATGTACCGCATGGCATTGATGGCTTTGATTGCTGGGGACCTTCCCGGTGTAAACAGGGAGAGGTTGGTTTGCTCAACCTCGTCTTTAATAAATTCTAAGCTATTTTATGTCGGAAGATTGCTGTTTCTTGCTATTGTATGCATGATTTGTTCATGCATACATACATGTCAAACAATAATGCTTTAAAATCGTTGGTTATGTTCTCAAACATATCCATTACATTATAGAGAGGTTACCCAATAATGTTATAAATTCGTTGGTTATACATGATTTGTTTACGCATGGGATTTTTTCAATTTTAGAGATTACCCAACCTCTTTTATTTTTGTTTTTTTGCCAACTATCAAAGTTGGTGGTTCCTACCACATGCATACACATCAATTTTGATGGTCCTAAGAGCCATTGTAGGTGCCTGCTATATGCTAAAACTATTAATCTACTATAACAATAAAGGAAATCGCAAAAGAGAAGAATACCCTAATTAGGGTTTATGAGAGAGAAGAGAGATGGAGGAGAAGGAGAGAGGAGAGAGAGGAACAACACATACGGACTACATTGTTACTAATTGATATCCAAGTTGCAATAAATTGGCCCTTTATATAGAGGACTTACAAGACTTAACTTATATTCCTAATCAATGTGAGACGAAACTTATACCCACAACACAACTAGACTTACTTACCATATACACAGACACATTATCTCCAAGACTCCCCCTCAAGCATTATCTCCAACACTCCCCTCAAGTTGGAGCATCTATGACCTTGATGTTCAATTTGCCAACAACAACATAAAACAGGTACATGTTTACACCATCATCTTCCCCTGACTTGATATGGTCATTACACAATAACTCGCACCTAGGTGCCCAAGAACAAAAAACAATAATGTGGTGCGAACATTTGCATCCACCAACAACTTGGTGCACCACTGCACTCAAGTGCTCATGGTATACACCATGATCCAAACAAATGGCTAAACACTTGGCCTATAAAATGTTCTTGGCACTAACAACATGGCCTAAGGCCTAAACAATGAGCCATAATGATATTCAGGAGGACATGACAATATACAACAACGACATAAGCACATACATCCTCTCCACCATCCATTGCCACATCATCCATTATTAAAAGTAATAAGAAGCAGCCTTCATTTACACATCCATCATTCACAGGTCACTTCCAGATTTTATGGATCCAGATTGCACGGATCTCAGGGCAGGATTTAGATTTCACGGATCTCAGGGAAGAATCATTATCTCTTTTTTTTTTTAACATTGGTACACTATAAAGAATGCTGTACAAGCCAGCACAAGAACATAATACCTTTTACCATATTTGTGTCATACATTTAAGTGACTCAAAATTTCGTTTAAATGCTAATTTGATGGCTTATGAAACAGGCGTTAAAGAATCACATGAGCACTAAGTGTGTCAAGTGATCATGAAAACTTATCTCAAGTAAAATCATGAGAGAGACCACTTAGTCTGGAAATCTTATCCAGTTTAGGATTTAACTTTGACTATTTCGGGAGGTGTCTTTAGGAATCAAAGTTTGACTTTTTAAAAATTAATTATTTGACCATCACATGTTTTTATGGAACCTGGTTAGCTTAGTTCAGTCAGGATACAAAAATATAATCTCTCTAGAATTGAATAAAGGGGAGTGGGTGAGAAGCCTTGCATATAGGTTTTATGTTTATTATTTTGAAGAAACTCTGAGATTTTGTGTTTCATTTAGAAATCCTAATTACTTTAGTGGATGGTGCGCTCATTTGCATGGCTTGTGGTGAATTAAGCTATGCATTACATTTCATGTTGATTCTTCTTCTCTCTAATCCCTTTTTCTTTATATGGCATCAATTTTATAACAATTAGAGCAAATATAAATAAAATTAAGACAAGTTATATCATAGTCAATATGTAGAGGTATCGGTTGATATGAGCTGATATAGTGAGGTATCGGCCAATACCTAGGGGTATATGGTATCCCCGAGGTTACAAGTACAAAAATGTATGCATGAGTCAGAAAACTAAAGCTTAAGAAAAGTTTATTTTTCTTTTCAACTAATGCAAGCAGATTAATTTGGACATATGCATGCATTTTCAACGGTCAAAGATTCTGGAGTGGCAACCTGCTGCTTATCACTCTGCTTAACAATTCCCGTATTCAGTTATGCTACTCTGTTTTAGTTGTAATTATTTACCGTTGATCATTTTATCATTGTCGTTTATTTTCTCTATTTGAAGTTAACTAATTGAACTTGTTTTACTTGGTACAACAGGTGTATTAAGATTGCAATTGTGCATGATATTGCAGAAGGTATTTCAAACTTAGTTACTATTCTCTTTGAATGGTAGAAACTCTGTAGTTCTCTGTTCTTTGACAGTTCCATTTTTTCGGATGAGAAGTCCAATTCCTGTTCAATTATGCTACATAAAAAGCTATACATATCGTCTTTTAACATTTCAGGTGTTTTTGTTAAGATATACATAATCTGTAGCTGATTGGACACAACAATTAAGACATGTATAAATAGTTGAAAGTGAGAATGTTTATATGAATATAAAGCTGGGGAATCTTGAATCTGATGAGTTCTTGCAAGTACCACCCTTGCTATAAAATATCATCATATTGAGTATTCTTCATAAGAAAAAGGTCAAATGTTGAAAAATGAACTTCTGCAGCCTCTTTACTCTTCACACAATGTAGGCAAAGAGTTCATAAATCTGACTAATACTGCATTATCCTATGAGAGAGAAGGAATTTATGAAATAGATATTGTCAATATTTTTATGAAGAAAATGCTGATAAAAGAAGTGCATGAATAATTAAACATGCAGGGCATAAGATGTAAGATGAAATGTTGGAAAAGGCAAAATTGAAAAAAGAAGAGCATGCACTCTTCTTAGACAGGAAATACGCATCGAAGCTTTCTACTGATATATATATATATATATATATATATATATATATATATATATATATATATATATATATACAAAGAGAGAGAGAGAGAGAGAGTGAGAGGGGCCCGGGACTATGTGCCTGGGTGTAGAGAAATCTCTACACCCACTATCAGTTGGCCATCATGTGGCATCCATCACGAGGATCGGATGCCACGCCAACTTAGGAAAGGCCGATCAGATCCCATTAAAAAAATTTGTTTTTATGACTTTTCCACCATTAAAACTGTGGTCAAAGTTGAGGAAAATCAATGCACCAAATTTTTGGGGTGTTACCTTATCTTTGACCCATTAAAAGGAGGGCAAAAAGTTAAAAACATAAATTTTTTTTAAAATCACATTTCCCATGGCTGATCAACCCAAAACAGGAGTTGTTTTGGGTTGATCATGCCACGTGGCATGTGATCTGGCCACCGGGCGCACAGGTCATCCTGTGCGTCTGGGCACATACTTCCCTTTGCCATATATATATGGGAGCCGGTTAGGTCCTCCAATAGAGGACGGTGACCGTCCTCCAAGATAGATGTGGAGCTGCACGCGGCTTCAAATCACATTTTCGGTGCCACGTGAAATACAAGTGCATTGTTTAGATCAATTTAAAAAATAATAATTTCAAAAAAAATATTTCTAAAGCACAAGTCAAACTGAGACTAGTTTCAACGATCCAAATTTTATTTCTAAAGAATTACATGGTAAAGATGAGTTTTCAAAAAAATAATTTCAAAGATGATCTAAGCAATGCACCTGTGCTCCATGTGGCATCAAAATAGTGTTACGAGTGCCACATGGAGCTCTATGTAGGATCTTAGAGGATGGAACCCTTTTCATATATATATATATATATATATATATATATAGATCCTAGAAATTATATACTTTGGTTTCTTCCTGAATTTTTGGGAGCAAGAACTTTCTAAATGAATTGAAAGTTTGAAATGTGAAGAAACTAAAGGTGAGTGAGAAGCTGATGGCTACAACTGTGGTTCACATTGCTGTCTCTTGTTCCATCTATTTTGGGTTGGCTACAACTGTAATTGCACTTTTCTTACTGGAATTTTTTTGTATATAAATGGAATGAAGGAATATTCTTTCCTCTAGTTAACAGTACCCAATTGTCATTTAAAGTTTTGTTTTTGTGTAGGCGCATATGAACATTTTGAGTGCAATTTTATCCTTTTAAGTTTCATTTTAGTTTATCAATTTATTACATGTTAGCATCCAAGTTTTGTGGATTGGATTTGGAGTTTGATTTGCACCTTTGGTTTTCATAGCGATTGTTGGAGACATCACTCCTTCAGATGGTATCCCAAAAGAAGAAAAGAGTCGACGTGAAGAAGCAGCTTTAAATGAAATGTGTCAAGTCCTTGGTGGAGGATTGAGGGGTACTGATTGATGTTAATTAGATTTCATTTCCATAACTACTTTCATTCTTGTTTTAGTGGCAACATTAGTTGCAGTAATTGGGTATTTTGTTACTTGCAGCTGAGGAGATAAAAGAACTTTGGGCAGAATATGAGAACAATTCTACGATAGAGGCTAATCTTGTGAAAGATTTTGACAAAGTAGGTATTTTCTTGCACTTCTTGTTTTGCAGATACTGTTATATGTGAATATGATTTTGACTGAGTACGTATTTTCTTGCACTTCTTGTTTTGCAGATACTGTTATATGTGAATATGATTTTATGAAAAGGTTATATTGGAAAATATGTGTTTTTAGCTTCACATTGGGAATGTTTCTTTATTTGTTGTCTGATAATGTTCATTTGTTCTGGATCGACTTCTGAGTCTATGGAGTAACATGTTTGCTGAACATCAGCTCATAAAGTCAATGTTGTCCACTATCTTCATGATTATTAGAAATTTCGAATATTATATGACACTTCAACATGTTGGCTGTATTGGCAGCAAGAACGAGGAAAAAAACAAGTTACTGACGAATAGGCTGTTATGGTCACAGTAACTTACAGATGATGGCAGAAGAGAGGAGATTAGTTGTAGCTCAGTGATGCTTATATCTCCTTAGGATTGTCACTAGCTCCTGGTCAAGATCAGTTTTCAAGCTTCCCACTCTTCTTGCCCTATGTTTATTGATAGCGAATAACTACTGTAGGAATCAAATTATGACACGTGGAAATAGCCATGTGCTTAAGAAGATGAATTCCAACAGTGCAATCAAAAGCTGCCAGTGATTAATGAACTCATCTATGACTTCTATATATGTACCATAGAAGGACGTGTCCATACCCTTAGTGGTTTGTGGTTGGTATCAAAATCAACCTTACCTCCAATTCTCCAAAACAACTTGACATGAATCCTTGAATACGTGTCATCACCTGCCCAAGTATATGGCTTGGGTAATAAAGATTGAAAAGACAAGACAATAGTATCTCTATCTTGCAGTTACCTGTCATGGAAAAAAGGGATGACGGAAGGCATCATGTGTATACAACAATACACAAAATCTTTCAAATATAACAAGACAGTGATAATTTTCTCAAAGCATCAAGGTTGACCCTAAGACGTAAGGCAAGAACCCACCATATCTAACAGTTCCAACACAAAAATAGATCTGTTACAATATCTAGCATAAACCAGAAACTTGCAGGCTTTGCAACATGTCCGTTGCAATTAAGGCCTTGTTTAATTAGAAGTAGGGGAAAGCCCATCTGACGCAGGACAACGATTCTGAAATCTGTGAATGCTCATGATATGCTAATTTGCCGAAATTAAACTAATTAATTGAACAATTAATCACAAATTAAAACGATACCTTAGGGTTTGGCGAAATTCCGCTTAAATGACCATGTTTGGCTCACGTAGGGTCCAATCTGATGCGTGAGATCTATTAGGAAATGCAGAAGAGGCGATCCTAAAGATGGAACTCTAGCTCCTTCTAGGTTAGGGTGTTCGATCGTAGTTCACAGTGGAATCGGTAGCTCTTCGCTAGGGCTTTTTGATGCGTATTTTAGATCCGCTTGTTTGAATCGTGGTCGGATAAAGATGAGACGTCAAAAGAGAAAGTGGACCCATGAATGGGTTTTAAAAAAATGCTCGTTAAATACTCGTTTGATTAGAAAGAAGAAAATCCAAAATTTATTAGGGTCTTCAACTTTTAATCCCGTCACTTTTATGTTTGGCCTATTTTGAAGTGTCAAACGAAGTCGAATTGATACGAAATTGGTCATATTTGAAAGCTTATCGAAGTAGCTTTCCAACGAGCCAAAATTTGAGCAATTCCGACAAGTATTGAAGAAGTTATGGTCAATTTTTGAAAGCTGGACATAAAGTGACGAATTTCAAGAATCCTAATTGAATTAGGATTAGTATCTTTTATTATTTTATTTTAGAAAGTAAGAGTTATTTCTTTTATTAGAAATATGATTAGTTTCCTTATTGTTTTAGGACTTTATTATTTTAGAAGAATTAGGATATTTCTTTTATTTGAATTAGGAATTAGAGTTATAATAAGATTTCTAATTTTATGCATTGGCCAGCCTATTTAAAGGCTTGTAAACACTTTTATTATAAATTTTTTGGTTAATGAATATTTCTTATGCAAATTAAGAGTTTTAAACTTTCGTGAGGGTGTGATTCTCTCAAAACAGAGAGCGATTCTTCGATTCCCGCTTGCGGTTTGGTGCAAGGCCAACTCTTCTTTCATCTCTATCTTCTTTAGATCTACGGTTTGCGTAAGTAACGTAATCCTAATTATTTTATTGATCTCATAAAAGTCCTAAATCAATATTTGTTCATTATTAATTTTATTACCCTTTTATTTTTGTTTGGTATCGAGAGAACCCGCTTGCGAGTTCGTTCGACGCCTTAAAACTATCGGAGATCTAGCCGTTCATAAGAACCCTAGTCTTCTAGATCCGCGATAGGGAACATTCACGAAAGTAATGTTATTTTGGGCCGAAATTAAATCACCTAATTGAATTTCTAGAATTTTTCGTGGTAATTTGTTATGAGAAATTATTATTTTTAATTGATTAAATTAATTTTAATCCTAATCTCAGCCCTAGCATTGCATTTAGTAAGTTCCCGCATCACTTTTGAATTGAAGCGGTTAACGACACAAATCGAGCAAGCTCTAGCCCAATAACGGTCATGGATTGACGGGCTACGATTGGATCGATCCACATGGATGGACATCAAGGTTGCTCTAAATCTAGGGTTTGCGGATTGGAACAATCAATTACAAGGGAAAAAATTAGATGCAAGAAATTAATGAGAAAATAGAAAGATCAAACAAGAGCAAGAAGTAAAGAGAAGATCTAAGATAACATGGGCATCTCACTCTTGGCCTCACACCAAATCCACACGGGGAAGAAAACTCACTCTTCAAAGCTCATCTCAAGCTCAAAACGCAATGCACTTTCATTAATTTTTAACCAACCCCAAAAATGACTTACAAAATATGTTTTATAGTGATTACAAATGGGAATAACCCTAAAATAGAAAAGTACTATATTACCCAAAAGGGTTACTTACATGTGACACAGGAAAAGAAGAACAAAAAAGGATAAAAATGATAAATCCCGTCACTCGACTCGCTCGTGTGGATTTGGTTCCCACTTGAGTAGGAATCTTTACGGAGGGGTCGCTCGAGCGACAACCAGGGATCACTCAAGCGAGTTTTGGCCGAAAGTTTTGGCGTAGACTCCTGATGCTCTCTCGCTCGAGTGACAATAGGCCGAAAGTTTTGGCCTTGATTCTGCAGCACCCTCGCTCAAGCGAGAAGGATGTTCGCTCGAGCAAACCTGGGCAGGAACTCTCCTCTTAAGGCTGCTCCTCAAAGTCTTTCTCCGGTGGATCTTGGGGCTTCATGGTTCCTCCACAGCTTCTTCCTCCGGCACATCTTGTACCTGAAACCTAGATCCTTGTTGGTGGCGTCCCCCGTCAATTCCCCTAGACCGAAATGGCTTCAAATCCGATAAAGAGCGGTCATGGTATCGATCAAGCATGTCAGGGTCTAAGCAGAGGACTTCGTTTTCATTGACCCACGTATTCTCAGACTCTGGCTTATGGACCCAGTTCACTAAATATTTTTGAAACCCACCTTCATGAGTAGAGACCACAACTTCATCCAAGATCTTCTTGATCACATCTCTTTTCGGCTCACTGGGAGGAGGGGGTGACATAGGTTGCAAGGTTTGGGTCGGTGCTTGAGTAGAGGACGTTTGGAAAGGATTGCAAGGGGCTGGGATTGAGCCTAGATAAGGAACTAGGTCTTCCACTTTGAACGTTGAACTAACCCCCATGTCTTGAGGAGGCTCGAGAACATAGGGCATTAGAGCAACTCCTTGCCACAATCCTGAAAGGTCCGGCACCGCGGGCTTGGAGCTTCTTCACGATTCCTGATGAGAATCGTTCAGGGCCGACCTGAACCATCACATGCTCACCTATTTGGAATTCCTTGAAACGCTTGTGGGAAGCCACTGATAACTTGTAATTATCATTGCTGAGTTAATTTTTCGTTTAATTTCGACATGCAAATTATGAATATGTTGTGCAAATGAATCTGCGGACTCATATGTGCGGTGTGATGCGGACATAGGGATCAAATCTAGGGGTGTCCTTGGTTTGTGACCATGCACCACCTCAAAGGGGCTCTTACTTGTGGACCTATTGATGGAATTGTTGTATGCAAACTCGACTAGTGCTAGAATGGAATCCCAGGTCCTAATGTGATCACCGACAAGAGAACGTAGGCGATTGCCTAAACTTCTATTGGTAGCTTCCGTTTGGCCATCGGTTTGAGGGTAATATACCGAAGAAAATTGGAGCATAGTACCCATCATGTGCCATAGGGTTTTCCAAAAGTAACTGGTGAACTTGACATCCCTATCCGACACAATGGTCTTGGGTAACTAGTGGAGGCGTAACACCTCTCCGAAAAATAACTTCGCGATATAGGTCGCGTCGGAGGTCTTGTTGCACGGTATGAAGTGGGCCATCTTGAAAAAACAGTCAACAACAACAAAAACAGATTCGTGCTTTCGCAAAGTCTTGGGAAGCCCAAGCACGAAGTCCATCGAGATGTCTTGCCAAGGCGTGTGCGGTACGATAAGGAGTGTACAAGCCGGTATTATGCCCTCTTTGCTTGGAGACTTGGCAAGTGCGACATTGTTGCACAACTCGGGTGGCATCTCGCATAACACTAGGCCAAAAGAACCTATCTTCGACGAGCGCATTGGTCTTATTACGCCCGAAATGACCGGCAATACCCCCTCATGTGACTCCTAAATAAGGAAATCACGCAACGAAGTGCGAGGGATGCATTGGAGATTACCCTTGAACAAATGACCATCCCGTAAGGTATAGGTGGAGTTAGTGCTTGTTGGGTCATTGAGGAGGGTGTTGTAATCTTTCCCGAAATCAGAGCACTTGGGTTACTCCTCCCTCAACAGATCAAATCCAATGACCTCAGTGCTCATGGCCTACAAGGCCGCCATTTGACGACTAAGCGCATCCGCGACTTTGTTCTCAACGCCGGCCTTGTGTTTCAACAAGGCCTCGGGTTTAGCTTCTTTTGAGAAGCAAGGAAGCGCAAGGCCTCGTGGCCGGAGAACAAGACAAATTCATGCGGTCGTAGGTAGTGTTTCCAATACCATAGGGATCAGACGACTGCCTAGAATTCCTTGTCATAGGTGGAGTATTTTTGCTTCGTCTCATTGAGTTTCTCGCTAACGTAGGCCATCGGGTGGCCTTCTTGGCTGAGCACTCGTATACCCGCACCCGAAGCATCGCATGCGACCTCAAAAACTTTAGAAAAGTCAGATAGGCGCATGACTGGTGCATCAGTCATCTTCTCCTTATCTCAGCAAAGGCTTTCGTTGCGGCCTAGTTCCATTGAAACTCCTGTTTCTTCATACAATCGGTGACGGGAGCCATGATGGTGCTAAAGCTTCAAATGAAGCGATGATAGAATGTAGCCAATCCATGGAAGCTACGAACATCGTGTATGTTCTTAGGCTCGGACCACTCTACAATAGCCCTTACCTTTTCTTGGTCTGCGACCATTCCATTGGTCGAGACAATGAACCCCAAGAAGACAACGGATCGTTGCATGAACGTGCACTTCTTGAAGTTCGTATATAGCTTCTCTCCCCCCAAGGTCTCGCAAACCAACCGAAGGTGGGTCAAGTGTTGCTCATTGTCCCGACTATAGATCAAAATGTCATCAAAATACACAAGGAATTTCCCGATAAACGGTCACAACACCTGGGTCATGAGCCTCATGAAGGTGCTCGGGGCATTAGATAGCCCAAAAGGTATGACCATCTACTCATAAAGACCATCTTTGGTCTTGAAGGCGGTTTTCCATTCATCACCTGGACGGATGTGGACTTGATGGTAGCCACTTTTAAGGTCTATCTTGGAGAAGATAGTGGCACTGACCATCATATCCAATATATCGTCGAGCCTCGGTATAGGGAACCTATACTTGACCGTAATCTTGTTGATGGCCCGACTATCCACATATATTCGCCAAGTACCATCTTTCTTGGGTGTGAGTAGTGCGGGTACGACACATGGGCTTAAGCTCTCTTGGATGAACCCCTTCCAAAGGAGCTCATCGACTTGTTGCGCTAATTCGGCATGTTCAACCAGATTCAACCTATAATGAGGTGGGTTCGGTAGGGTAGATCCGAGAACTAAGTCTATGGCGTGTTGGATGTCACGCATTGGAGGGAGTTCATCGGGCAAATCTTTCGGGAAGACATCCACAAATTCTTTCAAAATTGGCTCAACCTCCTTAGGATATTCGCCCATTGACTCGGGAGCACGCTCAACAGTGATAACAACATACAACACGCTCTCATCCGAAGAAGCCTTCTCAAACTCCGAAGGGCTCACAATATTAATGGTCTAAGATGGACCACCCTTCTTATCAACCTTCTTGTCCGGTGGTGTCTTGGGAGGCAAGAGATTAAATTTTATCTTCTTACCCTCATGCATGAACATGCACACATTAAACCGCCCAAGGAGGGTCATGTCCATGTAATAGAGCCAAAGCCTCCCCAAGATGATGTGGTCCACATCCATCGACACCACATCGCATCACAATGTGTCCGAATACGAGGCTAATTGTATCGGCACACAACATCTTTGGGACACGGGAATGGAAGAGGAGTCGACCCATGCGACTTTGTACGGTCTCGGGTGGGGCTCTGGTGTAAGCCCTAAACGGGTAATGGCGTGTGTCGATACGACGTTCGTGCAACTCCCGCTATCTACAATGACCTTACAACTCTTCTCACTACAATTGGCGTAAGTATAGAAAATGTTATCCCTACGCCAATCGTCCTTCTCATCACGTTGAGGCTGTGCAAGGGCACACCTCACAACTAAGCAATCTTGGATGCAAGTTAGTGCGCAATTACCATCGTCACCTTCCTCATCACTAGGCATGACGACCGGTTCGTACACTTCCTCTTCAACACCTTCCTCATTGACCTCTTCTTCAACCAAGAGATTCCTTTGGGGGTCTCTCGTAGGGCATTAGGCGGCAAAGTGGCCAAACCCATGACACTTATAACACTTGGTTTGAGAGCCACCCCTTGAGGACTCACCCACCACACCTTTCTCTTTGTCAAACCTTACAGTTGTAGGAGTGGGTTGTGTAGGTTTGGGAGGTGGGTTCCCAGCACTAAGCCTCCGTTCTCCGGCTCGATGGCCACTAACATGCGGCTCAAATCGTCTCACCACCGTCATTTTCGAATACCATTCAAGGTCTTACACAACGACGTAACACTCTTCAAGAGTGTCAACGGGGTGTGAGATCAACTCCTTTTGTAACTCCATTAGCAATCCAGTGCGAAATCTAGAGAGAGTGACTTACGGATCTTTCGACACATTGGCTCTCATCATGAATTCCTCAAATTTGCCAATGTAATCGGTCACGGGCATACTACCTTGGCGCAAATTTTGCCATTGATCAAGTAGGCGATGGTAGTATGATAAAGGGACGTACTTCTCCGTAAGTCGCTCCTTCATGTCCTTCCAATGGGTAATGGGAGCACGACCCGCATTCGCGCGCATACGCTCGACGTTGACCCAAAAGAGTCGAGCTTGACCAATGAGCTTCATTTTCGTGAGTCACACACCCCTCATTGTCCATGCCATACCACTTGAAGTGGTGGTCCATATCGGAGACCCAATCGAGGAAGACTTTAGGGTCCATTCTTCCATCGAAGGTCAGAAACTCTACTCGAACATTTTTAAGGAGATTCTCATCCGGATCGTAGTCATCTCCTCGATGAACCACTTCCCTATGATTCCGATTTCAGCCCTCGGGTCGACCGCCGAGCTCAAAATGCAGACCGTTATGCTCATTGCATTGGTCGTGTTGCTCCTCATCTCCTTCCAACCGGTTCAAGAGTTCAAGGAGCATACCATTTGAGGCAGCCATAGCCGTTTGGGCTTCCTCCGTAGCATTCAACCTCTCATTCATGGTAATCATCATAGCTTGGATGCCCTTAAGAGCATCGACAATTACATTCGTGTCTATAGTGACCACGTCTCATTAATACGGGTTCTAAAATGACGCACAATTATGAAACACAAATGAATGAGTAATTTTATCAAACACACGATGTGCACGCAAATGGACACCCAAATGTCCTAACCTAGAACCTAATCTCTGATACCAAAACTGATGTGGGACAGTGACCCTAAAATCCGTGAATGCCCATGATATGCTAATTTGCCGAAATTAAACTAATTAATTGAGCAATTAATCACAAATTAAAGTGATGCCTTAGGGTTTCGCGGAATTCCGCTTAAGTGACCATGCTTGATCTACGTAGGGTCCAATCCGACGCGCGAGATCTATTAGGAAATGTGGAAAAGGCAATCCTAGAGATAGAACTCTAACTCCTTCTAGGTTGGGGCGTTTGATTCTAGTTCGCGGTAGAATCAGTAGCTCTTTGCTAGGGCTTTTGAATTGAAGCGGTTAACGACACAAATCGAGCAAGCTCGAGCCCAACAATGGCCATAGATTGACGGGCTAGGATTGGAATCGATTCACAAGAATGGACATCAAGGTTGTTCTAGATCTAGGGTTTGGGAATTGGAACAATCAATTACAAGGGGGAAAATTGGATGCAAGAAATTAATGAGAAAATAGAAAGATCAAACAAGAGCAAGAAGTAAAGAGAAGATTTAAGATGACATGGGCATCTCACCCTTGGCCTCACACCAAACCCACATGGGGAAGGAGACTCACTCTTCAAAGCTCATCTCAAGCTCAAAATGCAATTCACTTTCATTAATTTTCAACCAGCCCCAAAAATGGCTTACAAAATATGTTTTATAGTGATTACAAATGGGAATAACCCTAAAATAGAAAAGTACTATGTTACCAAAAAGGGTAACTTATATGTGACACAGGAAAAGAAGAACAAAAAAAGATAAAAATGACAAATCCCGTCACTCGACTCGCTCGAGCGGATTTGGTTCCCGCTTGAGTAGGAATCTTTACGGAGGGGCGCTCGAGCGACAACTAGGGATCGCTCGAGCGAGTTTTGGCCTAGACTCCTGATGCTCTCTCGCTCGAGCGACAATAGACCGAAAGTTTTGGCCTTGATTCTGAAGCACCCTCGCTCGAGCTAGAAGGATGTTCGCTTGAGCAAACCTAGGCAGGGACTCTCCTCTTAAGGCTGCTCCTCAAAGTCTTTATCTGTTGGATCTTGGCGCTTTATGGTTCCTTCGCCGCTTCTTCTTCCGCCGGTACACCTTGTACGGCTTGAAACCTAGATCCTTGTTGGTGGCGTCCCCGTCACCATCACTTTTAGTGCGTGCCCACTTAGTGGTATGAATAAGTTTGCTCCTTCTGCCATGTGGTCATTCATCCCATATAAGTCGCAGTTGGGATGCAACATCCCTACAAGCGCACAATTATTATAATTGTACCATTTAAAGCAATGGCACCATGTCATCATAAATTCTACTAAGTGGATCTCTCTCACAGACAAGGAATCTCTCCTTTTTCCTAATGTGTGATCAAGTAGTTGGTAAAATTACTTACAATTTTGACGCTTGGTAAAACTACTAACTTATAGCTGCTTGTTCACTAATTGTCACCTCCTGGTTTCCCTTTCTAAGATTTTGATGAAAGAAATTTCTAACGGCAAGATTATGATGATGATGATGATGATATGAAAAAAGCCACTACAAAACACTCCTAGCATCTCAAATCAAAGTTTGAATGCCCGCCTGGCTTGGATTGGCAAAAGGGCTGCAATTAAAATTAAGTTTAAAAATCGCTTCAGTGGTTTCACATTTCGTAGCAGGCCTCTTCCCATGCTTATTCACTATCTTTTTTGTACATCCATACAAATTAAAAAAAGTAGGCATCTTTCCACGCTTATCCAATGTCATTTTTTCAACACCCATTATCTTTTTCTCAGTAGTCTTCTAGAGGCCTCTTACTTGATAAAATGAAAATATTTGAAAACCAAAGCCCAAGATATTAATAGCCTTTTACACCTTACCATAGTGATTTTATTTTCCATTATTATACTTCTAAAAGTTTTTCCTTCTTCCCAAAGGCGTCAAAGAAAAAGATGAGATTTCAAAGTGAAGCATGGATGAGATTTCAACAGCCTTCAAATCTTGTTGCTCAAACAATGACATTGTGGACCCTTGATGAAACCAAACAACCATGAAATCAGCTGGGCAACCATCAGGATCCAAAAAACTCTCCCGTATGATTCAGCTTTCCACAATATGGGCATTTTTTTTATGGGTATGAACTTGCGACCTCAAGGTTGCGATATTGTCAACCTTCCTGTTGAGCTACAGGCCCGACCTTGCGAGCATTTGATCTTCTCCCCTTGAATGCCAACATATCCACAAGCATGACCTCTTCCTCCGTGAGTCTTAGATTTAGAAGCAAAAGCACACCCCTCAAGAGATGGCATTACCAAGTGACAGGGAATGTCAAGATCGAGAGCATTGAAGTTGAACTGAATTTCAACTTCAGGAAAAAAAAAAGTTACTGTTCACAGTGAACAGTGACGGACGTTCTTGATTTTGTCCCCTCACCGTCCGTAGGTCACGGACGTCCGTGGGGCACTACGGACGTCCGTGGACGCCGTGACGGGATTTCTAATTTTGAGTTTTTTGTTGTAAAAACTTTCCTTTTTAGTGTTTTATTAGTATTAGGACTCTTTATTCGAATTTTAATTATTGGTGGCCTATATATTGAGGCTTGTAAAGACTTTTTAGTTAGTTATTAAATATTTGAATGTTTGAATGTTTTTATGCTTGAGTATTCTCTGCCTGAGATCGGTTTGGTGTGAGACCAAGGGAGTGATTCCCAAAAGTCATCTTTGTTATCTTCTCTATTATCTATCTCTGTTTTCTTAACCTTTCTATGTGTTGATTTAAATTTCTAAATCTTAATCTATTGATTTCGATCCCAAAATCTTAAGCCCCTTTTTAACCCTAAATCAATCAAAGCCAAAACCCTTTTCTAAACTATAAACCTAAACCAAACCATAAGCCTATTACAAAACTATAAATTCATTTCACAACCCTAGTTAGAGCCTGCGAATCTACATCGAATCGAAGACGAATGCTCAAGCCTGGAAAAAACTAGAGTTTTATCTCTAGGCCGATCTCGACTCAAATTTAATAGTACTTGTGCATCGGACTGGACCTTAACTGGATCTCATGCGATCTACCAACCTGAATTCTCTGAACCCTAAGGTATTTAAGATAGTTTTGAGATTAAGCTTGATTTAATTTCGGCAAAATCGCATAAAATCATAATCAAGCATTTTAGGGTTATCGTTCCCGCGTCACCAAGTTTAAAAAATCGGTATTTGAGTGGTATCAGTGAACCTTCAAGTCGATACATATTGCCAGTTACCTGATACTGAAACATATTAGCACATACCTATGGGATATCAAATCCCTTGGCCAGCTGAAAAAAATTGACAGTATCCGCTGATAATTGCTGATAGTGATATGTTTTAGCCGATACCGATGAATGTACATCCATGGGTCCAAATCTCGATTTTCCGTATCGTACCGGTATCACTGATACATTGAATGTATCGGTGATACAATGAAGAAAAAGAAGAGGCACATACCATCGCTGCATACGATGCGTGCATTACCAACCGGTCGTACCGGTATGGGGCAACCACAAAACGTGTGTTTCTAAGATCACCTGTAAAAGCTAACACGTAGGTGTTGAAAAGAAAAGAAATAACATATAAAGTGGAAGCCTTTAACATAGCAAGATCTTAAGATCATTAGCTCTAAAATTAAGTGGCCACTCATTGATGTCCAACTAGTTAAGGATATGAAAATGTCTAAAATCAATGCCCCAGTCAAAAAGTTGGATCTCATGTTGTCTTAAATGAATTTCCAATATTAGATCTAGGGCTTGCCTTCCAGTGTCGGAAGCACTAACCATGCGCTCTCCTCCATATCTAATCTCTTTTCATTTCAGTCTAGTGGAGGAAATATCTAACTCGATGCTCCAATGTTACATAATCTATCTCCCTCTTTTAGTAGGGTAGCTCTATTTTTACTACAATATCTCTAAGGGCACCAACGCTGAAAATTATTGATTTCTTTGAATCATATGACAAAAATTGTTTCTTGTCCCAATCTTCTATACGGTGCAGTGTAAAGTATGCAGATGAGCATTGCAAGCAAGTAGAACATAGAACCTTTGAACTGTTAACTGGCTTGATTCCAAATAAGTATATGACGCGGGACAAACGCTAAAACCCTAATATGCGAAATTGGGATTAACTTTTAGAATGAATTGAATAGCGAAAATATTCAAAATCAAGCAAGACATAAAATTAATTCAACGAAATTAATAAAACAATTAGATTAATCCATTTTAGCGTCGCATGCGTAAAATTTTCCGGTCTAGAAAAACGGCTCCGATGAAGGAACTCGGAATTCGTTCTAGTTTAGGGCATCAAGCGATAATTGCAATATCGGATTTGATTCCTCGGGGATTTTAAAGGAGATGAAACTTGAATAAATAGTTCAAAGGGAGATTAATGATATCATGGAATACGACTCTTTTTTGGGATTTTTGTTCTTTTATCAATGGAAAGAAAAAAAATAATACCTGACAACTAGAGAAAAGACAAACTAAAAGGATAGATTCCAAGGCTTCACACCAAGGGTTTTTCGAAGCTTCACACCACGGCTGTACATCGACTTCGCATCAAGTCGCACGAGAAACGATTGCTCACTCAAGGTTTTGAAGGATTCACTCCCTCGGTTGAAAACTTTTCACAAGTTCTCTAGGGTTTGCATAAAAGCAACTCTCTTTCATTCAATAATAAAAAATTGTTTAATAAAGTGTTTACAATGCCTTTATATAGGCTAAGAAAACCCTAAACGACATAAAACTCGCAATAAACGAGTCCTAAAATAATAAAAGACTAAAAAGGTAAAAAGAAAATTTCGGCCTTGTGGCGGCATCTTTATGGCGATGTCATGGCATTGCTGTGTGGCGATGTTTATGTAGCGCGCCATCACCTTCTTCTGCCCTGCTTTGTGTGATGTTCCCATCAATACTCCCCAGGTGGGAAAAACTCATCTCCAATGAGTTAGAGAACCTATGGATGGCACACTTCGGAAGCTCAACTCTTGGCTTGCCTTTCCACGCAGTGAGATACTTTTGATTCTTACCTTCATTGGCATGGAAGTTCTATAACCTTCTCATTCGACCCTTTCTCATATTGCACAGGTAAGGTACGAGATAGAAATTGGGTAAATGGGTGAGGTTGGGTCGGGTGCTCAATAAGAAATGGATCAAAGGGTAGGGTTGTGGGATCTAGAATAGGCATAAGATCCATTACGACAATGATTGGAAACTTGCTCTTGTCTAGAGGAAAATTTAGGGATCTATCCTTACCCCTTTTCGAGATTGGAAAAGATCCCACATACTCAGAACCATCAGGAATTAACACAAAATTGTTAGTATCAAATTCATTAAATATATTCAATGTGTTAGTTCGATCATGTGTATTTCCAATGCTCAATAAATTCAGATTGTTAATCCCATGCAAATCAGAATAATGATGTGATCCTACCAACTCTAATGACTCACTTGAGATGGACACATTATCAACATCGTCCTTAGCAATGGGAATTGTCCTAATGCAACCTATGGCTTTGACTGGAACCTAACCTTCCTCATCAGTTGGAGTGCTACATGGTTCGTATACTTCTTCGAGTATCTCGTTGTCCTCTTCTCAGTATGCTCCTGAATGATCAAAGTCTGACTCTTACTAGGACATTGGGATGCAAAGTGACCAAAAACTTGACACTTATAACATTGCTGTGAGGCACGCTTGGAACTTTTGACCATTGGTCCATTTCCTTTGTCAACTTGGAGAATTATGGATTTTGAGGATTGACTAGAGGCATTATTTCCCTTTTCGATAGGGTTAGATTGATGCTCAAATTTGGAAGACTTAGATCGGCCATGACTGGGGGTGTCGAGATACCGTTCTAATTCTTCGACTCTAGCAAAACATTCATCGAGATCCGCAACGGGATAAGGAATGAGTTCCCTCTATAACTCTGGTCGAAGACTCATTCGGAATCGGGAGAGGGTAACTTTTGCTGGTTCATCGACATCGGCCTGGGTCATCAGGTCTTCAAACCGATCGATGTACTCTGTGACTGGGGAATCTCCTTGATGCAATGACTTGCACTGATCAAGAATGCGTTCATCATATGATACGGGAATGTACTTTTCGTGCAGTTAGACTTTCATTTCAGCCCACGTGGAGATGAGACAAAGACCCTGGATTTGCCTACGACGCTCTACTCCCAACCAATAAAGTCTAGCTTGACCCATAAGCTTGACTTTGGCAAATTTGACCTTGCACTCTTCGGACATGGAATACCACTCGAAGTAATTTTCCATGCTGGCGACCCACTCAAGAAAGACCTTGGGTTGTCTTTTCCCATCAAAAGTAGGGGGCGTTAATTTTGACAGATTTCATGACCTTATCGTCTAGATTGACTTGGACCTCATGTCGAGGAGGAACATCTCTCCTACGGTCACGGTTGTTGACTCTATTGTGATTTCAGCGATGAGCTCATTGATCTCTTCAAAACGGGTTTCTAAAGCCTCATACCTAGCTTGTTAATCAACGATGTGCTCATCCATCCGAGTTTGACTAGTGGTCACCTTAGATACAAGATCTCTAATCAGGGCCTCTAAGGTATTAATATCCATGACGGAATTATGCAAGACAAAATATACTAAAATCAAGTGAACCTTAAAATCTATATGACACAGACCCTAAACTAAAACTGTGCTCTGATATCAAAACTGACGCGGGACAAACGCTAAAACCCTAATATGCGAAATTGGGATTAACTTTTAGAATGAATTGAATAGCGAAAATATTCAAAATCAAGCAACACATAAAATTAATTCAACGAAATTAATAAAACAATTAAATTAATCCATTTTAGCATCACGTGCGTAAAATTTCCCGATCTAGAAAAACGGCTCCGATAAAAGAGCTCGGAATTCGTTATAGTTTAGGGCATCAAGCGATAATTGCAATATCGAATTTGATTCCTCGGGGATTTTAAAGGAAATGAAACTTGAATAAATAGTTCAAAGGGAGATTAATGATATCATGGAATACGACTCTTTTTGGGATTTTGGTTCTTTTATCAATGGAAAGAAAAAAAAAATAATACCTGACAACTAGAGAAAAGACAAACTAAAAGGATAGATTCCAAGGCTTCACACCAAAGGTTTTCCGAAGCTTCACACCACGGCTGTACGTCGGCTTCGCACCAAGTCGCACGAGAAACGATTGCTCACTCCTCAAGGTTTTGAAGGATTCACTTCCTCAGTTGAAAACTTTTCACAAGCTCTCTAGGGTTTGCACAAAAGCAACTCTCTTTCATTCAATAATAAAAAGCTGTTTAATAAAGTGTTTTCAATGCCTTTATATAGGCTAAGAAAACCTTAAACGATATAAAACTCACAATAAAAGAGTCCTAAAATAATAAAAGACTAAAAAGGTAAAAAGAAAATTTTCGTCGCTGGACGGAGTCATCCGCGTTGATGGCGTGCTGCGGCAATGTTCGTGGCGTGCTGCTGTGGCGACGTGTTGTGGCAGTGTTTGCGGCACGCTGCTGTGGCGGCGTGCTGCGGCAGTGTTTGCGGCGCACCATCACCTTCTTCTGCCTTGCTTTGTGTGATGTCCCCATCAATATATTTGGGTCCAAATGCTCGAAAATGAATCTCTCTCTTTTGTGAACATTCTGTATTCCTCCTTCAAAGAGAGGCACATAGACGCATAATCATGTCCAAGATTTAAAGTAATGGAATGCCGATATTTATAGGTAATATGTGATATTTGACATGCCATTGGTAGTAATTTAGTTCTTCCCACATTTCTCTGAAAAGGGAACATTATTCATCAAGAGACTTATTGACTTGTTGGTGTTGTTTCACAGCCCGCAGTGAATCCATTATTCGCATTCTATTTTCAGTCATGATTTCACAGTAAAAAATCTGCTAATTTTTCAACTCTCTTTGATTATTGTCGGTATGTGACATGCATTTATCTTTTTTATTTTACTGCATCATTGCGCATGTATAATTCAGCATGCAATATTTTATTCATGCAAAAAATGCCTTTTTCGTACTTTTTCTAAGTTCTAGGATTCCTATGGCTTGTAAATTAGGTTTGGAAACTAACAAGTGATTCTGACCCAGGTGGAACTGATTTTGCAAGCATTGGAGTATGAAACTGGTAAATGTTTGACCCGACAATATTTCTCAGAGTTGAAATTAAACTCGACAATAGACAAGTTAAGAACTACAGGATTAAAGATGGTTCAATGAACTAAATCTGAATGCTTTGCTTAAATTAAAGGAGTATAGAAGTGACAAACCTTGCTTCTTTATAAATTTTTGTAAATAATAGTCTGGCAATTAAAACAGCAACATAAACAATCATGGTTTGAAAACCTAAAAACTCAACTTGACTCGAAAGTCAGCCTGGATCAGTAAACTCGACTTGGTAATCGTTAGTATTTAAAAATATTTTATAAAAATGTGAAAAAGTATTTTGTAAAAGAATAAAATTAGCAAAAACATACATACAAAAAAAAGAGAGATATATTGATAAAAGGAGGTAGTTGAATAATTTCTAAATTTTTTTCTAATACTTTATAAATATAAGGGTAGTTTACGAACCATGGTTGCATAATCCTAGTGAAAATCTCTACTCAACTCGATATCTCAGCAAGTCAAGTAACTCGACCAAGTTACTCGTCGACTCTCCGAGTTTTAGAACCATGTAAACCATAATTAAATGAGGAACCTAAACTTCCTACTTGAAGTAGTATGTAACCACAAGTCTATCTCTCAACCCCATCTTTTCTAATTAAAGTAGTCAAATGAAGAAATGAGAGGAATAGAAAAGAAAGAAAAACGACAGGCTTTGACTTTTGAAATCTGACATCTTCCTGTAACCATCTAATCTTATTTCTAAAACCACTAAAATTGTACCACATGTCCCCTACTTGCTTCTTCCAAGATCCTTTACCCTTCTCATAATCCCCTTCCTATCTTTCTTTGTATTTCTGCAAATGAAGTTCTCTCAGCCGATCATATTTGAATACAGAATTAACCAATTGCAAATCAGAGGTGATGTTCTATTCTAATCTCTCCACCGGTCACAAATCAGCTACTTAACAATTTAAGTGATGCCAAAATGTCTTTTGGTGATCACGTTAGATAAGAGTCACTTAAATAATTGACGCTGCATATGAGATCTTACTGTTCATGTGGGTTCTTATTTGGGTCTTCATTTAACAGGCCCTGGTATTTTTATTGAAATAACAGACCTGTTGAAACACCAATATTTCATAGCCTCTCCCTCTCTTTTTGTCTTATTTTTTCAATCCTCTTTTCATGGCTACATTATCCTCCTCGCGTTGAAAAAACCTCGACTCTGGTGAGTAGAATTGTTGTCGTGCTGCCCGCTTTTCTTCTCGAGTGTAGTCTTTGAAGAACCTTACCCTCTCATTAGAAGACTTAGGTGCAGGACTTCTTTGTAGAAGTACGAGCTTCAGCTAACACCATCCTTGAAAATGTGCAAGTATTCTATCTTCCATGATGCACTGTGTCACGATCAGATTGTCATGATGACCTCTCATGTAACATGTGCCACACATCCATAGGAACCATGTCGCACCACACTTCATCTCAGTACTTTGCGCCAAGAAATGTGTAGCAACTAGAATTTTTTCCCCATTTTTAAACCATTGAATCTTATAGGGATTGGATGTGCTTCCTCTTTCAAATTTAGTTTATTGATCTATTTTCACTCCACCATTGATTATGACAATACAGTAATAGTGAAAACTGTTGGGGAGGAAAACTGTTTTATTAGGTTTAATGAACTATGTTTAAAAGTTATAAAAGAAAAAAATAATAATAATAGACAATAATAATGAAAAAAAAAATCGTTTACCAAACCCGAACACAGCGCGGCCATAGATAGGGTCATACTAGGGCTTGGCCAGTTCAAGTTAGGTAGGGCGTAGGTCCGGGAAAGGGCTCAGCCTGATATCTTTAGAGCTGGCCTTGCCTGAACTTGGCTAGTGACAACCCTAGCTAGTTTACTCATACCCCATTTTTGTCACTTTGGGCATTCAAAAGGACAATGTCTGATGCCATGACACTTGAAACACTTAATCTCACCTCGATTTATGTCGGATGATAATAGAGGTGCCCGATCTCGTTTCCTCCCCTTTTATGAGCAGTTCAAGCTCGGCAGGGCTTAGGGTCAGGAAAGGGCTCAGCCTCATGTCTTTACGCCCATCCCAGTCTGAACTTGGCTAGTAACAACCCTACCTAGGTTTATTCATACCCCATTTTGTCGCTTCAGGCATTCAAAAGAACAATGTCCAACGTCATGACATCGAAGCAATTGATCTCACCTCGATTTATGTGGGATGATCATAGAGGCACGTTCACTCAATCCCGTTTTCCTCCCCTTTTATGAGGGTTTAGTTGATCCCCGATCAACGTGTGACCCCCTACTATACAGCACCTAATTTGTGGTTCAAATTAGAAATCTCTCCAGTTTAAGGACACATCGATTGTCGTCATCAACCCTCCAAAGATCACACAGTAAGGAGGTAAAATTTTGGCACCATTGATGTTTTTGGACATCAATGGCACCATCTGCCATCCCCATTTCAAAGCAGTTGAAAATGGACATACCAAGGCCCTGTTTGGCAACCCTCTTCCAGAAAACACTTTTCAGGTGTCACATGCTACTTCCCAAAAACAAAGGTCTATCATATACTGAAAATGGTGTTGTGTGAGAAGCAGCACCGGACAGCTTATCATCAGAACATGATTTTCAGCTAGAGGTGGCCAGGTCCTTGGGTGAAATGTGCTTTTCACCCAACATTTCTCCCCTGAAAAGTTCTTTTTGAAAATGGTTGCCAAATAGGGCCTAAAATAATGTGGATGAACGATTTAAGTGAAGGCGCAATCCATTTTTTTAAAAGTTTATCCAAACGAGCCCTTAGTGATTGTGTAGACAAATATTTCAATTTTTTAGGTTCAAAATGATAAAAAATTGCAACTACAACTAAAACATTGAATGACTTAGAGGTTGGTTGATGAATAATAGTAGTGATAGCTGTTCTGAAAGCAATGTGTGGTCTGACAGTGGGAGTGGTAGTAAGTTAGTAACACCCTAAAAGGAAGATTTCTGTTACTAATATGTAACCTCAAGCTCCCTCAAATGTTTGTTAAAGACACTCTAGCATGTTAGAACATGATTTTTTTTGTTTTTTTGATCACCTGGGTGTCAGGGTCTCTTCTAGCACCTGGCTTATCCCAGGGTCCGTTCACACCCACACCCCAAGCTAGCACATGCCAGGCCAGCACGGGATATAAATCCCTAGTGTGGCCTCAAAAGGGAAATTCGAACTCAGGTCTCCCATGAAGCCGCTATCTTGTCATCACACAGTTCATGTTGGAACATGCTCACACTTGTTTTATTTATAATTTTTTATGCCTTTCCAATTTGGAACTCTCGGGCTTGTTATCGATGTTTTTGTATTGCATGCAGAACATGGACGGGTGCTGGATGAATTTTTTCTTTCCACCGCAGGTACCGTTCAATTACTTTCGTGAATACAATAAAAATTAGCTGTTAATTCAGCCAACCTTATTTCATTTCAAACTCTAAATTTGGTTTGTGTAATACTTTGCTTTGCAGGAAAATTTCAGACAGAGATTGGGAGGAGTTGGGCTGCCGAAGTGATTTCAAGAAGGAATACAAGCTGAGAAACAGGTTGAACTGATTAGCCAATGTCAGAATTTATTCACAGTTTTAATATATGATTAAGCAAAATTATTTTAAATTCGTAGTTCCCTCTCTCTCTTTCTTCAAAGTTCAAAATTACGGGACTTGGCAAGTACTGGTACATAACAGTCTGAAAAAAACTGCTATCAGTTTGTATCAGCTCATGCAAAGTACCATGTATTGGAAGTAAATTGGTCTTATGTAATTTACTGGTACGGGCTAATATTGGTACAGAGGCAGTATTTTAAGCCTTCCTCAATTGGAAGCTGCCCTGCCAATGGCCTTAAGAGATGAATAGCCTATTCTGAGAATACAAATTGCGAACTGAACGCTTTTGTGAGTTCTTAGGTTTTATTTAGATATGTTTATATGTTGTTGATTTTGTCCCACATTGGTTGCTAGTCATTGTCATACTTGGCTTCTGCTCTATGAAAAAGAGCTTAGGCTGCTTAGGCCCTCTTTGGTCCTTTTTCAAAAAGCCCCCTTCACATGCTAATAGGAGGTGTCCCACATGCTGCTTTTCAAACGTTGTTTCTCAAAAATGGCTATCACATGCTATAAATGGTGTTGTATGAGACAACATGAGACAACTTCTCAACACAACACCATTTTTAATTAAAGGTGGTTAGGCTCTTGGGTGAAATGTGCTTTTCACCCAACATTTTCCCTTGAAAAAGTGTTTTTTGGAAAACGGTTGGACCCTCTTTGGTTAAAAGAAACACTTTTCAGGTGTTGTAAAGAGGTGTATCGCATATTGCTTTTCAAATGTTGCTTCTCAATAAGGTCTATATAAGTTGAAAATGATGTTTTGTGAGAATCATCGAGAGCTCAACGAAACACTACTTTCAACTATAGAGGTAGTTAGGTCCTTGGGAAAATATGCTTTTTATCAATATTTTTCCCTTGAAAAGTGCTTTTTGGAAAAAGGTTGCCAAACAAGGCCTTAGTATTTGCGTAATTTCTTTTCCATTTTGCAGTTTTGATCTTTTAGAGTAGTTTAACCCTTCTAACTGCAGCATATTTGTGTTTGTGATTCGAATGAGTTAACATAGCATCCTACACAAGCTAATTAGTTTACTAAAATATATTTCACTGGATTCTATAGCAAACTTTTTAGCTATAAAAACTGTTTAAACATATGTTTCCCTATAGAACGGTGTAGGCTAAAATTCTTTAAAAGGGGGGTTTAAATGGGCATTTTAAAGTGACCATTCAGAGAGAGAGAGAGAGAGAGAGAGAGAGATCGGGATAGCTGGCAATTGCCGTGTTCCTCCATTAATAGTCTCTAGGAACGACTAACCTACAACCCACCACATTGAGCAATAACCATCCATAGAAAAGGACATGTTTGATGGATAAAGACAGCTAGCCCATTTTTGTTTGTAGGTCAGCTGCTTTAGAGAAAAATCTAACCTGAATCTTAGCAAGTTGGAAATATATAACCCATCAATGACTTGAGTGGAGAAAAAGTGATTCGCTTCTGGGTAACATTCTTCGACGCTGCTCAAATTTTTATTTTTACTAGTGGAACTAGGGATGTAGAAGGAAACTGTAACCCGAAATCCGAGCCTGACGACCCTGCCCAACCCGGACTGAAACCGACTGAAAACCGAACCGATCAGCCCTATTCGGTTTCTGTTTTGATGACTGAAAACCGAAAACCTGTCGGGTAGGATGAGAAACTGACCAAAAACCGAAAAAATGGAAAAATATAAAGAAAAACTGAACCGATAAAAACTGAAATTGGATCAGTTTGGTTTCGTTTTGGTTTGGGTGGTGAAAAGTTTTGGTTAACCGAACTGAAATCGAAATGTTTCAGTTAGGGTTCAATTTTGCATAAACCGACCCAAAAATCAAAGTTTCAGTTTCGATTCGGTTAACCAAATCTGCACCCCTAAGTGGAACTCCGTGAGTGATGACAAATTGACAATCCATTTACGTGCATATTCCCGAATGGATGGAGATCATCAACCCAAAATTAAGTCTGTCAACGATTGTAGCCGTAAGATCATGAGTATGTATTGACTACACTACAGGAGTGCCAAGGCTGGCAGTGGGATCGACCCTTGGGAAGTGCCCAGTGACTCAGACCATGACAGTGCCCACTTAGATCGTTGAAGGTACACTTCTGATTTGGCGCTCAAGAGTACCTCCCTCATCTGAGGTGGATTGATGCCACTGCTAATGCTCGCACTGAGGTCTGGTGTTTCATATCAACACTTAAGATCAATGCTGCTCATCCAGTTTATTTTGTAGATGGTTGTTATTATCCATCGGTCTCATGCAAGACTGATCACCCAAGACCGATCAATCTTGTACGAGACCTCTACCGATCCGTCACCTATGAGACTGTTCAATCTCACATATAAAAAAGTATGCATCTACTTTTTGTTAAAGGGTGTTCTGGCTCATTAAAAGAAAAAACCTACATACATTTTGTTTTATACAAAATATTAAGGGTCCCGGCGCTCTCAGGTAAATAAATTTAACACTATATGATAAAAACTAAAAGGTTTTGGTGCTAAACAATTCATATGGTCATCTTCCATGGACCATGTGGTCCATCCTGGTGCACACCTATGCCATGTGTGTTGATAGATGACTCATTCTCGATGTCTAAAGACTAAACCTAAGCAATTAATGTCAGCTCTTTGCTCTTTATTTACTTTTTAAAAACTGAAATTTTAACTATTTGATCTATAAACTCCATGGGCATGTTTGATTTGCCATAAAGGAAAATATGTTTACAGTAACACGTCATTACGTGTCGCTCAAATGCCTTACGAGGCCTTAACTCTCGTATACCTTTTAGGCTACATGTCATAGATCCATGTAGGAAAACATGTTTTCCTTTATACCATCAAACAACGGCTCATGGCCAAAGCCCCCACCGGCCCCACTTAACGTGTAAGATGTGGGCCTTCAAACATGCCCTAGGTAACTGCTATTAGTTACTATTTGATCTATACACTCTCTAATATAATTGGTTGTACATATTCTTTTAATATTTAATATTATAAGCACATCGATTGGGATTTCATTATAAATATATGGTCGGGTTGGGTTAACCTGACCCACCCAAAAAATACCGGACCTGACAAGCCTTCTTGATCGGTCGTCAGGTTGGGTTGGATGTCTCATGCCTGACCTGACGACCCGGTAAAATATCATGTCGGGTCGAGTACAGTATCAAGTAGACCCGACCAGTTGACAGCCCTACCAGTCTACTACCGATGCGAAGCCTACAAAACATGGCATCCTCATTCCCATTGAAGCCAAAGAGGCTTCTGATGGTGCTCCTTTGTTCGTCATCAGCTTCTTCATTCTCCCCTCAGTTCAAGATGGACTTGAGAAGGTAGTGCACGGATCCAAAAACCTCACTGGATTCCATTTCTCCAATATTAGGCTATATTTGAGTTTTGATTTCCAAAACAGTCAATTTTGAAAGAATTAGTGTTAGGCTATCGGCCAAAGCGCCCCCTCCTTGGGATGTATGATTTCATGCTAAATTTTTGCACAAGAATATTTAAATCATAGCTTTCAAACTAGATTGAACACATGGACCTGTGCACACATCCTAAAAAGTGTCTTCAATTCCAAGTGAGTCTGGCCAACTACCTAATACTATCTTGTTTTAAAAACTATGATATAAATGTTTTTTTAACTCCAATCAGGATCAAACCCTAACACATTTGATATACGCATGTTGAGATCTCTAATCAGGAGCCATTGCTTGGTGCAATGGTTAAAAGCTTAAGCTATCAAGCACCCGTGTAGAGAGCAACCACATTGTGCATAAAATGTCAGAGATTAGGTCTACATCCCGACCACCCCTCCCAGTCCCAGCACCCGTACCTATAGGATCAAGTTTGGGTTCTGGCCTTTCTTCTAATCAGACCCGGCCCGACGAGTTGGGATTTTGGACCTAAATCCAAAAAGTGGCTTTGAGATTTGGGACCCATAATAAGTTGTTGGCCCAAAGATGCTGTACACTTTTTGTGCCACATAAGCAAAGGAAAATTCATCCCTGTTTTAAGGGTAACTTCACATCTTATCATGTGACCAATAAGACAATACTATTGCTTGGGTTTACACGTGGCGGTAGCTGCTGCACCCAGTTTATAGGGCTCGTCTCTTTCTGCTTTTATAGGAGAACGTGTGGGGTCTCTGCATAATTCGGAGCCCACATATTTAACATCGTAATTTATAAGGCAGCTGATAGGCTCATTTATCCCCACTGCCACTTTCCTATGCATCCATCTTTTTTTGAGTTGCATTGCACTAGTGGGCTTCACCCACATGTTTACTTTTGTTAAAAGCTGACTTCATATGGATGGTGTCAGCTGAAGTTTATATATATATATATATATATATATATATATATATATATATATATATATATATATATATATATATAACAGGTAGCTTTAAACGCACCCACTAAATATGTTGGGCACCTACGCTGAAATTTTTTGATTGTCTAATTTAAAAATTATTGATTTCTTTAGATTAGACGATAGCGATTGTTTTTACTTCAATCTTTCATATAAGGGATCTTGAGATTATGGTGATGTGACTGGGGCTACATTTTTTTGATATGTGCCATGTATGAATATAAATATTATGATAGGTGTGTCATGATCTCAAGATTCCTTGTGTGAAAGATTAGAGCGAAAAACTATTTTCATCGTCTGATTTAAAGCAATCGATGATTTTTAACATAGGTGTCGGACAAGATTCAATGGGTGCATTTAATGTTACCCACATATAATTTAAGATAAAAAAGTTGCCCAAAAGCATTTTAGGTATTATGTTCAGTTTATATCGGATGCATATCAGCCTATATCAGGTGATCTGACCCGATATATATCAACCAACATTTGTCTCTAAATTGAGTTGGGAGTGTTTAATGTTTAGGATGAGGCCTAATCTAATAATATCGGCCAATATGTTTCGCATATGGCTGACATTCAAATCATGTTAGGGTCAACATAATTATATAGAAAATCTAATTCAATTATATTATTGTGGCGCTGCCTCTTTTAAGTAAAATATCAAAAGTGGGGTATCCTATATTATTCATGGTGAATAACTTGGCCCAAATCATGATCATAATCATTCAAGTAAGACTTGAAACACTTTTGACCATGATGTACGGTAAATTGTTCTAGATAATTAACATTCGATATATAGCCCTACTTCTAATTATTTTAATTTAAGGACAAAATTAATTTAATCTAATTGAAACTGCTGAAAAAAAATATCTAATCTAATTAATTTTTTTCGTTCAAACTGGTCCATAACTTAAGAGGATGGCTCATCCAACCCATTTCATGAACCTTTGAACTCCTCAAAATTCAGCTTTTGATAAGAGTGGGTGGCTGAAAAGGCTCTTGCTAAGATTAATAATCTTATGGTGTCTACTGTCGGAGAGTCAAATCCCTTCTACAAAATGTATTCCAAATTTACGGTTGAAAGTTGAGACAAAAGGCTTTTAACGTAAGATTTCAGCAACGCCAGTGAAGGTTTCTTCATTCTTTTAAAGCACGTAAGTTTATGATTAAATAATGAGGCTCTTGAGATATAAAGAGCCAACCCATGGGCCAATTATTATATTACATTATTCAAAAACTAATAATTTCACTAATATGAAAATAGTGTAACCCAATGAATTAGTGCGATCTGATCAAGTACATGAAAAGACATGGCATAATTATAGGGATTGACTCCCCTCAATAGATAGTGGCGCTCAGAAGAGTTTTTTAGTGATAAAAACATATCAAAAGTTGACCTTGCACGTATTTTCAGCAACATAATATCCGAGTTCATCAACTTTTGGCACTAAAAGGCACTTCTGAGCTCTCAATATCATTTGATGTCGGTGACCCACTAAGGAGTTGTCATAATGGTTGGTCGTGAGTTCGGGATGACTCCTTTTCTCTTATATATGGGGTGCCCGTTAAGGATTCGTCCGAGCACAAGCACTTGAAGATATGTGTTTAAGACTAATATGATAGTCTTTCTCTACACTTTTCAACGTGAAAAAGGTGAGTATAAGACATCCCAGCATTTGTCCTCTATTACTAGTTTAATGAAAAAGCATGACTCATGGTGATCACATCTTCCTCCACACACTAAGTAAAAATCTAAAAACAGGAACGACTAAAGTGATTCTCTATAGAGTTTTGGGATCATACTCATCCTCTTCTTTCAATCTTTGTGGGCCCGGATTGCCTCTTTATAGTCATAAATTTGTCCAATAAGGACATCAAAATGGAGTTTCAATGATCTTATACCAATAATGATTTAAGATGTAGCTAATTCATATCGTTAAAGTGATAGATTATACATTGAAGGGCATTCGACCCAAAAATCACATTTTGGGAAAATTTTAAATAATCTGATCATTACACTCTAATACCAATTGTTGTTCTTATTTTTTAATAACCGATATTAAAGTTTACTAATTGGATTGTTTTGTTGAGACATGGTTCAATGGACGATGAGCACTTTTATTTTTTTGGATAATTTGGGTATTCGAGCCTCTTAGAGCACCCGCCTAATCTCAGGGACACATGCACACTCCAAATTCAGCATATGTCGGGTCACCACAGGATATAAATCCCTAGTGTGGCCTCAAGACGGGAAGGAGATTCGAACTCAGGTCACCTGCTTTTGGAAGCAGGTTCAATGGATAATTTATACTTGAGCAATTTAGATTTTATGCATTCCATATGATATAATGATAAATCATTCTTTAATAGTGTAAGATCAAAAGTCTAATTTAATAATGTAAAATTATTTAAACGCCATATTAGTATTTACGTGTTAGTCCGAAGCCAACCATTAGTACGTGCTACAAATGTGGACCAATTCCAACATTTTAAGCATTACATGTGGCATAAGGTAATTTAGAGTGAATGGGTTATTAATTTCATATAGACGGCATATAATTAGTGCACAAAGATCGCTTAGAAACTAGTGCCACATATGTGAAATTGAAGACCCGTTTAGTCTTTAGAATGAACAGGTGAGGTACACTAAAAAAAGAGTCACATGCATGGAACTGATGACCCACCCGTTCAATCTTTCAGAGTGAACAGGTGAGATAGCATAGATGAACTCGTTTTAAAAACATGAAAAATTGACCCAACTATTTTAGACTATGCAATAGTATAGAGACTCAAAGAGACCTAACTAAGGCTCTCAATGGGGCCGGTTAGGGCCGGATTGGGGTTCAATTAGGCCCAAACCTATTCAGCCCATTAGACCGGATTGGGGCTAGCTTAGGGCCGGATTGGCATTTTTCAGACTTTTCTTTGGCTACTTTTTTTTAGTAAAATTTGATTAGTCTATTTTTTTAAGCTATTTATTCTAATAAAATTTGGTTGGGCTTGAATTGTTTTTAATCTAATAAAAGTTTGATGAAGGTTAAAAATTTAATTAAATAATTATATTAATATTATAAAGACTCAGATATATACTTTTATTCTAATATTTTATTTTAATTTATTGCACAATAGTTATAACGAACAACAATTAATCTCAGGGTTGCAACATGTTGGAACACTCAACCCAAGCCCAGCTCGAATTACAACATGCTTAGTCTAATCCAGATATCAGGCCGAATTTACTTGATAAAACGTACACTTTTTTCGGGCTAGGTGCTGATCAAAATTCAGGACGGCCCGGCCCATTGAGAGCCCTAGGCCTAGCAATGTGCCAGTGTCACATGCCAAAAAGTATTCCCACCACATTGTGACTCCCATCTTTTATTGTAGATAGGGCAGCTTGGACTTTCCCTTTTAACGGCTCGGATCTACTCTGTGCAACTGCAAGTGGGTCCCTCCATCTACTTTAAAGAACCCACTTATTCTTTCAACCCCTCAAAACTCAACGCGTTTTTATAATATAATAATAATAAATAAATAAATAATTAATTAATTAATTAAAGCTACAAAAATGTCTTCTATATTATATAATTAAATTAAATTCAAAACGTTATAACACGTAAAAGAAGTCCAAATCCCAGACGTTGAACAAAGATCCCTTCAGCACGCTTCTATTTACAGCCCACAAATTCATTCCTGGCATATATTTGCATTGTTCTCAACGCCTAATAAATAACAGCCACCCTTTTCTATTGAAAATACGTGCAACTATTCTAACGGGTACCCTCCCGCAACCGTCCGATCTTCATCAACGGTTAAAGTACTTGTAAAGAAAAATTTATCAAATCAACCCTGTTAGATAGACCTGTTCTGTGAGAGGCCTTATATTTTCACCTTTACCCAAACTTATTAGCTTTTAATCAAGCCATTTTCAGCTAGCACAAAAAGTCCAAAATACTCCTTACACTTTTTTTCGTTTTATATGACTTAAAATTTTAAATATTTGTACTTTTCTAAAATCGATGGCACCAAAAATAGAAACAAAAAAAGTGATATCATCTCTTTAAAAAATAAATAAATAATAAAACAATCGATAACAACTCTTAAAACAGTTGATGGCGATTTTTAAAACAATCGATGACGACTCTTAACATAGTGAGTACCGATTGTTTTAAGAGTCGCTATCGACTGTTTAGACAGTCAATACCGACTATGAAAATAGTCGTCATCAACTGTAAAATAAATAAATAAATAAATAAAATAAATAGATTTGTATAGTAAAAAAAAAAAATTTATTTTTTTTAAACAGTTGATAATGATTGTTTTCACAGTTAGTACCGTTTGTCTAAATAATCGATGGCGAATCTTAAAACAATCGGTACCGACTGTGTTAAGAGTCGCCATCGATTGTTTTAAGAATCGCTATCGACTATTTTAAGAGTCGCTATCGATTGTTTAATTTTTATTATTATTTTTTTTTTTAAAGAGGCGATATCGCTTTTTTTCGCGTTTATTTTTGCCACCATTAATTTTATATTGTGACATTCAAATCAGACGACATAGATTCCATTTTACACTGTATAAATATAGAAAAGTATAAATATTTAAAATTTTAAACCATATAGAACAAAAAAATATGTAAAAAAGAGTATTTTAGACTTTTTGTGCTAGTTGAAAATAGATTAGCTAAAAGCCGGTCAGTGTGGATAAAAGTGAAAATATAGGGTCTTTGAAGAAAAAAATATATGTGACAGGATTGATCCCGTAAATTTCTCACTTGTAAAAAATAAAAATCATATGAATGTTCTAGTATTCCTATGGAATCATTCCTCTGCTTCATATGTTTTTGGGTCAAATTTGATATGGAACTAAAAAGTCAATTAAGGATGTTTAATATAGATACAAAACAGTTTATTTAATATTTTAGATATAAAACAAAGAAGCTATTTGACGGTGAGGTGATTAAGAAAGTGTCATATTATGAGAAGATGCCAGTGGGGGACAAAAACTCAACTTTTGCGAGGTGATCTCATACCCCAATTACAAGCCAACTTACTCTCCCCCATTGAATATTGGACCAATTCTGATTAGAAGCCTTCTATTATGGACTTTCTTAAAGTCATCATTAATTCATGCGGCACGACCTGACATACATCTTAGACCAATCAAAGTATTTGATATTAATGGTCATTTTATCTAGTACATAAAAAACAGTTAAATTTACCAAAATTGCTTTTAAGGTTGCTTTTTTGGGTCTGTATCACATAAATAAAAAATCGATCCAGTGATGATATAATCATGTTCTCAAGATCCATTGTCTTAAAGATTGGATTGATAAATAATCTCCATTATCTGATTTAATATAATCAATGTGTTTCAGTATTGGTAAACTCAAAGATTTGATAGATAGATTTAAAGTAATCTTAAAATATAAGCAGCCACTTTAATGACTTGTTGGTGTGCTGAAAAATTTATGTCACGTGGCCTTATAGTAGGTCTTGGCTCATCTAAGAAGGATGCTAAGACCCATTATCCTTTGCCTACTAGGTTAATAGTAAGACCAAGGATTAAAATTTCGGTCCAAATGATTAAAATTTTGATCTAAATTATTGATTTCAATTCTCACCGAAATAATAATTTAGATCAAAATTTCAATCATATTTTATATGGAATTGAAATTTCGGCCAAATTATCAGCTTTTGGTCGAAATATTGGCCGATATTTTGATCCTTGAGTAGGACTTCTAAGGGTCCTTATAAAAGGCTAAAAGGACCTATTATGATTTTTGTTTATTATTAAAGGTTTAATGTCTTACTTTTTTCTAAGAAACCAATCCATAATCCGTGAGTCGCTCTCACGTTGTTGTTTCATTTTGCTGTCTTGTCGTCAGAATCAGATGGAGAAGAAGAGGCTCTTTGTTTAGCCAACCCAAAAGAGAAAAGGAAAAAAAGGCTCTTTGACAAATTGATAAAGTTATATTATATCTTAACCTTGAACCTTTGAGAGAGGTATGGCGAGAGGTGTTTTATTATTACTCTAATTTTATATCTATGGATTTTGAGTTTTATGAATTACCATTTTTGCTGTTTGGGGTCAGCTGCATTTGGTCTGTTTTAGAGTTGGATTTTGCTCGGGGAAGTGTTTGATGATTTGGGTTTTGCTCAGAAAAGTGTTGACTCGTTTTGCTCAGAAGACGGCGTAGATTTTGCTTAGGAAAGTGTTTGGTGATCTGGGTTTTGTTTCAAGAATTGAGTTTTGGTATGAACCGTTTGGAGATTTGAGTTCTGCTATGGGTTTAGTGTGTAGCTTCTGCCTAAAAACAGAGTTTTTGATTATGGGTTGTGCTGAGGAAATTTTGAAGATTTGGCGTTTTAGCTGATTTGGATTTTCAGTGACAAACTTCAGATTTGGGTTTTGCGTAAGTAGCTATAAACATTGGATTTTACTGAGATTCATCTGGAGACTAGGGTTGGTCTTGGGAGTTCTTACAAAAGAGAGGCCATAAAGTAAGTTGTTCTCGGCAAGGAAGTTCTAGGTCCTAGATTTTGCTCAACAGATTTAGAAATTGGGGGTGTAGCTACATTTTCGTTTTATTGAAGAGAATTTTTTATTAGGAGTTTGTTCATTTTTGGGAAGAATTGAGTGATCGATGGCGACATCATCTCCTCCAATTTCTTCTCCTACGGCAGTTCCGCCAACATTGGCTACCCCAGGACTACCTTCCGCCCCTTCACCTTCAAACTCAACAACCATTTCCTCACCTCCCCCCCAATCTCCACCCGATCCTAGTTCTAGTCCACCAACGCCCGCAAACCCTTCGAATAATTCTTCAAGCCCACCTCCCCAATCCGCTCCCCCACCCGTTTCCGCTTCTCCACTGCCCCCTCTATCCTCCCCACCATCACCACCACCTCCTGCAGTTTCACCACCACCTCCTGCAGTTTCACCACCACCGTCTTCTCCGCTGGTCGTAGTACCACCGCCTTCACCTCCTCTTCGTTCCCCGCCTCCGAATTTTCCTTCTCCGCCTCCTCCAGCATCGTCACCTCCTCCAACATTGTCACCTCCATCACCTCCCTCTACTGATCCTCCTCCTGCAGTTCCACCGTCTCCGCCTTCCTCATCGCCATCACCTCCTCTTCCTCCAACGGATTCCCCCTCACCACCTTCTCCACTCATTGCCTCACCTCCACCTCCTGTTACTGTTGCACCCCAATCGCCCCCCAATTCTCCATCACCTCCATCAACCAGGCCATCCGAAGATTCACCTCCACCACGTGGTCCACCATCCCCTGTACAGGCACCTCCACCCTCCCCAAGTTCCCCTCAAAGATCATCTCCTCCGCCACCCATAAATCGACGGCCCACGTCTCCTCCTCCTCCTCCTGCTTTAGCTACTTCTCCCCCTCCAAGCAATTCCTCTGCTAGCGGAGCTCCCTCCACTCCATCGCCACCCTCTCCCACTACTCCACCTAACACAGTAGCTTCACCAGCTAGTCCCACACCAACAAATTCATCCAATCCTAACCCAGGTGTTGTATTGGGAGGTGCCAACCCTACGGGAAGTAGTGGGATTCAGACTGGAAGTGCAGTGACAATTGGTTTTATTGTCAGTTTTTTAGTGCTCAGCTGCATTGGAATAGTTGTCTGGTGTGCGAGGAAGCAAAAGAAAAGGGGGTCTGGAAATGTCAGTAGTTATATTATGCCTTCTCCATTTGGTTCTTCACAGAACTCAGGTAAAGCTAGAACATTGTTCATTTTCAATGTTTAGCATGATGTCCTCTTAAGGGTTTACTGATAGTCAATGTATTCCATCTGTGATTTTGAATTCCTGCTGTTTTATACTGCTTAGTATCCTCACTTTTTGTCCACCGACAAATTACAATTCCGCAGTAGCTTGGAGAAGCCTTTAAAACTTGTTCAAATGGGTGTTTTATCATTTCACACATTGGATCGACCTCAGGAAAGGCTTACTTTCACTCCTTGGGTTCATCATTTACCACCTTGGATAAGCCTTTAAAACTTGTTCAAATGGGGTTTTTTTTTTCCAATTAATACATTGAAAGGAACTAAGGTCAGGCTTAATTTCGCTCCTCAGGTTCATCATTTATAAAGACACCATCATCTTCAGCTCCTCTTTTTGGAACTGCCTCCGGTGGCAATGGATTTCAGTATACACCATCTGAGTCAGGTGGTTTAGGCAATTCAAGATCATGGTTCACATACGAAGAATTGTTAGTGGTTACAAATGGATTTTCAGAGCATAATCTTTTAGGTGAAGGTGGGTTTGGTTGTGTGTACAAAGGATGTCTAGCAGATGGAAGAGAAGTGGCTGTAAAACAGCTCAAGGTTGGTGGCGCACAGGGAGAGCGTGAGTTCAGAGCAGAAGTTGAGATTATAAGCCGCATTCACCATCGCCATTTGGTTTCACTTGTGGGATACTGCATATCTGAGCTTCAAAGATTGCTCATCTATGATTATGTCCCAAACAACACCCTTTATTATCATCTTCACGGTAAGATATATTTCAAGCTTTTCAGAACTTGCATCATGACCACCCGATTAGTCTCTCTCTTATCTCCATCTGCAACAGTTTAGTGATGTGCACAAACTAAGGTTCATTAAAAAAAAATCACGAGCAAAAGGTTATTTTTTTTAATGTATAGTAAGTGGATTTTCATTTTGTAGAGCAAGGAAGCCCAATTATGGATTGGGCAACCAGGGTTAAGGTTGCCGCAGGTTCAGCTCGTGGACTAGCATATCTTCATGAGGACTGTAAGTTTGTTCTGGACCTTTCACATTTACCCCGTCCCTGGTTACTTGTTAGAATGGTTCAAAATCTAGCTGAAACCGATACATACCGGACGAGATGTATTGGTTTTGGAGTCACTGGTACCATACTGTGAATGTATTGTACCGGTGCATATACATATATATTAGAATGTATCGGAAGATAAATACCAATGTATCATCCGAAACTGATACGTATCAGCGATTATATCAGTTTTGGAGTTGGACGATACGTACCAGAAAACCGGTGTTTTAAACCATGCTTGTTAATGTGTAGAATCCCAAGAGCCTAACTCAACCTCACAAAACCCGCTTGTAAGGTGAGGATTGCCCCAGGTTTATATATAGCCCAAGGCCATGATACCTAGGCAATGTGGGACTATCGCTCATGCCCCCTCACATGTAACGTGCCTCTCTACATCCCTGTGGTTACCTGCTCTGATACCATGTAGAATCCCATGAGCCTAACTCAACCTCACAAAATCGGCTTGTAAGGTGAGGATTGCCCCGGGTTTATATATAGACCAATGCCATGATTCCCAGGCGATGTGGGACTAGCGCTCAAGTGTTACTGTTAATTAACCCGTTTTTATTGTTGTCTTATTCTTTTGTTTGTATATCAGGCCATCCTCGGGTTATTCACAGGGATATCAAATCATCAAACATTCTTTTAGAAAACAACTTTGATGCTCGGGTATGGCAATAGATTGCAAGCTGTGTTATCTGAATAATTTCCGTTACAACTCTAATTATCTGATTTTCTCTTTGTTAATTGCGAATGTTTATAATGACAAACTAATTTCTGATATAACAGGTTTCAGATTTTGGGCTTGCCAAGTTAGCTCTGGATTCGTTCACACATGTAACTACGCGTGTAATGGGTACCTTTGGGTAGGCAAACCATGCTTGTTTAGGTTATATCATGGGTCAAAATATTGGGTTACCGATACGTATCGTCCGAGCTCCAAAACGATACGTATCGGACGATACGTATCGGTACCGGTCTGTATCGGACGATACATTGAATGTATCGTTCGATACATTCAATACATTTGAATGTATCGAATGATACATTCAATGTATCGTTCGAGTCCAATACCGCTACATATCGTCCGATACATATCGGTATCGGACGATATTTTGACCCATGGGTTATATCATATAGTATGAGCAGGATCTTTTTGTAAACTCTAGTTTGCTTAATACTTATAGAAAGCAAAATGATACACTATGTCCTGCAAATATCTGATAAATGATATGTTTGTTTCAGATATATGGCTCCGGAGTATGCATCAAGTGGCAAGTTGACTGATAGATCTGATGTTTTCTCTTTTGGAGTTGTACTTTTAGAGCTCATTACTGGACGCAAGTCTGTTGATCCATCTCAACCCTTGGGAGATGAGAGCCTGGTTGAATGGGTAAGTTCTACTCACTAATAATGTAGACATTTTTGTGTGGTTGCTTTTTAGCAGGTCAAAAGTTCATTTTGAGCAGGACACCAGCTAGTTTCGGAGGTTATCTTAATCAAAATGAAATTAGCCAGAGTCCTTTTGTAAACAAGATTGGAAAAAGATCCTTGATGGGATTAAATATCTGAATCAATAATATTTAGCCACTATAATCCCCTCAAGGATCTCGTTTCCAAACCACAAAGTCCCCCGGGTATGGAGAGACCATGCCTTGCATTAGCCCTTCAGTTATATTAAAGTGATCCTTCAGAATAATCTTATATGCTCCACTCATCAGACTATTAGGTTTAAACTCACTAACCTCCTGTGCATTTCTTACTTTCGGGATAAGGGCAGTTAGTGTAGCGTTGAAGGCTTAACTCTTATTAAATCTTTCTCCACCAAATCCCAAAAGCCTTGGTTAAAAACCTTGATAAATCTGTCAGGCCAAGGGCTTTATCCCCATGGAGAGACAAGACGACCGTTTTAAGTCAGTAATCTCCTCTACATTCGTACTTTTGTGGTAAGGGTAAATAGGGTGAAGTTGATGGCCCTTCTCCGTTGAGTGGTAAGAGAATAATTCCTCCATAACTCTTATTAAGTCTCTCATCACCAGGTCCAAAAATATTGGAAAAAACTGATGATAAATCTATCAGACTCATGGGCTTTAGAGAGAAGACAACCGCTTTTAACTCCGTACTCGAAATAGGTCTTTCAATATGATTTCTTCTCTCCTATGAGATTTTCGGAAGGGTTCTGGTTCCCTCTGTCCCCACTTGTGAAACTTCCACTTGGGATGATAAAGTTCCTCAAAGAGGCCCACAAATCCACAATTGGTTATTCCATCCCACTTTTAGCCAGCATTAACTTTAATGCTGCCCAATAACTTTTCCTGCCTCTAGCAGTGGCAACCCTATGGAAAATGTAGGATTCCTATACCCACTTGGAGCTAAGAGAACCTCAATCTGTAGCTCGAGAAGGTCTCCTGCTCAAGGGAAGAGAGCCAATCTCTTTATATTCTGTTTCGGTTCTCCCTTTCAACAGCCAGTAGGGAGGACTCTTCTTTGAAATCTAGCCCTGCAATAAATTTCTCTAACTCCTCAATTCAGCTTATAATCTTTCTGCGGATTTTCCTGTTCCACTTCCTAGGTTCATCTTCAAGAAGTTTGAGCTTTGTAAGGAGACGAGAACCTAGTGTTCCTTGAGGAGAAAAACCATTCCATTTCTCCTCAATTAAGTTAGCCAAGATAAGTCAAACCTAAATGGAGAGGGTTCTCTGAAATTATTCCCAGTTGAGAGCAACAAAGGCCAATGGTCTGAGATTGGCATGCTAAGAATTTAACCTGCGACCTCAATGTTGTGTCATCATGCAGCTACAGCCCCCCTGATGCGGGAACTTACTAAATGCAATGTTAGGGTTGAGATTAGGATTAAAATTAATTTAATCAATTAAAAAATAACAATTTCTCATAACAAATTACCACGAAATTTTTTAGAAATTCAATTAGGTGATTTAATTCCGGCCCAAAATAGCGCTACTTTAGTGTGTGTTCCCTATCGTGGATCTAGAAGACTAGGGTTCTTATGAACGGCCAGATCTCCGATAGTTTTAGGGCGTAAAATGAACTCGCAAGCGGGTTCGCTCGATACCGAACAAAATTAAAAGGCTAATAATGGTTTATGATGAACAAATAGGTTGATTTTGGATTTTATGAAATAAATAAAAATAACTAGGGTTTCACTACTTACACAAATCGTAGATCTAAAGAAGATAGAGATGGAAGAAGAGTTGGCTTCGCATCAAACCGCAAGCGGGAATCGAAGAATCGCTCTCCGTTTTGAGATAATCGCACCCTCACGAAAGTTTAGAAATCTCAATTTTGCATAAACAATTTTCATTAACTAAAAAATTATAATAAAAGTGTTACAAGCCTTTAAATAGGCTAACCAATGCATAAAATTAGAAATCCTAGTATAACTCTAATTCCTAATTCAAATAAAAGAAATATCCTAATTATTCTAAAACAATAAAGTCCTAAAACAATAAGGAAACTAAACCTATTTCTAATAAAAGAAACAACTCTTGTTTTCTAAAATAAAATAATAAAAGAGATTAATCCTAATTCAATTAAGATTCTTGAAATTCGTCACTTTCTGTGCAGTTTTCGAAAATTTATCATAACTTCTTCAATACTTGTCGGAATTGTTCAATTTTTGGCTTGTTGGAAAGCTACTTTGATAAGCTTTCAAATATGATTAATTTCGCATCAATCCGACTTCGTTTGACACTTCAAAATAGGACAAACAAAAAGTGACGGGATTAAAAGTTACTTTTCTTCTTTCTAATCACTTTGATGTTCTTCTTTCGCCTTCGATATATTATGGGCGGTTGCTTGAATCAGATGTCTCCATCACCCCCCCAATGCCTCATCAAGTCTTGGATGCCTAGTCAACCCATAGACATATTATTACTTGTCTATGTGCACCACTCTCTGGTTTGTTTAATCGGTTAAAGAAGTATTGTGGTTTGTTTAATATGGTTGCCTTCTCTGCTTATTTTCTTCTTGTATTTGTGTATCCACTTTCTAGATGACCAGGACCAAGATATACCAGCTCAATCAAAACTAAGCCTAGCCTTTCTCAGTGGCTTCATTGAACACTCTTGCAAGTCATTATCCTATTGTTTTGTGTTTCTCTGTACATTTTAATAACTATGTTGGGTTAACTTCCATGCCTGAAATGTTAAATTGCTGGGATGGTATTTGCCTTTAGGTTCTCCACCTATATATTATTCTATATTAATTGGTCTAGGCTCTTTCAAAATCTCGTCCGATATCGGTATGTTCCAAACGATACGTACCAATATCGGAGGTCACCGGTACGATACATTCAAAGTATTGTACCGGTGCATTCTATATGTTCTAGAAATGTACCGGGTGATACGTACCGATGTATCATCTGGAACCGGTACGTATCGTTTGATATATACCGGTTTTGGAGCTGGATGATACATACCGGAAAACCAGTATTTTAACCCATGGATACGATAACATTGATTTGTTTTTGCAAATGGCTTTACACACATCAAGTCAGTTGTATCTGATCTTTACCGCTGTTGCAATTTATGGTAGTCTTGGTAGATGTCTAGCTCTCCTTTTATAGATGGTTGTTCTAGATTATGTTTTGTGTGGACATTGTGCATGTTTTGCTGAAAAAATGATGGATCTCATGGAAGGTTGGTATGGTCGGCTACTTGAGACTAGAGTCAAACGGTATGGCAGATTCTTCCCTATAGTCTCATGTGGGAAATTTGCAAAGAAAGAACTAATTGTCTTTAAGGATAAAAAAAGGACTGTGGTAAAGTTATGTAATTAAGAAAGAGATTATGGGAATTGACATATTGTCTTCACTTTTTGAGAGAGATTGGAAAGGGGTGATTGATGGGGACATCAGATTCAAGCAACCGCCCGTAACATATCGGAGACGGAAGAAGAACGTCAAAATCAGCAAGAAGAATGCCCCAATTTGAAAGACTGAAGACATGCTTTAGTCGATTGATCGACCCTAGCCTTCGATCGATCAATGGTGGACAAAGGACACATTCTGAGCGTATTTATGTTTCTCAGTCGATCGATCGATTGTATTTAGTGGCTTCGGGCAATTTTATTATTTCCCAGTCGATCGATCGACCCAGAAATTGATCAATCGCGAGAAATTTTGACGGGATTTTATTATTTTGGTCAAAATTTCCATTTTAGTGTTTTATTTGCTTTAGGACTTTCCTAATTTTGTATTAGGGTTTGGTTAGCCTATTTAAAGGCTTGTAAAACAATATTATTATTGATGATTAATGAATGAAAATTGAGAGCTTGCTTTTATGCAAACCCTAATAGACTTGTGAAGAGTTTTCACCTGAAAAAGTGAATCTTTCAAAACCTGAGGAGTGAATCTTCATTTCTCGTATGACTTTGTGCGAAGCCGACGTACAACCTTGGTGTGAAGCCTCGGAACCCTTGGTGTGAATCCTTAGATCTTATCCTTTTATTTTATCTTTTCTCTCACTATTGTCTGGTAATATCTCCCCTATTTGCTTTGATAAAATCCAAAAATCTCAAATCCTTATTAATTTATATCTTTAATCCTACTCTTTTGTTTGCTTTAATCTTTCGAACCTTATTTATTCAGACCCTAGAGGAGTTAAGAGACGATACCATAATTGTCGCTTGGTGCCCTAAACTAGATCGAAACTCGAGTCCTTCATCGGATCCGTTTTCTAGATTGGGAATTAATGCATGCACACGCTAAATGGAATTTCTTTATTTGTTTTCATTGAATTCATTGAATTATTTTATGTGTTTGGGTGATTTTGAATATTTTCGCTGTTCAATTTAATTTGAGGTTAATCCCAAATTCGCATTAATTAGAGTTTAGCATTTGTCCCGCATCAGTGATGTATGGTGGTAAGGGTTTAGGTAAATGCATATTGGTACAGTCTTACTGAAGATGTTATCGTGCTCAACTTTCAATGTCGGTGAAGTTTTCCATTATCATCAAGGTGTTCTGAAAAGGGCATACTCAGGATCTGTAGAATCAAATATTAAAATGAGGCGGAAGTTAGTGTACTTTTAGATAGGATCATGAACTTTAAATCCCATTTTGAAGATCCATTATTGTGGAAGGAGACTAGAAATGTGAGTTGGTGGATATCTAAGAACTGTGGGTCCTTGGAGATTCCCTTACTCCTTCATGAGGCATTTGACCTTACCATTGGTTTAGATATCTCATTTAAACACATTTGAAGAAAAGCAAATAGAGTGGCACATTCCTCAGCCGGAGATGGAATTTGAGAAACATATTATGGATTGCGGATAGTCTGTTCTACATAACTGCCCCATTCGTCTTTCCCTTGTCTTTTCCTCTTCGTTGCTTTACCGTTCTTTTGATAAAATCATGATTCATAAAAGAAAATAGAAAAAGGAACAGGCATCGGTCGAGACCGATACTGATACCTTATTGGCATAGGATACCTTAGGGGATCCCCTCGTATTGGTTGAGCCCTACAGTTATTGGTAGGTATCATCCGTTATCTAATCAACATTGCCTGTATAGTATCACTGATACCCCCTGCATATTGGTTGATAATGTCGCTAAATTTGGTATCCCTTAGTATCAGCCAATGCGTACTGGGATTGGAGCCTGGAGGCTGGCTGATACAGCCTCTAATACCTAATTTTAAATTTTTGGCTGAGATTTCTTCCAAATTTTCAGCTAATTACAGGTTATGTGTCTCAAAATCTGAATCTGAACTAGGCATCTAAAATATGTTCTCTTCCCGAGCAGTGATAGCTCTGTTTTTTTCTCTTCATACATTATCAAAAGTCACATTTATTTATGTTTTTTCCCTGTTGAAGAGAACGAAAATGAACAATATGAACTGTAGAAACTCCCCTCTAGCTACAATGGGATGAAATCTCTAGAAAAGATTGACAATATTCTTAAACAAAATGCTAATTTATCTTTCAGGCTCGACCATTGCTGAACCATGCATTAGATAATGGAGACTTTGAAGGTTTAGTTGATCCAAGGCTTGAAAAGAACTATGTTGAAAGTGAGATGTTTCGGATGATTGAGGTTGCTGCAGCATGTGTGCGTCATTCGGCTGCGAAGCGACCTCGAATGGGACAGGTAATTCAAAGTACAAGTCGACTCAATTCTTATGGTATCAGATATTATTACCATTTTCATTTTATTTTTTATTATCTCAGGTGGTAAGAGCTCTAGAGTGCATACCTGACTCAGATCTAACAAATGGCATGAAACCGGGTGAGAGTGAACTCTTTGATTCTGCACAGCAATCAGCCGAAATCAGACTGTTTCAGAGGATGGCATTCGGTAGCCAGGAATACAGCAGTGATTTCAGTCAAAGAAGTTGGAATACTTGAGTCAGAGCTCTACTCAGGTTTCATTCTATGTACACAGGATGACATGTGTTTTTTTTTCCTCTCTAATTTTTTGTTCCCTTGATCATCGGGAATCCTTCTAGAGGTGCATCTTTCCTTATTATATATTTTTTTGAGTTGTCAATAAATTTTTCATTCAGTTCTTTTGAGGGCACAAGTTACCGAATTCATCCAAAATTAATCCCAAATACCTCTATCAAGGAGGGTTCCTTGGGAATCAAATAGCATTAGGCATTACATCAATGTCAAGTTGACCACCTAGGCATCTGTCCTCAACAAAACAGTATCATTGTTGTTACTCATAACCAGATATGATCTTTCACTGGACATTAAAATCCTCATACATTTACCGATTAAAAAAAAAATCCTCCTACATTTTCAGAGATTTCATTATTCTTTCTTGATCTTCTTTTGAAAACTCTGCTTGTACTCTCTCCCCTCACATCTATTGCCTCTTTTGCTTAAATCTTCAGTACCCTTTTGGCATATGAGCATGGTTAAACGGTTCCAGTTGTCAGATCTTTGTTCTTTAGCTCGCATTACAATTCCTGACCCACGTTTTCTGCCTCCAAAGATTCTCATGGTAAGTGGGAACTAGAAATCAATTTCTTTGTAACTGGAAATTTAAATTGTTTACATTAAAATTTACATAATACGAAGATAGACTTGCACATCTTTGTATATATTTGTTAGATAAAATCGTACCAAATAATAATCATTATAGCAGAACTTGGCACATGAGCCATCTTTACTGTCAAACTGTGCAATTGCCCATTAAGTACGCATATTTGGATCTGTGCTATGAAAGTCTTGGTCTGCCTGTGTTTCAAAGTCCAGCAATGCACAACTTGCGCACCTAATACCTACTCGTCACTAATACATGAGCAGAGCTAATTTTTTATAGATTAGACTAGAGAACAGCTAACAGTCTATGCTCTTTTACAGATTTATTAATTCTCCTTTGAGGCACCAGAAGGCTATAAAGTGTCTTTCAGCCATTGAATTCCGTAGATAGCTCATTTACTCAGATTTCAAGTCCATAATATCCGTGGCAGTCAATTTTTTATGGGATTTGTATGGACGAACTGCGCTAATTAAGTTACGACTTCTATAATGCCATGCCGCTGATCAACTAAAAAAAAAATCTCTAATGGCCACGCCCCATTTGTCTTATTGCTGTCTTCATTGCCTTGTCCTATCCATTTGGATTTAACTTGGTGGATGTTGTTGGTACACCCATTTTTGTTTAGGTGTAAACTCTTTTGTCACATAGCAATCCTTTGATGTACTTCTTATTATTCCACTCCAAGTTTCTATTGGTGTTCCTCTTTTGTCACACCCCTTCATGCATGGGCTGTTTTCAAGTTTCTGATGGGCATTTCCAACCCATCTTTTTTATAAATTTCATTTATTTTATCTTCTGATGGGGCTTTTCTAACGTACTCATTTTTATTTTATCACCCAACCCTTCATGCATGGACTTCAGTCTTCTTGTTTCATATTTATTATCCACTATTCTCCCCCGATAAAGAAAGTCCCCTTCAATCTAAATGACACTTATTGATTAATTAATTGACATTCCACTTCCTCTGCCCACCATACATTCATCTTAACCGAGATATCCTTATTAAACCCATCATCTCGTATTGTATGGTAGACCCAAATGTCAAAATCTGTTCACTATACTACTAAGAGGGCATTTACTTGGGTGTATACTAGTCTTTGCATTTAAAGTAAATTTTATAGGTACTATTTTTTCAAAATGCTTCTCATAATCTGCTTTACATGCGTAAAATATGTATTTGGTTTGCCTCAATATGTTGTGTAAAATGTATGGGAAATTTGCACTTTCAGCCCTATAAGTTTGCGTATTTACAAAAACGGCCCTATAATTTCAGTCCATGCATAACAGGCCAGCTCCAAGCCTAGCCGGTTCCACGTTTCCCTTAGTGTGTGTATATATATATATCCTTCTCTATGCTTATTTGTCTTTTTAAAAACTTTTTCTTGGATTGCGATTTCGATATTCGACTACAGTTGGTATAACTCAGAGAACTACAACAGGTTAGGTAAGATATCGAGTACATTATCTTTGTAAGATATTGCTTTTCTTCGTTTTTAACATATACTAGGTAGACCAAGCAAGGTAAGATATCGGTCGATAGCTGAGGATAGCTTTTTGATCAACCAATTTTTATTTTTTAATATTATAGCGCTAAGTCAAGTATTACCCTTTTAAACAACCAATTTTCATTTTGTAAATATTGTAGGTTGAAATGGATATTCCCCTTCTTTGTCATTTTGATTTCGTCCGTGTGAGAGATAATACTTACAACGGAAGACATCGGAGGATTGTCACTGTTACGAAGAACATATCATTTGATGAGTTTCTAGAGAAAATGTACAAGGTCAGTAGGACACGATCGAAAGAACATTCTATTACACTAACGGTTTCATTACGCATAGGGAATGAACTTGTGTTTACTGAATTGTCTGACTTTGATGATTTTACAAACTTATTCAGAGCATATCGTATTGGTGATGGTGTGATAAATATTTATATCGAAAAATTATTAGTTACTACCGTAGCAGAAATTTTACCGTCTTTAGAAGCATTTCAACCGTTCCAGAAAACAAACGAAGATGATGATGGTGTGAGAACAGAGCATTTGATTGAAAATCAAGAAATACGGTTTGAAGATGAGAACATCGCTGCACTAATAATAGTCGACGATGATAGAAATATGAATATTGGATTTTGCTCCTACCATAGGCCTCTGGGGCAACCCTCTTTAGACATTCCAATGAGTGAAGGCGATGAACATCAAGGATATTGTCATCAAATGAATTCGATACATAATACATCTCAGTTCAACTTCGATTCGGTAAATCAGTGGGAAACATTTTTAATCGGCCTTAGTCCATATCAATGGCCTTCCGAGCCAATAGCTTCGGAGCCAACGATAATCGAGCATTCAACACAACAGCCTCTTGTACATCAAACATTCCCGCATCGGCCAACATCAATCCAAACAATTATACATCAACCAAACGTGCATCGACGGGCTCAATCTCAATCACGTAATAACCATCCAGTCGATGACTGTGATAGTGATCCTGAAAATAATGAAGCACCGCCGTCTCTCACTTCGCATGTTCATACTAATAGGGGAATTGATCAACCTTTGGTGGACAAAGACTATCAGTTTAATGACTCGGAAGGAGAATATATGGATTCGGATGATGAGGAACTGTATGAAGGGGGACCAATTACCATTGGTCAGACGTTTAGAAATAAGAAATCCTTTCATAAAGCTCTTAAAGAATTTGTAATGACAAATAATTTTTAGATTAATCCATTAAAAACTAGTCCTCTTCGAGTTACGGCGAGGTGTATTAAAGTAGGATGTGCTTGGCGAATACATGCATCGAAATTAGTAGGTGTTGATACATTTGTTGTGAAAACTTTCCACCCGGAACATACGTGCAGAATGGCAGCTTTCGGAAGCGGACATTGCCAATGTACGATATCGTGGATAGCTTCATTCGTGAGAGAAGCTATTAAAGGGTTTTGACGAGACTCCTGTTTCAATAATTTTTTATATTAAAAAAAAATACGGTATAACAGTAGGTTACTGGAAAGCATGGAGAGGAAAAGAAATGACGTTGAATGACATCCGAGGTAGCTGGAATGAGCAATTTAAGATGTTACCGTCATATGTCGTCGAATTACAATGGGTCGATCCAGACGTACAGACCGAATTGTGTCTTGAGCCTGATAATGTATTTCAGAGATTCTTCGTGGCATTCGAACCTTGCATTCGAAGCTTTCGTAATACTTTATGAAGAATAATTGCGGTAGATGGAACGCATTTGCGTAGACGATACAATGGAGTGTTGTTAATAGCTACGGGGATAAACGGGAATAGATATTTATTCCCTATAGCATTCGACGTTATACCGAAAGAAAATGAAGATCATTGGACATGGTTCCTTAATCTATTAGGGAGACGTGTAATCGGTGACTTTGAAGAACAGTTTGTATTGATATCAGACAGACAGAAAGGTTTGATGGAAGCTGTGGAAAAAGTTTTTTCTAACGCCTTTCACAGTTACTGTATGTGACACCTAGCACTAAATCTGTTTGATACATATAAGGATACAATATCTAGACCGCTTTTCTGGGTTGCTGCCCGTGCATTTTCGGAAGCAAAATTTAAAAGAATTATGCGAAAAATAGAAGACGACGACCCCCTGGAATGTACAACATAGATTAAAGAAATTGATGATCATTTCTGGGCGCGTACTTATTTTCAAGGGAGACGTTATGATATGTTGACAACTAATATAGCTGAAAGCATAAATAGTGTGTTGAAAATAGTCATGGAAGAACTGATCGTGAGCATGTTAGAAACTATTCGCACAAATGTGGCCGAATTTTATCTTCACCGTTAGGAGGAAGGAAATAAAATGACACACATGTTAACATCGATGGCCAAAGAACACAGCACGAAATTCAGGATGGGCCCGTCGAAAAAATGTTATACCATATGGTCGCAATATATTTCAAGTTAAACGTGGTGATTACATTCACAGTGTTGATCTAGATAAGCGAACATGTACATGTAGACGTTGGGTTATTCTTGGATTACTATGTTCACATGCGATTATCGCATTATCGCGCCGAAATAGAGAAATAGAGATCCCCTAATTTTGTGAGCACTAGTTTACCAGTAACTTATTTAGGGAAACTTATAAAGAACACTTTGTCTCGACCGTTAACAAGGGCCAATGGACTTCGCAAAGAGACGACATTCAAATTTTGCCTCCGCACAAAATACGTCAAGCCGGCCGTCCGAAGAAAAGGAGAATAAGATCTAAAGGCGAAGTTCGATCACTACAATGTAAAAATTATAACAAATATGGTCATAACCATCACTCGTGTAAATTTGTTAGAATTTGAAATTAACTTATTTTACTTGTAAGAGTACCGTAAGCTTTTATTTCTACCCTTATCGATATCGATAACATTTCATATTTTATAAAAGGAGCCGGTTAGGTCTTCAATTGGAAGACGGTGACCGTCCTCCAAGATACATGTGGAGCTCCACGTGCCACCCAAAAGAGTATTTGAGTGCCACATGGAGCACAAGTGAACTGTATAGATTAATCTCTAATATTAAACCTACGTGAAATTAACTTATATTATTTGACAGATTTCTTTGGGCCACATTTCACGATTCAAAATAAACTGCTTTGGATCAGATGAAGGAGACCATTTATCATTCATCATCCAAATAGATTTTGAGATCATGGCCTTAGTATCGACAGCTAATTTTTAGCGAAAAATCATCGGCCGATGTTGTCGATGACTTAATTTAGCGTCCGATGACTTAAGTTATCGGTCGATGACTTAAGTCAATTTATCCTAATTGTCTAACAATTCTTTATAAACATCATAAAAAGACTTGTATTTGATCTTCAGATTTCATATAAATTAGCGGCGCGTAATTAAATATGTGACCGCTAACTTAAGTTATCGACCGATGACTTAAGTTATCGGCCGCTAACTTAAGCCATCGGCCGATAACTTAAGTCATTGGACGATAACTTAAGTTAGCGGCCGATAAATTAAGTTAGCGGACGATATATTAAGTTAGCGTAGCGAAAAATCATCGGCCGATGTTATCGATGACTTAATTTAGCGTCTGATTACTTAAGTTATCAGCCGATGACTTACGTCAATTTATCCTAATCGTCTAACAATTCTTTATAAACATCATAAAAAGACTTGTATTTGATCTTCAAATTTCATATAAATTAGTGGCGCGGAATTAAATATGTGGCCGATGACTTAAGTTATCGTCCGATGACTTAAGCCATCGGCCGATAACTTAATTTATCGGCCGCTAACTTAAATTAAGTTAGCGGACGATATATTAAGTTAGTGGACGCTAACTTAAGTTAGTGGCCACATATTTAAGTCCGTGCCGCTAATTTATGTGAAATCTGAATATCAAATACAAGTCTTTTTATGATGCTTATAAAAAATTGTTAGACAATTAGGATAAATTGATACAACGAAAATTATACAATGATATAAAATATTTACAAAAATCTATAAAATTTTACAAAGATATGAAATTAACTCTTCTTCTCAAACGTGCACATTAAATGTCCGATTTCGGTTCTAAATTGTTGCATTTATTTTTCTTCGAAATCAATAGTCCGTCATTGGGAGAAGTATTCCATGTACTTCAAAACATATATACCGCAGTCCCAACCGTTGCTTTGGATCGGGAGAATGACACTGTTGAATGCCGATACCTTCCACTGTTGATCGAAAGGTGACTGTAAACCGACAGCGTAAAGAAGACGCGAAAGGTGATGCAATAGACACCCTTTAACCTCTTTGAGTACTCTCGGTCTGCTGGATCTATTAATTTAATTTCATGATCAACTAATGAAATTATAGCCAACGCCTAGTGGCTATGTTTTTGGCTATGCATCGGAAGATAAATCTGCACAAAAACAGAATCGGAATTTTAAATAATTAATTTTAATTTTTTTTAAAAGTCATTAACGTTAAATAAAGCGAAGTGTAGTATTAAAAAACGTACCGTTCCACAGTTGACCGCGTGAATACCGCGTTTATCATTTGTAAGTAATGGTTCAAGCGGTTTTAAATTGTTACGACCCTTCCACTCGTCACAATAGGCCCGTCACTTATCAAAGTCGCTAAGTGCTGCTAGACCTTCATTATCGATAAATTTTTCATATTTTTTCTCGTCTGGTATAAACAAGGTCTGAAATAGAATTATGTAGTAAGTAAATAAATTAAAGAGAAAAAAGTGTGAATGAAAAGACAAATAAATGAAACAGACGAAACAATAAATAGTTGAAACCTTATCAGGGCGGACGCATAAGCGAACTAGCTTTTTTTGGCATTTGCTGTAAACGTTGAATCGTTGATAACTTCAAGGACTCTCGAGTACGCGTCGATGACTTCATTGTCAAGCCACGAGCGTCCTTTGAGAACCTTTAAAAGACCAACTGTGATCTCAACACCCATGACAGTATTGACGATCGCATCGTCCTCTCCCTCTAGCCAGTTCAAAAAACTGAGCATATATTTGTGCTCCATTGATTTTGGCTCATCCTGCTCCTCCACAACCAATCTTGGTCTTTTTATAACAGTTTTACTTATCGGAGTCTTTCTCTTCTTACGAGCACGCAAGTCATATCCCTCGACTTTACTTATTCCAGTTGATAGTTTAACTAAAATTGATTTGAGGGATATTGACTGTGACTCACGAGAAGGCTGGGTAAGAGGAGCACACTCATCACCCACTTCCACCAAGGGTTGTTTAGTAGGAGGTGGAGGAGCTTCAGAAGTTTTGGGAGTCGTGATTTAATGGGTAGGTTGAGGAGCAGTGGGTTTTGGCCCAGTGGGTTTAGGGGCAGAAGTTCGGGGGGTAGTGGATTGATGGCTTGGTTGAGGAGCAGTGGGTTTAGGGTCAGTAGGTGACGGGGAACGTCACGAAAAAAAAATAAAAAAAATTTCACGGACGTCCGTCACTGTTCATCACGGACGTCCGTCACTGTTTTTTTTTTTTTTTTTTTTTTTTTTTTTTTTTTTTTTTTCGTGACGTTCCCCGTCATTCTCCTCCACTCAAAATGTTTCATCACCGATGAAACACGCATGTGGTACTCGGATTCGGGCTCCCTCTCCTCTTCTTTCGACGCCGGTAGAAACGATGTGGTCCGAATCCAATGTCCATGTATGTGGCATCCCCATCAAATTTTTTTTTTTTTCTGAAGTTGAAATTCTATTGCGGTTCAAAACTGACGCGGAATATGATTTTAATGCGATTTGTCGAAATTAATTAGAATTTAATCAAGTGTAATCTCAAAACTATCTTAAATACCTTAGGGTTCAGAGAATTCAGGTTGGTAGATCACACGAGATCCAGTTAGGGTCCAGTCCGATGCGCGAGTACTATTAGATTTGAGGCAAGATCGGCCTAGAGATAGAACTCTAGCTTTTCCAGGCTTAGGCGCTCGTCTTCGATCCGATGTAGATTCACGGTTCGAACCAGGGTGGCGGAAATAGGTTATGGGTTTGTAATAGGTTTTGGTTTTGTAACAGGTTTATGGTTTTCAGATCGGTTTATGCTTGAAAAAAAAAAGTTACTGTTCATGTGAACAGTGACGGACGTCCGTGATGAATAGTGACGGACATCCGTGAAACACTGACGGACGTCCGTGATTTTGCCCCTTCACTGTCCGTAGGTCACGGACGTCCGTTGGGCACTACGGACGTCCGTGGACGTCGTGACGGGCTTCCGAAATTTGAGTTTTTTTTAGCGAAAACTTGCATTTTTGTGTTTTATTTCTATTAGAACTCTTTATTTCGAATTTTAATTATTGGTGGCTTATATATAAAGGCTTGTAAAGACTTTTTAATTAGTTATTGAATATTTTGAATGTTTTTATGCTTGAATATTCTTTGCCTGAGATGGGTTTGGTGTGAGGCCAAGGGAGTGATTCCTAAAAGTCATTGTTATCTTCTCTATTATATTGGTTATCTCTCGATCTGTGTTTGCTTCCCCTACACCGTAGCCTAATTGTTTCCTTTCGATCCCAAAACTCTAAGCCTTTTGAAACCCTAAATCAAACATAGCCAACACCTTTTTTTCTAAACCATAAACCGATCTGAAAACCATAAACCTGTTACAAAACCAAAACCTATTACAAACCCATAACCTATTTCCGCCACCCTGGTTCGAACCGTGAATCTACATCGGATCGAAGACGAGCGCCTAAGCCTGGAAAAGCTAGAGTTCTATTTCTAAGCCGATCTTGCCTCAAATCTAATAGTACTCGCGCATCGGACTGGACCCTAACTGGATCTCGTGTGATCTACCAACCTTAATTCTCTGAACCCTAAGGTATTTAAGATAGTTTTGAGATTACGTTTGATTAAATTCTAATTAATTTCGGCAAATCGCATTAAAATCATATTCCGCATTTTAGGGTTATCGTCCCGCGTCAGTAGGTTTAGGGGAAGAAGTTTTAGGGGCACTTGATTGATGGGTAGGTTGAGGAGCAGTGGGTTTTGGGCCAAATGGTTTAGGGGCAGAAGTTCGGGGGGCAGTGGACTGATGGCTTTGTGGAGGAGCAGTGGGAACGAAGGTATCAAATAGAACAGATGAAATAATATTATCCTGCATAATTACAAAATACATTAAAAATTGTCACTATTTTACAAAAAAAATTATATTTGGGATCAAGGTAGCGACCGCATTATCGATCGATAATATAAATTAGCGGTCAACTTATATTATTGGTCGATAATGTAAGTTGTCGGACGATAATTTACATTATCGGACGACAAGCGTATTTGACATTAATCTTTAAAAACATATATTTTTTTCAAATTTAAAAAGAAATGGTTTAGTACCTTCGTCAAATAAGATGTGACTGCATCAAGGTCCTTCTGTATTGAGGCATTTCGTTCGGTTAAATTTTGAATCCGATGTTTTAGTGACCCTACTTCATCTTGTAATGACCCAACTTGCTCTTAGAGGGTCTTCTTTTCTCTCCCTAGCTGTTCAATTTTGAGTGCTTACCATTTAAGCACTGTAAATGCACATCGGAAGTCACTTTTCATCTCTTTTACAGCCATGCGGAGCGTCTTGCATTCTTTTCTAAGCTCCGTTACTTCTTTTGTTAGGTGGGGTTGCCTAACCGGCTGTTCTCTTATTGGCTGGGGCCTTATCTCTGGTTTGCCTTTGCCCTTTGATTCAGTATGCTGACGTACAATGACTTCATACTCGTCGTCTTCGTCGATGTCATTATCGTCATCCTCATCTCAGCTTTTCGGCTCTTCGTCTCTTTCTTGAGGGCGTGTCTCGTAACTTAGGACATCGTTGTATTCATATATATCTTATTCATTACGAGGCTCCTTGGCCTTTTCCTGCTCCCTTTCCATCTCTCTTTGCATAAAAAAGAGTCGAACCGATCTATACTGTAATTCGTACTTTACAGTTTCAAGCTCTAAGATAACTTTAGACTTAAGAAATTTTTCTCGATATAAATTAGGATTATGACTGAATTTCGAGCCTTCCCATTTCATTAGCTTGGGAAATGGGTCTTTGAGCTCAGTAAGAGCGGTGGCGACTTCAGGAAAGTGCTCAAACGCCCAAATCTGTAGGGCGATAGTGCATCCGTAGATGTTGTAATGCCCATTTTCTGACTTTTTCGCCATTTCCCTTATGACGTATGCTTTTGATATGCTATCTACTAAATTATTGTAAACTATCAGGCTCCACAGAAACTTGTTGAACTCTTCAATATTATCTACTAGTGCCAAGTACCGTGCGCCCACTTCCTGGTATGTGTCCGGAAGTAAAAAAGAACATAAGAGAAACAATAATGATCATTTCAAAAATTCATCGTTGGATAAATCAACACTATCAATTAATTCTTTAATACGAGGTCTTTTAGCCGGCTTCCCCCCGAAGAATTTGTATCGAATAGTTTCTTCCTCTGGTACGGCCACCTTCTCAGACTCAGGTTCCGTCAATATATTCAGACCTAAAATGAATGCTATATGAGACTCTTGCAGCAGTATATTGGTATTTCTAACCTTGAAAATATTATTTTTAACTTAAAAGCTTAAAATAGTATCAACCAAGTCTCCAATGAATCCTAATTTCTCATTTATCTTAAATAGATGACCGAAAAGTGAATCATCTAAAATCTTCTTCCTCTCTTCGTTACAGTGCAAGTAAAATTTCTTGACACCAACTCCAGAGCATTTCCCAAAGGGCTTTAGAGACAGTCATTTTACAATCACTTAGTGGGTACTGTAATACACATAAAAACAATTAATTAATAAAATAAGTGCGGTTGAAAAACTACCGACAACTTACATTATCGTCCGACAACTTACAATAGCGGCCGCTAACTTACATTAGCGGACGATAACTTAAATTATCAATCGCTAACTTACATTAGCAGCCGATAATGTAAGTTAGCGGTAAGTTACCAGTAAGTTAGCGGATTGTTGAGAAACATAATTGATGACTGAATGTGTTTAAATGTAGAAAAAAAAATTACCTGAAAATTTGCTATTAGCTTTTTACCGCTTTCTCGCCGATAAGCCGCCGCCTTCTTGCTTTTACAGAAAAGTAAAGTTAAAATAAAAAGTAAACAATGAAAAGTTATAAAGTAACTGTTACTTTTATAAAGTAACTGTTACTTTTATGCTTTAAAAGCTATTTTAATTTAAAAGTTATTTTATTTAAATGGCCGTTGCTGGCGTAGAATCGGCTAGGCTTGGAGCTAGCCTGTAATGCATGTATTGAAACTATAGGTCCGTTTCTGTAAATACGTAAGCTTATAGGGCCGAAAGTGTAAATTTTTCTAAAATATATATTTTTTTTAAATTTTTCTTCTTTCAAGGATTGCGTAATAAGAATTTTGTAGTTGTGTTATAATAATTCAAATTTTATAGTTGTATATTTCATGTGTGATTTGAGAGTTTTACAAGAGTAGAAGCTCGTTAAGTCAAAAAAAAATTATTATACCACATCAGCAATAATCAAGGGATTTACCGTGAGAAGGAAGCTTGGAAACCGTCAATTAAAATGAGCACTTCTCGCTTAATAATCTAGCTTTGCGTCGAGGGGAATGCCCTCTAAATGATTTTCTATTTTCTTTAGAGTCCTCATTCGCCCTCATATCCAATCATCTTCCATTGCTTATAAGTTATAATTTATTTGTAAACATATTATTTTTTTAGGGTGTTAAAGCAGCACTACATCTGCAAACTAGTCTATAAAGCCTGTTTTATGTCTATTGTCAATTTATTCATATCCAATTAAACAATTAGAGACCCCATTGCTTATAAGTTATAATTTATTTGTAAACATATTATTTTTTAGGGTGTTAAAGTAGCACTACATCTGCAAACTAGTTTATAAAGCCTGTTTTATGTCTATTGTCAATTTATTTATAACCAATTAAACAATTAGAGACCTAAAGCAATGTTGATAAAAATAGTATTGATAATGGCTCCGAGGCACGTAGTTCACTACGTTGTCTTAAAGATAATAGACGCCCCCACTCTGTTGGGTAAACGACGATGCAATAAAGTTCCCAGTCAATTTGCCTTAAGAATACAACAGAGTTCGGTCTTGCTAAGAATCGTATGTTCTTTTTTAGATCGCACTTTCTAGAGAAAGAACTTGTCACACAAATTTTCTTATACACAAAAGATTCTTAAAAATAAGAATAAAAGAGGGAAAAAAAGAGAGATATTATTTCTGTTGTGCCTTTTAATCCGAATCTGATATCTATTTATAGATAAAATCTTGAAAGATTATGTCTTTTCAGATTTATGGTTAAGAGATGTTAGACTTGTCGATTTACTTGTATATTTTTAGAATTACGAGATGCCAAACTTGTGTCTTTTCAATTAACGGTAAAAAGATAAATCAAAATTTTGAAAAGACACTTTGAAGAGAAAATAATATTTATAAGTTTGCCATTGAATTATTTATGATAATATAACATTAATTTTGAAACACAAAAAATATATATTACTATCTTAATATATATAACATTCTCCCACTTGTTTCAAAATAAAAAAATTGTATATCAGAGCGATCATACTAAGCATCATCAGAGGTACCGATCGGTTTGAACCTTTCATTAGTACATACAACTCAAAGTTTGTAAGGACTTTAAGTAGTTTATACCCTTGAACTTAAAACTTGTCTAACAAATCGAAATTACATCTACACTTACTATGGCCTAAATCATTAGTGACATAAGGCCTGCGCTTTATAGTCATGCGCTAAAATCCTGATTTCATGAGTATTTCAGAGAATGATCGAATCTTTTTTGAAGCGGCTTCACTTCCATACTCATATAGGTAAATCTGTCATGAGTGTTCTTGTAACTACTTTATCACCCCAGTAAATGAATGCCTACAGAATCATTAAGAGTTAAACTCACCCTCTCACATTACAAGAGATGTGCACGAAATTTAACACCATAAGGATGACCAATAAGTAACATACTTTTGTTTATTTTCAAAGGTCACATAATAGTTTGTTATCTCGTTAAACTTAGAATTTGTGATCTCCAACTCTACTAAGTTGAGGTTCAATTACTGTGCCTTTAAATATATCGGTTTTAAGCTCACCCCCTTGATATTTTCAATACTATATCTTTTGGTTTTTATAAACTTCGAAGTCACTCTGCCTCTTTTGCTCCCGCAAACAATGCTATATACTCTGATTCTATACTTGAATCAGAAAGACATGTTTGTTTTTCATCCACTTGTGAATTTTGAATAAAGGGAGTCAGAAATTCAAGTAGCATCAGTAAACCCTCTAAGAGTTCAAATTTTCCACTATATTATAACTATAATTCATAGTAACTTTCAAGTATTTTAATGCCCTACGAATAACTTTCCAATGTTCCAACCATGGGTTGTTAGTCTACTCAATACCTCCACTATATACCTCCACTATATATGCTATATTAGGTCTAGTACGCTTCATTAAATACATAAAACTTCTATCTCAGTGATGATAAACTGTAATTTTTAAACTTATTTAAGAATTGATTTATCTCCAACCATTATCAAAACAATAGAGATTAGAAAAGCCTTTGTACCTGTATCCTCAATTAGATACTTCTTCGCTAATGAATCTCAAAAGCTTTAGTGATAGTGCATTTACAGAATATGTTGAATAACTTATCGTTCAATGTATTGAGTCCCAATAATCTTGATCATTTTTCAGTCATTTGAGTCGAGCATTCGATCTTCCATTAGTTGTACTTCTCGATATTTTCGCTTTTGTTGTCATCTTTTGAAATTTGACCCGTCAAATTGGTCAAGTTCGATGAAATCTTGATTTATGAACTTTATGCTCTGAGTCATTAGAACAATCTATTGTCTTTAAATTATTGATAAAAATGATATTGATAATAGCTCCAAGGTACGTAGTTCACTACGCTATCTTAAAGACAATAGACGTCCCAACTCCGTTGGATAAGCGAAGATGCAATAGAGTTCCGAGCAAATCTGCCTTCAAGATACAATAGAAATAGTATCTATTTCTCTTTTTTTTTCTTCTTTTGTTCTTATTTTTAAGAATCTTTTGTGTATCAGAAAATTTGTGTGACAGATTTTTTCTCTAAAAAGTGCAATCTAAAAAAGAACATATGACTCTTGACAAGACCGAACTCTGTTGTATCCTAAAAGCATATTCGCTGGGAACTCTATTGCATCTTCATTTATCCAACGGAGTGAGGGTATCTATTTTCTTTAAGACAATATAGTGAATTACGTGCCTCAGAGCCATTATCAATACTAATTTTATGAACAAGCAAATCCTTCAGACCTTAATGCAAAGTTACAAGACATTGGGGTTGCCAAGCTAATCAAGTGACAACGATGAACATCTAACATCCTCTCTGCTAATTCACAACCCATATGAATCGTGGTCTGCAAGCAACATGAAAGGATTCCACTTTTCTTGTCTTTGTTTCTTTCTTTTTTTCCTCATTTTTCTGCTAAACTATGTTCTTTTCATTTTATTTTGTTTCATTTCTTTGTTTGGACAGCCGTGTTCCTGCAAACTACGTTCGAGTCAATTTTCATTGGAAAACAAAACTTTTGCTCTAGATGGTGTTGTCAATGTTTTAGCATAAAAATGATGACTTAATATTAGCCAAGGTATCAAATATCGGCCGATACAGATACATATCGACTGATTCGTATCGGTCCTCTAAGGATTAATACATGATACTGATTTTGTTACCTTGGTATTAGGTACTAGACCAAAATGTCAGCAGAACTCGGTCAATCTCAAACCAACAATCTTGGTTATTGCATTGATGCTTTTGAGCATGTATCGTTGGAAGGTCAAAATTCAACCTTCAAAGATTTCAGTAATTTGCATGCTCATAAATAGCAATGTGTATTCTCACGAGGCTTGACCATTTGGACAAAACGAGATTTACCCAGTGCTACCAAGTGGTAATCGAGCTCTAAACATGTTAATGGCACCCTCCGTCATTTGCATTTTAAAGTGGTCCAAACAAGCATTAAGACTGCATTTGGCATAGCCTTCGGTCAGCTCTCTATTAGAGTTGGATATGCTTGCTTTAGCAGTCCCCTTCTCTTTGTCAACTCTCTACAAAGTAAGATGTACCTGATCTAACATCTTCCTTCTTGCTCTCCCTATTAGAGCAAATAAAATTTGGTCAGGCAAAGAGTGATGGAGAGTAGGGGAGAATTATTGGAGCAGATAAATCATGTTATGTAGGAAGTTAGCAAGGAGAAGGGAAATATACTAAAGTAGGTAGTTGGGATTTACTAAAGAAAAATGATACTTATTAAAGCAAGTAGACCCTGCTCTGAAAGAAAGCTAAAAGAGAGCTATACCACATACAGCCTAAGAAAACGCGGATCTTAAATTAGGTCACAATAGAAATGGGTGCTATGACTACAAGCAGAAGTAGCATTGGTCACCTTCACCAGGTAACGTTTCAACAGTAACATTTTATGTCACTTCCACTGACCAATCCAAGTGACACATTTTATGCCACATCCTTGATGCTCAGCTCAAAAGAAACTCATAAGAAAATCTATACCATCCAATAATTTGAGCACATCAATGTGGAAGTAGGTAAATATGAACATGTCTATAATAAAGTGCTCCAATTAGTTTGAACCTTATGATGTGCATGTATTTTTCATGGAGCAATATTCCTACGATACGATGTTTAGTCGCTTGGACGGCGTGAATCGGTCAAAAGAGTCTACTCTGGCCTACAATATTGGACTGTAAGATTAGTATTAAGGAACAGTGCATTCCTATTAACCCTAAGAAAGAAAAATGTGTCATTGTGTACGTGACCCTGCTACCCAGGTCAGGTTAATGGGAAGACCATGTTCTTGCCATCACAGCCATTCAAATCCGTTTGAGGCTGTGTTCGGTATTGCTCATTGGAAGAGTAGAAAAGAGTTGTTGCTATTTTTTATTATCATAAACAAAGATAGGGGAGTGAAGGATTGGGGGAACAAAAATAAGGAGGCTTCTCTTTGAAATATGAAAAACATCTTTTATGAAAAACATCTTTTTTTAAAAGATCATGAAAAATCATATTCCTTTAAAGAGTACGATTTTTCCTATTACAAAGAGTAACCTCTCTTTTATCTTCTTCTAATCCTTCACTCCCCACATTTCTTTGTTATAACAAATAGCTCTTTTCTATTCTCCCAAAGAGCAATTCCACACAGCCTTAGTCACCTAGTCAAATAATCAATGCACTTTGAAGTTCCAAAATCATACCAGCTGAGATAGAAAGAGAAATCAGTGACACCTCCCGAAAAAGTGTGAAATACTGTACTTTTTTTGTAGGCAATGTACACTGTGATTGAATAGGTTCTCCGGGGTTTGACATCTATGAGAATCAAGGATCAAAATGTCGAGTTTCATTTCAGTTTCGGAGGGGGCCAAAACCGAAAATTTGGGATGTCATCTCAAGGCATAACCTCTACGTCAGTCGGATCCCATATCAAAATGGACAAGTGCACTACTATTTATGAGCAGGTGGAATGGTCAAACGAGTGGTATTTGTACCCATTTTTTCTCTAAAGAGCATGTGTTCTTTCACAAGAAAAAATCATTGACTGTCTTGAATTAAATCATAGAGATTATTTTTCATCCCAATCTTCCACACAATAGATCTTGAGATTATGGCACGCCCATCAGGCGCGCACATGTTATTTCACATGGCACACATTCCCAAAAGTGATCATGATCATGAGTGTACCTGTCAGATGATCACTTTTGAGGATGTGTGGCGAATCAACATGTGATCATCTGACATGTGCGCCATGATCTCAAGATCTATCGTGTGGACAATTGGGACTAAAAAACAATCTCTATCATATGATTCAAGGAAATTAAAAGTTTATCCTGTGAAAAATGTGTGCTCTTCACAAAAAAATGAGTGCAAGTAACGCCACCCTAGTCAAAATTACAGTTTGGAGCTGTATTAATCAGCTGCTCAAAAAAATGCTTGCATCTCCCAAGGTTTGAGGAGGGAGAATAGCTGAGGCACCATTAAGTACACGATGGTGCTCTATGGCTGTGTATGGCATAGCTCTCTACTAGCCCTTGTCATTGCAGAGTTCCCGTGCTTTGGTAAGTACTCCTTCTCATTAATAACTCCTTGCATAACAAGATTTACCTGTTCAACAGTTCTACCTTCCTCTCTACTCACTCCTTGCTAGAGCAGATTTTATTTGCTCTGGTAGGGAGTTAGTAGAGAGCATGAAGGTTGTTGTTAGAGCAGATAAATCCTCATTTGCATGGAGGTAAAAAAGAAAATGAGAACCAACTAAAGTAGTGAACTCTATTATGGTAGGGACTAGCAGAGAGCTATGCCGTACATGTTGGATATTTTAAAGGTTTTAAAAAATAAGCTTTTGAAATTAGGATTTGTCCCACATCGTGTAAACTTTTTTTTGGGTTTGACTTATATATCTTTGTCTTGGCTCAAGGCTTGTAGCCTTCACCCAAGGGGCACCGAATTTTGTAGCTTCCACCGCCATGCAACCCATCAGTCACACACGCGCCACAAGACGCTGCCGAGCCGAAATGCCTCGGTCGGACGAGACCGCACGCGCACGTATGTCACGCAGCGTAATCGTGATACGGTAATTTAATTAAACTTTTGAATAAGTGTCTAACCGCCCATTTGAATTTTAAACGGATATGTCTTATCCGACCGTTCAATTATATGCTATGGATATGTCCGTTCGGTTACACTTGTCTTACGGATATGTCCGTTCTGTTACACCTATTTTATCTATAAAAGGACCCCAAGACCCCTCATTTGATACACTGCATATTTTCGCAAATTTCTTTAAGTTTTCTCCTTCTCAGAGTTTCGTTTTAGTTTTTTGGTGTTCTGGTTGCGTGATCAGATTCACCAAATCTGATCACACGGATACGCTGCCGATTCGTTGTATCCTGGAACCGATTTGCCGGTAACCTATTGGTGACCACTAGATCATAGTGGTAGGGGCAAATCTCGGTTTAAAGACAACGATATTTAACGTGCCTCGAATCGGATCGGCGTATATTTTAATTCCGATCTTTATCTTCTTCTGCAACCCGAATCTATTGTTCTAACAATTTTAAACCGAGATTTATGGCTCATATTCTGTCCTCCACTTCTGCTCTAGTGAATGATAAGATTCATCCAGCGCTGCCTAACAACATCCACAAGTTAGACAGTTTTGATGGTTCGAATTTCAAACGGTGGCAACAGAAATTGCATTTTCTGTTAACCACACTAAAAGTTGTATACGTTATTACAACTCCGTGTCCGACTATTACCGAATCATCCACCCTCGCTGAAGGCCGTAAAAAGCAGAAATGGGACGATGACGACTACACTTGCAAAGGCTACATTTTGAATGCCTTTGATTCTTTGTTCGACGTCTACCGCTCTTACGATACTTCGAAGGAACTCTGGGATGCACTCGAGAAGAAATACAAAACTGAAGATGCAGGGTATAATTCTTATATTATCAATCAGTTTTTTAATTTTACGATGGTTGATGATAAACCTATTCTTAGCCAAGTTCATGATTTTCAAGTTATTATTAATTATATGGTTGCTAATAGTTCTCATTTCAATGAGGATTTTCTGGTTGGTGCGGTAATCGCCAAGTTGCCTCCATCATGGAAAGATTACCGAAAAATCCTTAAGCGTAATAATGAGAAGATTTTTAGGGAAGATCTTCTCCTTCATTTACGTATTGAGGAAGAATCCCGAGTTAGGGACAAAACAGAAGATCACATTGATATGACATCAAAAGCACACTTGGTTGAGTCTAAGGTTGTTAGTGGACCGTCCAAGAAGAGGAAGAGAGGATATTCTCATTCTAAGGAGAATAAGAAATTCGCCAAGGACCATGGTACCGAAGAATGGTGGATGCTATCACTGTGGGAAACCCGGACATTTCAAGCGGGATTGTCGCCTCTTCAAGAAGTTGAAGAATCAAGCGAATGCAGTGGAAGTGAAAAACAATTTCGTAGTCGTTCTTTCGGAAGTCAATCTGGTTTGTGACATCAATAAATGATGGATCGACACTAGTGCCACAAAACATGTGTGTAATAATCGTGACATGTTTGTGACTTATGACAAAGCTGATGATGATCAAGATCTCTTCATGGGAAACTCATCTACGGCAAAGATCATAGGACATGGAAAAGTGAAATTAAATTTCACATCCGGAAAAGTCGTTACGCTCACTGATGTGCTCCATGTACCCGATATCCGTAAGAATCTTGTTTCGGGTGGTTTATTGATTAAACATGGTTTTAAACTTATATTTGAATCAGATAAGTTTATCTTATCTAAAAATTATGAATTTATTGGAAAAGGATATGCCATGGGAGGCATGTTCAAACTCAATGTAACTGATCCCATCAATAAAATCTCATCTTCTTCTTACTTGGTCTCTGTTTCTAATTTATGGCATGATAGATTAGGACATATAAATTATAGGTCTATGAAATATATGGGTAACTTAGATTTAATTCCAAAACATGAATCTTTTGCTAGTAGTGCTTGTAGTATATGTGCTAAGACTAAAATTACTAGAAAACATTTTCCTAGTGTTATTAGAAATTCATGTTTATTAGATTTAATACACAGTGATATTTGTGATTTCAATAATGTTCCTACTAGAGGAGGAAAACGATATTTTATTATTTTTATAGATGATTTTTCAAAATATACTCATATATATTTATTAAATACTAAAAATGAGGCTTTTAAAAAATTTAAGGTTTATAAAGCTTTAGTAGAAAATCAATTAAATAAAAAAGTAAAAGTCATTAGATCTGATCGGGGTGGAGAATACATGTCAAATGAATTCTCCGATTTCTGTGAAATTCGTCATGAGGTGACGGCTCCTTATACGCCACAACAAAACGGAGTTGCCGAGAGAAAAAATAGAGCATTAGTAGAAATGACTAATGCATTATTAGTTAACGCTAATTCCGATAAAAATTTATGGGGTGAAGCTTTATTAACTGCTACTCATATTTTAAATAGAATTCCACATAAGAAAAGTTTAATAACACCTTATGAACTTTGAAAGAATCGAAAACCTAGTTTAGCCTATTTTAAAGTATGGGGTGTAGGGCACTTGTTAGATTAGTAGATCCTAAAATACCTAAGATAGGGATTAGATCTATTGAGTGTGCATTTATTGGCTATGCACAAAATAGTAAAGCTTATAGATTTCTAGTTATGGAATCTAATGATAACATCGATAAAAATACTATAATAGAATCTAGAGATGCTATATTCTATGAATCTAAGTTCACTACTCTAACTAATAAATTAAATATTAAAAGTAAATCTTATGAAGATGGAAAATCTTCTAAATCTAAAGAAGTTATTGAATCTTCAAGTGATGAAGAGGTCATCATTGAACCTCGACGAAGTAAACGTCAACGATTTGAAACTAGTCTTTCAAAAGACTATTATATCTATTTGCTTGAATGAAATGGGACCAAAAGTACTAAGAAACATTTGTATCTAAATATAGACGATGATCCTATCACTTTTAATGACGCAATGAAATCTAGAGATAATACTTTTTGGAAAGAAGCTATCAATGATGAAATTGATTCAATAATGGGAAACAAAACATGAAAATTAGTAGACTTACCAGAAGGATCTAAACCCATAGGATGTAGATGGATATTTAAAAGAAAACTTAGAACAGATGGAACTATAGAAAAATTTAAGGCACGATTGGTTGCCAAAGGATATAGACAAAAGGATGGTGTTGATTATTTTGACACCTACGCACCCGTTGCTAGAATTTCGACTATAAGACTTCTAATTGCCTTAGCTTCTATACATAAGTTACAAATCCATCAAATGGATGTTAAAATCGCTTTTTTAAATAGTGATTTAAAAGAAGAGGTCTATATGGAACAACCAGAAGGATTTGTTCTACTTGGATAAGAAAAGAAAGTCTGTAAACTTATTAAATCTCTATATGGGCTCAAACAAGCACCAAAACAGTGGCATGAAAAGTTTGATAATACTATTACCAATTTTGGATTCAAAACTAATGAAGCCGACAAATGTATGTATTATAAATTTTCTCATAATAATGGTGTTATTATATGTCTTTATGTAGATGATTTACTTATTTTTGGAACTAATTTAGAAGTTATTTTACAAACTAAAAACTTCTTAAGTTCATCTTTTAACATGAAAGACATCAGTCAGGCAGATGTAATTTTGGGAATTAAAATTATAAGAAATGAAAATACATTAACTTTAACTCAATCTCATTATGTTGAAAAGATTTTGAAAAGATTTAATTATTTTGATTTGAAATCTGCCAATACACCTTTAGATATTAATCTTAAATTGACTAAAAATGATGGACAATGTGTGCAACAGTTAGAATATACAAGGGTTATTGGTAGCCTTATGTATGCAATGCATTGTACACGACCGGACATCGCATTTGCAGTAAGTAAGTTAAATAGATTTACAAGTAACCCTAGTTCTGTTCATTGGAATGCTATTTCGCATGTTTTTAGATATTTAAAGGGTACTATTAATTATGGTTTAAAATTTTCTGGATATCCTCACGTTTTAAAAGGATATAGCGATGCAAGTTGGATATCTGGTTCGGAAGAATCAAAGTCTACAAGTGGATGGATATTCACTTTTAGAGGTGCTGCGATCTCATGGGGATCAAAGAAGCAGACTTGCATCACACATTCCACTATGGAATCAGAATTCATTGCCTTAGCGGCAAGTGGAAAAGAAGCAGAATGGTTACGAAATTTACTACTAGAAATTCCAATTATGATTAAACCATTGCCACCTATCTCTATACATTGTGATAGTGAAGCAACACTATCAAAAGCTTATAGTCAAACGTATAATGGAAAAAATAGACACATTGGTCTAAGACATAGCTATGTAAAACAATTACTTAGAGATGGAGTAATCTCAGTAATTGGGGTCAGGTCTGCAGAAAACCTGGCGGATCCGTTTACTAAAAGCTTTAGCAGAGATGAGATTAATAAAACTTCAATCGGGATGGGTTTAAAGCCATTAAACCTAAACAGCCACTTATGATGGGAACCCTACCTAATATTTGTTTAATCAATGTTTATGTTCAAAGGGAAAAACAAAGTCAAATGATCCGGTGAAGGACACTACATTGATGAAATATATCTCATATACATCCCAGGAAGGGTAGTGTTTCACTGTAATGGATAAGGAGGTAGAGCAATGCTCTTAATGATCTATAACACTATGTGTTGAGATGTTCGATTATGTGGGACATCTCTTATAGGTCTGTCTATATAAGTGTGAAGGTGGAGCCGCTTTCAATGAGACTTGGCTTTATCTCATAAACACTTACGAAAACCAGGGTACTAGCATAGGGCCTAAATGTGCTAACCTTTTATTGAACACCAAAATATGTGAAATATGCGTGTGAAATAATTCCGATTTTTCATATAAGATCGTTAGTTCAAGACTTAGTTTCACTAAAAATCTTGATAAATTTTGAATTATTTTCACTAAAGTGAAAATTCAAGTCTATAAGACATTTTCATTTATGCACATTTTCTAGCGTTGCTCTATTTCAAATCTTTAAAATAGTGGGGGATTGTTTATTTTTTTAAGAAAAGTTTTTAATTTTATTTTAAATCTTTAAAATAGTGGGGGATTGTTGGATATTTTAAAGGTTTTAAAAAATAAGCTTTTGAAATTGGGATTTGTCTCACATCGTGTAAACTCTTTTTTGGGTTTTGCTTATATATCTTTGTCTTGGCTCAAGGCTTGTAGCCTTCACCCAGGGGACACCGAATTTTGTAGCTTCCACCGTCATGCAACCCATCAGTCACACTGCAGCCTTGTGAGCCGAGCCGAAATCGTCGGGGCCGGAGGCAGACGCGAACGCAGCCCGTGTGTGTGCGTAATTAAACTTTTGAATAAGTGTCTAACCGCCCATTTGAATTTTAAACGGATATGTCTTATCCGACCGTTCAATTATATGCTATGGATATGTCCGTTCGGTTACACTTGTCTTACGGATATGTCCATTCGGTTACACCTATTTTATCTATAAAAGGGCCCCAAGACCCCTCATTTGATACACTGCATATTTTCGCAAATTTCTTTAAGCTTTCTCCTTCTCAGAGTTCCGTTTTAGTTTTTTGGTGTTCTGGTTGCGTGATCAGATTCACCAAATCTGATCACACGGATACGCTGCCGATTCGTTGTATCCTGGAACCGATTTGCCGGTAATCTATTGGTGACCACTAGATCATAGTGGTAGGGGCAAATCTCGGTTTAAAGACAACGATATTTAACGTGCCTCGAATCGGATCGGCGTATATTTTAATTCCGATCTTTATCTTCTTCTGCAACCCGAATCTATTGTTCTAACAATACACAACCCTAATCTCTCTCTCTAATGTCTCTTCTCCCAAAATGGATGCACCTATGGAAGTGTACAACTATGTATGATCACTCACATTAAGTCAAAGTACAGTTTAGACTTTTACCGATTTAAGGCTCCAAGATTGGTTGATAGAGGGAGATTAACCCAAGCACTACTAGCAGTGCTCGGGTCAGATACCTAAAATCAGTCCACATGCATGGCCTTCATAGTGGAGATTGGTTGATAGAGGGAGATTGACCCGAGCATTACTAGCAGTGCCCGGGTCGGATACCTAAAATCGATCCCTATGCATGGCCTTCATAGCCTATACGTTTGGCCTTGTAATCACCTGATCCTTTCAAAAGAGGGCTCGTAATGCATAGCTGGGATCCTTGGGTCTGTGGAGTCCAACTTTTGATAGAATTGCTGGGTTAAAAGACTTCTCTACCATTTTTTATACAAAGGGTAGGTTGATAACCCACAAGTTGAAACCTAATAAGGCGAATACTGTAAGGCTGGTAAGCTCAAGACGTAGATGACACCAAGGATCAAAATTTCGGTCGAAATGATCGAAATTTTATTCCAAATTATCAGTTTCGGTCATATTTTGTATGGGATTGAAATTATCAACCGAAATTTCGATCAAATTATAGGTTTTCAGCCGAAATTTTGATCCTTGGATGACACCTTCATTAAATTCGCATTAATCCTCAGAATTTACAGGGTGTTGCTGACATAATTTAGACATGGCGAAATCGATAAAACCAAGCTTTTCAAATGTCGTAAAAAACTAAGGTTCGCCAATGTTGTATCACCAAACAAATGTGAAGTTTAGGAGGAGAGTGGCATAGAGCAATGCAGGGCCATAGCCCCCATTTAAGTTTTTAAGATTGTATGGGATAAGCTTCTCTTATACATACTCCTTTTATGTACAAGCCCCTAAAAATATCTATATAGTGTATACGACCCAAATCTAGGGTAAACCAACTATTAACATCTGTAGGTCCCCATTTAAGTTTTTAAGATTGTATGGAATAAGATTCTTTTATACAGACTTCTTTTATGTACAAGCCCCAAAATAACTAGAAGAAAAAACTACCTACATCATTGGTGAAGGTTAGATTTTGAAAGATTGTGAGATTGAATAGATGCGGTGATCTTAGCTATCATCTAGTACTTATTGGGGAGAGTCAAGGCTCTAATCCTTGGAGGAGCCAGGCAAGTATCTACGAATTTTGATTAGCGATTCCGAATAAGGCATTAAAATGCTTCATCGCAATCGAACGATGGGAAGACTCACGGCGAATGTCACGATAAGACGATTAGTTCAAAGTTCAAACCAAATACTTTTCTATGTGAGTCCTAGTGAAGGATTAGTGGGGCAAGACTGGCATTTAAGAGATGAAATCATGTTTGCTCTCACTTTTAAGGTAATGTGGCATATGTTTTTAAGCAAGTGAAGTCCTCAAATTAATAGTTCATATGTTGAATTGAAGTGGACTAAGCGTTATGTGGACCTTAAGATGTGCAGAGTCTTAAAGAGCTAACATTAGGCAATTAATCTGTTAGAACAAATAGAGAAAATACAAATCACCAATTCGAGGCTTTAGAAATATCGATAACTTTAAACTAATATTTTCTCTCATCACTCTATGCAAGTGATCACTAATGGATTTCTAGCAAATTGGTTCTTGGATACAATAAACCAACTTTGTTTTCTTGTGAAAGATGTGATGTATTCGTTCATGATTATCTAAACCCCAAATTAAAATATCACAAAAGCGCTATGACCCAAACTTTTAAAAGATGGAAAATAAAGACAAAAAAGCTGATGACCATATATAGGTTTACAATTGCTTGCGCAATGATAGTAAATTGGGTGTCATTAGAAAGGTTACAAAAAGAACTCTTCGAAATAATTTATTTGTTAAAGGTTGTGTTAACTAACATTTCAACTTAAGACACAACGGCCAAATGGTCAAATGATTAAAAAGAAATGGTCAAAATTAAAATAATTTTTGTCAAAAAATAATATTATAATTTTATTACATTGGACCGTGCCAAATGCATGTAAATATGTTTTCATCCTCATGCCCGTGTCGGCTTGTGTGGGTGTCAAATTAAGAGCTTAGGATCAAAGATGCACATAATTGGGTGCCCCTTGGTTAAAGACTACATTGGGTAAACCCAACCCTTTATAAACACAAACCCAAAAAATGCCTCAACTCATGTGGGATTATTCATGAAAGATAAAATGTTTTAAAAGCTTTTAAATTTCCACCATCATTATCATCACAACCCTATCCCTTCTACTGGGAGCCTTTGTGAGTCATATTTCTCCAATCGTTTCTTATCAATGTTAAACTCTTTATAAGTTCACAATCCTTTGTGTCCCTTCTCTTTGCTTTCCTCTATGTCTTTATTAGTCTTCCTCTTATCTTACTTCTTTTTGTTTATACCAGCTTCATCTTTTATACGTAACATGTTTTATGGTCTCTAGTGGACAAGTTCAAACTATCTCAAACGATATTTTGTAATTTTTTCATTTATAGGTGACACTCTCAAATTTCTTTTTATATAGTTGTTAGAACTTCACACTTTCTTGCAACCCTACATTCATTTTAACATTTGCATCTCACTATCTCGACCACGTATCCTATCTTTTTTTCTATATTTGTAGTCCAATATTCTAATAGGTTTCGTCATAGACAGTGGGTTGTCAATATAATGCTAACCTTCATCTTTTCTTATCCAAGCTTGGGACAGACAACGATGGAGATTTTAAATTTTCAACAAATATTATGTAAGGTTCCTATTATGTCTATTGAGGAAATTGGCTTTAAACTCGTCTCTCTTAACGTCTTACATACTCCATCTCATTCAGCACTTTTTTATTAAACAAATCAACAAAGTTTTAGATGGACTGGACTCTATTTATTGAGATTATCATTAGGGGAATTACTATTATTAAATTTATTAATCACTCTGCTTTTTTCTTACACTTCATTACAATAATGAATTCTGATTCCGTAATAGAATATATAATATAAGTTTCTTTCTTTGATCCCATGAGATTGCATCACCTCAAAAAGTACATTTTCACCTGATTGTAAACTTTGATTCTTGTAAATCAAATATCCAACTTGCATTACTATAACCTAATGACACATGAAAATATTTAGTAAAATGAAATCATACTTTTAGAATATTACGAATATTTAAAAACTTATATATTTACTTAATTTACCTATCCCATATGTAAGTCTAATCTAGTATAATGTATTATATACATAAAACTTCTAATAACCATTTCATACCTTAATTATTATATACAACTATCATTATTTTTAGTTATTTTAATATTGACATCTAAAAATGTGTTAGTTGGTTTCTTATCAAAGTAATTAAACTTATGTAATATTTTTTAGGGAGCCATTACTTGCACTCACTTTTTAAGTGATTGCACCAAAGTGAAAAAAAGACTTTGTATTTTAGGTACTTGTGACATGTGAAAACACAATCTGGGCTGCCTGATTTAAAATTCATGATTTATAGATCCTTAGTGGATAAGATTGGCACAAAATATAATCTTCATCATATGATTAAATATAGTCAAAGGCTATTATTTGATTCAATGATTGACAACAATAGATCATATGCTAAATTTTTCTCCAATCTTATCCACTAAGGATCTATAGACCATGAATTTTAAGTTAGACGGCCAAGATTGCGCTTTCACATGTCACATGTCCCTAAAATATAAAGTCTTTCTTTAACCTTAGTGCAATCACTTAAAAAGCATGTGCAAGTAATGACTCCCTATTTTTTATAGTAATGATATTGAGTTAGTTGTTGTGATTTTAATCTTGTTTTACTCGCAAGTGCACGAATCGTGATATAGTCAGTGGGTGCAGAGTACGAGATCGTTCCCACGAGGATTGGTTAGAAAATTTAAAAGAGGAAACAGTAATTAATAAAGAAATTACCACAGATCTAGCACAATATTTAACTAGTTTAAAGATTTTGAGGGTTTGATGGATGAGATAAACACTAAACAATAAATTAGAATTTAAACAGATACTGAAATATAAGGATTGAGATACTAAATCCTCCCATCGTAGGTTCATCATTCATGCAATACAAATTTGTGATTAAGATATGAGATCCACAAAAGATGTCTATGTGCAAGCACGGGACCCGAACATACATGAGTTCTAAATTACAGATCTGAGATCACGGAGATGTATAATTAAATCATATGAGTGTATGATTAATATTCACACCTCAGATAGTATTCAGAACCCAATCTCTAAGTAATTCCATACTACCGATCTAAGATCAAGGAGTGTATAATTAACATCCCATGAGTGTATGATTAACACTCACACCTCGGATAGTAATTGGAACTTACTCCTGGGATAAAATTTATACTACCGATCTAAGATCACGGAAATATATGATTAACATCCCATGAGTGTATGATTAACACTCACACCTCAGATAGTGATAGAATTTAGCCAAGAGAATGTAGTAATTAGATTAGAATCACCATTACAGATCTGAAATCATAGGACATGATTAGCTCCTAAATCTCAAATTGCAATCGGATTATATCTATATCGATAATATCATTAGGGCCCTTAAAAGAATCTAACATCTCAACTACAAATTTGTATTAATGTAAATGAATGTCTCGGATGGGGTTCATCAGATCCCCATCCTTAATGGAACTAGTCACACATGATAAAATTAGACAACATGATTAAAAAATAAATTAATATAAATATTAAAATACCGTGCAAAGCTCTAACAAAATCCACAGAAAGCTTTAATCCAAATTTAGTACAATCTTTCTTCACAAGTGCATAAATGAAAACTAGTCTAAATCTTTAAGCCTAGGAAAATGAATAATAGAAAAATTGGAACAACTGAGACTGAATGCCCTAAAAAACTCAAAAGCCAAAAGCAACAATGCAAAAACGGAGAAGATCCCCCTGAATCCTATATTTTTCTTTAAATATCTTTCTGATTCGAAATTCGAAATTTGAAATTGGTCGATTGATCGATTTAAGTGGTCGATCAATCGACCAGAGTAAGATTTGAATTTTAAATTTAAATCCAATTTATTATGTCGATGCATCGAACTAAGTGGGTCGATTAATCGACATAACCAAATAGTCTGGGTCTAATATGTTATTTGCTTCACTGCTCCAGTGTATGTTGACTTTGCATGCTTTTATGCTCCTTAGTGCATTTAATGACCAAGTTTATTTGAAACTCATAAAACTTCACAAATCTCATTAGATAGCTTTCATCGAATGGCTAAATATAGATCTTTTAGGGGTAAAATATCATCATATTTCATTACTCATCAAATTACCTCATAATTATTTCTCATAATTATAATTTGAAATTCTGTAATTTATGTTGGAATACAAACCCAAGTAAAGTGGGTCTTGGGTTGCACATCTTGAAAAACTATTTTGGGATATGCTTTAAGTAACTTTTTCAAATTACAAGGTGACCTTTCATTTGTCAAGAAGACCTTTTATTTCTCAAGAGAGAAATAATTATTTTGTTTTGTTTCCTAAAAGTCATTTCCTAGGTATCTTTTCAAGGTTTTAGGTGTCTTTTCATATTTCAAAGTGTCTTTTACTTTTTCAATATACCTTTATCCTTATATATATTGGTGTAATTAGGTAGCAAGATACAAGTTGAATCTTTTAAATTAAAAGTAAGTTTAAAGTGTTAGTAGCTAGCAAACTCTTTTAGTATAAGGAAATCCTTTGTAGTGCAATAGCACAAGCTGGTCTATTTTATCTCCTTCAAATTGGTATCAGAGCCCCGTTCGATTAAGGAAGATGGTGAATATGATTCAGCCTCAAATTCCAGTCTTGACAAAAAAAATCTATGATAATTGGAGCATCTAAATGAAAGTCTTGCTAGGATCGCAAGATTTGTGAGACATCGTCTATAACGGCTACAATGAATTGGAATCACCACAAGCGGAAGCGACACTTACGACAACTCAAAAAGAGACATTGAAAGATGTACGAAAGAATGATAAGAAAGCACTTTTCTTAATCTACCAAGGAGTTAAAACATCAATTTTTTTAAAAATATCAAATGTCACATCATCTAAGCAAGCTTGGGAAATCTTGCAAAATTCATTCAAAGGAGTTGATAAAGCAAAAAAGTTCGTCTTCAAGCTCTTAGAGCTGAATTTGAATCCATTCTTATGAAAAAAAGTGAGTCGATTTCAGAATATTTTTCCCACATTTTGATTATTGTTAACAAAATGAAGAGAAATGGTGAAAGTATGGAGGATGTACGGGTGATAGAAAAAATTCTAAGATCATTGATACAACGATTTGAACATATTGTGGTGGCGATTGAAGAAGTGAAAGATTTGTCTACTCTTTCAATTGATGAGCTCATGGGATCACTTGAAGCCCATGAATAAAGAATGAAACAAAACTCTAATAAAGAAGTAAAGCAAACTTTATAAAACAAATTGGTCCTTAAAGAAGATAAAAAGAACTTCAGAGGACGTGACAAAGGATATCGAGGCAAAGGCTTTACTCGTGATAGCCGTGGTAATTACCATAATAAAAAGGGATGTGGTGATCATGGTGGTTTTTCAAATGAACGAAGACGAAACCAAAGCGGAAGAGGTCATAGAGATCTGTCCAATTCATCATACAAGTCAAGGTATGATAAATCACATGTCAAATATTACAATTGTCAAAATTTTGGTCACTATAGTAATGAATGTAGAAGTAAATCTACAAATAATGTTGATGAACAAGCTAATCTCTCTGAAGAAAAGGTTGAACAAGTAATTACAGTATTACTTGCATATAAAAGAGATGAATCAAGAAATCAAATCACTTGGTTTCTTGATACTGGGGCCAGTAATCATATGTGTGGTGGAAAAGAAATGTTTACCGAGTTTGATGAGTCACTAAAAGGTGATGTGACGTTTGGCGACTCATCTAAAACTCCAGTAAAAGGAAAGGGAAAAATTATGATTCAATTAAAAAATGGTGATCATCAATATATTTTCGATGTTTATTATGTTCTCGCAATGCGAAGCAATATTCTGAGTTTGGGACAACTCTTAGAAAAGGATTATGATATACACATGAAGGATCACACTCTTGTTATTAAAAATTGCAATAATGATGTCATTGCAAATGTGAAAATGTCAAAGAATAGACTTTTCATTTTAAACATCAAGAATGATGCAATTAAATGCTTCAACTATGTTGTGAAAGACAACTCTTGGTTATGACATTTGCACTACGAGCATCTTAGTTTTAGCGGGCTAGAGTTGTCATATCAAACTAATATGGTGAAAGGTTTACCTAAAATTGAGCATCCAAAACAATTATATGAATGATGTATTTTGGGTAAACAACATAGATTGAGTTTTCCGGTGGGAGAATCAAGAAAAGCTTTTGAACCTCTTCAACTTATTCACTCTGATGTTGCGGGTCCAATGGAGGTTACATCAAAAGGAGGAAATATGTATTTTCTCACTTTTATCGATGATTTCAGCAGAATGACTTGGGTGTATTTTCTCAAACAAAAATCAGATGTGTTTGAGACTTTCATTGAATTTAAATCAATGGTGGAAAAACATAGTGGTTATTTTCTTAAAACTATAAGATCTGATAGAGGTGGTAAATACACCTCAAGTGTGTTTCAAGAATTTTACAGGTCAAATGGAATCAAACATCAGTTGATGGCTGCATACACTCCTCACCAAAATGGCATCGCAGAAAGGAAGAATTGCACCATCTTTGACATTGCAAGGAGTATGCTCAAAGGAGAGAACATGCCAAAGGAGTTTTGGGCAGAGGCAACTGCTTTTGCTGTCTATTTGCTTAATAGAAGCCCCACAAAAAGTGTCAAGTTCATGACACCTCCAGAAGCATAGAGAATGATAAGGAGAATCAAACTCCTCCAACTCTTCCTCAAACTCCTTATTCACCATCATCATTTTCGTTGCCCAATATTACATCATCAAGTAGTCAATCAAGGGCACCGATAAAAATGAGAAGTCTCAATGATATCTACGATCAAACGGAGGTGGTTGATTTCACTTTATTTTGCCTTCTTGCGAATTGTGATCCGTTGTACTTTGAAGAAGTCATTATTGATCGTAGATGGTAAAATGCTATGGATGAAGAAATCAAAGCAATATAAAAGAATGATACATGGGTGCTTACCACTCTACCAAAAGGAAAAAAGGCGATAGGAGTGAAATGAGTCTACAAGACAAAAAAGAATCAAGAAGGTGAAGTTGAAAGATACAAAGCGAGGCTAGTCGTCAAAGGCTACAAACAACGTCAATGCATTGACTATCAAGAAGTGTTTGCACCAGTTGCAAGATTTGATACTATAAGGCTCCTTATAGCCTTAGCTGCCCAAAATGGTTGGAATATTTTTCAAATGAACGTAAAGTTGGTATTTTTGAATGGCTATCTTCAAGAAGAAGTGTACATAGAGCAATCAAAAGGCTACATAAGAAAGGGTCAAGAGGATGGAACACTCGCATCGATGAATTCTTTCGAAAGAATGAGTTCATAAAATATCCATATGAGCATGTCTTATACACCAAAATAAACGGTGTTGGGGATATAATGATCATTTGCTTATATATTGATGACATGATCTTCACAGGAAATAATCTTTCTATGATTGAAGATTTTAAAAAATTCATGATCAAAGAATTTGAAATGATCGACATTGGAAAGATGTCATTTTTTCTTGGGATAGCAGTAAAGCAAATAGAGGGAGAAATTTTTATCTCACAAGAAAAGTATGCAAGAAAAATTCTTGAAAATTTTAAAATGAATAATTGCAATTCGGTAAACACACCTATGGAAGTGGGTTTGAAGCTACAAAAAGAATAACAAGGCGATTCGGTGGATCCTACACTCTTCCTGACATTGCTCATAGTGTTGGAGTCATCAGTGATTCATGGAAGCACCAAAACATAGTCACTTCTTGGCTGCTAAAAGGGTTTTGCGATACATCAAGGGTACAATTGATCATGATTTGTTTTATAAGCCTACTAATGCTTTTGATGTTGTAGGATTCACAGATAGTGACTTTGGTGGAGATCCTGATGAAAGAAAAAGTACATCAGGATATGTTTTTAATATTGGTTCAGCTACAGTTTCGTGGTCATAAAAAAAGCAACATGTTGTTGCTTTCTCATCATGTGAAACTAAATATATAGCTGCTACAACATGTGCTTGTCAAACTATTTGGTTGAAGAATTTATTAAAGGAGTTGCATCACTCTACAAATCAACCAGTAATGATTTATGTTGATAATAGATCAATCATTTCATTAGCAAAGAATCCTGTGTCTCATTGTAACATCCCTGAATTTTGGGCGTGAACAATATCCTCGGGATGCGTGCCCGACTGATCATAGGTTTGATGAAGTGAAAGTCAACTCAATGACTGTAAGCCCAACTTAGGTTGATGATTATAAGTAAGGGTAAGTGTGTGTAGTTTAAATACTAAACTAAGTAAGAAGTAGCATACACCTATCTTGGGTGTGTATGCTTTACACCAAGCAATAAAAGAGATATAAGGGTTTAATAGATTTAGAGAATTGATTTCTCTCTGTTTTGGTTGGTGAGAAGAGTTAAGGAGAGAGAGAGTGCAAGGAAGGGAGTAATTATTAGGGAGTAGTGAGGGTTCCAAATTGAAGACGGATTCGAGCATTTAGTACCGGATTCGACGCATTGGAAACCATTGGAGTCAAAGCTAGGAGCCCTAGCCTTTGAGCCAACCATTGTATCAACTATTGGTTAAATTGAGGTTAGTTATATTGAAGTTGTTTTAAACATATTGTAGCGCATTAAAATATAGATTAAATAATATAAATGAAGGAAAAATGATAAGGAAGAAAACTGGATGAAATGCTCTCGAAGGGGTGAAATTATGACCAAATCGATTGATCGATTTGTAAAATCGATCGATTGATTTTGGCCTGGAAGTCAGTTGGGCAAAGTGACCCGAAACCGATTGATCGATTTGAAAATCGATCAATTGATTTTTAAAATTCGATTAATTGATTGAAAATCGATTAATTGTCTGAGCACTTTCAGTGACTGGAAAATGAGAGCTGAGAAAAATCGATTGATCGATTTGGGATCGATTAATCGATTTTGGGATTTCGATTGATCGATTTTGGAGATCGATTGATCGATTTTGGAGATCTATCAATTGATTGATCGATTTGGACAATTTCTGTTAGACTTTGTTTTGGACTTTGAGGTTCAGGAAAGGTCTTGTACCTTCTTTTATGCATCCTTCTTGATTTGCTTGTGCTATGGTGTACCATAGGTGGTATGTGTGAAGATGAGCATGGGGAACCGCGTGGGACCTTGATGCTTGGACCTCCAGACACGTGAGGTAGGGAACACCTTGAATATGCACTTTAATTGTAAGATCATGTATGTAGTGATAAAGAAAGAGTAATTATATATTGAAAATGTGAATCCTAAGGATGAGTGTGTGTGTGAAAATAAAGTAAAGGAAATAAGTATGGCGTCCTCAGGAGATGTGAATATGATAAAGGCATCTGTGTGATGCATTGACTTGGACATCTAAGAGATGTAAGTGATCATGTAAAGCAAAGAGAATGAAAATGATAAGGCTTAATTTACTATATTTAGCACAATAACACGGTGAATAATTATATATAGTGTACTTGATATTTAAGGTTTGGAGAATACCTCACCGACGTGGCGGTATACCCATGACTGACGCGACAGGATATCCGTGACCGGTACAACGGCCAATCCGTACACCAGTTGGACATCCCAGAGATGTAGTTGTTTATGTATGAGATATGAACCCCGTCGCCTATGAGAAAGGGACCTGGGTAGCTTTGAAAGATATAAAAATGTCTGATTAGATGACGATGGTGGGTATTCTATCGAGCGCCCGACGCTATAGTAAGTCGAGGAATATTTAAGCTATGATTTAAGTCTTTAGACCGAATTATTATAGTAAATGAAACAAGTTGAGAACTAATGAACAAGTAATAGTGACATCTAAATGTATCTTTTCAGTCATTTAAACTGTTTTATTTTTTAAGAAAACTTATTGACGCATCATACTGTTAATTATCATAGAATATATGTGAGAGACTAACTTATATGTTCAATTCAGTTTGTTTCCCTATTGAGCTATGATGTAGCTCATCCTTTAGACTATACGTCGCAGGTCCCATACTTGTGGCTGCTACTATTTATGGAGACGTGGATTTGGGAGATTCAGATTATGTACCCGAGGAGGATCAGGAGCCCCCTGTCACGGGGTCGCACTTCTGCAACCTTAGTCCCGTGCGGCACCTAACGCCCGCTGCGCTAGGTCAGCCTACTTCTGATACCAACTGTCACGGGGCATCCTTCGACGCGCTTTCAACCCGCGCGGTGCTTCGCTACCGCATGCAACAAAATCAACCCATCTATACATCAGCTCTGATACCACCCGCCTAGAGGACGGGAACTCCCCCAACATGGTTACCTCTGTTTCACGGCCTACCATCCAACTGTATCGTGCCCCTTACGACACGCCATCTGTACCACTGTATTAAACTTGGCCTGCTCAAGCTTCACCCTGTGCACTGCACTAGTACCTCGTTTGCAACAGTCTTGGCATGCAGCTTCCCATGCCACCATATCTCACTCACATACCGAACCAAGCCCATAGCCTTGTGCCTCGTGCTCGCGTGCTCAACCGAGTCCCACGCAGCCTGCCTTCGTGTGCGTTTCGAATTACTAGCACCGTTTATCCTTGGCCCATGTGCTGTTATGCTCAACTGAGTCCCACGCAACGTTGGTGTTCTCACGAGGTTGCCCAGCCGTATGCACCGCGACGCGTAGTCCGGAGCCATACATCAACCTCCCTTGGGTGCCACACGGCATCGCTGCGTCGACGTCCTAGGCCCACCCTTTCAGGCTTAGGAGACACTTGCGCCCCCTCTGGCAACGCAAGGCCCCGTGTAGGTGGAAGGCAACTCTCCAGCTCCTCTCCCACACAGAAGGGTAAAACAGTCATTCAGCCAGAATGGCTGGAGGACCTCAAACCCTTTGGTTTGACATACCGCAACGCCTCCTGCATCACTAGCCCACCTTGGCTATGTTGCGTCCGTGTCGCGACCCCGCAGTGCGACCACGTCACAAGGCCTTCTTGGCCCCCATGTCGCGTGCCCTCTTGGCACCACATGTCATGCCCCAAGCACTATACTGCAAGCTCGAGTATTGGCCCCGTCACATCCCTCCTGAGGACTTATTCTAGGAGATTCTGCTTGAACTTTGATTCAATTTTTGTGAGATTTCTGTACGGCTTGGTATGTCAAGCCTTTTTGAGTAAATGTATTATATTGATATATTTTGGCGAACCATCTGGGGTGACTTTGTTTTATTCATCAATAGTTCGGGGCGGTTCTTCTGCTCATGCAGTGGCATGAGATTAGAACCTTCTTTTGGGTTCTTATTATAATAATATGTTATTAATGCATAGGAGATCTTGTTCAATTCATTTCTTATGCTTATTTGTGTTTGGTTATACCAATGTTTTGTGCAGGTTTTTGGGGCACAACCTCGAGGGTCGTGCTGATGGCACGGGTTTCGGGGTGCTGAAATTCAGGCTGTCACACTTATGGTCGAAGCAAACATATTGACACAAAGTATCATTTTATCTGAGATCAAGTGAAGAAGAATGAAGTCACGCTCGTCTATTGCAAGTCCGAAGAACAAGTTGCAGACATTTTTATAAAGCCTTTAAAGTTTTATACATTTTAAGGATTGAAGACTTTACTTGGAGTAGCTTCGAAACCTGAGTTTGAGAGGGAGTGTTGGAATACAAACCCAAGTAAAGTGGGTATTGGGTTGCACACCTTGAAAAACTATTTTGGGACATGCTTTAAGTAACTTTTTCAAGTTACAAGGTGACCTTTCATTTGTCAATAAGATCTTTCATTTCTCAAGAGAGAAATAATTATTTTGTTTTGTTTCCTAGAAGTCATTGCCTAGAAGTCATTTTCTAGGTTCTAGGTATCTTTTCATATTTCAGTGTCTTTTATTTTTTCAATGTACTTTTATCCTTATATATATTAGTGTAATCGGGTAGCAAGATACAAGTTGAATCTTTTAAATGAAAAGTAAGTTTAAAGTGTTAGTAGCTAGCAAACTCTTTTAGTATAAGGAAATCCTTTGTAGTATAGCAATACAAGCTGATCTATTTTATCTCCTTCAATTTATAGCCCTCATAACTTCGTCTTATAGGAAATACCCCTATTTTCAAAGTATGATAAAAAAGGCAACTCCAAGCCAAACTATTTTTAAATGCCTAAAATGCCTACAAATGCAATGAAAGACACTAATGCATTTGTAGAACGAGCTTGGAGCCAAGCAACCACCGATTACAGGGAGGAAGGTGACCAAAATGAAGAGGAAGCATTGATGCATTTCTTGAATAGCCCCAAAGTTCACCATAGTTTAACTGTTATTTTTTTTTTTAATGTTTTTTAAATAGTTCCGATAGCTACTATATCGTATGGGTTCAGACGATATGATATCGTTATGGTACGATGTCGAATCGGCCGCTACAATATCGTAGCGACAGATATGATATTGTACCGATTGATATGTCATATCAATTGCTAAGATATCATAACGATCGATACGATATCATACATATCGGTATATCGTATCGACTGGTATGATATCATAGCGACTAATACAATATCGTGCCGATTGACAAGATAATCGATTGATATCGTACCCATGGATCAAAATTTCGTCCGATACCGATACGTATCGGTATCGGAGCTGAACGATATGGTATATTTAATGTACCGTATTGTTCAGTCGTATGACAGATACCGAACGATACATTCAATGTATCGTTCGGTATCGGACGATACCGATATATATCGTTTTGGAACTCGGACGATACGTATCGATAATCCGAGATTTTGACCCATGATCGTACCAATTGTTTCGATATCGAATCGACCAGTTTGATATTGAATTGGCCAAGTATTGGACGTGATATCATGTTGATCATTCTGATATCGCAGTGATCAATCCGATATCATGTTAATAATCCGATATGGCATCAATCAATGCGATATCATACCTTAACTATTGTTTTTAATGTTAGTTATCGGGAAGTTTGGGTACTCTTCCTATTCAGGGGCATGCAATAATGGTGGGAAAACTGTGGAATAGAGTTAGGGAGAGATGGAAAGAAGCGAAAAACGTGAGAAAAAACAAGAATGAATGAAAAGAAAGAAGAATGGTGGCCCTTTTGGTCCTATTTCCAACAAATTGAATGGTGTTAGATGAGCTAACATTCTATCCACGTACGTCACCTTTTTCCAACGAAGTGTCGCTAGACACTTCTAAAACCTTCGAGTAAAAAACCTATTTTCTTTGCAATTTGGAAATCGAATATTGCGTATAACCTAGAGACCCAAGAAACGCCATAGAAGCTGTAAGTCGAGAGAAGGCGGAACTCTCCAACTCTCGATCGAAGAAGAAAGGGAGAGCGGTTTAATTTAATTTTGGTTTTTGGGATTGGTAAAAGGAGAAAATCTAACATAAAAATGGGTGAAGATCCTCAGCGCATAAAGAAGATAGCAGCTTCGTCTTACGATTACGAGAGCGATCCTCGATGGGCGGATTACTGGTCCAACATTCTCATCCCACCTCACAAGGCCTCTCGATCCGACGTCGTCGATTACTTCAAGCGCAAATTCTACCAACGTTACGTAGTAAGCAAATCCATCAATTCCCTCTTACAAATAAAAAATTCTTCTTTTCTAATCATCTTTTTATTTATTTATTTATATATTTTTATTATGGATGTAGAACTAGAACTTGTGGGGTTTTCTATGGTTTTACGGGTTTAGGGTTTTGGGTTTTTGAATTTAGATCTATGTGATGGTTCTATGAATTTTTGCGTCTTTGATGTGTTATTTTGGTGAATAAATGGAGTTATTTAGAATATAAAGAGTAATTATGAGTTTTAATGTTAACTATTGTGGTAGTAGAGGAGAAGGAGATGATCTCTGTTTTCAGATCAATCTGTGTGTTTACAATTGGCTTGGGGAGTTGTGTTGGTTTGGGGCTCCGAATAACCCTCAGCTTGTGAACTGGAATCTCATATTGGTTATCAAAATATAAGTAACTAACTCAGGAAGCGGGAGACCTGAGTTGGAATCCCCCCTTGAGGCCAGGCCACCCTAAGGATTTATATCCTGGGCTGGCTCGACACATGCTAACTTAAGGTGCGAGCATGCCCCTGGGATTTGGGTGCTCTAAGAGGCCTTGACACCCAGGTTTTCAACAAAAAAAAGGTAACTTTTTTAGTATAACAAATAGCTATTTGTGTATTTTTCTTCTTCTTTTAAACTTATTAAATATATTTGTCATTAGCTGCTATGTAAACGACTTATCTATCTTTATTCTCAAAAGAATTAAAAAAGCATCTCTAAATTTCAACGGAATCAAATTCCCGATGATAAGGGATTCCTTCCCTGCCCCATCTTTAGCAATCAAATCAGGCAACTTGTTTGCTAGCCTATAACTGTGCCTAAGGGACACTTCCCCTTCATTACATAAATTGCTAATTTCATCAAACCAATCAGGGGCGAACGCAGGATTTACTTGATGGGGGGGACCGTAGTCGATATATATTATTTAAATTTTTTTTACCTCCTATATTTAAATAGAGAAAAAATAAAAAATTTCCTCTGAAAATTATAAAATATAAAAAAAAGGACAATAACTCTCCAAAAAGTCATTCTACTATTATAATAAGACATATCAGTAATTTCCTCTTAATTACTGATATTAATCTACTCAGAAATGATTTAGAAAGCTTCATCTATGTCAAAAACAGTAAATGATTTAGAAGAACTATGATATGTTAAAAAAATTAGGGATTTAGAAGGATTTGATGTCCGATGGTCTGATGCCCAACAAGACTCGATGAGTCAAGTTTATGTAGCCAACACGGTAAAATATCAGGTCGGGTTGACTCGACCCATTGACAACCCTACCCAAACCAGACCTGAACAGAACCCATTCAAACCTAGACCTGGGCCCCTGGTTCTAAAACTGATTGGGACCCACACGGATCTGCCCAGACCCAACACCAACGCTTCTTCTTCGTTATTCTCTGAATAGTTTGACTCATTGATTGACAATATGAAGTGTAGTTTAAAAATTTCTAGAATATCCAACAGTTAATGAAAAATCAGAAATTGAGAGAAAAGAAGGATAAGATTGAGTCAATTACACTATTCTGAGGGATACAAAGATGTTTTGGTTGTTACAGCCAACGGGAGCAGTGCTGAGATCATACCCTTTTGAAGATTTGGGTGAATCTGCAAATGGCTTTGGGTTCATGATCTTATACACAAAGCTCTTAAATGTGTTGCCAAAGATTGCTCTATTTTACATGCTCTATTTTACACTGTAATATTCCTGTTCATTGCCTTGTTTGGGGTTTTTGCATCTTTAGGTGAATTGTGGTTATTACTAATCATTTTTTTTATTTGCTTATTGAAAGTTAGGGGTTTGTTAGTGTATAAGGAGTTTGAATTTACTTTAGCTTTTGTTTTTGGGGATGGAGATCCAATCTTCAAAACTGATGAATGTTAAATAGTACAACAGTATAGATCGTATGATTGGCATTTTTATCAATTAGGATTATCTAATTTTGTGGCCTCTTTTGGAATGGGACATATCTATACTTATGCAGCCCCATCCCACAATATTATGGATTTAGACTAGTAGATAAAAACATACTTAGAAATTTGATTTAGTGTGTAAAAACACAACTAAACTGACTTGGACTTACAGTAGTTAAGCGTTGATTTTGGTGTGAACACACAACAACAATCAGATATTCTCTACATAAAATAGCAAATTATAAACAAAACCTAATATATAGGATCAAAATTATACATATAAAATAAAAAATCTCATCCCACTCATCTTTTTCAATGGAGGGAGTGGATTTATGGCTATAGGGAAGCAAAGCACAGAGCCGAAGAACAAAATAAGATCAAAAGAACAAAATAGCAAATCCCTAGACCACAAATCAGAAAAAAAAATAACAAAAATGAAGAAGCACCTTCAAGAGAAGAAAACCTCTAGAAATCGCCTTGCGGTGGCAGAAATTGCCTCTCGATAGGATGGAGGTTTGAGGGCAATGGAGTTTCTGAGTTGCAGAAGATGGTTGAAGATGGTGAGAGGGGTTACGGGGTTCTTAATAGTTAGGGTTTTTATTTATTTATTTCTTTTTAACTTAAAGCTTAAAAGAAATAAGGAACTAACTCAAGTAATATGGGGGGGTCTTTATAAAAGCCCAAACTTAAAGTGAAAGATCCACTCTTATTTTTTTACAAAAAAGAAAAAGTTTGGGGGGTCCGGGGACCCCCCTAGGCTCTATGTGTGTCCGCCCCTAAAACCAATCCAAAATATCTAGGGCTCTCTTTCCCTTGCCAACCCACGATATAAAATTAGGCAATTCCACTTCAACGAATGTGGGTTCCCATATGGATGTGTCAATATGTAATACGGTACAAAATGCTCTAAGGCCACATGATGTAGTACCCAAAAAAATAAAATGAAACAATGATAATCAAATTAAAAGGGGGCTTTATTGATAATTGATGAAATTAGGTACAAAATTTGGTCAATGACCAATTAAGATGGTGGAATCACTCACACCTGGCAGAATCGCTCACGCCAATTTGTGGATGGAATCACTCACCATGAATAGGGCCTCACTCACCTAGATAGAGAATCATTGACCTAATTGGAGGACTCGCTCACTCTATAATGGAGGCTTCAAGCTCTCAACATAAAAATAATTCACTTCATTTTTTTTCCTCATTCATGCATTATGTGCCCATTTTATAGAAATGATCTTACAATCATTAATTAGATAATTTCATCAAACCAATCCAAAAATATCCAGGGCTCTCTTTCCCTTGCCAAACCACGATATAACATTTGACAATTCCACTTCAACGAATGTGGGTTCCCATATGGATGTGTCAATATGTAATACAATACAAAATGCTCTAAGACCACATGATGTAGTACCAAAAAAAAAAAAGAAATGATGATAATCAAATTAGGGAACTTTATTGATAATTGATGAAATTAGGTACAAAATTTGATCAATGACCAATTAAGATGGTGGAATCACTCACACCAGGTAGAATCACTCACGCCAATTTGAGGGTGGAATCACTCACCATGAATAGGGACTCACTCACCTAGATAGAGAATCACACACCTAATTGGAGGACTCGCTCACTCTATAATGGAGGCTTCAAACTCTCAACATAAAAACAATCCAATTCTTCTTCATTTTTTTTCCTCATTCATGCATTATGTGCCTATTTTATAGAAATGATCTTACAATCATTAATTAGATAACTAAACTAATCTATTTCCTATGTGAATAGTGAAATTCTCCAAATAACTTTTCAACTCCCAATATAACCCTTAGAATTCTCATGTAACAACTAACTCTAAGGTAGAATTAAAAAAAAACAAGTTCCTATATTACTATTTCCTACGGCACATAACTAACCCTAGTCTCAGCACTAACGACTAATGAGGACTACAAAATACTAAATAGGTATCGTATAAGGGGGCCATGTGGATGAATGAAATTGTGCCACATGGACAAAGCTGGTTGCATCATTAAGACATATACCCGAAAGAGGAGCTAGAAGTTGGCTTAATTGTGCTAAAGATCATGAATACATGAATGTCACTGATCCCGAGTGGTAAGCAACCGCCGTTTGCACCATGAACCAGCTCCTTCTGACTCCCGCAGATGCCAGTTCACCTTTGAGAATCCTTTCCAGTGTATCAATCACAAAATGCATTGGTTTCTTTTAAATCTTATGTTCAATCTTTATATCGAAATTGCATTTTAAAAATCTTTTCCTGGTTTTTTTTTTTCTTCTTTTAGTCGGGTTAGGTATACATTGTTCTATGTAAATCCAGATGCATCCCTCTAAAAGAAGTTCAGATCTACAGTCAAGTTTATCACCACCATTTACTTTTTGTAACTATCCTTTCACTATGGATTTTGTATGCCCCTTACATCTTCTCCCTAGTCTAGAATTAGCCAGATGATCTCTGTATGAAGATTCTTTCTCACTTGTATGTTTTTCGTGTGGTCCTCCTCTATTGTCCTAGTAACTTTTTTTTTCTTCGTTTTTTTGTTTTGCCATGAAGCTGCTCTCTCTCTCTCTCTCACCCCTGACCTACCCTGTCGTACTCATTTGCATCACGAGGGGTAATTTTATGGTTTGAGCCACACTTCGATGCTTTTGGATCTGTCTTGCTGCTGCACTTGAGTGTTTTCTTTGTACCTGCTTTGCATCATTCTTTGTCGGACGAGCTTTGTTTTGTTGGTTCCTGCTTGGGGTCCAACACCCCCTGTTGACCATTGAAGCTGTTATGAAGCTAGATGGGTTTTGGAATTTCTCAGGATGACCCTCTGCAGTTGTCTTCACTATGACGTCAGGTTTGCTGAGATGCTTGGATTGGGAATTTCACTCTAGAAACTTTAGCAACTTAATATGGCACATTTTCTGGATGCCTCTAGAGGGTTTTCTATGTTATCTTTTATAAGTGGGAATTTGTCAAGGTCCCTAAATGTGGACACCCGCTCTCCTCTTAGTATCTCGTAGACAGTTGTGAAAAAAGCCTTTACATCTCACTTAATTCATCTTCTTAAGTATTTGATAGATCTTACTGTCATACTGTTTGTGTGTTTTTTTTCTCAATGATTTGCATAATTTATGGAAGTATGCCTGTACAGTTATTTACAGAGTTCAATTCCGCTGATCATTTTCAGTAAAAAAAAAATTCAGTTATTCAAAAATTTCCTATCTAACTCTGCGGGTATCCTTTTCTGTACTATTTGTTAAGGTATGGTTTTCCTTTGGCAGGATCCTGATTTTGTAGTTGAGGCAATGTCTACAACTAGCTCCTCTCAGTCAGCAAGAGCATCGACAACTTCCTCATCATCATCTGCAACAGAACAAGCTCGGCCACGTAACACGGGTAGAAAGAAATTTATAACAAGTGTTTTTATGTGATTGTAACATTCTTAGATCTTAGAAAATACAAGGGATTATGCATCATATTTCCGTTGTTCTGAGTGCAGGATTTACATTAGGCCATATAATTGAACCTTGGTTTTTGTTGCAGGTTCCAGTACTGAAACTTCAGCACGGCCAGGCATGAATGCAGGTTCCCTCCGATGGGATCGACATACCATACAATTTTCTGTCTATTCTTGGGTAAGGAAAACCTCCCTTTAGATTGAATTGATGCTGGAGTCCTTCCAGATTTTAAGTAGCAATTAGTTAATTGTTATATGTTAATAATTAGCATGGCAAAGATTATTCACATAAGGAAAAAGGGTATATGGGTTGGAGTGCATGAATGAACTCATGCACTCAAATCCTATATCACATGCCACATGGCACGTGATCCCAAAACAACACCCCCCTTGGGTTCATGTGGCACATGGCATGCGATTTATTAAAAAAAGTTTTCAAAATTAAATTTTTTTGGTGGTCAAAATTGTGGCCAAAGTTTATGTACTGCCCCACACATTTTGGTGCATTGAATTTTTTCCCCTTTGACCACATTTTGGACGGTAGATATACGTCAAATCATGTCCAAATTTTTGGCCTCTGATCGTCCTCGTGCAAGTTGCCATTGTACCTGATCCCTTATATGGGTGTCATGTGGACCCCACCTGATTCAAATGCATGGATCCACCATGCGTTCTAACCCATATCCCAGGGCTCACATAATCAAATGCGGCATTTGATGGAGCTTTTCCCACAATATCTTCTATCTGGTAAAACTAATTCCATTCCAGTATATCCATTGTAAATTCTTTCTCTAATCATCATCAATGTTGTCTGATGAGGCATAGAAGAGATTGAACAAACTGAAAGAAAAGCAAAACCATAAGTCATATCAGTATCCACTTTAACTTATGGAAGAACCTTCATTAAGTGAAAAATCTTACAAGTAGCAAATGAATTAGTTTAGCATTCAAAGAAGTAATGTTGCCCTTTAGACGTCAGAAGCGGCGCAACAACATGGGAATTTAGATCTTGACTAATATTATTTTGTTGATTTGTTTGTGAAATATTTTATGGGTTGCTATTTTGACTAAACATCCAACACTACCGTACATAATATCCGCATTGCAATAGTTTTGTACACTTGTTATGATAATATGTTTAGACATTTAATATATGAGCGTGGAATACTTAACTTGTAAATTTGTTTTATATGTGATGGCTATAGCCCCAAGTCTGGTGGCTCACAGAAACCAAGTATGTCCATCACTTGAATGCAGTAATTTTTCTTCCTCACTTTTAGTCACTTATTTCTCTTTCTAACCATCCTCCATAAAATCAAAATTTATTTGTGGCTATAACTGCTTTACAAATTCCCCACTGAAGTGTGGAAGTCTGCCTTCATCTAGATTCTGGACATCTATGCCATCAAGCAGGTTGTCATATAATTTATACTCTAGAGACAAATTGCCTAGATTTTTTGCTTTGACGCTATCAAAAGAAATGTTGTTTCCAGATAACAATGTTTTGAGAGAGACTGGGAACTGCCTCACAGACCATTTAGTTGATTGGCTATAAGAAGACTCCAAAGAAGAACACACCAAGAAGCTGAGAGTCAATGTCAGAGGAAAGAGTGTCAAAGTATTCAGGATTTTCACTATCTCAATATCTTAAGTTAGTATATAAATTCGTTAGGAATTACATGACTCCAGTGTGTGTACCCACGTTACTCACATAAGTTGAGGGTTCTTGTTACTATAATCTGAGTATGGCCTATTCGGTACGTTCAATAACATTCAAGGTTTTACGCCTCTTTCGCATTGGAAGTGTAGTTTTCCTGCATGATCATTATGTTCAAGTGACTCACGGTCACTCACCTACAATATTTGTGGTCTTTAAAATGTTGTTGATGGTTTCTATTGCTCATAAGCGAACTTGATGACCCAGCAATGCTGCGATGCTGCCTGATGAATTCCCAGGTACTTATGCTACTCCAGACAATGCCTCCTTTCTTGATCTGAGGCATTTTGATCTGAAGTTCACAACCATATGGTTTCAGCTGCTGAAGCTTTCGATGTTTTATTTTTTGTGGAATATAAACTATGTTGACATGTGGTGACTTTAGGTGCATATTACCTTTTCCAAATCTAGAGTATTGCAAACCGTGTACTTCAATTTTGGTTATGTAAGTCTTATGTTCTGTATTGCAAACTGTGCACCATTCGTCATGTCGGTTGCTGCTGCATTCTTAGCAACCATGCGTAGATCATATTGTTTATAAGTTGAATATGGATTATAATAATAATTATTTTTTTGATCGGTGAATATGGATTATATATATCTGTATATTTTTGGGAGGATTGAATTACTCTCCTGAAAGGTACATAGTTTAGTGGACACTGGACCGATCGTCCGTTACCTGTGAAACTTTGTTGGCCGACTGTCTCAGATTTCAACTGATTGTCAAAACGATAATGTCAGAGTTAATTGTTTTTACCGATCGGTCGTCTGCTGATTGGTCAATCGATAGGGTGGCTATTGGACTGATGACTGCCTGTTTCGTCTGATATTTCAAATCGTAAATTATCAGGTATTTGCCTTTTTACTCCGACTGATTCCGTTGACCTATAGAATTACTATCTGGTCATCCGGTGATCATCTTTTCTGATTGATCTGTCCGTTCTACGTGACAGATCGTCGTCTAGACAGTAAATGTCTCGTGTCTGCCTGTCTGATTGTCCTGTTAGTTTTCGACTGATGTAATTATATTATCAATCGATGATCATCTTTTTTTGACCGATTTGTCTTTTTTAGTGCAGATTGTCCCAACGGTAAAATGTCATGTGTTTGTCGTTTGATCGTCCTGTTAGTTTTCGACCGATATAATTATATTATTGACTGATGATCATCTTTTCGACTGATCTATCCTTTCTAGGTGAAAGATATATGGTAAAATGTCGTGTTTGGCGTACCATTGTCCTACTAGTTTTCAACCGATGTAATTATATTACTTCGCCGCTGGTAATCTTTACCAATCGATACACCTCTCAACCTTGTCGATTTGTTTCTCTTCTTGACCGATCTGTCACTGTTCTGACCGATTTGTCTCCATTCTGACTGATATGTCCCAACCAATATACTTTTACAGCTGACTGTTTTTTAGTGTCTATATTACCTCCCAAAAATATAATCTCTGCATAAATGTGCAGATGCAAGAATACACTGTTACTTGCAACGACGAACTGATAAAGGAGTTCTACGATAAATGTAAGGAGAATGAAGCCAGGAAGAAAATGCTGGACGAAAGTGTTTTCTCTGATATTTGGAGACTACAGTACACCCAAACCACATGCAAAGCCCTGCTATATGTTCTGACTGTTGCGTACAATATAGAGCAACATTCCTTTGTTTTTGAAAACCAGAATATCTCTTTTAAATTTTCCCTGGCTGGCATATCAGTTATTTTAGGACTAAACCTACTTGAACCTCCTTCAAATCCCGAACCAGATATAACTGTGTTTGGGGGCAAATTTTTTAGTCATTTCCCCCCAAAAAATGATTATTTCGAAATAAAATAACTTCAAAAACGCCCTGACTAACAGTAACTTAGATGATGAGGATTTCGCCAGGTTATCCGCTTTATACATGCTAGCAACCTTTCTCATTCCGGATACAAACCATTCTGTAGATTGGAAAATAGTAAACCTAGCGGAAGATATGAAGATGTTCAATTAGCATAATTGGGGGGGCAATTGTCTATCATGTTTTGCATCATTATTTGATTGGAGCTATGAAGACCATCCAAAATGGTGGCAGGATTACCTTATACAGGCGTGCAGCTGTGGAGGGTCTTCTTAGCTCCAATCGAATAATGATGCAGAACATTGTATTTCTACCTCCATTTTGGATGGTCTTCTTAGCTCCAATCAAATAATGATGCATAACATGATAGACAATTGTCCCCCAGTTATGCTAATTGAACCTCATCTTATCTTTCGCTAGGTTTACTATTTTCCAATCTACAGAATGGTTTGTATCCGGAATGAGAAAGGTTGTTAGCATGTATAAAGCGGATAACTTGGAAAAATTCTCATCATCAAAGTTGCTGCTAGTCAGGGCGTTTTTGAAGTTATGTTATTTCAAAATATTCATTTACTTTTTGAGAAATGAACAAAAAATTTGTCCCATAGTCAGGGTGTTTTTGAAGTTATGTTACTTCGAAATATTCATTTACTTTTTGAGAAATGAACAAAAAATTTGTCCCCAAACGCAGTTGTATCTGGTTCAGGATTTGATGGAGGTTCAAGTAGGTTTAAGCCTAAAAAACTAATATGTCGGACGGGAAAAATTTAAAAGAGATATTATGATTTTCGAAAACAAAGGAACATTGCTCTATATTGTACGCATTAGTCAGAACATAGACCAAAGCTTTGCAGGTGGTCTGGGTGTACTGTAGTCTCTAAATATCAGAGAAGACACGTTCATCTAGCATTTTCCTCTTGGCTTCATTTTTCTTATATTTATCGTAGAACCCCTTTATCAGTTCGTTGTTACAAGTAACTTTGCATCTGCACAGTACGTAGAGATTATATTTCTGTTAGGTAGTATAGATACTAAAAAACAGTAAGCTGTAAAGGTATATTGGTCAGATCTGAAGACATATTGGTCAGAATGGAGGTCAGAAAGAGAGACAAGTCGGCCAGGTTGGGAGGTGTATCAGTCGGTAAATGACGGGGACGCCAACATCGTAGACATCGGATATGGACCTTTTCGCGTGTACCGACGTCGGAAAAAGCGGAATGGAAATCAAAACTAGGCGAAAGAGGAAATTCTGGAAATGTAGAGGAGGCCCGAGTACCGTAGCCTCAGAGGAGAAACGGACACAAACCGCGAGGAGAACAGTGTCGAGCGGGCCCTCGCTCGAGCGAGCTATAGTGACAGAAAATTTTCGTTTTTTCATTTTTTTTTACCTTTTGTCTTTTATTATTTTAGGACTCTTTTAATTGTGAGTTTTATATCGTTTAGGGTTTTCTTAGCCTATATAAAGGCATTGGAAACACTCTATTAAGGATTGATTATTGATTATTGAATGAAAAGAGTTTTTGCTTGTGTGTGCTTGAGATGAGCCTCCTCGAAGAGTGAATCTTCTTCCAGAGAAGGGTTTGGTGTGAAGCCAAGGGTGTGAAGCCTGCAAATCTATCTTTTATCCATCTTTCTATTTCATCTTCTCTGCTTGTGTGTTGATCCTTACAATCCTAAATCAGCCATCATCCCTTTTAACATTCTAAAACCTAGTTTTCCCCTAAGCCTTGAATCGATCTGATTCAACAACTGTAGATCCCAACTGAGTTATTAAACCTTCCGCATCAAATACTCAAAGAAAACCAGTGATCCCATCATTGATTTGAGAGCGCCCTAATCTGGGAAAACCTAGAGTTCTATCTCTAGGATCGATCTGCGCTGCAACCTAACGGATCTAGCGCCTTGACTGAACCTTGCTTGAGTTATGCGTGATTCTCCCATGGAATACTACGAAAACCTGAGGTATTCGTTATATTTTGCAAGTTCTATTGTTTAATTTAATTCTAATTTAATTTCAGCAAAATCAATCATTGCATTCACGTAGTTTAGGGTATCGTCCAGTGTCAGTTTTGGTATCAGAGCCCTAGGTTCTAGGTTAGGGCATACTGTGTGACATTGCATTCTGTGACAGCCCGGATTTCGACACCCCGAAACCCGTGCCATCAGCACGATCCTCCAGACCGTGCCCCATGGATATGTACGGAACATTGGTATAACAAGCAATAATAAAGAGATAAAGCAAATAATTGCATAAAGCGAAAAAAGTTCATGTGCCCAACTGGCACATACAAAAGACAGTTCTACTTTCATGCCACTGCATGAACAGAGAACCGTTCCGAACCATCGGTGATAAACAGATCACCCCAGATGGTTCGCCAAAAGAAATAAATCAATTTAATTACATTGTTTATCAAAAATAAAGGCTTGACATACCAAGCTGTACAATTTGCTTTCAAAACTACTCTCTGTCAAAGTACACAGCAGTCTCCTAGAAGAAGTCCTCGGGAGGAGGCTCCAACTTGTCCCCAGGCACGTAATCCGAATCACCCGGATCTACGTCTCCTGAAGCCTCAGCCGCTGCTAACAATGGACCTGCGACGTATAGTCTAAAGGGTGAGCTACATCCTAGTTCAATAGGGAACAACACAATGAACATATAAATCAAAATCTCACATATATTCCATGATATTCGAAGTATGATGTGTCTATGCATTTGCAGGAAAAACAGTTTAAAAGATGACAATTTGCATTCAAATTTACTGGTAGTTTGCATGTTTTACTTTACCGTTAATTTATCATGAATGACACTGAACAGGCCTAAAGCAAAACTTAAATCTTCAACTTAAGTAATCCCCGAACAATATAGCATCGAGTCCCGATGGAATACCCACCATCGCCGCCTAAATAGACAGTTGTTATATATATTCTCTGGGAATACTACCCAAGCCCCTTTCTCAATAGGCGGCGGGGTTAAATCTCATCTCAACATCCTTGGGATGTGCTTACTGTGTACGGATAGACCTCCGCACTGGTGTACGGATTGGCCGTCGTACCGGTCACGGATATCTTATCGAGTCAGTCGTGGGTATCCCGCCACGTCGGTGGGGTATTTTAATCAAACCTCAAATAACAAAAATAACATGTACTTTACATATAGTTGTTCACCGTGTAAAGTCCTATCTTATATCAGTTAGGTCTCAACAGTAATTATTCAATCATATATACATCCCTGGGATGTCTAATTTACTCGCATCACGCTGATGCCTTTATTACTTTCTCATCCCCTGAGGATGTCTCATTCTCATTTGATTACTTGGTCTCAGTTACTCGCATCACACAGATGCCTTTATCACATTCTTGGTGTCACACACGCACCATTTTCACAAAGATTTACATAGATAAAACATTTTCAGTTTGAGTTCTATATTACTACATACATGCTCTTGCAATTAAAGTACATGTTCAAGGTGTTCCCTACCTCAGGTCTCCGAAGGTCCAAGCATCAAGGTCCCACGCGGCTCCTTGTGTTCGCTTTCACACGTACCACTGATGGTACATCACAACACATGCAATACATCACTAAAGATGTAATAAAGAAGGTCCTAGACCCTCCATGAATCTCAAGGTAAATCTAGAAAGTTTAGTAAAACTGCTAAAGTCGATTAATCGATTCCCAAAATCGATTAATCGAAACCCAAATCGATTAATCGAGACCCAAATCGATTAATCGATTCCCAAAATCGATTAATCGAGATTCAAATTCGATTAATTGATCCCAAATCGATTAATCGAAATCTCTAACATAGTAAAGTCGATTTTCAAATCGAGTGGTCGAAAGTCCGAAATCGATTAGTCGATCCCAAATCGATTAATCGAAATCCAAAATCGATTAATCGATCTCCCAACTCGATTAGTCGATTTCTCCAGGTCTTGTTTCTCCAGCCACTGGAGGTACCTAGTCGATTAGTCGATTCCTAAATCGATTAATCGACCTTCAACTTCGATTAATCGATTTCCAAACCGATTAATCGAAATCGGGTATTCCTGACTTTTTAACTTCCGGACCAAAATCGATTAATCGAATCCCAATTTCGATTAATTGATTTGGCCAGATTCAGCCCCCTTTCGGGCTGTTCTTCCAAATCTTTTCCTTTTCTTTTCCCTTCCTTTTCTAAGCCTTTAATCTATCCCTTTAACCCTTATCTGAATTTAATCATCTACAATCTATGCATGAACTTCAATTAAAACTCACCTCAATAAATCCTTTAAAGGATTGATTTGTTGGGTTTGATGGCTAGGGTTCCAGCTTTTGCTTCAACGATCCCAACGCGTTGAATCTGGCAATCAATGCTCAATCTTCTTCTTGATTTGCATTAACACCTAGCTTCCATAACTCCTCTTTACTCCCTCTCACTCTCTCACTTCTTAACTCTCTCTTCAACAACCAAATAAATGAAAACTAAGGTTATTAAACCCTTTTATTCTCTTTCCAGCTTGTGTGTTAGACACATACACCAGAGATAGGTGTACGTGACTACTAACTTACACTATACACCACACTTAGGTCACATTTGTACTATGTCAGTTCATCACTCCATGAGTTCATTGTTTGACCATTACTTAGTCAACCTTACGACTAGTCGGACACGGATCCCGAGGTCAAAATTCAACGCTCAATTTTTCGGGATATTACACATTCATTGCACTTTATTTTCATCACATATTATTTCAGTTTTGGCCAAAGTGTTCATCTTGCATTCCATTTTAGAGCCCATCAATTAGTAAACTATATCACCATGGACATGAGTGGGATTGTCGAAGCTCTTAATGGCATGAGGGCTGATCTAAAATCGATCAATGATCAAATGATTGCCTTAGAGATGGCCCAAAGGACTCTCGAAACATCCAATGAGAGGTTGTTAGACCGAGTTAATCGGTTAGACGAGGGTGATGAGTATTTTGAACCACCCCGTGAGCGTAATGGTCCACGTTTTGAACGAAATGACTACTAACATAATCGAAACCGGAGCTATAGGTTTGATCATCATGGAGATGACTACGACCCGGAAGGGAGACTCCTCAAAAATGTCCGAGTTGAGTTCCCAACTTTTGATGGAAGACTAGACCCTCAGGTCTTCCTCGATTGGTTATCCGATATCGACCACCACTTTGAGTGGTTTGGCATGAGCGATGAAAGATGTGTTCGACTTTCTAAAATGAAGCTCATAGGCCAAGCCCGACTCTTTTGGGTCAACGTTGAACGCATAAGAACGAATGCGGGTTGTGCTCCCATTACCCATTGGGAGGACATGAAGGAACGACTTACAGAGAAGTACGTCCCTTCTTCATGCTACCATCGTTTCCTTGACCAATGGCAAAATCTGCGCCAAGGTAGTATCCCCGTATCGGATTACATTGGCAAATTTGAAGAGTACATGATGAGAGCCAAGGTATCCGAAGACCCTCAAGTCACTCTATCCAGATTTCGTACCGGATTGAGACTTGACTTGTAAAAAGAGTTAGTCTCCCACCCTGTTGAGACTCTCGCCGAGTGTTACACCGTCGTTCAAGACCTTGAACGATATTTAAAGATGATGGTGACTAGGCGATCTGATTTTCACCCCGGCCAATTCCGTACCAGCGAAGTGAAATCTAGTGCTGGAAACTCGCCTACCAAACCCACGCAACCCACGTCTACGCAACCCACGTCTACCAATGTGAGGTTTGATAAAGGTAAGGGTGTAGCCGGAGAATCCTCAAAGAGTGGGTCTCATGTCAAATGCTATAAGTGTCAAGGATTGGGTCACTTTGCTGCCCAATGCCTTACAAGGGACTCACAAAGGAATCTCTTCATCGATGGAGAAGGAGAAGAAAGTGAAGGAGTTTATGAGGAAGAGGTCTTTGAGCCGAATGCCACACCTAGTGACGAGGAAGGTGATGACATGGGTTGTGCTCTAGTTGTGAGGTGTGCCTTTGCACAACCTCAACGGGATGAAAAGGAGGATTGGCGAAGGGAGAATATCTTCCACACCTTTGCCAAATGTGGGACGAAGAGTTGTAGGGTAATCGTGGATAGCGGAAGCTGCACCAATGTGGTGTCAGAACATACCGTCACTCGCTTAGGGCTTACACCTGAAGCCCACTCGAGACCTTACAAAGTCGCATGGGTTGACTCCTCATCCATTCCCGTATCTCAGAGGTGTCGTGTACCCATACAATTAGGTTCATACTCTGACACCTTATGGTGCGATGTGGTGCCGATGAATGTGGGCCACATTATATTAGGGAGGCCATGGCTCTATGATTTGAACGTGACCATTTTTGGGCGATCTAACGTTTGTACGTTCAATTACAAGGGCAAGAAAATCACTCTTAACCCTTTGGCTCCCAAAGCACCATCAGTCAACAGAGTTGAGAAGAAGGGAGGTCAATCCAAAGCCATCAATACTGTGACCCCTTCAGAGTTTGAGAGAGCATCGAAAGATGAGTGTTGTGTATGTCGTTGTTACTGTTGAGAGTACTTCTGAGTCAGTCTGTGAGTACCCCAAGGAGGTAGAGCCCATCCTGAGTGAATTTGCAGATGTCTTCCCCGAAGACTTACCTAACGAGCTCCCTTCCATGCGTGACATTCAACACGCAATTGACTTAGTTCCCGGATCGATATTACCGAACCTTCCCCACTACAGGTTGAATCCGGTTGAGCACGCCGAGTTGACTCGGCAAGTCAGTGAGCTCCTACAAAAGGGGTTCATACAAGAGAGTCTGAGCCCGTGTGCTGTACCAGCATTACTCACGCTTAAGAAAGATGGTGCATGGCGCATGTGTGTGGATAACCGAACAATCAATAAGATTACTGTTAAGTATCGGTTTCCCATATCGCGGCTTGATGACATGCTTGACATGATGGTTGGAGCCACTATCTTTTCAAAGATAGACCTTCAAAGTGGCTACTATCAGGTTCGTATTCGCCCTGGCGATGAATGGAAAACCGCCTTCAAGACCAAAGACGGTCTTTATGAGTGGATGGTCATGCCTTTTGGGCTTTCCAATTCCCCGAGCACATTTATGAGGTTCATGACCCAAGTGTTGAGGCCATTCATTGGCAAGTTCCTTGTCGTATACTTTGATGACATGCTGATTTACAGCCTAGACAAGGAACAACACATCATCCACCTGAGGTTGGTTTGCGAAACCTTGAGGGGAGAAAGGTTATACGCAAATCTCAAGAAGTGCACCTTCATGCAACACTCTGTTATATTCTTGGGATTCATTGTCTCGGTAGACGGGATGGTTGCGGACCCTGCGAAGGTTTAGGCCATTGTGGAGTGGCTCGAACCTCGGAATATTCATGAAGTCCGTAGCTTCCACGTTTTATCATCGTTTCATTCGGAATTTTAGCACTATCATGGCTCCCATTACCGATTGTATGAGAAAAGGGGAGTTCCTATGGAGCAAAGTCGCGACGAGGGCCTTTGCCGAGATAAAAGAGAAGATGGTTACTGCACCCGTCATGCCCCTACCAGACTTTTCTAAAGCCTTTGAAGTAGCATGTGACGCATCAGGTGTAGGCATAGGCGGAGTGCTGAGCCAAGAGGGCCATCCTATGGCCTATTTTAGTGAGAAGCTGAATGAGGCAAAGCAGAAATACTCCACTTATGACAAGGAGTTTTATGCGGTCGTCCGATCTCTGTGGTATTGGAAACATTACTTGAGACCGCAGGAATTTGTGTTGTTTTCCGACCATGAAGCCTTACGTTTCCTTGCTTCCCAGAAAAAGTTGAACCCGAGGCACGCGAAGTGGGCCGAATACCTTCAAGGGTTCACATTTGTCTTGAAGCATAAGGCTGGTGCAGAGAACAAGGCTGCTGGTGCGCTTAGTTGTCGAGTGACGACTTTGCAGTCTATGAGCACCGAGGTCGTCGGATTTGAGCAGTTGAAGCAAGATTATCCTGATTGCCCAGATTTCGGGGCAGAATACATTGCTTTCCTTGAAAATCCGAACAACATTAACTCCGAGTATACCCTGTTGGATGAGTATTTGTTCAAAGGCAATCGTTTGTGCATCCCTCGTACTTCATTGCATGATTTCCTCATCTGGGAGTTACATGCCGGAGGGATTGCCGGACATGTTGGGCACGATAAAACCAATGCGCTTGTTGAGGATAGGTTCTATTGGCCTAGCCTTGTGAGAGATGTCTCAAGGGTCGTGAAACAATGTCGTACATGCCAAGTAGTGAAGCATATCAAACAAAATACCGGCTTGTACACCCCTTTACTAGTGCCGCACACCCCGTGGCAACACGTCTCTATGGATTTCGTACTTGGGCTTCCAAAGACTCAACGGAAGCACGATTCCAGTTTTGTGGTAGTGGACCGCTTTTCCAAGATGGCCCACTTCATACCCTATTTTAAAACCTCCGATGCGGCTCACATAGCTAAATTATTTTTCGGGGAGGTTGTGCGTCTACATGGTTTACCTCAGACGATTGTGTCAGATCGAGATGTGAGATTTACCAGTTACTTTTGGAAAACTTTATGACACATGATGGGTACCATGCTCCAATTTTCGTTGACCTGTCATCCTCAAACGGATGGCCAAACGGGGTCCACCAATAGGAGCTTAGGTAAAATCTTCTCCGTTGTGTTGGTGATCACCCTAGGACTTGGGATTCTATTTTTCCTTTAGCCGAGTTTGCATATAATAATTCAGTCAATAGGTCCCTAGGTATGAGTCCTTTTGAGTCGTCATTGGTCATAGGCCTAGAACACCCATTGATTTAATTCCTATGTCTGCATCTCATCGAGTTTCCGAATCAGTCGATTCATTTGCACAACATATACATGAATTGCATGCCGAAATTAGAAAAAGAATTAATGTTAGCAATGAACAATACAAAATATCTGCAGATGCACACAGGCGCTTCAAGGAATTTCAGGTTGGAGATTACGTCATGGTTTGGGTTAGGCCTGAGCGGTTCCCATTGGGAGTTGCAAAGAAACTTCAAGCCCGTGGCGTTGGGCCTCTTAGAATTGTGGCAAGGAGCGGCCCTAATGCATATGTTCTCGAGCTTTCACCAGATATAGGGGTCAGCTCTACATTCAATGTAGAGGATCTGGTTCCTTCTTTAGCCCAAGCCCCACCCCCTCACAACCCCTTTCAAGCAGCCCCGAGCCCGAATACTAGCCCCACCCTACTACCTCTACCTTTCCCTTCCCCATGCAAGAAGCGAAGAGATGAGATCGAAGGGATATTAGATGATTTGGCAATATCCACCCATGGGGGCGGAATTGAAAAGTACTTGGTCAAGTGGTTGGGAAAGCTGGACTTCGAGAACTCATGGTTAGCTGAAGACGAAGTGCGACGTTTGAACCCCGACATGCTTGAGCGCTATCAAGATGCAGCTTCATCGGTGATGAAGCCTTTTCGGCTCGGGAGAATTGACGGGGACGCCGACATCGTAGACATCGGATATTGACCTTTTCACGTGTACTGACGTCGGAAGAAGCGGAATGGAAATCAAAACTAGGCGAAAGAGGAAATTCTGGAAATGTAGAGGATGCCCAAGTATCGTAGCCTCAGAGGAGAAACGGACACAAACCGCGAGGAGAACAGTGTCGAGCGAGCCCTCGCTCGAGCGAGCTATAGTGACGGAAAATTTTCGTTTTTTCATTTTTTTTTTTTTACCTTTTTAGTCTTTTATTATTTTAGGACTCTTTTAATTGCGAGTTTTCTATCGTTTAGGGTTTTCTTAGCCTATATAAAGGCATTGTAAACACTCTATTAAGGATTGATTTGGTGTGAAGCCTGCAAATCTATCTTTTATCCATCTATCTGTTTCATCTTCTCTGCTTGTGTATTGATCTTTACAATCCTAAATCAGCCATCATCCCTTTTAGCATTCTAAAACCTAGTTTTCCCCTAAGCCTTGGATCGATCTGATTCAACAACTGTAGATCCCAACTGAGTTATTAAACCTTCCGCATCAAATACTCAAAGAAAACCAGTGATCCCATCATTGATTTGAGAGCGCCTTAATCTGAGAAAACCTAGAGTTCTATCTCTAGGATCGATCTGCGCTGCAACCTAACGGATCTAGCGCCCAGATTGAACCCTGCCTGAATTATGCGTGATTCTCTCATGGAATACTACGAAAACCTGAGGTATTTGTTATATTTTGCAAGTTCTATTGTTTAATTTAATTCTAATTTAATTTCGGCAAAATCAATCATTGCATTCACGTAGTTTAGGGTACCGTCTTGCGTCAGTAAAGCTCATCATCGGTCCAGTAAGATAATAGGACAGTGTGACGCCCAACATGACATTTTTACCGTCTGGACAATCTGTCATTTTATCACCGGTCAATAATATAATTACAGCGGTCGAAAATTAACAGGACGACAAACACATGACATTTTACCATCTGGATGATCTGTCACCTAGAAATGCCAGATCGATCGGAAAAGATGATCGTCAATCAATAATATAATTACATCGGTCGAAAACTAACAGGACGATCGGACGGACAAACACATGACATTTTACTGCCTTGATGATCTGTCACATAGAAAGGACAGATCGGTCGGAAAACGATGATCATCGGTTAATTAATATAATTACATCGATCGAAAGCTAAAAGGATGATTGGATGACAAACACATGACATTTTACCGTTAGGACGATCTGTCACCTAGAAAGGACATATCGCTCGGAAAAGATGATAATTGGCCAGACAGTAATTATATCGGTCAAACGAATTGGTCAGAGTAAAACGACAAATATATGATGATTTACAGTCTGAAAGATTGGTCAGAACAGACAGTCATCAGTCCAATAACCACTTTGTCGATCGACCAATCACTGGCCGATTGGTCGGTAAAAATGACAAACTCTTCAAGATATTACTGTTTCGACGACTGGTCGAAATCTGAGTCAATCGGCCGACAAAGTTTCACAAATAACGTATGATCGATCATCTATGAATAGAATCGGTTAGCAACACAAGACTGATAAACATTCTGATTGCCTTGATCTGACCGAAAGGGCTTTCAGACGGATTTAAACTTTCAAAGAGATTCTAAATAACAAAAAAATATAAAATGAGAACAAGCAATAAAGTGCAAAATAAGGCGAAAATATGCACCTTGATTGATGTTCCACCTGCGAGCGTCGGTCAGAAGATGGCAGGTTTGTGAGCATTGGTCGGAGGAGAGGAGGATCAAAATCACTGATGAAGAGAAGAAAGAAGAAGAAAGGTAAAAAATGATAAGTAAAACAGGGAAAGTTGGTTTTAAGGAAAATTTTGCAAAAGTAATAATTACTTTTTCTTTGATTTTCGATCCAAATTAATTTTTTGATATAAAAAGCTTCTCACACATTGCGTCCTCTTGGCTTACGAAAAGCAGCATTAAATGTGAACTGACAGCAGCCGTCAGTGTTGATTTTGAAGGATTCAAATATTAAACACATACATAATCCAGTATACCAGTGGTCGGGTATTAAATGACACGTTGCAATCATCAACATAAATAAAACGTCAAAAAAATTATATTGACTTGAACAAATTATTAAGGCTGATTCTTTATTAGCGATTGATCTTCTTAAAATTTTGATAGTGTAAGATCGATTGTACATTTATGTATATCCATTAAATATATTAACTATATCCTTATAACTAAAAAAAGCGAAACGTTTTTCAATTATTCCAGACCGTAATCATTGCAGAAGGGTAGTCTGGTGATTTTATATGATTTGGGCGATTTTGGAGAGAGAAAGGCCTTAATGTCTAATTTTTTTAGGGTATGGTCTTAATGTCTAAAAAATGGATTGGAGGGATCCTAATGTCCTTGTTTCTTTTAGTGCTTGCTTATCTGCTTCTTTTTCCATCTAATAATATCAATTTTTTATGTTTGGATTCTGGCAGGTGTTTGTAGTGGCTGTGCTTGCAATCCTTCCAATTGTTCCTGGAAGTCTCTCAGCCAGAGCTTATCGGTTATCCTTACTAGGCACTGCATGTTCATCCTTGTATTCTTTATACTTGCTATATGGGGTAGTTAGCGTTATCCCATTTGTTATTCTTTTGGATTGTTTTGCAGCATTTTTTTTTATGCTTTTGGTGTAGGATCTTCTGAAAATTTGTTGCAGCCCTGTGGTTGGCATTTCCAATTTTCTTCTGGAGTTTATCAGTTCTTTTCTTCTTCTTTTCAGAAGCCTAGGGCATGGAATCTGCAGGCTATCCAAGTATGGTTTCAGTCGGTAATTTCGACCAAGGATTTTATCTACTTCCTCTACTGCCTTACGTTTGTTTCCTCTCAGATAAAAATCAAATGTGAGCATCATGGGTCTATATAGCATTCAATCATGCTCTGTTTCTTATTTATCTAAATAGAAATTGCTCAGCTCTTTTTCCAATTGTATTTGAAATCAAATTTAGCTTGAATAAGTGGGAACTTCTTCCACGTTTCTCTTCGAATTACTGATGATGTTTAAATTCCATGACAGTTGCCCTGATACCTGTGCTTTGTCGAGCACTTGAACATGTAGCCAAGTTCCTAAGGCGTAATTTCAGCCGTTCTTCCTTGTATAGGTAAATGAATATTAGCTTTTAGACCAGCACCGAACTAATAACCACACCTATAAATAAAATTTGAGCACGATGTAGCACCGTTACTATAAATTAAATATTTCACGTGTACTGATTTACTCATGATTTTGTATGATCTTATGAATTATTACGTAAGTGCCATTACTGTATTTTAATTGAAAACTTGTTTATTGTCCTAAATTATGAGCGCTTTTGCAGAAATCTAGAAACTGTGGGTAGTTAAAGTTCAAACATGGCTTCTGAATCATATTTGACAAGATGATAAAATGTGACTACTGCTTGTTCCTTTTCAATTGTAGGGAACCTTGTACTTCAGTGGCACACACAGTTGCAGTTATTGGGCATTAAATCAACTGAAATGATTCTATCTCTAGTATTGGTGTGCATATGCCAGTGTTGTGCATCATGGATTTGTATAAATTGGTTTAGCTTCTTATTTGTGATTACAAATCCTCCCTAAAAGTAGTGATAGGATTGTTAAGTTCCATCCTAACAAGATTTTAATGCTTAGTGTGAGGTATGGGCTTTTGGCAAACAAGTTTACATCTCCAGTCTGATGCAATGCATGTGAAGAGAAAACCTATGATTATATTCTCATATAGAAGCTCCCACTTTACGATCCATCTCTTCCTAGTGGAAATCTGGGTTCAGAGTAGTTCGCATAACATGATTGTTGTCATAATTTTCTAAAAACGTGATTGCTTTAGTAACATAAGAGATAAATGTCATAGTAATGACTAATGAGGTGTCTGTTTGGTGGCAATGAAAAACAGACTAGTTTGAAGGCTTCATGCTTTAATGCAAAACCTTCTTTTTCAGCACTCAATATACGTTGATCATGACTATGATCATCATCATCTGTCTTATCCATCTATTTGGGGTCGGCTTTGAGAGCCCTATTTCTCCACTCATTTCTTATCAGTGCTAAGCTCTTTTTACCTTTGCAATCCTTTTTTTGGATGGGTAAGCTGGGCTCAAACCTGTGACCTTGAGGTTGCAATATGTCAATTTGTAACTTCTCAATCCTTCATGTTCCTTGTCACTGCTTCCCTCTAGTTCTTTAGTCGTCCTCTTCTCCTACTTCCTTGTGCTTGTAGCATCTCAACCCTTAGTACATGATCTGTTTCTAGCCTCGGATGGACATGTCCAAACCATCTCAAGTAACATTTCATAAGGGACATATAATTTTACTTTGGTCATGTCCAAACCATCTCAATATACTTTCATGCTCTCATATAATTATGCTTTTTACTGCACGGAGATTTTTAAGTATAAAATGTTCATAAAACTGATGAAATTATATCTAGATCAAAGTTTTCAAAGCGTCTAAGCAACACCAGGTGGTTGATTCCCTCAGGCTCCCAGTTATCCCCTAGGCACCTTGGCAGTTGCTCAATAACTAGCTGGGTTTAATTCACAATAAATTTTGGAGATATCTGGTGCATTATTTATACATAAATGAAACCAAGAATCAGCCATGTCTAAACTGTAATGAATGCAATATGATTACGGGTCTCAATGGGCCGGGGCGGGTTCTGGCCGGGGCTTGTACAAACTGATCATAATCGGGCTTCTTGAAGCTAGCCCATACATGACCCGATTATGAATCAGATCGGGCCGGACTAGCCCATTTATGAATCGGGTTTACCTTATTATAGCCCATACCCGGTCCATGTCGGGCCAGACCGGGGGGTCACCCATCAATTTCTATATAAAATAACTAAGCTGATGGAGTCGGGCTGGGCTTAAACGGTCCTATTTTTAATCTGACTTTTGGAACTAGCCCATATCCGGCCTGCCTTACTAATCGGGCTGGGCCAGCTCTATCCATCGGGCCTACCTACCTTAGCCCATACCTTACCCATTGAGATCCCTAAATATGATCTTATGACGAAAAACACATTAACCTTCAAATGAAAGTAGAAAAACGCTATTGAGAATTTAAAATGATAAACCATTTACATAGTCACTGCTAAATGGCTAAACAGTGACTCAAAATTATACTTAGTACGATGCAATTATGCAAAAAGTAATATGAAACAAGTATTTTTTTAAATCAGTAGTGAAGAAAATTCATTAGTGCAGTGAGAAGCTAGACCACAAAAGACACCAAACGAGAAACAACACAACAGAAACAAACACCAAAGCTAGAGATAACATGTCTGGCCAGTAAGAACGAGAAAACATCAACCAACCAAAGCCCAAAATCCAGTTCGAAAGGCAGGACTCAAATAGGGACCCACTTTTGGAGATCATTGCTTCTAGTACTCCTTGATATTCTGAAGCCAATCCTGCCCCTCGACCGCCCAGCTCAAATCCATTCAACCATACTCTCAGAAACAAATTTCATTAGGAGTTGTATTCCCCTTCGTTTATTTCGGAAAATCCTTTTGTTCCTTTCCAAGTTTCAACCATATAGCCCACATGTGGAAGCTGCCGCATCCCAAAGTTTCTTCTGTAAGATCTCACCATCAGTTGTTCATCAAATTCCTCAACCCCATTCCTCTTTTTTTTTAGGTGGTCGACCATTAGCACCCTCTCCCAGGCAACTGTCCACCCAAAAAATACAATCTTAGGAGAGGTTTCTGTCTTTCAGTGATATTTTCAAACTCTATTTGTAGCGCGTACTCCACAAATGATTATAGAAAGGTTTCATTGAAAAAGCACCCTTCTTGTTTGGGCACCAAATCCTCCTACCATATACCCTATTATTTGCTGTTATTTGGAGCCTTCACATACAATCTCAGCTAAAAGACAGTGCCGAGTCCATTTCCTCATCCCTCAAATCCCTTCTACACCTTGCATCCCATCACCTACTCTCTCCATAAGATCTCGCCACCTCCATAAGATCTCGCCACCTCCATAATATTCTCACCTCTTTGTTCACTGGCAAACTTTAGAGATCTGAGAATTCTTTGGCTAGAGATTGGTCTTCCAACCACACTTCTTACCAAAACCGTAACCTACTTCCATTACCCCATTCGAGTTTAATGCACTGTTGAAGCCTTCCCCAACTGAGCAACCTCCCCTCCACCATGCCTCCCTCCCCCTTCCTCCTCCCTCCTCCCTCCTCCCTCCTCCCTCCTCCCTCCAACACTTCGGTTGATTTGCCAACCGTTCTCTCTACCCCCATACTTAGCCCTTAAGATTCTAATCCATAATGCCCTCTTCTCCTGTCCTCCACAGCCACTTGCCCAATAAGGCTTGATTCCTCCATCTGAGGTCCCCAATACCATCATTACCTGTTGGTGGTATTAGTATATAGTGTGTCACTTATAATTGTAGTTAGAATAGTTGGGTGTTTAATTTGTAATATTGTCGACAATGAAAAAGAGTGGTGTCAATTTTAGAACACACAACCCTAATTTCTCACATCTCCCTTCTCTCCTTTTTCCTCTCCTAGTTCTTTCATATAACCCTAACCCTTACTATGCAATGTTAATCTTAACTTGGTATCGAAGGTTGTGGAATGAATGTCCCAAAGACATTGTGGAATGAAGCTGTTCTCACAACGTATTTTCTCATTAATAGGATGCCTACCCCTGTTCTTCATGGCAAGTCACCCATTTATATTTTGTCACCCTCATCTCCCCTCTTTCCAGTTCCCCTTAGAGCATTCGGTTGTCTCTGCGTTGCCCAAGTTCCTGAAAATTGTCGTGATAGTTTGGATACCAAAGCTCTTCAACGTGTCTTTATTGGGTACCCTCCATCTCAGAAAGGATACAAGCGTTTCTGGCAGGCGATTTGTACCTATGGATGTTACTTTCTTTGAGTTCACACCTTCCTTCACAGCTGGGAGCACTCAATACCCTATTCAGGAGGAGAATAGAAATAAAGAGAGCATGCTACCATTTCCATATCCTATACTTGAGATGTTGTCCGAGATTTAAGATCAATGTCTACAAAGAAATGGTGAAGTGCAAGTAAATGTGGAAAATAATGTTCAAGGTGATGAAAATGTTCAAGCTGTTGTCCATGTTCCATTTAGTTGAGCAAGACAATAAGGTGCAAGAGAAAGGAAAGTTTGCAAAAGGGTAAGTCTTCACTCACAGAACGTGCAAAAAGAACAAGCCCACTCTTTCTCAAAATTTGGGCCAAAATAACCAAGAGGCGAGTCCATGCGAAAGTGAAACTCCTCCTGTGTCAGACATGTATTTGCCCACTGCATTACGCGAGGGTTCACGATCTTGTACCTCTCATCTATTAGGACATATGTTCTATATTGTGCTTTGTTAGCCTTGCATTCCTCCTTTACATCATCATTGGATTCTATCATTGTTCCTACTACTGTCACTGATGTTTTGTCTCAGCCACGATGGAAGGAGGCTATTATTAAGGAGATGAAAGCACTTGAGCAAAATAATACGTGGTGTCACTGTTTTATCCGGAGGAAAATCGGTTGTTGGTTGTAGATGGGTCTATATTGTGAAGTATAGGCCAGATGGTTTGTTGAACGATTCAAAGCCCGATTAGTTGCCAAAGGATTTACACAAACCTATGGAGTCGATTATCATGAAACTTTTTCTTCTGTTACCAACCTAAATTCAATACTCATCCTCGTATCCCTTGCTGCCCATAAGCAGTGGCTTCTTCACCAATTCGATGTGAAGAATGCTATCTTACATGATCATTTTAAAGAAGAGGTTTACATGGCATTTCTGCCGGGGTTTACGCGTGAGGAGAAGGAACAAGTGTGCCGGCGTAGAAATGTAATATATAGATTAAAGCAATCCCCAAGAGTATGGTTCAAGAAGTTCAATGATGCTATTGTCAAATTTGGTTATTAGAAAAGTCACTATGATTACACTTTGTAAGAAAAAAGGGTATCCGGCTCACCGATCTAACTATGTTGATGACATTGTTGTCACCAGTGATCATGGGATAAATATTATATGACTCAAAACAGTACATGAGCATAATGTTTGATATTAAAGATCTTGGCCCACTGAAATATTTCCTTGGCATCGTAGTTGTAGATTCAAGAAGGGAATTGTCATCTAACAATGGAAGTACCCGCTTGATCTCTTAAAGCAAACATGTATGTTGGGGTGTAGACCCATATATTCCTGTAGGGAAGTAAATCACAGGTTACATTCAGAAGATGGAGAAGCTTTAAAAGATATTCGCATGTACCAACGCTTCGTAGGGAAGCTCATATATCTCACTATTACCCGTCCTGACATAGCATATGTTTTCAATGTTGTTAGTTAACATATGCATTATCCACAGAGTTGTCACTTAGAGGCGGTAACCCGGTATTCAGCACTCCCCTTATGTCACATTAATCCCATTTGGCAGCCACTATATTCCAAAATTCATCTTTTAGTCACTGACTTTTAAATCTAAAGGGGATCAGGCCCCTTCCGAGTCACTTTTTAAAAGAATAGGTGCATGATTCGAAATTGGTTTCGCTAAACCATTTTTTATTTTTTATTTTTAACGGTAAAGAAATATGTATTAAAAATAAAAAATATTACGGCAACACAAAAATCCAGCAAGATGCTGGAAACACCTAAAACCTGCCTACCCAAAAGTATCCTCACCCCAAGAGCAACAAGCCAAAATCTAAGAGTAAGTCCTCCACTGTGAGAGGAAAAAGGCTACTTAGTGAGGTTATCCCAGACGTATGCCGCATCAAAATCTCCCGAACACTTGCCCTTCAGCCTGATCCAGCTAATGGCTAAGTCCTTGACACTTCTCATAATCATAGCAGTCGGCTTACGGATCCTATTGAAGATTATTATTCCTTTAATTCCACAGAGTCCACATAACAGCTAGAGCCATGAACTTGCAGAAATTCTCTTATCATCAGCCAAAGAAACTCCATCCCAAGCTGCTACTAATACACTAGCAGAATTCGGGAACACCCAGTTCATATTAAATGATTCCAGAACAATACTTCAAATGTCTCTAGCTATAGGAAATGAAGGAGAAGATGATTGATGGTCTCTTCCTCTTGCGAATACATTGCATATCTGTTTCTGTTATTCAAACCCCTTCTATTAGGCTGATCAATGATTAAAATGCGACCCCAGCCAACACTCCATCTGAAGAATTTAATTTCCAAATTCTTGCCCATGATATATGCTCCCTCTGTGAATTTGACATGAACTCATAAAAAGAGTTCACAGAAAATATCCCATTCTTATTAGGATACCATATTCTCAGATCTCTAGCAGCCAAATTCCTAACAGCAGACTCGAGAACCTGAAGCAGAGCTTGATAAGACACCTCCTCCTCGAGATTTCTACGAACCCTCACATTCCAAGCAGTCCCATTCGAGTTAAGTCCCCTTCCCCCCAGCTGAATCTGCACCCTTTCAGAAACTCCTGAACTACAGAAGCAATACTTTTACAAATTCATAACCTCTCTTCACCCTTCCTCTTCCACATTGAATATCTGACATATTCCCATATTTAGCTCTCATCACTTGCCACCACAAATACTGGTTCTCCCTATCATCACTCATCCTCCATAACCACTTCTCTAGTAAGGCTGAATTTGTGACACCCAATTTTCAAACACCCAGTCCTCCTTCCTTTTTATTCAGGCAACAGGTCTCCCAATTAGAAAGATGGAATTTTTTCTTCTCTTTTCCTCCCTCCCATCAATAAGAGTGTGAGAGAACATTCACTCCAAGCTTCTATAAAATCGATCCAACCATGTTAGAATCAGAGTATCTTGCATTTTAGACCATGTATAGTGCCTACCCTCCGTTCCTTAGTCTATTGGGCCAAACTCATTTATAAAATTGGCAAACCCCACCATGCCCAAAGCCACAATATTTCCTCCTTTCTTTGCCGATTGCCACGTAGCACCATTGAAGTCCCCACTGATTAACCATGGGACTTTCCAACTATTATAGACCTCCTCCAGCTCCCTCCATATGTCTTCTCTATGATTGTCCTCATTCGGCCCGTACATGACTGAGAAAGCCCAAACCTTTCCATTTTCTCTACTCCTCAATTTTACCAAGACTAAAAACAGTCATAATTTTGTTCTGCTTCCCTCCACCGAAGTTTCATTCCGAACCACTATCACTCCCTCGGAGTCCCCACTGAGCTAATACTCGCCAAGTTCCATTTATTTCCTGGTAAGATGCTTTCAATTTTCACGCTATCTGTCATTCCCCATTTTTCTTCTTGAACGGTAACCACCCCTGGCTTCCCTGCAAGTAATGGCAACTTAAGCATGACCCTCTTACCCAATCCACACATACCTCTAACATTCCAGGACAATCCTTCATCATAAACACCTGCCCCAAGCAGCCCTTCAACCAACCTGCAGTCAGCATTCCCTGAACCAGACTCTCTGCCCAACCTTATCATAATTGATGCCCCACTTAATTTTATGCAGTTATCTTATCTTTTTTTATGTTTGCTGGCCAGCGTCACCCCCTTTTATTTCTTTCAAACCAGCAAAAATAGCGCTCAAGGTGCTCTCACCCCTCGATGTTCTATCTCAACCTTTTTGGAATAAGCTATTAGTTCCCCAACTTTTCTTGGCTTACTTTGCACGTGATCAAATTCTAACCATCGGTTGATGTTGAATCACTAATCGTACTAAATATTGTGAAGCAGCATCCCTAGAAACCTCCATATCCACCCATTCTCCTTTCCCCCTAGATTGATGGCAATTGGAGAACCTAGATTATTTCCTGCTCCTCCATAACACCACTGCAAGCCTCACCATTCCTCATCAGCCCGTGGATCAACTATCGTAGGTTCAGCCACCACCTCCACATCCATCCCCAGAAATTTCCCATATCACATTTGCAAGGCAGTTGTATGCTTCTCTGGAGGATCCCATGAACACATTACAGTCAGAAAATCTGCCACCACGCCATTGGGTCCTGTCAGTACATCCTTCGCTAGGTCCAGGGCTGGCGGGCTGTCTGCTCTCTCATTACATACACGCCCCGACTCAAAACACATTAGAAACCGAGAAACCAAGAAACCATGCAAATTGCAATTATTAGATACCGGAAAACGACTACCCTTTTCCCGATCCCTATTTTTTGAGAATGAAGAAGTGACATTACATAAGTCATAAGTCACAACGAGATTACTCGGGAGGTGTATACCCATCCTCGGTGACTGAGGAGAACATGCGGGTGCTATTAATTCCACCCGCAATGTTCAGACTTGAGATTTGGAATCCGCCATCTCGGCCATCTCCATCCCCGTGACACACTCCCCCAGTGCGATCTCTGCCCAAACTTGGCACGAGAGCAGTCTGAAAAGAATGCAAGTACTAATTTCCCTCTCCATATAATTATCTCAATTCTTTGTTTTATAAGGATGGCCCAACCGCCTATTAGCACCCCTTCCACTTAAGAAGTCACGCCCACCCCACGAGCTTTCCCCTGTATTTGAAGCCCCACTCATTCGTGAAATGTCCCCAAGTTAACAGAAGAGTCGACCGCAGCCACATTTATTCCTTCATTCACTTCCACGTTGCCACCTGTCTCTTCAGTCTCATCATTCACGAATGTTCCGTGCAGGAATAACTCCATCGCCCTTACCTCCATCCTCAACTGTCTATTATTAGCCACCTGTCCACTTGTAGCCTCAACGACCATGGGATTCACACCAGCTCCCAGATATCTTATATTAACCTCTTTTTTCACGACACAGGAGCATTTCCATCGTTCCAGATACATCCTTTTCCATATTTGGAACGTATCTCTTGATATTTTGAAGCAAGTTAATTGCTGCAAAAGGTAATATAGAGCAAGTTAATGGCCACAGGTCCCTGTTACAATGATAATTGAAACTGATCGTACCTTTGATATGTTACGGGGAGTTAAGACTTAATAGACTTCAAAACAAATACCAAGGCTAAGAGCAATATAAAGAAAATGTTTCTCCATTTGTTGAAGAAGGGAAATTTTAAAGTATTCAAATCATAAATCCTTATTCATTTTCCTCTTTTTAAAGGATAAAATGTTGTTTTTAAGATTGAAAAATGTGTTTATAACCCCTTTTTTTTTTATCGGTAAATGCAATCAATATATTATAAAGAACAAGAAATTACAAGCAAACCGACAGTGAGCAGCTATCAGCAAAAAGCGAAAGGAAAAAAAATAACGTACACAGGAAACAGGGACAGACCAGTGACAACAGAGAACCAGCCCCAGAAATAAAAACAAAAAAGTGCAAGTGCCCAAGCCAACAAGATCAACCCCCAGAAATCCGGGAAACCTCCGGGGCCTGTAGAAACAATAGCATCAGACCGCCCGTCTCCAAAAGGAACACTATCATTCTTCTCTTATGGAACACCCTATCGTTATTCTCTTTCCAAATGGCTCAAATGATCACCAAGACGAACAACCTCCAAATTTTTTTACTTCCTGGAAAGGCACCAACTTCCCAGGAGGTAAACAACTCTCTGCAAGTATTTGGTAACACCCAGCTGACCCCAAACACTTTCAGCACCATAGACCACAACTCCCTTGCAAACCAATAATGGATAAGAGGTGGTTAGCAGATTCCACCTCATTCATACACATCACACACCTGTTCCTCGGACGCTTCCCTCTTTTAATCAACTGATTCAATGTTAGAATACGAACCCACACCAAAACCCAACCAAAGAACTGCACCCTAGGCAGGGCACATAACTCCCAGACCGAAACCCAAGAATGCTGCACCAACGGTTGCCTGGCCAGAAGCCAATAAAAGGGAGTGGACTGAGAAAACCTCCTTCCTATCAATGGACCACACCCTCCTCAAAGAGTTTATAATCCTTTGGGGCGGTATGTTCTGCCTGAGGGCGGTTTCTTGAAAACCCTTGTGCTGAGAAACTTGTAACAGACCCTGAAAGTGTAGGCATCAGATCCTCCATAGTTGCTAAAGAGATCTCCATTGAAAACAATGATCTTGATACAGGTTAATGCAAACTGCAGTTTGCCTGAAAAAATGTGTAGAAATGAAGAAATTAACATGGTATCAAGTATCTGCTGATACTTATACGTATCAATTTCTGGCCGAGCTACTGATACTGGTATCAGTATGGTTCGGCCGCTACCAGGCAGTATCGAGCTATATTTGTCACATATCGGCCGATACTGTCATTTATTTAATTTTTTTCTTCACAAAAAAAAATTCAGTATCAGTATTGGCCCAATATGTATCAGTCCAAAGGACTGATACCCAATGCCAAGTTTGATACCTTAGATTAAAAATACTTGAAATAATTAGGGAAGAGAGAAATAGACTAACTGCTGCTCCTTTTTTAATGAATTTCTTGAATACATCAAATCTGATTTAAATCAAAGCATAACTGACGCAGGACGGTACCCTAAACTACGTGAATGCGATGATTGATTTTTGCCGAAATTAAATTGAATTAAATTAAACAATAAAACTTGCAAAATATAACGAATACCTCAGGCTTTCGTAGTTTTCCATGAGAGAATCACGCATAATTTAGGCAGGGTTCAGTCCGGGCGTTAGATCCGTTAGGTTGCAGCGTGGATCGTTCCTAGAGATAGGACTCTAGAATTTCAGATTAAGGCGCTCACAATGCAACGATGGAATCTCTGGTTTGGGTTATTTTGATATAATTTGGGCTTAACAGTCTGATGGAGGCTACGGTTGTTGAATCAGAGTGATTCAATGGTTTAGGGAAAATTAGGGTTTAGGATCTCAAAAAGGATGATGGCTGAATTAAGGTTGTAGGATCACACAAACAAAGATAATAAGATATAGATAGGTAGATAGAAGATAGATTTGCAGGCTTCACACCCTTGGCTTCGCACAAAACCCTTCTCGAGAAGAAGAATCACTCTCCGTATAGGCTCATCTCAAGCACACAAGCAAAAGCCCTTTTCATTAATCATCAACTAATTATATTGTTCACTTAAGGACCTTATATAGGAATCCTTTCAATAAAAGAAAACCCTAAAACAAATAATAAATAAAAGACAAAATTCGAAACTAAACTTCTAAAACAACTAAAACAACCCGACACGATTTCGATCGTTCGAAATTGAAAATCGTTCGATCGAAATTGAATTTCATTCGATCAAAATTGAAAATTGTTCGATCGAATTTGAATTTCGTTCGATCAAAACTGAAAATCGTTCGATCGAAACTGAAAATCGTTCGATCGAAATTGAATTTCAATTAATCGAAATTGAAAACCGTTCGATTGAAATTCTCATATACATAAAATATCGCCGTTGACATTCAAATTCAATTTCGATCAATCGATTTTTTCTATGCTCCTTCAATTTTCAGAATTTCATTTTTCGCCTAATTTTGATTTCCATTCCGCTTCTTCCGACGTCGGTATACACGAAACGGTCCATATCCAATGTCTACGATGTCGGCGTCCCCGTCAATAACACTCCTTCAATGAAGCCTGAGACAAGCCTATGATAGCGTAGTATCCCATTGTAAATAAAATACTAACCCAAACATACTTTTCCTAATTATTCTCGTAGCCTTTTTCGAAATGGAAAACAGCCTAGTTCTTTCTGAATCCTGGAAATCTCACCAGCTCAATAAAGTGGAATTACGTGTTCCTATTTTTGCTGCATCTTTCTTTGAATATTCATGCACAATAGATTTTTAATTTTCTCTCTATTCCATCAGCCAATTGCATATCTCAGTCCTATTTCTTCTGCAAATCATTTATTATTCTTGGTTTCTTTATCTCAGCCCCTAATTTTCCTCCTTTCAGCTAATGAACTAGTTGCAACACCCTCTCTTTATTCTGCACAATAGCTCTCTAATTCAGCAGCCAGCCAATCTCAACTATCTTTTTCCCTTTTCATCTCACCCATTAATTAAACACAGAATCTTCTTAGTCCAATTGCAGCACCTGTCTTTTAGTGTCTCAGCAGCTCCCTTTTGTTGGGAAAACATTGTAGATCCCTAGCCAATCAGAGTCCTTTTAATAACTAATCTTTTTTTCCCTTTTTATCAAATGACCAATCACAATTTCCCCTTATGGAACTATTAGCACTCACTTGACCACTTTACTTGATCATGTCATCACGTGCCTTGTTTAAGCACTAATGGGTCTTTTGATAGGCCCATAACCTCTGTTTAATTTTTCCAATCTCATAGGTCTGGTATGCAGTGTTTTCAAGGCCCCTAAAACTCTCAACAAGGCTTCATGTCTAAGTGCATTACAGATATAATTCTTTCTTCTTCATTGGCCAAATATAATTGCATCACAGCTGTGTGCAAGAAGTAAAGAGCAAGAAAACAACAAAAAATATTTTACTAATTTCAACTTTCAAGTACTTTAACAAATAGAGAGCATATCAACTACATATGAGAAGCTTCGATCCAAGCAAAAACTTTTTTTTTTGTGCGTGTGCGCGCGCTCGTGTTTCCATGGGGTAGACCAATTTTAGGCTATGATACACACTTCCATGTTGGGTTTGAATCTGCATCCATGTTTTCTCCAATTAGATCCTAACAACTCGGCTAAGATGTGTTGTGCTAAAATGAAAAATAATTCCAAACACATCTCATAAAATGATCTTTTCCTTATATTCACTCTAGGATTCTCAAACAATGAAGAACACACAGATTTTTACTTTGTGATATTCTTCACCATATCCACTATTCCTCACAGTTTCCCAAATTTATGATTATTTGATGCTAATTGTCTTGGAGTTGATACACTTTTATATTGTTTATGGGGATTACGGATGATGCTACCATATATATATATATATATATATGTATATATATATATATTCTTTGTTGGTTGGCAACGAAAATTAGATTAAAGGCCCCATAAAGGGCAAAAGGTACAGGAAAACAGTAGCGAGAAACTGCAAAGGAACCACACCCCTGGCCTGAAAGGCTGCCCAAAACACACCTAGAGAACCTCCCTCAACTGGAAGGAAAAAAGGCTATGAGAAATGCAACTTTTCCCAATCATCCAATAAAATCCTGGCCTCCCTCTCCATCTTACTGACCGAAAGGGTGACCCACTGCACATCGAGATCCCTAGCAACCTTCATGATCATAAGGACTGGCCTACGCCTCTTCCTGAGCAGCCTATCATTTCTCTCCAGCCAAATAGCCCACATAACACCATTGTGGTCAAAGTGACAATGAGAGTGGGGTTGATTAGTAGAATTATTTTTTGTGCTTTATTACCTCATGATCCATGAAGGATTTGCCTATAAACCCATGAATAGTTTGTTGTGAGCCTGTGAAGGGCCACTGCAGGGGAATTGCTGGGCTATCTCTATCACAAACACCCAAGAGAGAGATCATTTTACTCTTTTGCAGTTTCTGTTTATTTCTACGACAAAAATCAACTGGTTTCTAGTATCTTCCTTCGGTTTTTGTCAGAATGTGCAGATATTTTGTTAAATTCCTTACCTAAAAGCTTAAATTATGTCTATCCACACTTAAGCCTTAAACAAAAGAGTTCCTCACTCTTGTTTTTCATCCAATCAATTACAGTAACTGAATCTCTCTCCACCTATATAGCCCCCCCCCTCCTCTCTTCTCTCTCTCTCTCTCTTCCAATGCAGCTCTACATTCTGCCTCACAGGAAATCTCCAACTCCAATTAAGGGTGGCAATGGGCCGGGCTAGGGTAAACCGAAGCTCAACTCGACAGATTTGAACTTGGCCTGACCCTGTAGCAGGCTTATAAGACCAAGCCCGGCTCGCCATAAACTTTCAAAGCCTAAGCCCGGCCCATTTATTCATAACTTATTGAAGTTAGCACTATATTCACAAAAATAGAAACATTAATATATTGCAAATATCTAAAAACAGTTAATATTTATTTTCAAGAAAGTGTAGTTATAAAATCGACAATCGATAGTTCTTTGAGGATTTTATTAAAATATTACAAGTGAAACTCAATATGCATATCAAATGTAAGAGCCCAACGGGCCTAGGAGCTTAAACCCAAGCCTGCCCCGTTTAAATTTCAGCCTTAAGGTGCTAGCCCAAACCCGAACCCCCCTTAAATCGTGCTGGGCCGGGCTACCCAGCCCATTGCCACCCTTAACCCCAATTGGTCTCGAATCAGCTTTAATCATTTTCCGCAAATGATTATGTCCGGAATGTGAAGTGTGAACCATACTCATAAAGCTTCCTTTACATTGGTTAGATAAGGACGTCCATATGGAAGCTTTTGATCGACACATTATCTTATATCTATGTTTTTAAATATCGGCCATATCCGATACACATCGGTCGATATTTATTGGGTTGGGCCCCATCTGATATGATATACACTGCCGATTTTATTTGGGTCAAACAAGTCAAATATTGGCCCAATATCGGGTCATATCGGCTGATATGTATTCAATAAACCAGGCAAAATATCAAAAATGCTCTTTTGGCAATTTGTTTTTAAATATTCAAGTATAAAAAGGTACTTTAATATCAGCCCATTTGGCCGATACATATCCGATATATCCAATAATTTTAGTTTATTTATTGTATCGGTCTTTAAATCCCTGCTTATATCAGAATTTATTAACAGTTGTTTAGTTTGAATTTGGACTTCTATCAAGAAATAAACTAAAATTATGTTAGTGATTTTTTAACAGGAGATACTTGGAGGAACCTTGTATATGGGTGGAGTCAAACACAACTACCCTGAGTATACTGAGTTCAAATGCCGAGATCGGACTGGGCTTCCTTCTAATCCTCTCTCTATTTTCGTCAGTTGTCATTAACTTCGTTTCTTTTTCATTCTCTTCATTAAAGAATTTAACTTTAGTTGAGCTATTCAGCATCACTTAAAAGTCTACCATGTTGATGCAGGTGGCAACGCAACATAATACAAACATTCATGTACTGGCAGGTATGTTTCATTTCTCATAATATGCAATGGGGCCAAGGATCATGTAACTGACCTGCTGCCGTGTTAGTTTGCTGCAATGTGACACCCAATCATATGATCGGGTGCCACATAAAGGAGCAACTCGATGATCATAACACTAATGTGAAAAAGGAAATTAAAATAAGCCATATAAACCATGCACTTAATAGTGTCAATTGCATGGATGGTAAAATCACATTTGATTTTACTGTTCATTTTTCACACATTTGACACCATTGACCATATAGTTTTATATATTTCATAATTTTATTTTTTTTCACAAAATTTATGATCGCTGATCCTTTACATGGAACCCGATCATGTGATTGGGTGCCACATGTCAGCAAACATTAGTAGGACCACGTAAGTTACCTGGTCTTTAGTCCCAGGCTACCTTCAGCCTTTTAGTCCAAAATGTGGTAGTCTTAGTTCTCCAACTTTTCATCCTAAGTTTATTGCATAAAGGTCATAAAGGATGTCTTTTGTTTTGCTAACTCTGTTTTTAGTTATGATATAGCCATGCAGAATTATTATTTTCATCATTTTTTTTCGCAATTAAAAAAAAAGTGATTGAATGAACAATTGTTTGTGCAGCCATCTTGCCCCTTGTTTATTTGTACTAGAATTCAGCTTCTTGTTGAGATTCCTTTAATTAGTTTTGCCCTGTTTGGCAAAGTTGCATCTGAAAAGCACTTTTCAGTGGAAGGCATCTCCTTTAGTGAGAGAAACTTGTCTGAAATATGATGCACCTCTAGCTGAAATAAGCCTTTGCTGCTTCTGAAATGGTGTTTGGAGAAGCAGCTCAATGCTGCTTCTCTAATATGGGTTTTATTAAAAGAAGAAAAGACCATGTTACTTCTCAAACAACACATCATATTGCTTCTCGAACAACATTTTCCCTTGAAAAAGGTGTTTTTTGGAGAAGTGTTGCCAAACAGGGCCTGTATTTATATAAACTAGTCCTAAGTACGGATTTCAGCTTCTGTTTTGTTTTGCAATCTCTCTTTCAGTTGCTGAAGCTCATGTATCATGCTCCTGTAACTGCTGGCTACCATCGGAGCGTGTGGACTAAGATTGGCCAGACAGTGAATCCCCTAATCTATCGTTATGCTCCATTTTTAAATACTCCAATTTCTGCTGCTCAGAGGTGGTGGTCGAGGTGATAAGGAAAAGAAGCAAAAAGGATCAGCCTCATCAGATTCACTTTTTAACTAGAAGAATCTCTTTATGAAAAGCCTGGTTTCTGATAGACAAATGAAACAGTTTTAAATAGACTAAAGAACCCCATTACTACTCTTGCTTTTACCCTTTCTTGTTGTTTCCCACTCAACACATAACAAAGGGGTCGGCTAAAGGAGTGCCCCTTCACATTTTGTAAACCCTCTTATTTAGTCTTTCACTAATTTATTTTATGGATTACTTCCCACTATAATTCCCTCTCAACTGGGCTGTTGAGGCTTCTATGATTTCTGATGGCAACAACGCCATTGGCCGGGCAGCAGCAGCAACCTGAGATCTATCAGGCAGCTGTTTTGAGTGGGTCTCGGGACGGTTCTGGATCCGTTGGCCCATTCTTTGCTGTCATTTCTGTGGTGATGGTTTTGGCTGTTCTGTCTTGTGTGTTGGGTCGGGTTTTTGCTGGTCGGACGGTTGGTTTTGACACTACTGAGTTTGTCTGTTTGAAATGGATGCGAAGGAAATGCCAGCGTTTTGCAGTGGTGGATGTAGAAGTTGGAGCTAAGGGCGTTGACACTGTAGAAAATAATGCTAACCCACCGGAAAATGATCAGCAGCAGCCACAGCCTCCAGCTTGAACGGCTTGATTTGGCTGTGTACGTCTTTATGTCATTTTCTTTTCTCTTTTGCTGCTCTTTTATCTTTCGTTTTTTAATTCTGTGTTTGGGTCTTTGGATGGCCATGTCCTAAATTGATTTGAATGAACCACAGATGATGCGGGAGGCTGGTTGTCTCTCTTACAGTTGGAACTGTGCACATATATTCTACACATGTTATTGCTAATTGCTTTAGCCCATGAGTAGCAACCAGGTGCATCGTTCGAGTTCATCCATATTGTGGATTAGAGTTGCAATCCAAAATTTAGTAGAATGAATGCATGCCCACTTGTGCGGCTTTTGACCTTACAGCCAATCATTTGACCTTACCAACCAATTGAAAGAAATGTTTTCATCCCAATCTTCGACACCATACATCTTTACATCATAATATTCAAATCACACAACCTCTACTATATAAAAGAGTTAGCCCTATAAGCACCTACACCAATGCTGAAAACTATTGACCATTTGAATCAAACAATGGAGATCGTTTTTTGTTTCAGTCTTCCTAGTGGATTTTGGGACCATGCGTGTGTAACATCAGTCGGTTAGATTTTGATTACATGTGGCACTCATCTGCGAAAATAACCTTGAAAGGCTAGGGATAACGGCTTCTGGCCGACATTATAAGTCACCAAAATGGTGTTCAAACACCATTAAAATTAGGATTTACTCTCATTACCATCATTTAGACACCAAAATAGTGTTTAAATGATCTGATGCCAGCAATCATTAAAGGTGTGGGAGATCTGTACCATCAAAGTGATAGATCATAAATTTTAGTGTCATGGGGCCAAAAATGGTGTTTTTGGAAGATTTAAACCATCCGATTTGTGGACTATAATATCAACCGCTGTTCTTAGTGTTAATGGCTGTTGTTAAAATTCATCAATCGGGTGGTTCACAGCCACTTATAGGCATGTGTCTTTGGGCTGAGACATGTTTTAATGATAGACTGCCACTTAGACAATTTAGATTGATTAAAGATGTGTGTCACATAGCATAATGATAAATCACACTTCAATGATATGAGATAAAAAGTTCAATATTATTAATGGTGTAAGATCATTTAAACACTCATTTGGTGTTTAAATGTCAGTTTGGAGCCATTATCCTATGAAATTATGCTTTTTATCTCACACCATTGAGGTGTGGTTTACATTATGCCATGTGGCATACATTAGTGACCGATCTAAATTATTTAAGTGGCAATCCATCATTGGAACATGTCTCAAGACAAAGGAACATGCCTAAAAGTGGATGTGAACCATCCGATTGATGAACTTCCATATCAGCCATTAAAAATAAGAAACAAAAGTTGATATTAGAGTCAATAGATTGTATGGTTTAAATCTCCCTAAATCACTACTTTTTTCTTGTTGGACTTTAATTTATAATCTATTACTACGATGGTACAGATCAATCACGTTTTAAATCATTGATGGTGTAAAATCGTTTAAATATCATTTTAATGTTCAAGTGACGGTCAGGTGAGTCAGGCCCGAAAGGCTACCCTACTCCTCCAAGCAAAAGAGGGTTCACACACCGCGATGGTGCTCAACACCATCATATCAGACCGTATTATCATATAATCGTTACTTACGAGCTGGTAAACTTAGTGTATGTATATATATATATATATATATATATATATATATATATATATTATAAAGGCCAATGGTAAGGCAACAAGAGCGAAACGGTGAAGGACCTCCAATTGTATCATGTGACCAAGGTTTAAAATTTCGGGCTGAAATTTTGGATTTCGGCCAAAATTTCAGATTTCGGTTTCGGTCATGCTTGAAACAGAAATTTTACCCAAAGTTTTGATGTGATTCTGACTTGGAATTTTATGGGCTGAGCCTCGTCGGTTGAGCCTCGTTGGGGAGCAGCAACTTTCACACTAGATTTGTACGGGGCAGATGTTTTAAAAAAAAATTCTTCATATTTGAGGGAACTCTGCCAGTTTGAACACGGTATAAATCGTCTGCTTTGAAGGCCATGATGAAGTGATCTTCCATACCAAATATTGGAACAAAATGTGATATCTATCTGATTTAACACGGCCAAAGTTTATTGGTGGATTCAATGATTGATTGTGTTAAATCAGATGATAGAGATTGTGTTTGGTGACAATCTTTGGTAAGAAAGATCTTTATATCATGAATTTAAATCACCCGGTTTTGAGGGTATTCCATGTGGCACATATTGTATATTGTTTTAAACCATATGTCATGATACAAATACAAATCTCGTGTGCAAGTTGTAGCTCCCTAATTTTTACCTACGCTTTTCATTTTCAACGAGCATGGCCATGAACCAATATGAAAACATCTCGTCATACATGTTTTGACATTGATATAAATAGGACTCGCAAAAGCCGACTCTACGAGATAAAGATGTGATGAGGATGATAATGATGGTAGCATGACGTCCTCTGGAATTGTTTTCGTGCTGAATGCTATCCAAATGTTTGCCCATTGCATGGACATCTATAGATTGCGTGTCTAGTAATGCTGGTGCTCACTTGCAAGCACGGGATACTCTCCCTTTTTTAGGTTTAAATAGAGTATTCTATGGGGGAGTTACTAATTGCACACGAGATTTTTTGCCGTGGCACATACTTTAAAGAAGAAAAAGATTTGTATTTTTGGGACCTGCTTCTAAGCCGTTTGATCTGAAGGCAAGGAAGTAAATGTCTTTGGTGCCAAAGACACCAAAGACATTTACATCAAATTCAATGATTGACTGTGTTGAATCAAATGATTGAGGTTATATTTCATTCGAGTAGGCACTAAAGATCTTTCAATATGGCCTTCAAACCAATAAGTTTAGATGGTGTTTTATGTGACACGGGTCCCAAAAATACAAGTCTTTTTTCTTAATTATGTGCAGTGACACATCTCGTGTGCAAGTAGTTGCTCTCATTTTGTGGCCATGGGCTTGCCTTAAAGAGTTGGTATTAGGTACACTTTCTGTGCACAACCAGTGGTGCATGGGTTATTTAGCACTGGGTACATGGGTCATAATAATTTACCCGTCCAACCCTTTCTCTTCCACATGTGGACGTAGTGAGCCCTGTAAGATCCTTCAAATGGATGACTGATAAGCTCAACCACTCAACTTTAAAAAAAAAAAAAAAATGTTTATAAAAAAGAGTTGATATTAGGCACCCGACCTTAATACGAATGATGGAGATTATTTTCCTTCCTATTCTTATAAACCCAAAAATCAGTAGATCATGGTGCAACTGTTCGAATCTGCCAAATAGGCAGATTCCGATGCAGCTCACTTTATACTAACTGCCTCGACATATATATATATATATATATATATATATAAATTAGGTGTGCCACCCCAGCAGCTAGGGTGTTAGCAGGTGGGGTACCTTTATTAGCGCCCATATGTGTAATCTCTTTAAATTTATTGATTGCTTCGAATCAGATGATAGAAATCGTTTTTTTACTCAGATCTTCCATACAATAGATCTTGACATCATTTTTCACCTATTAGACAGTCAATATTTGATTCCACATGTCATAGATCTCTCAAGAATGCACCTTGAATTTTATGACATACATTATGCTCAAACGTGATTTTAGGAGCATCTTTTTGGAATCTGTGACGTGAAATAAAAATTTGACCGTTTGATAGGTGAAGAATGATGTCAAGATCTATTATGTGGAAGATCTGAATGAAAAAAAATGATTATTACGCCAGAAGCAATCAATGAATTTGTAAGATTTTTTGAACTCTTAGAGAAATTGCATGAGCGCTAATAGAGGTACCCTAATATGTGACACCTGCAACACAATTAGCCTTGGGTGAGAGGTCCTTCACGTACAAATTAAGGGTGTAAGGGTAGAAGTGAAATTTGCCCTTTTGGCGTAATAATAATTCCTCATTTAAATACGTTAGAGAGAGAGAGAGAGGCGATAATGCAAACTTAAAAAAAAAAAAACAAAAAAATTCACCGATCCTCAAATCAACGCGCTTCTGGTTCCCCCAACGAAACCAACCCGAAACCCTCCCCACCCACAACCACACATATTTAACAAACAGAACACACCGAAGCTTCCCCAAAAAACACTCTTTTTCTTCTTTATCTTCTGCTATCTCCGACTCCGCTCTTGCTTCCATTTCATCAACCATTTTTTTTATTATTAATTTTTTTGATGATAAGTACAATTTTAATAATTTCTTGAGCATCTGCTAAATCGTCTAGGCAAATAAATCGATGGATCATCTGAAAGCAGATCAACTGAAACAGCTAAAAGACATATTCACACGCTTCGACATGGATTCAGATGGCAGCCTCACCCACCTAGAGCTCGCTGCCCTCTTGCGCTCCCTCGGCCTCAAGCCAACCGGCGACCAAATCCACATTCTCCTTTCCAACATGGACTCTAATGGAAACGGCTCCATCGAATTCGAAGAATTGGTGGAAGCCATCGCCCCCGACATGAGTGACGAGATCCTCGTCAACCAAGAGCAGCTCATGGAGGTTTTTCGAACCTTCGACCGCGACGGCAATGGCTATATAACCGCGGCGGAGCTCGCCCGGTCGATGGCCAAGATGGGTCACCCCCTCACCTTCAGAGAACTCACCGAGATGATCCGTGAAGCCGATATGGACGGTGATGGCGTCATTAGCTTTAACGAGTTCGCTTCCATCATGGCAAAGTCTGCTTCTGACTTCCTCGGCCTCGCCGTCTCCTAGTAACCAATGGACCACGATCACCCATCTCTCTGACTTGGTCTAATCTTCCACCACGCATTTAGCCTTTATTTAGGATTTCTCGATGTACATTAAGTCATTAAGTGAGGTAACTAAAAATAGATCCCATTCCCCTCTCTCTCTCTCTCTCTCGCTCTAACTTTTCAAATCTGAAACCGTCCACTTTGATTTACTTTTCTTGTATGTTTTGACTTTGGTTTTTTATTTTTTGTTCCCCCCTAAATTTCTTAATTGCTTGGTCTACTTGTTGATATTGCTTTCATTAGCGGACCTAACGTGCGTGTAGGGCCGACAACTACAAGTACGATTCTCCTTATTGTTCGCCCATGACCTGAAAAATTAGGTGGCTTAACGAGCCGGGCTTGAGCCTAATCTGGCCCCTTATGGACTACAGTATGGGCTAACGGAATTTGGCCCAACTAAAAAACAGGTTGGGTCAACCTGGCCCATTACTAATCAGGTTGTGAATGAGATAGTTCCAAGAGACTTGATTATAATAAACTCACTTAAGGTCCAGCCCAAACCGAACCCAACTTAATGACTTGGTACCATTCATATAAAATTTTCAGGCTGGCCTGTCACAGACTAAAGTAGCATGGTCTAGGGTAAGTAAGCCCGATTAAAATGGGCTGCCCAGTCCAACCCAATTACTTATCGGGCAAGGGTGTGAGCTATTTCTTTTTTTTTTCGTTTTTTTTTGTTTTTTTTTTATTTAAAGGAAATAAAGCACTTATATTAAAGATATGCAGCAATTACATCATAAGTTTGTGGAGGGGCCGATTATATACAGGACGAGCCTGCCCATTGAGATCCCTAAAAGAAGGGTTAATTGAGTATTTTTATGTGTTTAATAATGAATTAAATAATTGGTGCATTTCACCAATGAATTTGTGTATAATAAGCAACGTGCTCATTCCAGACAGTTACAGTGAAGGTCCACTGGCCAACTGCACCGTTGACCAGACACGGCTCATTGTAAACTAATTCTTTCACTAATGGAGTAGATTACAAACTTTGGACTCCAAGGTTATCAATCTAAAAACTAAAGGATGAATTTGAATGATGCGTGCACTATTTACGCCTTGTTGCATGCATTTTTTGGCTTAGTGCTAGTTGAAGAGATAAAAATATATACTATAGTATCTCAAGTAAGCTGATGCGGATCTCTTATGGGAATATGAATCAGTCAAATATTCGGCAAAGTTCAATAAACTATCTATTTAGGGAATTTTGTGACAAAGTTAGGCGTGATTTTTGTTTTTAATTTATCTATTCGGTAAATTATTTATTTTTTAATTGATCGAAAACAAAGACAATATATTGGTAGGGGGCCATTTCGGATAAATTTTTGGAAAAAATTTAAAAAGTTGAGAAAATTTTGAAGACTGAAAAAAAAAAAAAAAAAAAAAATATATATATATATATATATATATATATATATATATATATATATATATATAAACTGTATATAATACTTATAAAACATTGATTTAGTATTTAAAGATGACTAAAATTAAAGAAAAAGTATTTCATTAATTTCAGAGAAATCATGACGATTTCGCTAAATGTTTCCTCCACACTATTTCGGTGAATTTCTGAAAAATTTACAAGAAATTTGTCACTATGGCCCTGTCAACCCAAGCTTTGCTCACTCACCCCGCAAATAAATAAAGGCCGGGGCTCAGCGGAAAAGAAGCCATGACAGAGTGGAGGGCAATTGGTTCGGCCCCACCTGCATGGACAATTGGTGGGGGCCTTGCCTCAGAGCAAAAACGTATCTCCATGCTCTTTATGAGACAAGTGTGAGGTGTCTAAGTTCGCGTAGCACATGTCTCCCATGCCGATGATCTGATCGGTCAATATAAACAGCTCAAAACTATAACATCATGAAGGTGTGTTGCATGAAGCATGCTCGAATTGGACAATTTTAGATGCACTTTCTATTAGATTGCTCTGGTTTCAGTGTTCTGGTATACATATAATTTTTGGGCTAATTGATGCACAAAGTATTCGCCGTGCACGTCTACTCATGGTGGGTCTGTTGATTGAACCTTCTATGTTATTAAACTGGATTCTACTCATGGTGGGTCTCTTGATTTATGTTATTTAAGACTGGATTTCAATAAAAAGTAGTCTCACTTAAACATATATCAGGGTAGAAGATTTCCACATTAAAACCGTGTAAATAGCATTTCATTTGATATTATCTAAAAGACTTAATAGCAGATCCTAGTTTATAAATGGTGGCTGTGGCTAGTCTCCCATTCTTATAGCATCATATTCATATGTCGGGCCACCTCACTCTCATATTAAGAAAATGCATGTCCACCACCAACTGTTCGAAAAAAATCCCCAAAGAAATTTCTGCCACCTTCGAATGGAACTCGCGCCTCAGAGCTTCCCCCCCTCACCACGCTCTCTCCCTCTACGCTCAAATGCTCTACTCTACTGCCCATCCCAACAAATTCACCTTCACATTCCTCATCAAAGCTTTCTCCTCTAAAAACTCTACTCCCCAATCACCAACATACCTACATTTGCATTGCCATCTCATCAAATTCGGATTCGGCTCCGACCCCTTCCTACTAACTGCTCTCATGGGTACCTATGCTGATGCTGGGCTCATCGAAATAGTTCGCCAACTGTTCGAGAAAATTCCTAACAGAGATATAGTCTCGTGGACTGCCCTCCTCTCAGCCTATGCCAAGTGTGGCATGCTGGACGACGCTCGCAGTGTCTTTGATAAGATGCCTCAGCGCAATGCAGTTTCATGGGCAGCCGTGATCTCAGCTTACTCTCAGATTGGACGCCACCAAGAGGCATTGACAGTGTTCCATGATATGCAACTGGCCGGAGTGGACCCTACTGAGGCCACGCTCATCTCTGTACTCTCGTCCTCTGCCCATCTTGGTGCGCTCAGTGTAGGTAAATGGGTGCACGACTACATCAGTGACTGTTGCATCTTTCTAACTGCCACTCTTGGCACTGTGCTCCTAACCATGTATGCAAAATGCGGGTGCCTCGAAGGAGCAATTCAAGTGTTCCAAAGCATGCCTCAAAGGGACTCGCGCTTATGGACGGCCATGATCTCGGCACTAGCCATGCACGGGAAAGGTAAGCGAGCACTCTGCCTCTTCAATGAGATGATTAGCCAAGGACTAAAACCAGATCATGTTACATTTGTTGGGGTCCTAAATGCATGTAGTCACGCTGGTTTGATCAAAGAAGGCCGTTATCATTTCAAGCGAATGAATGAGGTTTACAGGATTGCGCCCAGAGTTGAACACTATGGGTGCATGATCGATGTTCTCGGGCGAGGTGGGCATGTTGAGGAGGCTTGGAACTTGGTGCAAAGAATGCCAATGGAACCTGACACCACCGTCCTGAAGTGTCTTCTTAGTGCGTGTTCTAATTATCGCTATGTGGGCTTTGCAGAGTGGGCGGCAAAGAAGCTTATGGAGTTGGATCCCGGCCATGGTTCTTCTTATGTGCTACTAGCGAATGTTTATGCTAGTGTCGGCAGATGGGTCGATGTTGAGAGGGTGAGGAAGGTGATGAGAAATCGAGGGGTCCCAAAAACACCGGGGTGTAGTTTAATTGAGGTGGATGGGGTTGTTCATCAGTTTGTCGTTGGTGATAATGAAAAACACCCACAAATTGAAGAGATTAAATCTATATTGCATGAAATGGGGAAGCTTTTGAGAATTGGTGGTCTTGTGAACATGTTAGGAGTAGAATGTGTTGTTTGATATACGGATGAACAAAGGAAGTAGCCTGCAATGGATATTGACTTTTGGATTCACCTCCATGGATTCTCTGCTTAGAGTTGGTGCTTATCTGAAGAAAATGATTACTATCTGCTCTACTTAAATGTAAGGCCAAGAGAGAAGCTGGTTCACTTGATTACATTTAGAGATAGAGAGCCCTTTATCCAGGAGGTGCAAATGAGCTTTGATCAATTATATTATAATGGTGGCACTCCTGAACCAAGTTGGATGAAGAGTTGAAGACTTCCTATGAATACAACCAACTGGAGAGGAATTCTGTCTTTGCTATGATTTTCGTAACCGATCTGTCGTCTACTTCAGATATAATGGCCAAGTTTTTTCAAAATATTGGAAATTGGTCCAGGAGACTTTCTAGTTGATAAGGTTGATTCTTTCAAAAACCTGAGCTGAATCTGTGAGATTTTTTGAAAACTCATCGAAGTAGGCTGTTGGTAACAGGTCACTGCAAAAGTTTGAGCACTCAGCCTCTTCCTTAGTGGGAGTGTTCAGTTTTAAATCTTTGATCACTACAGCCTGCTAAATGCATCAAGGTCGGCCGGGTATGACCTGGCACATGCCCATTGGGAGATTGATGCCAAAACAATTGATGAGTCGGAAACGCTGCTGTCATCCTAACCAAACTGTGAACATAAACACTCTCATGTTACTTGTGGAAGCAGACTCTAAATGTCTGTAGGTCATGGTTTTTAATTTCTCCCGAGACGTGACGAGACGTCTCGGGCAATATGTCTCGCGTCTCAAAGCTTAGTGAGATGAGACTAATGTGCGATTTCGTCGTGAGACGTTGTAGAAAGAGTTAAGCTAGTACACCATTGAAAGTGTACTAGTCATCATCTTTGTACACATGACACTATTTTTTCTCACTGTATCCAATCTATGTGATGATCTCATGAACAACTATCATGGTGTGTCCAAATCTGTGTACTCTAGTATCCACTATTATTCTTATTTTTTAATGACTAATATTAAAGATCGTTGATTGGATGGTGTACAATTTAGTTATAAGTGTGATTCCTTAAGTGGGATATTTTCCAATCATGGACAACCAGTTGGTCTGTTTAGATTCATCACAGATATTTCCCACGTGGCATAACAATGAAGCATATTCTTTAATGGTGTATGATCAAACACTTATTTAATGGTGTAAGATCATTTAAAAGGCTATTTTTAGTTCACCCCGTATCGCTGAGACGAGAGACGTATCGGTCTCGGAGCTGTCTGAGACAACTCAGAAATCCGAGATTTCAAACCATTCTGTGGGTGGCTGAGTGATGGGGTGCCTATTCCTTGGGTATTGTCGATATGGTAGATCAGGCAGCCGTTCTTGGAGCAGGGCGCACTTTATCTTTAGCCACGTCCGACATGAGGCAAATTCAGGAGCTGGGAGCCTAGGGCTGGTTACTGTAAATGCTTTTCCTATGTAATTATTCACATGTGTTTTTGTTTCTATTATGGTAGGCTTGGCTGTGTTTGGGTGAATGCTGTTGGCTGCACTTGCTAGAAGTTTGGGGGCAATTCTTGTTCCTCCTCTTAAGCTCCTTGCTTAAGAAGGTTCTCTCTTAATAAAATGATTTTTATCAATAAAAGACAAAAGAAGAGAAAATTCAATGTACCGCATATTACCTAGGAGATTTTTTCTTAGAAAAATAAAACATCCAAAGTATCACAGGAGAGAACTGATGGAGACATCCGATTCAAGCAGCTGCCTGTAGCCCATCGAAGTCAGAAGAAGAATGTGAAAGCGTCCCGGTCGAATTGATGCATGTTTTAGTTGATCGATCGGTCATAGATATTCAATCAATCGATTGAGGACAGAGGACATGCCTTTTGGTGAACTTATTCTTCTCAGTCAACCAATCAATTGATTGTGGACAGAGTCTTGGGGGAAATTTATTATTTCTCAGTCGATCAATCGACCACGTAAGTTATGTTCGCCAAAAGACGAAAATTTGCTTTTCTTTGGCAAAACTTGTCATTTCAGTGTTTTAAGTGTTTAAGAGTCTCTAATTTCGAGTTAGGGTTTGCTTAGCCTATTTAAAGGCTTGTAAAAATAAATTTTATTTTAATTGATGGTTAATGAAATTTTGCTTTTGCAATTTTGAAAACTTTGCTTAAGTTTTTTGTGATGGTGTGACTCTCTCAATCGAAGAGCAATTTTGTCCCACGTGCGATTTGGTGCGATGCTAACTTTTCCTCGTTCTCTATCTTCTATTATCTACGAGTTACGTAAATATTTAACTCTAATCTATCCATCCCGCCATTAAATTTAACCTAGCCTTTCTTTTCGCACAATAGCGAAAGAGTCTGCTTGTAAGCTCGTTCGTAACTCTGCAACTGTCGGAAATCTAGTCGTTCGCGAAGAACCTTAATCTTCTAGATCTGATAGGGAACGTACGCGAAAGTAACATTGTTCAGGGCTAAACAAAAAATTATTTAATTGAATATCTTATTATTTTTTGTGATAAACTGTTAGGAATTTGGTATTTTAATTATTTCGCATAAAATTTTCTATTAATCTCAGCCCTAGTATTGCATGTGTTAGTTTCCGCATCAAGAACATTGAAGATATATATATTTTTTCTTGGTATTTTAATTATTCCGTATTATATTTTCAATTAATCTCAGCCCTAATATTACATGTGTTAGTTTCTGCATCAAGAGCATTGAAAATATATATATTTTTTCTTCATCAATCTATGACTATAATATCATTGAACAAACAACGATGTTATAGCTGATCAAAGCACGAGCAACGAAATGCTTTGCCAAAAAGAAAATGAAATAAAAATAGAAAACAGAGAATCAAAGGGCACCACGGGATCTGAGTTGCTCCCAACCCAAAGAATCAGAGTGAGAGAGGCAACTGAAAAGAAGAGGCTAGAAAGCACCAACATAAGACCTCAATAATGGAATCAACGATGTGCCTGCAAGTCTGTAATTTTTTATATTGAAATATGCATGTTTCCTTTCCTTCCAAATCTCCCAAAATATCGTTATACAGGATGCAATGCTATAAATTTGTGATTGGTGCAATGCTATAAATTCATTAATGAGAAATAAATTACAATGGATCGAAGCCAAACAAGTACTCAGTCAGAATAAAATAAATAAATAAATAAACAAACGAGAAACAATACAAAAATGAAAAAGAGTAGCACCATGATTCAACATAGAACAGAACAATCCCTGCCACCCAATTTGGAGGAAAACATGGCCACCATTCTTCCACAATCCAGGTACAATCCACATCTCCTCCACTGATGAGCCATAACACTTGGGCGAAGCTAGGCACCACCATGAGAGATCATCTAGGATCAATTTTATCATCGTTGCATTACAAGCACCATGCTTCCTTTAAAAAATTCTCCTATTTCGTTAGATTGTTATCCATAGCGACACCCATGGGAGGTCGATCGAGGGTCTCTTAGTCAGAGGGTTGTAAAAGGATCTTATGGTAGAATTTACTTTTTTTCCTTTCGCGACACTCTTTTTTCATGCCTACTGCTGCCTGCACTCACCTTACTCAATTCCTCTAAAAGTTTTAGTAACACCACTTCCTCTTCCTTTAAATTTCAGCAGAGTTGGGTAAAGACCATATGAAATCTTCTCTCAAAGAATCGATCCCCATAGGATTGATCCTTCCAAAATTCCCTATCACCCTTTCCCACACTGAACCTGATATCTTCCTCAAAGCTCTCTTTTGCCTTGTGTACTCCCTTCCATTCCACCAGCCGGAACCTACTCGCCCGGTAGGACCTCTAATTCCCCAGACCCTATTCTGTCTCCAATATTTAGCCACTATACCCCTTTCCCACCACTCTTGCTCTTCATCACACACTTTCCCCAACCATATTCCTAGTAACTCTAGATTCAGATGTTCGATTGACTCGATTCCCAAGCTACCTAGCTTCGTTGGCAACCTAGGTACGTCCCAATTAATCACATGAAAATTTTCTCCAGATTTCACGCCATTCCATTAGAAATTACAAATTTCCATTTCATTCATTGCCTCTCATTTCTTACAATCTTTGTGTGGATAGTTTAAACCAAAGTCATAATATCTTGATCTTTCTGTTGCAGTACAAGATCACGGGTGATCCCTAGAATCTCTTTCATTAAATGTAAATTGAATGGAAACTCAAAAGAGTGCATAACATCTAATAAGAAAATTGTTTTGGCTCTTTATACGCGACGCAACAAGTCACCTTGATAGACAGTCTCAAATACTTTAATCACAGAAAAAAATATGACAATGTAACTTAGAAATGTATCATAATGTGAACCCAAACATGTATCGCATGACCTTTTAAAGCTAGTTTCTTGATTAAGTCCTCCCCTCCCCCCAATTTGATAGTTCGTCACTCTAAAGTGCTTCAATAACTTCACTAATTTGTTGCTCTCGAAAGATATTTTTTCGTTTGCATGAGACTCAAACAATATTCATATTAGAGACCAACACAAAGAATGAGGGAATTGGTTTGTGATTTAAAGCAATGGTAACATATGTCAATTAAAGTTGATAAGCAAAACAATAAACATAAAATGTATATTCAGTCTCTTTCAAAATGAGCATTTTAAGACCAATAAATTCATACTACATATTACTAGCATTGTCATAAATTTGATCTTCAATCTTTTTATGGTCAATTCATGCTTGAAAAATATCGTCTCAATCTCCTTTAAGTGACACAACTGTGGAATCATTAACATGTACAAATCCTATAATACGGTTCATCACACAACCTCTCTTGCTTACAGTATGTAAAGAAACAATCATTTGCTCTTTGATGGATAAATCATGAGATTCCTCGACCAAAAAAAAAAAATTTGGAGTTTATTTTTTAGCGCAACACTTTTAATATTTTCATTATTTTTGGTAAAAAATTGTGAAAGTTGAAAGAAGTTTCCTTGACTGTCCAAACTCTCTAATTCATCATGGCCATGAGAAGTTAACCCTTGATTTAAAAGAAATTATATGCACTTAAGCGGTGGAACCAAATGAGCTTTGTAATCTATTTTTGTTTGGTCAAAATACCTAGATATGTAGGTCTTTATGTACTGCTCATTCAATAAATTTCCACACTTCATGTAAGCTTCACTGTGAGCTTTATTGGACCTTCCAACATATGTGATAAGTTTTTCTTTCTTTTTAAATTTGTAATTTTTTTACTCAGATAAGTGTCACTACCACTTTACTCTCCATGATTACTTCAAAAAATAGCAACACAAGCAAAACACGACATCCTTTGATATGCTATACCCTAACTTGTACCAGTTTTGTCATAAAAACTAGGATTAATCAGTTGTAATGTTTTCCGAATTTCCTATAGGGTAAGTGTGATTAGAAGGCTGACAAGGACCCTGTTACAGATATGCTCTTCTAATCATATCTTAGTCATTAGCATCACAATATAAAATGCATACATCACTCGGCATTGGAAGATCAGTCAAGTTAACATCTTTCGCATGACTTCTCTTTGCGCTAAGTTGAACTCAATCATGATCTTCATTTTTGAAAGTAGGAGCAAGTAAGTCAGACTTCCTTTTCAGAAACCTATACCAAGCCAAGAAATTCGTTTGATGCAACTGTTTGCTTTAACATATACTAAGTTCGTAAGCTTCATCTGTTTAAAACATTTGTGGATCTCAAGAACCAAATCCATCAGATCACAATCTCCCCTCACGGTCAATCTAAGCTTGATCTCTTGATATTATGATGTCGATGTCGATTCGATGGCCTTGATTACTTGTATTTCTTCTCTTCCATTCGAAATTCCGATATCTTCGCCGACATCAGTGCATCTATACTCTAAACTATTTGGTGATGAATCCACACTGAAGCCCTTGTCCAATCGGAGATTGGAGACTTGGTGAAAGTGCAGTTTGAGCTTCTAGGTACTGGTTAGCACAATTATAGAACAAGGAATTTACATGCAGGATAGGGTTAATAAATCTAATAGGGGTATCGTATGGTTCACACTGCCCATAAAGTTGGTGGGTAATGTGTCTAAAAGATGCTAATGTCCCCACCAAACGGATCCTCAAGCCATCTAGCCAGGACCAACACACAAGGGTCACTAAGACAACTGTCAAACTCGAACTATGTCAAGAGCAAGTCCCAGATCTATCTAGCAAAACTCACATCTCAACAACAAACACAGTTTCCTCATCCATCCCACAGAGTTTGCTTTCTACACACCTTCATCGCTCTCTTCCATAGTTGCAGGTAGGTCAAAATTCTCCCCCAACCCGCCTCCCATATGAATTACCTTGAATTTAAACGGAGCCATCGTTTTTCACAAAGAAGTTCATGGTTGGTTGAATAAAGATCTCTTGACTAGGTACCTGTAAAAGGATATCACTATGAATTTACCCTCTTCAGTAAGATCTGCATCTTCGTGCATCCAGACTGTTTCAATTTTCCTTCAAACTCAGTTCAGTTCTTCCAGCAATGACGCAAAATTCCTGTATGAAATTGAACAAGCACAGATGAAACATATTCAAACTAGAAATTTCAGACTAGCTTACCGAGAAAAATGTACTTGAAGAGAATAACCACGTCTCAGTAACACCCTTTCCACCTTGATCTTTCATGGTGATCATTAGCGCCACTTCCACATTTATCTATCATAATAATAATGAGCACCTCATCCATAATATGGTGGTAGTCTCTTTCACAGCTTCATTACATTATTAGAGCGGGAGAGCATCCATAAGTATCCAATTTCTGTCATTGATCATCTAAAACCAAGAATCTGGATTCCATCAGAACCTGGCAATGTCCATTTGCAATCTTAAAACAGATCACAATATATTTCCTTTTGATCACTTATTCAGATGGTCGTCTCCGACAAGCCGACAAGCCGATGATGCCGTCAACAGTTATGCTTAGAATGAGAGTACTTAAAGAGCAGTAGGTATCTTCTTCAACAAGTACAAGTAAGGTCCACAATGACAACAGCATGTTATCTTCATAAAGTTATGACTGTCAGAAATGAAGCTTGAAAAGAGAAGGGGTCAGCTTAAATTCATAGTTGGAAGGAGTGACAGGTGATTTTTACAAAATCCATCGCTATCAAAAACTGTAATGGATTTCTGTCGTGATAAGTATTTAACAATGCAGGGAGTGACTGAGGAGGTGAAAAGGGAACAAAACAAAAAAATATTGTGGCCTTGATTGGCCAGGAATCAAAATTTACATCTTTTGGGGCTTATTTTGCCCACTCAACACATAATACAACACAACCCCGATTCCGATCTTAATCTTTGGAAGGCGATGCCACGAGCTCCCTTGAACCCAATTTTTGGACACGAACCCAAGTTCCATGCACGAAGAACATGAAGGTACCAACAAACGGCCCATCTGCCAGTGCCCGTCAAGGATTCAACAAATAGCCTTGGCCCACATACAGCTGATGGCAGGCCTTTGATTAAAAACTATACAATGACCACTGAGTTCTAGCAATAATTATGTCCTATTGTGAACTCTCTTTTTTGTTTGATTACATCTTGCTTCCACCCGTGCTGTAAAACCAACTGTTGTCGGTCGCAAGGATCTCTGCCGCACCATTTGACAGTACTCGGGATCATCGGAATGCCCTTCTAATCTTATCCACTGTATCATCCCGTGGTACATCGGGAAAAATCGCATCTGAATGGCCGAGTACAAGAAGTAAGGAATCAGGGTAGAGATTGTGACAAAGAGAGTGACGAGCCAGTAAGAAAGAGCAGGAGCACATCCCTCAATGAAAACCATATAGGCAGTAGTCGATATAGTTGGCGACATGGCTCCATAGGCCAAAAGGAAGAGATACCAAAGAGCGACACCTCCCCATATGAAGAGATGTTGTATCAATGTGAAGTAGCTGACAGAGAGTGCCATCTGGCAGTTTACAACCCAAACGATGCAAGTGTACATTGTTGTCCCGAGTATTTCCATCTCAACCACCTCTCCACCTTTACGGAATGCTTGGTGCTGTAATGCACTGGAACAGAAGAAGAAGATGATGATGGCACTGCATACCCCATTCAACATCCAGCCAAGTATCCGGCGCCAACTGAAGAGAACGTTCTGCACCCCTTCTTGGTATAATAGAGGGAACTGCATGAGAGGTAGACATGATTATCGAAAAAGAAAAAAAGATTGTGACATATGGCAAAACAGAAGCTTGTTGTAAAGACTAGATTCTTATATATGTGAAACAATCTTTCCCAGTAATAAATGAGACAAATTTGCAGAACGCTGTTAAGAAATTACAGTTCCAGAGTGTTCGAAATTTGAATACCTGTTAATTCCTATTAATATAGTTAAGTGTCCTAGAATTCAAAAAGATGAAAAAAATAATTGAAGTGATTGAGTGCACAGTGACAAAAATCTCACTTTTTTTTTTAAAATCGCATTTCAATCGCGATTTATTCATCAAATGAATAAATTGCGGCTTATTTAAAAAGTCATGCGTTTTTTTAATAAATTACGAACATTGCGATTTTTCAAATAAGTACCAATTTGTTACAATTTATAATTTTGCATGATGGCCATCGGCCATGAATAATGTGATGTCGAAAGACTTATGGTTTATATTTCAATGCTTTTTTTTGTAATTTTGTATGATGGTCACTGGCATGAATGAATTTAATGGCTTATGGTTGTTGAATTGTCAATGATGAATTCTTTTAGCATGTATAATTGTCTATAAAATTATGTTATTTTTCCTTAGTGCATTATTTTGCTCAAAAAAATATATTATGCTAGCCTTCAAAATAATTTTTACACTTTTTTCCTGACTACCAATTTTTTCTGAAAATTTCCCCTGCCAACTTATTTCCAAACTCCGACTTTGTCACTATGATTGAATAAATGATGGTCAAGAATCAGACCATTGGCAAAGCTGCAGAGTATTCAGGCAGAAGAAAATATAAATACTGCATCTAAAATATTACTTGAATTGACATATGTAAAGAAGACAAAAAGCTGGATAACAATGACATCATATCAAACCACAACCTTTCATGGTCAAATACTATTGGATAAATAGATTGCTCCAAAATTCACTAAGAAATTAATTTGGGGTAAATTTAGAAAAAAAAAAAGTATGACCATGAGGAAACTAAACCATATGTGAAGTGAACAAAATTTCAGTTTTTAGACTGTAGATGGGAAATATACCTTTAGACACAAGCGTGCAGAAACATCTTGGTCGAATACCCCCAGAGCAAGCACTGGAAGTGACGTGAAGAAGACATTATACAATGACAAATACCAATCATTATATACAGTTTGCCCAGAAAATGACGCGTATTTCTCGTACAAAAAAAGGGTAAAACCGAATGCAAGGTTCTTGTAGAAGAAGTAGCATATCTGCAAAACAAAAAGTCACGCATCAAGCTCAATGCGACTTTGGAAAAAAATAAAATTATGAATTGAAAATTCAAGAACAGAGGTTATTATACCATTGACGAAATCCTTCTGTAACACCAATGTCCGTGCACAAGCAGTAACCGCTCCAAATATTGAAACTGAGCAATTGAAATGTCACTTGACATGACTGCCTGAAATTGCAAAAAGAGTCGTCAAAAATGAGAATTTGAAGTGGGGTGAAACAGGATGGAGAAATGAACTATGTTGGGTCCCAACATTCGACGATCATAGATCGATCAGCTACCGACAGTAGATCGCTGAGGGAAGTGCCGTGAGGCTGGTGAGCACCTTGAGCTGAGATATTAACCACGAGCATCATTCACCAATACTTGGTGTTTTCACCACATAAGCAAATATGTGGGCAGTGCCCATTATATAGACTGCTCCGATATGCCCATCGGTACTCAAGGGAGAAATGGCCCTCATTAATATCGTAATGGTAGGAGATTAATTACAAAAATTAATCACTAACCGATTTATTTCCTCCATTAACATGTCTAATGTAGAGACACCATGGCCACATGTGCCAGCACTATATTTCTTTTTAATAACCTGGGTGTCCAGGCCTCTTAGGGCACCCGACTAATCCCAGGAGGAGGCGCACACCCCAAGTTAGCACATGCCGGATCAGCACGGGATGTAAATCCCTAAAAATCAGTTATATGCATAAAACATGACACAATTATGTTACTGACCTGCATTCCTTCAACACCGCTGATACCAATTCCAATATCTGCTTCTTGAAGCATACCCACATCATTGGCCCCGTCACCTATTGCTAATGTTGTCTTACGAGTGCCAACTTTAACCAGTCTAGTGACCTGCACATTTTTCATTCCCACTTTAGATCCCTTTAATAGTCACTAGCCACTAATTGTAGAAACAAAGGGCAATTCTACTGTAAGAAGATTATCCCAACTCACCAGTGCTTTCTGTTTGGGTGATGAGCGGCAACAAATAACAGATGCACAGCCGATGGCCAGTTCTAGAAACATGTTCTTGACACCATCCTCAAGAGCGAAAGCAAGTGACTTACCATCAATGATCAAAGCATATGCCTCTGAACTTCCACCTGATTGGGTAAGTCGTGACTTCGCCTTGCTTATTTGATGTAAAACACTTTCCTTTGATGCCTAACGATATACAATAACCCGTTCATTAGAAAATTAAGTGAGGTGTAAAATTTAGTGACATAATTGTAAGAAACGTAAGGGTCAATTGCAAATTTAACCAGAGAAGAAAGGAATGTTTGTATAGTTATTGATTTGTTATTCTTTGATACTTACAATTGGACACTTCATATATAGTGAAGAATTCAGATCATCCTACAATTTCAACAAAGGTAAATGATCTCCCGACTAGAGTCACGCGTGACTTGAGCAAGGAGACCATTCAGATCTCCGGGGTCAACGTTGACTGTGGAGATGTATGGTCTCCTGGCTCGAGTCATGGTGTGACTCGAGTCAGGTGATCATTTACCTTTAACAAAAATGAGTAAACACCTTGCCAACTGACATAAAATGCCAAGTTGCTTATACTTTTGTTTTGATCTATTATAAGGAAATTCCAATGGGAAACAGGCACTGAAGCTGAACTAGACAAGAGAACCTCAGAGACTAATCAAATAGGGTCGGAATGGACTTATAGTTTTTCAGTTTAATCGAAAACAAAATTTGCATAAACGTTGATTACAATGGGCCTGATGGGACTGTCGTGCTTATTCTAGGCATCGAAATAGACATCAAGACCAAGACCTATGAAGCAAATTCACTTGGTTTCTTCAAAAATTTGTGCCGAAGTAATTTCCCACTCTTCTGTTTTGTTTAAGTGCCGAGAGTTTTTTTTCTCTTCAATTATCATACATTCATGTCTTGTTATACACATGGTCATTTGATCATGACTTCATGCTTAAAGTAGTGTGTTAGGCTCTGGTTATTAAAGATCACATATTAATAGTAAGTTGCTTTGAGCACATTTATCAAATGCTACAACGAAAAGTACAATACTGTTAATTCCACAGATAACAACCCAAAAAGAAGCATGAAAAATGCCATCTACCTTCGCAATGGCATTCTTGTTTCCCTCTTTCTCCAAATTAAAAATATCTGGCGTCTCCAAATTGATAATTATCTGTGTCATTCCTTGTCTCAGCAAACTACATGCAAAGCTGCAAAGTTTAATTTGAGTCAATATTACGTAGACAAGTGGAAGGAGAAATCATCACACACTAACAGATGCATGCATTTATGTACTAATAAAACAAGTCATATCCACAAGTATACCCGATATTGATGGCAGTCTCCATCTTATCACCCGTCAAAACCCATATTTTTATTCCAGCCTGTGCAAGCTTGTCAATACATTCAGGAACCTGCCGGACAAGAAGGATAATAAGTAAGCTTTAACACAGATGGTTGACTTCTTAAAACCTTCTACCCAATACATAGTTGAAACATAATGGTAAGTTGGTTAACTTCTTAAAACCTTCCAACCTACCCCATTTTGCAGTTTATCCTCAACAGCTGTGGCACCGAGAAGAATCAAATCCTTCTCTATCTTCTCTGCTGCATCATCAACCATTTCATCTCGATTTGCACTAACTGAATTCTTAGCCTGAGTAAATTCTTCGTAAAAATTATTGTATTCTGCTTCATCAAGTTCGCGGTACCCCAGTACCAAGGTTCTCAAACCAGCTTCAGCGTACTCAATCATGTGCTCTGAAGTCTGCTCCTCAAATTTCCTTCCATTCTTTGCAAGCCTTTCAAACATGACACTGCTTCGAGAAAATATGAAGAGAATTAGAGCTAATCAGAACTGATCACATAAGCCTATTGAAATTTAATCACATTTAACGTGTTTGCAAACATAATAGAACAATCAATTTTGCAACTTACGAACCTGTCAGCACCTTTGCAAAGCAGCATTAGCTTTCCTTCTTCATTTCTTACTATCACAGACATCCGTTTTCGGGTGCTATTGAACTCTAAAATATTCAAAAGCCTATATGATCTGCAAAGGCATTTATCTATTAAGCATAAAAATATAATAGAGATGACCAATAAAAAAGAAGGGTTAATGAGGCTTCACCCACGTCAATAGATTCATCATTCAAAAGTGCACTTTTTATGCCATGTGAGCACACCTATTTGACCAATCCAAGTCATATACATAGCAGAACACCATATGATGTTAGCCTAAAATGGGTGATCGCAGAAAATTCAACCATTCGATCCAAGAAATTTAAAATAGAATGCTGTTCATATTTAACATAGGATCCATATTGAATCACTTGGATTGGATGGTACAGATCAGCAAATGGTTATGTTCTTTGGACTAAGTGAAGTTCACATGATATCCAACCACTTGGATGAGATGTGGATTGGTAAAAATACAAGCCATGTTACTGTTGAGATTTTCCATCTATTGATGTAGGTGACCAGAGTAATCTCAGAGAAAAAAAAGAAAAAGAAAAAACGAAAAGATATAACCTTTCAACTTTTTTGCCAGACGCGGGATCAAATTCATATAGTGAGATGCTTGTTTGCGTTCTTTTGAAAAACTCGAAGCCAAGTTCTCTTGCTGCAATCACAAAGGCTGCCTCGTCTGGTGATTCAGCTTCATATGAAATTTTTCCAGAATCTTCATCAACCTCGGGAATGGCGGTGTGGCATATTGCCAATAAACGGAAAAACTCTTGAATAACTTCTGCATGAGGCTGATTAACCCAATTTCCCTTCATAATGCGATCATCTTTAAAATTAAATCCTTTAATTGAAGGTTTTGCATCTGCATGATTCTTCTCGTAATTCTCATCTTCTTCCTTGTGGACCAGAGGTGATCCTTTTCTTCTAGAAATGGCCCTCTCAACCTCTGTAATGCCATGACCGTAAGCTGTCCCAGCCACAGAACATTTGATAAATTCCATGGAGTTGCAGGTTAGAGTTCCCGTCTTATCCGAGAGTATAGTGTCAACTTGACCAAGTTCTTCATTTAAGTTTGAAGTACGGGCACGTGCTGGTTTGTCAGTCTCCTCGTAATACATAAGCAAATCTTGGTTGATAAAAATGCTCTGTAGAACTTTGACAACCTCTATTGATACATACAAAGAGATAGGAATCAAGTAGCCATACAACATCAAGGCCGTCAGAAAATGCAAAAGTGCCGCGATCGTTGGACTTTCGGGATCAAAGAAGATTGTGGTAACATCTGGTCTAAGGTACCATCGTTTCATTCTGCCATCTTCGAGATCATCTCTAGTTTCAATGCCAAAGAAAATAGATCCAACACCAGACAACAAAACCAAGATGAAAAACATCATATAGACAATCCTATCCATTTTCTTCTCAACTTTGCTCCTCTTGGAAGGTGGATCAGTGGCGTTTTGAATTACTTTGGTATCATGGCCTGTAAAGATCACAGCCCCATAGATGTATTCAGTGTTACGGAGTTTTGAATCCCTGAGAAGAAGTTGCTGAGGTGTAAGAGGGTGGGGTTGCTCTTCGAATTCCATACTGCCAACAAAAGAGTACAAGTTTGCATTCGGGTCTTCACATTTAAGCAAGGCTCTGAAGTTCTGAAAACTATAATCATTATGTAAACCTGAGGTCACGTCCAATGCTTGCTTTATTTTCAAATTTGTTTCACCATCAAGGTTCATGGTCTCGACATAACAGAGAGCATCCTCATAACTAGATGAAAGCAAGAGAAGATCAGCAGGAAAAAATTCATCCTTTTCTACCTTCACGACATCTCCGACTCTCAAATTTTTCCATTCAGTGTCCTCGAAACGTCCCCCACCTCGATGAACTTTAACTTTTCGATTGTTCATTTCAATATCCTGAAAAAGTTAACATATTGAATTATGAACCTAAGTGCATTAGCTAGCTAAAAGCCTAAAAGAATCGAATACATACATTAATGATCAGGACTTGAAACATGGATAAATAATCTTATAAGTCAAACTTAAGCTTCAATAAAAAGTGGGAGTGATTTAAATTTATAAAGGGTCTTGAAAAACAATAAGTTTGTAATCAAGCTAGAACCAACTCTTACAGCAATGCAGAGACAGTAAATTTGACTCAGCCAGATGAATAGAGCTGTGAGTTCTCACCAAAATGGGCAGTCATAAGAAAATACATAAGACCACTATCCAATTTTCAAACCAGCAATTGATGATTTGTTTGATGGAGAGAAGAGTACTAAAATTTCATAGCTGATTCCAAATGATGGGTAAACATCAAGTGGTCTTCTAAGGGTTCGGGTGGATGCGGTCAATTGAGAAATTCAGCAATAGCAAAAAATGAGTATACTTTCAACCCGTGAAAGGGTAAGGAGAATCAAACCAAGTATGAGAGGGCTCACACACAATCAACAGGACTCACAACTTTTACCACTTAATAGCAAAAAATGACTATACTTGCAACCCATTAAAGGGTAAGGAGAATCAAACCAAGTAAGAGAGGGCTCACAAACAACCAACAGGATTTACAACTTTTACCATTAAAAATCTTTCAAACAAAGAGAACCCATTAATCACTTTGAGAAACCGACTGCTATTATGTTTGTGGACACCATATTATTGGATCTAAACGGATGAGTAAGTTTCACATATTCAAACCGTTTTGCAGCCTATTACTAGACTGGGATCCCCTCTAAATCCAGTATAAAACACGGATATGTATGTTCCGTGGAACTAGTAACGGGCTATTAGCCACCTTTAAGATTTGATTGATTTTTGGAAAACAAAAAATTCACTGAAAAACAGGAAAACATAGCTACCCATCAGATATTTTTTCACGAGTAAATAAAATTCTCAATTCATTAACTTTCAAATGTCCAAAAGAAGCAACAAATTGCAAATTCTAATCCAGTTCCACTATTTCATTCGACTAATCAATGGCTAAAAATACAACAAGCCAGTCTACTTCCATTCATAAACAACTAATCAATGTTTGTCAGTCGATTTTTGAAAAAATTCCACTGACAAACACGAAAACAAAGCTACCCATCAGATATTTTTTCATGAGTAAATGAAATTCTCAATTCATTAATTTTCAATTGTCCAAAAGAAGCAACAAATTGCCAAATTCTAATCCAGTTCCACTACTTGATTCGACCAATCAATGGCTAAAAATAAAATGACCCTATCTACTTCCATTCATTAACAGCTAATCAATGTTTTTCATTGGATTTTTGAAAATAGTCCCACGGACAAACAGGAAAACAAAGCTACCCATCAGATATTTTCTCATGAGTATAAGAAATTCTAAATTCAATAATTTTAAAATGTGCACAAAATTAAAACGAAGCAACAAATTCTAAGTCAGTTCCACCACTTCATTCAACTAATTCAATGGCGAAAAGCACAATGGCCCAATCTACTTCATTCATTAACAACAGATACAGATAAACTAGAAGACCCGTAAATTAAAAACAACAAAAAATAGCTCAAAAGACAAAATTTAAAATAAAGAAACCTGCTTTTTGCGCCTCCAATCTTCAACACCCTCTTTAGCCATGGTAGCTCCGATGACAACGACGAGAGGAGCGAGAGCGCTGACAGGAGAGTAAGGGGCAAGGGGAGTGAAGGCTAAACAGCCTGCAATGAGGAAATAGATGTTGGCGACTCTCCGGAATTGCTCGAACAAAGACTTGGGGAAGAAAGTTGCCAAAGTATACTTTGTACTAGATACATAATTTGATACATAATTATGGAACCCGTAGTCGGGATCATTGCAATGGACCACTCTCGAGAATCCAGGTCCTCCAATCTGAGAGTGGTCATCTTTGAACGACGATTTACCACAAGAGAAGGTATAGATCTTGCTAAAGTGTAGCTTTTTTCTCCTACCACCACTCATTCTCTAAAAATCTAATAAACCCACAAAAAATTTCCCCAAATGAAAAAGAAAGAAAGGAATCAACAATGAAATAAGACCTCTAGTATACCGATCAAAAAAAAAAAAACAAAAGACCTCTACAAAACCCAGAAAGAAAAAAAGGAAATAGAAATAGAAAACTTGTTCAGGGATTGAAAAAAACAAAACCCAGAGGACCAAACACCACCTTATAGTCTCAAACTCACCACCCAGAAGCCACAACCACTTGGATGAAATTATTGCTTTTGTACGAAAACCCTCTAAGAATGTAGCTTCAGAGCAAAAAGGAAATCAACAACGAAATTAGATCTTTAGTACAAAACGCAGAAAGAAACAAAAGAAATAAAATAGGAAACTTGTTCAGGGATTTACAAAAACAAAACCCAGAAAGAGCAGCACGACCTTATAATCTCAAATCCACCACCCACCCTGAAGCACCCAACAGAATTTTTTTTACAGGGAAATCTTTGAATAAGTTAAAAAAAAAAAAACCAACGACCCTTTTTCTATCTCTCAACCCACTCCTCAAAAATTAAAATTTGATCACGAATTTGAGGTTCCCAAGGCTTGTTTGTGAAAAAAAATGCGTGTTTTAGATGGTGTAATGGAGATGGCGGCATGGCATTCAAGATTTGAACGTCCAGCTCGTCCGATATCTGCTTTGACTTGCAGCCAAGGAAGACGAATTATTAGAATAAGCTGCGTATTACAAGCGTTCTTAAACGACTATTTCTCATCTGGATTGTTTTAATTACAAAAAGTTATTTTAATTTTAATTTTATGGATCGATCACACTACTAAGTTTCTCGAGATCTATCCAATTTCTCGTGGCGTTTTCTCGGTCCCTGATTTTTGTTTCTACGAAGCTGGTTGAATGAACAAAATAAAACTCCTCATTTATTACTTAATTAATAATTGTTTAATTAATCCCGTCATTTGAGCGAAGAGCGAGACTTTCTTTTTAACACCGGGTTTTAGACTTTTACTTGCATGGCCCGTGTAAGTGGCTCATTTTCTATTTTAGTTTTTATAAATTTTGGACAGATTTATTGATGACAAAGTGTAGGCAGCTGACATGGTGCGATGTGATTGACTGCACATACCTTTATTAATTGAGTCTCATCATACTTATAGCGAATTGAATCTCGCTACATCAGTCCCCTGCACTTTATCTGCATAAAATCTGTCCTTCATATTGTCCAAAGGATTATTGAGAATATAGTTTCACTCATACTAAGGCAAAGTACAAGAATAAAGTGGTAAGAAAAAAGATTAAAAATAAAAATAAAGAGGAAAACAAAAAGTATGGAAAATAATCTTAAAATTTTGATTATGAGCATAGTGACAAATTTCACCAAAAAGGGGTCAAACGAAAATTTCGAAATTTTTTTAGTAATTTCGGTATTTTTTTAATGTTTATTTATTTATTTTTTAATATATGTTAGTAATTTAGTATATATTGTAGTAATTTTTTTTTAAATATTTAAAATATTTTTAATCTCCAAACCTTTCCGGAATTTTTTTCGAAAGGTATTGAATTAATCTGAAATGTCTCGAAATGTCCTCCCACCGAAAAATTACTGAAAACGAAAATTTTCACTATGAATATAAGAATAGTAAGCAAGGGAAAAAATTAAAAGAAAAAAGCAAAAAAATTAATAAATATAGAAAAAGGAGAGGAAAAAAATATATATCAAAATTAAAAAAATATAAAAATATATTAAATTAAACCTTTATTTGTATAAAATATATGCTTGTAAGAAAAAAAATATAAAATTTGTTTTAAATAATTTGCATATAAATGTCTTTTTATGCATTTATTAAAAAAATGTGTTTTTTTTTTTTGAAAAAGACACATTTTGTTACTATGCTTTTCCTGACTTGGCGGCTAGATATAAATATAAATTTGGTAAAGGTTAACAATTTGGCATTGCCCAATTCCCCATTTAGATTAGAATGGTTTACTAGTTGGATGCACATGATGACACTACGAATTTCATTGCACTCTATATTAGAATGGGCCACTAATTGGATACATGTAATACAAATATGGGGATTGAAGATTGCAAAAAATAAAAAAAAAATCTCTATCGTTTAATTCAATGCAGCCACCAATAAATACATCTTCATTGTTTAATTTAATGCAATGAGTGGTAAATTAAAAATTTCATACAAAAATATCTCCATTGTTTAATTCAAGGCAGTCATAAAACACCTTAATTTGATTGTTTTGTATGACTATTTATAAAGGCATTTGACAAATTTCAGTCACATGATAAAAATATTTTCCCTATACAACCTTTGACCAATCTAATCTTTACATTGAATCCTTTGAATCGAATAACACACTTGACAGAAAATAGTGTGACGTTTTTCCAATTAGTGGCCAATTCTTAATCCATCCTAGATTTGGTACCGGCTCATTAATATTACTCTATCTCCTAAAGTTTACCTAGTTTAGTGGTGGGAGATTAGCTAGTGCAACCCTGGTTTAAAATCTTGGAAAAGTGGATGGAGTCCAATAGGGCTGATACTCAGGAAGTCTCACATTTTGAAGATAAAGAGTAAGACGGAAAATGGTGTTTAAATGATCTTACACTATTAAAATAATTATTTACTCCTATATCATTAAAGTACACTCCATATTGTTATATAATGACACATATTTGTGATCAATTTACACAGTCCAATTTAATGACGATCATAAGAATAAATCTCAATTAAATCAAACTTATATGAGGATGCAAACCACCGAATTGATAAGCCTTAATATTAGCTTTTAAAAATAAGAATAATGATAGATATTAGAGTGCACATATTTGGACAAAGTAAGATAGCTAGTTATAAAGTCATCACATGAATAGGATATATCATAGGATTGTGTCAAAATAGCACACATGGTGAGTAAAAACATTGCCACGTGTAAAAATGTGCTAATCCAGTCTAAATAAGGTAAGTTTCTCTCCAACAGCTCGAGATTAGATATGGTATATTTATCATCTCGCTCAACCCCAAAAAGTGCCAATGATTAAAACAATAAGTGCAACCCAATCTTAGTGCACAATCAATGTACCTAATATCTATTCTTTTATTTATGATGATTGAACCATGTAGCCTAATTTTTAGAGAAGCTTATAAAGTTGTGTTATAGACTTTTAATCTTGTAATTAATGGTAACAAGTATCCCCATTTGTTCATCCAAGCATGGCACGGTCAAAATATTATTTTGATATCATGTAGGCTATGGTTGTATTGTTTAGATTAATTTTTATAAAAATAATTTAAAAAACGGCTTCCATTCTTAATTGGAGGACGCTCAAGCGTCTTCTAAGGACACCAAAATGATGACACAAAGCGTGAATGTATTACTTAGATCGTATTTAAAAAAAAATAAAATTGAAAACTTGTATCTAACATGCATTTTTGAGCATTGAAATTAGACCGTTGAAATCATTCAAATTTTGACTAAATACTTTACAAAACTTTTTTTGAATTTTTTTTTTTCAAAATTATACAGCACATCCCCTTGTGCTCCACATGGCACCTGAAAAATGCTTTGGGTGTTACGTGGAGCTCTACGACATCTTGGAGCGTTTTCTCATAGAGGACGGAATCGGCTCCCAACAATTTAATAGATATTTTGAAAAATAAAACTCAAACGATAATTAATTTCAATGATCCAAAGTTTAAGTCCAAAAAATACTTAGGGCACGTTCGGTTGGGCGTATTCAATGTATTTTACGAGTAAAATGCCTTTTTTTGTCTCCAACGGTAGCATTTATTACAGATCCACTTGTTCGGTTCAGCGTATTACGTCCGTGTAAATAACTATTCATTTTACAGGTATTAATTTTGACTTACGAGCCTCCTGCCTCGTAACGCAATGTTTTTTACAGGAGTTATTTCCAATGGACATTAACGGCTACTTTTATTACACCATCTCACCTATTCTTACTGTAGCAAATAAAAGGCTTTTAAGACTTTAAGCAGCAGAAACAGTCGTTCATCGTCCTTCAACCGCTCCAACTTGTCTCTTATACCCTATTTGGTTCAGAATGTGAAGGAGATCCATGTTTGCAGTGGAGGTAGGATGAACTTGCATGTGTTTCAGGTAAGGTGTGTGAAAGATTTCATTGAAGATGAGTTGTCAATTGCTTAGATCGGACACGGTGGGGAGGGCATATAGATTTTTGAAGATTTGACGGGAAAAATGGACCAGATCTTCAATCGTCACTGATAATGGTAGTTTTCTTAGCTATAAAGAGAAGGAGAAGGCCTTAGAAGCTCAGAAATGGTTCTTCTCTGTAGGCATGAATTGATTTTTCCCTGATTTTGGGTTTTTTGTATTTTGTTTGTGTTTATTTATTTATTTACTGATTTTTGAAGATATGACGGGAAAAATGGACCAGATCTTCAATTGCCACCGAGATGGTGGTTTTCTTAGCTATAAAGAGAAGGAGATGGTCTTAAAAGCTCAGAAAGGGCTTCTTCTCTGCAGGCATGAATTGATTTTTCCCTGATTTTGAGTTTTTTGTGTTTTGTTTGTGTTGTTTTTTTTTTTTTTTTGAAGATCTAACTGGAAAAATGGACTAGATCTTCAATCGCCACCAAAAATGGTGGGTTTCTTAGCTATAAAGAGGAGATGCTCTTAAAAGCTCAGAATGGGCTTCTTCTCTGCAGGCATGAATTGATTTTTCCCTGATTTTGGGTTTTTTGTATTTTATTTGTATTTTTTTTATTGATTTTTGAAGATCTGACGAGAAAAATGGACCAGATCTTCAACCACCACTAAGAATGGTGGTTTTCTCAGCTATAGAGAGGAAGAGATGGTCTTAAAAGCTCAGAAAGGGCTTCTTCTCTATAGTTGTTTAAAAATATTACAACTATTGTTCTTTTTATTGTAAACTCAAAAAGTGGATTTTAGATGCTAGTGTTACTATGAAAAGAACAACATTTTTACATTAATAAATTACATGCAATGTTGCTTTTACAGGTAATCCAGTCAGCAAAATATCACCTGTAAAATAGATATTACGGGCCCAATACTACACCCAACCGAACGTACCCTTAGGAAAGTTAAATATTAAAAAAATCTCATCTAAACAATCTTGATCAATAGAACACCAAATCGGTATCTTTAAGTGCCACTTGGAAATTAGAGGACGCTTGAGAGCGGCCTCCCTTAGATGACAAAACCTTATTCCTAATAGTAAATCCAGTCTGAGACAGGAACCCATGTTTGGACCACACGGAATGCCAAAGTCGTTCTTAACTTGTGGCTTCAGATTTGTAATATTTCAATGATAATGGCATTTTTGTCATTTTCTCAAAGTATATTATTTCTAGCTGACTAAGAGAGACTTTTGATACAGGGGAGCCGACGGCCCTCCAAGTATTTAAACATGCTTAAACATATTTTGATTGTCAAGTAAAATATCGGAGCAATATATAGATTGTTTTTTTAAAAATTAATTAAAAAAAAATATTTTTAAAGCACAAGTCAAACTTAAACTTACTTCAATGATTCAAATTTTATTGCTAAATAAATACATTATAAAGATGAGTTTTCATTTTATTTAGTTTCAAAGAGGATCTAAGCAATGTACTTGTACCCTATGTTACATCAAAATAATATTATGAGTGTCACATGGAGCTCTATATAAGATATTGAGCAACGATTGTGCATGTGTGACTACGACTTGATTGGCTGATCACCTACTCGAGTCACACTTGACTCGAGCCAGGTGATCATTATCCCATAAGAGAGACTTTTGATATAGGGAGCCGACCGTCAACTAAGGTCTAAACATATTTTCATTGTCAAGTACAGTATCGGGCTGTTGTATTGATCAATTTTTAAAAAATTAATTCCAAAAATAATATTTTTAAAGCACAAGTCAAATTTGAACTTGCTTCAACGGTCCAAATTTTATTGCTAAAGAAATATATTATAAAGATAAGTTTTTAACTTATTTATTTTCAATTAGGATCTAAGCTGTGACTACCACATAAAACTCTATATAAGATATTGGGTGAGGCTCAGTGTCCTCACATTGAGAATAGAACCATTTGCCTTTGACATATATATATATATAGGAAAAGGCCTCCATCCTCCAAGCTTCCACGTGGCACCCAAAATATTGTTTCGATGACACGTGGAGCTCGGGTTGAATGCTTAGATCATCTTTGAAAAAAAAATAAATTGAAAACTCATCTCCACTGTTTGTTTTTTGAATCGTGAAATGTGAATCAATGAAACCCGTCAAACTTTGACTTGTGGGTTTAAAAAGTTTTTTTCAATTTTTTTTTTTTTTAATATTGATCTATACCGTCCACTTGTGCTCCACGTGGTACCCAAACACTATTTTGGATGCCACGTGGAGCTCTACGTGGATCTTGGAGGACGGTGACCGTCCTCCAATGGAGGACTTAACCGGCTCCCATATATATATATATATATATATATATATATATATATATATATATATATATATATATATATATATATATCTGTGTGTGTGTGTGTGTGTGTGAACGTGACATGATCTGATGGTCACTTGACTCGAGTCATACGTCACTCAAGTCAGGTGATTATTATCCTATATATATAATAGAAGACACGACATCTAAAATAGGATAGATCATCAAAATTTCATGTTTAGTTCAAAGTTCATATAGATTCCTTTTTCATAATTGGGCACATTCTGACCCATTTAATAGAAGTATCACAATTAAATCATTGACTAATTTGAATTAGATGATGGAGATTATTTTATATTCCAATCTGTCTTACGATAGATCTTAAGATCATGATGCGCTTATTATCCGGTCAAATGTTGATTCCATAAGACACACATCCCTAAAAGTAAAGGTCAACCCTTTTACCCAAGATCTAAGTCACTTTTGGGGATATGTGTCATGTAGAATTAATATCTAACGAGAAATTGAGATTTAAATTTATCGTAAGAAAAATTGAAATAAAAAAATTTTCATCGATTGATTCAAATCAAATCAGTTAATGGTACTTACTATTAAACCGGTAGGACTAGCAGTACCCTTGATAATTCTATTTAGGCTGTGTTTGGGTTAGCTCTTTTGGGGCAAAGAGCAGCTCTTTCAGTATTTGACTCTAACATAAAACTAATTTTATATTTGGTAAGACAGCTCCTTGTCTCATTTGCTCTGATGGAGAATTATTTTAAGTGATAAAATTACTCTATCCCTACTTTATCTCAGAACAAATTTAATCTGCTTTGATAGAGAACAGACAAAGAGCTGCTTCAGCTCTTATGAGAGCTAACCCAAATACAACCTTAGAGTTAATGAGCTATCACCTCTTCAATAGATATAAATGCACTGATGTCGATCTCTCCCCGCTAAAAACTGCTTAGATACAACCTTTCAATTGTAGTGCTATACGTAAATAAATAAATTTTCATTTAATATAATGGAACTCATGAGTCATCACCGTCTTGCAGAAAAGCCGCAACTCTGCGATGCCCATGCCGTCCTCGCCTCATGTGCCACCTCTTTATACCCGGTGAAACTATTACATAGCATGAATTGGCCACCTATGAATCAGACGGCGGAGATGGGTTTCATCTCAATCTTTCATACAAGGAATCTTTAGATTAGGGGTGTTAGATCATATGGTCATTTTCCTATTCTATGTTACACACATCTAAAAGAGTGATGCTAAAAATAAGTAACACACATCACACTCAAAGTCTCAAACCTAATTTTAGAGGCACTTTTTGGGATATGTAGTCCAATCACACACCCATGATTCATCGTGTGGAAGATTGGTATAAAAAATGATCTCCATCTTTTGATTCAAAGGCGGTCAATCAATGCCTTCAGATGGAGATGGGTTCGGTCACAATTTGATAGGTGATGTCAAGGATCAAAATTTCGGTTTCTGGTATGACTGAAACTGAAAATTTAGACCAAAATTTCGGCCGAAAATAAAAAATTTGACTGAAATTTTGCCCAAAGTTTAAATCCCATACAAAATATGACCGAAATTTTGATCTTTGGGCGGTGTAAATAATAAAGGTGCCCTCTTTTTACTTTTTTGGCAGAAACTTTTTGTTACAGTGATGGACTGTATTACACTCTCATTAAGCTCGTCAATGCTGCCGGCCCTGGGGTTCGTTAGAAAAATTAAGTTTGTAGGGTATCTTTAAATCCACTCATTGAATCTTTTTGGGCACTTACACTAAAAATCATTGATAATTTTAAATCAGATGGTGGAGATCCTTTTTGGCTCCAATCTTATCTAAAAGGATTTTGAGATCATGGCGCACCTATTAGACGGTCAGTTTTAGATTTCACAGAAGTCTGCCCTAAAATCACATGACACACATCAAGCTCAAACATAACTTTAGGACTACTTTTTTTGGATCTTTGCCATATGGAATCGAAAACTTAACGTTTGATAGGTGTTTCATAATCTTAAAATCCCTTGTGTGAGATTGAAGCGAAAAATGATCTCCATTGTCTGATTTAGAATGATTTTTAGCATAGCGTCATAGGTGCCCAACAAGATTGGTCGATGCTTTTAAAGCTACCCAAGAAACATATTTTCCTTACAAATTAAAATGCCCATCGTCCCCTTCAAATGCATTTTCAATTTCCAAACTAGCCCTCATTGTCAATCCAAGATTCTTACTTCTCAATTTGAGTTTTACGGACTTAAGTCATTGACTAATTTGAATAAGATGATAGATCGTTTTTCGTCTCAATCTCGGACGCAATGAATCTTGAGATCGAGGTCTTATCTAAGGTATCCAAATCGGTATCGGTATCGGGTATCAATCCATGAAAGACGGATATGACTCGGCCGATATCGATACGTATCGGCCTATTTAAAAAAAACAAATAGAGGTATCAGCCGAAATTGATACTGTATCGGCCGATATGGTATTTGATATCGAATTGAAAAACCGATATGTATCGATTTGCCGAGAAACCAATATGTTTCGTCAATACGTATCAGTATCTGCCAATTTTTTATACCGTGTTCTTATTATCAGACAACAAGACTTTGATTTCACATGAAACGCGTCCCAAAAGTGATATGAAAATCACATTTGATGTATGCCCCACGATTATGTTCATTTTTTTGCACGTAAAAGGGAATTACACTCATCCTTCAAGGGTGTACTTGATTACTTGAGCTATAGAAAAGAAAAATTATTTCTTAGAACCTTTTGGCCCTTCAACACACAAATCAAAGTTTCCCAGCTATTCTTAAACTTGATGCATTGAAATTTTACACTATTAACAAACTTTTAAATATTGGATAACTAAAAAGGCATTGGTATCCCTCAAATGTGAGGGAGTAGGTCATGGGTTCGATTCTCGTCCTCCATGTAGTTTCCCACTCTTGTCTTTACACAGTGTGGGTTGGATTCTATTAGGTAACCCTCACCACTATAGTTGGTGCTCTTTCACGTTGCTCTACAATTGTTATATGTGTATGTGTACCTACTCTTTAGCTTTCGAGGCCGTCTCGGCCAAATGACCGTAAAAAAACACCAAAATAACACTCAATATTAACATTAGATTTATCAATCGGCTAGTTCTAAGGATATTTTAGTAATTTAAATTTTTATGGAGAGAGAGATCTTAAGATTTATTTTTCTTCATTCGAAATAATTTTTTCTAGCTTTAATAAAAAAAACTTATAATGTACAAAAATTTAGACAAAATAATAATAATCAATGAAATCCGACTCGAGCCCGCCCCAACACGCATAAGTTAGGGCTAAGGCTGGGCATGTCAAAGCCCGCCTACGTTACGGCCGGGTTAGGGATTAGCCTTAGCTCCTAGGATTGGGATTGATTTTGGGGAGGCCTGGCCCTAATCCGGCCCATTGACAACCCTACGGATGATGTTGTATGACAGAGAGTGAGATTCTTTAGTCATTCCCATGCGTTATGATTTCTTGAAACTAATTCTTTATTGCCATTGCCATGTCTCTCCACCTTTCTCATCACAAATAATAATTTGCATCAAGATGGGCTGGTACCGCACCCATCTGAATATATTTTACTGGTTGACAAGGATTTGTATAATAAGCTAATGGTGTGACAATAACTTGATTTTATATTTTATTAATTATTTTAATAGTTATGGGCCCTTATAGTCAACGGAAATTAAAACATTATTTTTTAAATGATTTTTTTTTTTTTAATAAGTAATTTGAGGATTAAGGGACCTCACCCTATCATTAAAAAACCAAAAGGAAAGTACAAAAGCAACATCCTTAAGAGTGCTTGGACAATGCCATCGCCCCCTAAGCTCAGAATGCCAAATTCGACAAGAACCGCCAAAAGCTAGGGTCACTATTGAGCGAGAGACTTAACAGGAAGTCCACAAAGGCACACTAAGACTAAAAGAAAAATAGAAATACCAACACTCCACTACCTCGAAAAAACTAGCTACCGATCTAAAAACCTAATAGCTACTCTTGTAACAAAAGAACTCTACTGGAGTCCACCTCTTCTATGTTCTGAACACAATCTTGAATCAAATACAAAGCTAGCACCTTCTTAGCTTGGGCCCATTGTAAGATTTTAATCTGCACCGTTTAGCCAACCTTCTGCTATCAGTTTCTTTTCCTTTCGAAATTCTTCTGTTTCCGTCTTTCCACACCACCCAGAAGAGCACAAAGAGAGTATGACCCTAGATTTCCTTTCGCCTGGAGCTTCCTATACCCAATTTTCAAGAGCCGATTAAAACACCACCGCTTTCGGGCATGACCCAACTAGTGTTGAACCAACACAAGAGGAAACTCCAAATAAAGGCAGTGAAAGGGCAATGGATCATTAGATGATCAACATATTCATCCTCTTTCTTATATATCATACAACAATTAGCCAAGGAAAAGCCCTTAGCCTTTAAATTGTCCACTGTGAGAATTTTATCGATTGCAACTTGTCAAGTGAAAACTATAACTCTGAAAGGGGCTTTAGCTCGCCAAATATATAGCCACATAAGCTTTGGGGTCACCGCTCCAGCTAATTTCCGATATAGGAAGTTCACCTTGAAACCATCAGATGGATGGTCAAGCCACAAAGGGTAATCAAAAGAAAGGGGCCTAAACGCGCAGAACGAGTTGAGGATTGAAAGAAGTTTGGAGACCTGAGAAATCTCGCCATCGTAAAGCCTTCTAGAGAGAATGAGATTCCATTGGATTTGCCTCCCTTCCACTATTTCCATTGCTTCGAGGACTGTCAATTGATTGGAGGCTAAATGGTATATGATAGGGAAGATGAGCTTAAGTGGACGATTACAAATCCAAGAATCGTGTCAAAAGGAAGTGTTGCACCCGTTACCAATGCTAATCTTAGAGCATGATTTGAACGAATCTTTAAACTTACGTACAAATTTTCAAAACCCCGATCCGTGATTAGTGTCCGCATCAACATTCCATAGACTGCCACCAGAGCCATATTTATCTAGGAGGACTCTTCTCCATAAGGAATTCCTTTCGGTCTCTATCTGTCAGACCCATTTAACAAGAAGAGCTTCGTTAAAATGCCTAAGGCTGAGAATGCCAGCTCCACCATCCTCCTTAATTCTACATAGGAGCCGCCAATCGACATCGTGGATCTTTGCTTTGTCATCAACTCCGGCCTAAAGGAAGTCACGCTGTATTCTTTCCAACTTTTGAATAACCCAAGCTGGGCATTGAAATAGGGACATAAATTAAACTGAGAGCGCCGACAGAGTGTATTTAATAAGGGTAATTTTACTGGCCGAGACCATCCTGCCTTTCCAGCTTTCCAATTTTCTTTCTGCCCTTTCGATAATAGGAATCCACAAGTTTCTTCTTGGGCAGCCAAGACCTATAGGGAGACACAAGTAGCTAAAAGGGAGGCTACTAGTCTTGCAACCAAAAAATACAGGAGTCTTTCCCATGGATCAAAATATCGTCCGATACTGATACGCATTGATATCAGACTTGGACGATACGGTACATTCAATGTACCGTATCGCCATTTTGTATGTAGATGCCCGGATGATACATTGTATTTTACTATTCCGATACATATCGTCCGATACGTATCGGTTTTGAGCTCGGACGATACGTATCCGATACCCAAAATTTTGACCCGTGGTCTTTCCACTTCATTGTCTTCCTTGGATGGTCTTAGATGAATTTTACATATATTCAAGTACACTCAAACATTTGGGTGCATGTGAGCTGTGGCACCCAAATGGCGCAATCCTAAGTGACACAAAATATTTTATATATATATATATATATATATGCACTGAGCATTCACTGAGCACGGAAGGTCCACATGGGGTAAGGTTATGTTGTCAAGATCAACCTCTTTGTAAACTTCATCTTCATTGTGTGTATTTTAAGTATTGAAAATGGCCAATGTTTGCCCTTCACCTTGCAACAATATATACATTTATCAATTTAAAACTAAAATTATATGTATGAGCTTAGGGTTGCTAGTGGCGGATGTTCAAATACAATTCTTAAGAAAAATAATTAAATTTCTTCACGATCAGATAAAAAATGAAAATTGTCCTCTTATGTTCTTTTTTAAAAACTTGAACCTCGAGTGGAATAGACATCATGTGGGCATTTGAGTGGCCCATGGCACCCAACTAAGGGGTTAGACTAGCGTGCCTCTCTCTCTCTACCTCTTTCTACGGAAAGGATTGGCTAGACTTAAGCCCTTTAGGGGATTTTAGGAAAAAATAAAAAATTAATCACCTAGATCAAAGGTGGCTAAGCAAAATGACATATCCTTTGATCGTTCATTTAATTGCTTTTGATTGTGATTAAATTATTGATGGATCGACAATTTACACGTCCATGTGGGCACCTAAAGCTGCATTTGGGTGGTCATGTAGTGCCAGGTTCAAAGTCTCAGTTCCCCCCCCCTCTCTCTCTCTCTCTCTCTCTCTCTCTCTCTCTCTCCTTCCTTCCGTAGTGTAAAAAGACTGACAATGAACAGATCCTAGAAGCCTGGCCCGCAACTAGCCCATTTATTAAACCGGCCTAAAACATCAGGTCTGGGTGCTACCTATATGCCACAAATTCGGTTTAGCCCAAAATTTTGACAAGACGTTGGCAACCCTAATGCAATTTCATTTTAATCTTCGTATGATATTTAATCCTAAGGCAAAATTTAGTGCACTGCACCATCTTTGCTTCTCATGTTAATAAAACTCTTTCCAAAGTATTTCTTTGAAAGGTATTGGTGACGTTTTATAAACCATAAATATATATAACAAACTAATCAACTATAAAGGTTCCTCCATGAAAAAGGACGAAGATATATATATATATATATATATATATATATATATATATATATATATATATATATATATATATATATATATATATATAGGCCAATGTTATATGGAGGATAAATTTTATACAGACAAAGTATAGGCTATTGATGTGGTGCGACACAATTGGCTGAAAATACAGTGAGACTCAATTAATATAGGTCGCTGCAATCCTCAACATATCTATGTCCCCTATTTATAATTTTTCATATATATATATATATATATATATATATATATATATATATATATATATATATATATATCCAATTATTTGACCCTTGTCATTTTCCAATATTTTCTGTTTTAATATTATAAAAGATTTATCATGCACTAAACCGGGTAGCGGATAAGATAATTTCCACCAATGGTGAAGTAGTAGCTAAGGGGAATCTATCTGAATTCTAAATCATTACACAGCGTAGCTTTCATGGGAAGTAGAGAGGCATAGATTGGAAGTTTGGAAGCATCAGAAATTGTCAGCGACATTATTAAGCAGTGTAGGTTTGTGTAACCTAAGATAGAGCCAACACACAAGAGAGAAGAAACTCCACCTAGAAGTGGGTCTACGACTAAAGAAAACCGTTGTTTCTTCGAATATCCCTTTCTCCTACAACAAACTTAGCCCCACAGCCGAAAAGGACATGTTCCATCGAATTTTAGGCAAAGAATTTGTCCAACCTAAAGCAATCCAAAACCTCTCTTGGGATCCGACCCTCTGGCATATGTGGATGTCAGTTACTGCTGTCGCCTCAGTACCTAACCAGCCGCGACCAAGGTTTATTGGGTCGGGCACATAAACTTGACCTGTTGAGTTGGGTGAAAGATATCCGACCGACCTATTGGTCGGTCTGTCGATCGGGTCGAATCTGATCAACCCGACCCGATGTTGCATATATAAAAATCATGGAAAATAAAAGTCTTTAATCGGGTCCAGTCGGGCATCATGTTGGGTCAAATATATGCCATCTTTTATCATGTTGGGTCAAATATATGCCATCTTTTCATTGGGCAACTTATTTTTTTCATATTATCTATCCAGTTAAAATATGTACAATAGCCAGGGTATCCTTGTAGACAATGAACCATGTCTTCTTAGATGAGCATTTATTTAGACTTTTGCGACATGTATGGATGCTTATACTCTCTATTATGGATCAAAATTTTGGCCCAAATTTGAAACGCTTCAGTTTTGGTCCCTACCGAAACCGAAATCGAGAACCTAAATTTCATTTCTTAAATGTACTCAGGGAAAATTTTGGCCGAAATTTTGGTTTCAATCATGACTGAAATCGAAACAAAATCTAATATTTTGATCCTTGCTCTCTATAAGAGGTTTGCTTATTTCTGCAGAGTCAAAACACTTTTTTGGAGTTGCATTTTATAATACTAAAGAAAAATAAACTTTCTTATAACTAATTAATAAAATATTTTTTCCTAAATTGCAAGGCATCTTAAATAGATAGAATAAAGTTATGATAGGGAAATGATGATGATGTTTATTATTATTACAATTCATTTGTTCATCTATATTTTTTACATGTATTTTTAGTATCATAACTACCATTAAAAAAAACAATTAGCAAGTGCAATTGATGGTTAATAAACAGTAATCCGGCAAGCTTAAAACTCGGAATTTTTTTTATAGAATTCAGCAAATTTGGGAAAAAAAATTTACAAAAATTGGAGAAAAATGTTAAAAAGTACAAATTTTTAAAAATCTTTAAAAAGTCATAAACTAATTGTGAACTTGCAAATTTTCAAAAATTTTGTGAGTAATTCTTGATTAATTCGGACACAAATCAGAATTATTCGCAAATTTGTTTTTTTGTTTTTTTTTTTTTTTCCAGATGAAAGAATTTGTTTAGATGATATTTAAGCTAAGATGAAGTGAAGTTTCAAAAACTTTTTGGCCAGATCAACCTTAACATTTCAACCGATTGCAGCTTCCTAAATTTCAAAAAAAAAAAGTGGGGGGCTCTTGACCATCATTTCAGCACCAAATGGTGCTTAAATGATCTTACTCTATTTATTTGCTTGTGATTTTGAAAATTCATACCATCAAAGTGTTATATTATAAATTGAAGGGCTATGATTAAAAAAATATCACTTTTTGGGAGATTGAAACCCTCCGATTTGTACACTTTAAAATCAACGATTGTTCTTCATTTCGATGACTAATATTAAGGTTTATTAATCGAATGGTTTACATCCACTTAAAAAGTATGATCCTTTAACTAAGACATGTTACAAGCATAAATTGCCACTTGGGAAATTTAGATTGATCATGTGTGTCAAATGACACAATGAAAAATCACACTTTACTTCAATGATGTAAAATAAAAAATGACATTTTAATGGTAAAAGATCATTTAAATAAACACCATTTGGTATTTAAATGTCGGCCAAAAATTAGGGGCCATTATCCTACAAGGGAAGGTCTCAATTTTCCAAGCATTCCCAAAATGCCCTCTCATTGACCCGAGCAAAATAATCTACGATCCGCCTTATTGAATGCCGATGTTTCTCATCATCACATGGCGGGTTTATGGAATTGGCGCAAAGGGAACGTGAAACTAATTGAATATTTTAACCATTAATTTGTATTCTTTAATTATTAGGATTAAAGCTAAACGCGATATTTTGAGAAATAGAGAGATAAAATACGAGTTGAGATAATGATTCCAAACTTTCAAGCCATCGCCATGCGTCTTTGGCCACGTGGCTATGGCCACCCTCATGCCTGAGGTAAATGCTTGCCATTAATACCACGTTTCATGGCGCAGGTGGGTCCTCTTGACATCAGCTATATCTAGAACAATAGAATATTGAGTCTTTTTTTTTTTTTTAAATTGAGAGAAATAGAATAATGAGTCTTAATTGGATCTAAAGTGTGAACATGGAGGTTTGAAGTCGGGCGTCCCCAAATCGTCTGATCTCAAATGAATGGTTGTTAGCACTTAGCAGCCGGAAGCATACTTTAGGTTTAGGGAGTACTGCTAGAGGTTTTTTAATCTCTGTACCGGTACCGGTACCATTCATGTCCAATACCGGTGCAAATGATTGGCACTGACCAATACCAAAGTTACTTAGGTCACTAGTTTGCCCGGTTCCAATGCCATCTGTTACTGTGAAAAAACCTAATTCTTTAAAGAGTAGGATGAATTTTAAAAATATTTATTGACGCCCTTATATAAATTATTTGTACTCTTTAATTAAAGAAAAGCAAATGAACAGTAATAAACTTAAAAATCATAAAATCTTAAGTTCAAATTTCCTATTTTTAAATGAAACAGAAATAGTTAGTATTAACCAGCTACTTTGCTTTAATGCTGAATAGGATCGAATTGATTTGCAAACTGATTCGTTGTATCCAATTTGCGATTCGCTAGGTGAATGAGTGAATTAAATAACATAACCCGATACAAACAGTATAATCTAAAACCGATATACACCAATATAATCCCGCACCAATATATGTACCAGCCAGTACAACCAGTACTCAACCAGAGGTAAATTAGGGATGCAGTTGGGTCGAGATTGGTACAGGTCAGGGTAAAACCAAACTTGACCCACCACCCATTACCTCAGCCCAAACCCAACCTTGATCCGTAAAATGAAATCCTCAACCCAAATCAACTGAAGCCGTTTAGCAAAAATTCAAGTCAGGTTAGGCAAACTAGGTTAAAATATATGGGAGAAAGTCGTGTCGGGTCAGGTTCTTGGGATTTTCAACCCGACTTCACTCGACAGGATAAAACACGATCCATTGTGGGTCAGATGGGCTCGGGTCGACCTGACACACCTGCACTCCTAATGTGAGCTAACAGCTTGGTTCAATTAATTAGATCACCAACCTTATTTTTCCGGTCAGATGGTAGACTTTTTTCGCAATCCAAGTCATCCCTTTTGGTCCACGGGTTAGGCATGTAACTCAACGGAATAGTTGACAATGTAGCAACCGGTTACAAATTCAAATTTGGTTTCTCTTTAAAATGTTGAAAAGAACAAAACAAGTGTCCATATACGCTTGACAGCCGTTGGATAAGGAACACTATGGCATGCATGCGTATAACATGAAACACGCCTTATTATGGAGCTTTAGTATAGGTACGCTCGGACAACCCAGATATAGTGCCTATGCAAACTTACTTGTGAGGCGAGAAATCCAGCAATGAAGGGGTTGTGCCCCAACTCCTTTAGCCCGGCATGCGTTGACCATTTTTTGCCTTAATATTTCACTCAATGGTTCTTGAGATCATATATTCTATCAAAGAGTCAATTGTCCATTCCATGTGTCACACATTCCAAATACGAGAAATTATATCAAAATGAACACACAAAATTATACTTTTTGTAGTAAAATGAGACAATTGCAGATAATATTCACATATTCCAGGGAACTAAACGTGCCCTTAGTGTCAGCAAATATTAAAGTCAAGGAAATAAATCAAATATTTGTTTTCCTAAGTGGAGCATATATACTAGAGGAATTTTTACCACTTGATTTGTGATATGTTTGACTTTATTAATCCTATGGAAGAAATTATGCCGATCAAAATAGAGTGTGACTACTTACACACAAGATTTGTGCCACTGCACATTAGTTTAAACGAAAGACTTGATATTTTTGAGATCTATGCCATTTGGGACATCATCTAAGCCGTCTAATTTAAAGGTCATGATATAAAGATTCTTGGTGCCAAAGATTGTCGATGAAACACAATCTCTATCATCTAATTCAGCACAATCAAAGCCCATCCTCTGATTTCATGGTTGATTGCGTTGAATCATGTGATGGCGATCATGTTCATACCAATCTTGGACACAAAGATCTTTACATCATGTCCCTTAAATCAGATGACTTACACAATGTTTCATGTGGCACAAGTTCCAAAAATATCAGATGACTTAAATCTAGTGTGCAAGTAGTTGCTCCTTTTATTAAATCATGAAGGGTAACTCTATTAGTGGCCATGCAATCTCTGAAAGCGCCCATCTAGGAAACCCTTTCAAAATCATTGATTACTTTGGATCATATGATGGAAAACATTTTTTATCCTGATGTTTCACACAATGAATCTTGAGATCATGCCACACCTCTATCAGACGGTCAGTTTTGATTACACATGTCACAGATCCCCCAAAAGGCCCTAAAATCACATTTGAGTGTAATGTGTGTTGTAGAATTCAAGGGGCATTTTTTGGGGGATTTTGACATGCGGAAAAAAATGACTGTCTGATAGGTGCAACATAATCTCAAGATCTATTCTGTGGAAGATAGGATTGTAAAGCAATCTCTATCATCTGAATCGGAGAAATCAATGATTTTAAAGGGGTTACACACGTGAGCACATTCGGAGATTGCATGAGCGCTTAATAGAGGTACCCAATCATGAAGGGCAGCTCTATTTGTGCCTATCGAATTCAAAATCTATTGCCTTTCAAAGGGTTAGCTTGTGATTAAAATAGATTCCAAAGAAGTGACTATAAATCATGTGGAATTAAACACAACCGTTTAATGGCATGCCCCATAGTCTCCAGATCGATGTGGAAGAATAAGATAAAAATTTGATTTCCATCATTTAATTCAACACAGTCAACGGATTCTCAGGGTAGGCAACCTCAGCAATTGGGTATGCGTGAATAGAGCTACCAACCACGGATCTTTCGTGCAACAAGATTACTACTAGATTACAGTTCTAAAATAAATATATATTTCTTTTTTATTTCTCTGGAATGCCCACTTTTAAGTTGCACGTGTTGATTTTAATATGGAAAGATTACATTTATATCTCTATCATATGATTCAACACAATAAATAGCTTTCGTCATCAGATTCAATAGTTGACTGCTTTGAATCATATATTAAAAGTTGTTTTTCGTGCCAATCTTTTGCATTAGAGATATTTAGATCACGACCTTCTAATTAGATGGCTTAGATGGTGTTTCCACGTAGCATAAGTCCCCAAAATACCAACACTTTCTTTTAAAGGATAACTCTATCTACACCAACCAAATCTCTAAGGGCAATATAGTCGAAAGTCAGTGACTGATTTAAACAAATGGATCTTGAGATTAATGGTATACCATCATAGGTTTTATAGATGGATTGATTTTTGTTTCAATGATCTTCATCGTCTCATAGGACACCTATGATGACAAACACTTTGAGATCTGTGCCAAGTGGAATCAGCATCTGACCGTTTGGCATGGAAACCATGATCTCAAGATCTATTATTTAAAATGTTGTAATATAAAATAATCCTTATTGTCTGATTCAGGAACATTTGGTTGCACTGGAAGAAACTTCGGTTGTAAAAACTCTACCCTAAGTTGAATTGATCTCGAGATATCCTGCACTGTATGAGTAAAAGAAGTCCTATTTGTATAAATAAGAGTTTGTTTTTTGTGATGGTTCTTATCATAAATTAGATATAAATTCTAAATATAAAATATAATGATAGATAAGGTGATTTAGGGATAGCTAAGGTTAGTTTAAGGAAATTTATTAGGAGTAGCTAATGTTAGTTTGGGATAGTTTATTAGGGGTAGCTAAGGTTAGTTTAGGATAGTTTATTAGGGGTAGCTAAGGTTAGTTTGGGATAGTTTAAAAACAAAAGTGTTAAATTAACAGAAACTATCTAACTCTTATTTTTATTTTTAATAGTAGTATAGTAAAAGTGCACGCGCGCGTTGCATGTGTTATATATATATATATATATCGGTTCCATCCTCTATGGGAGGACGCTCAAGCGCCCTCCAAGATCTCGTGAAGATCAATGTGACATCCAAAATATTATTTGGGTGTGATGGGGAGCATAAGGGAACGACTTAGATCAAATTTTCAAAAAGAGATTTCAAATTTTTTTTTTTTAAGGCCTCTGTCAAAGTTTGACTAATTTTAATGATTTAAATTTCAAAGCTCAAAAAATACATGTGGAGATGAGTCTCTGAATAGTTTTTTTGCTAAATATGATCTAAGCAATGCACCTGTGTTTTGTGTGCGATCATTTAGAGCTTTTTCCTAATCTTGGAGGACGCTTAAGCGTCCTCCAATGGAGGGCAAACACCTTTTCCTATATATATATAGGAAAAGGTGTCCGTCCTCCAAGGGAGGACGGTCTCCTTCCTCCAAGCTCCCATGTGGCACCCAAAATATTGTTTCGATGCTACGTAGAGCTCGGGTGCATTGCTTAGATCATCTGTGAAAAATGATAATTGAAAACTCATCTCCACCGTGTGTTTTTTGAACTGTGAAATGTGGACCGATGAAACCCGTTAAACTTTGACTTGTCGGTTTAAAAAAAAAATTCGATTTTTTAATAATATTGATCTAAACCGTCCACCTGTGCTCCACGTGACACCCAAATAGTGTTTTGGGTGCCACGTGGAGCTCTATGTGTATTTTGGAGGACGATCACCGTCCTCCATTGAAGGACCTAAAGCACAGGTGGACGGTTTAGATCAATATTAAAAAAAAAATTTCGTTCAAAAAACACACAGTGGAGATGAGTTTTCAATTTTTTTTTTTCAAAGATGATCTAAGCAATGCACCCGAGCTCCACGTGGCATCGAAATAATATTTTGGGTGCCACGTGGAGCTTCACGTGGTAGCTTGGAGGACGGACACGTTTTCCATATATATATATGGTTTATTTTTTAAATATTTTTATGAGCACTACAGATAATTCTACAAATAATCATTTTTTTATCTTAATGTGAGACGAAATAAATCTTGAGATCATGGTCCTACCATCATACGTACAAGATTTGATTCCATCTGACAAACCTTTCAAAAAGTGATCCATGAATCATATTTAATGTATGCCCACGATTATGTCCATATTGTGGATCAAAATATGACTATGTGATGGTAGACCAATGATCCCAAGTTCTATTATGTTGAAGATTTGGATGAAAAAAATCTCTATCGTCTGATTCAACTCAGATTTCATATGGTTAAACCGTTGACTGCTGACTTGACAGTGGAGATCATTTTTCGTCACAATGTTTGAGATCTTCAATATAATAGAACTTGGGATTATTGTTCTACTATCAGACAGTCATATTTTGATCCACATGGCACACATCCCAAAATATAAACATGATCACAGGCGTACATCATATGTGGTTCACAGGTTACATTTAACTCGCAAGTTCTATTATTTGTTATTTCACTTTATTAAATCAATCTTTAAATTATTTATTTTTTCACTTTATTGAATGTTTTTAATTTTTTTGTTAAATGTACTATTAAAAGATAAAATATTTGGTATTCTTCGATTAAAATTTAATATTGATATGCAAATAAAGAATAAATTAACGATCTATAAATTTTGAAGGAGCTTTGCAAATAAATTGAAGTTATTATAATTTTCGTATTTTTAATGTATAATAGTACATTCTTGTTGATCATTTAATCATAATCAAATTTTATTGATCTATTTAAAGCGAAATGATTTCTGATGAAGGATAATTGTTTCAAAGAGTTAGTCTACAATGGATGTCCACTCATCATGGGAGGTAAATCAATCTACATGTTAGTGTAACTCTGTGACGTGCACGGGCTTCCAAGCTTTAACTATCAGATTCTCACAATTGGAGTAAGATGAGGTATCGGGTTGGGTTAAGTTAGGTCGAGCCGATCCAAGATTTTAGGGCCATTTTTTTATCTGTGTCACATGGATTAAAAAATTAACTGTTTGATAGTACGTTCATGATCTCAAGATTCCTTGTAGTGAAGATTGGGGCGAACAAGATTCCGTGGTTTTTGGTATAGGTGCCCAACAAGATTCCGTGAGTGTTACTAAAGTTATCCATAAAAAATAGGAGTATTTTTTTGGGCTAGGTCAGGTTTTTGGGTCAGGCATTGGATCGGATTGGCTTAAGTATACCATCGGGGTTCGGCCAGGTTGACATTTATGATTACTCAACCTGACCCGAGTGATATTCATAAAGAAATGAGCTGTGATTTAATAAGAGAAAATTAGTCGTTACTTTAAAGAGAAGAGACGCGTCTTAGAAATGTGTTTTAGAGGGAGAAAAAATAAGAAAATTTTAGAGATAAAAAATAGGAAAAAACTCACCTAAATCCTATAATATAGGAGAAATTTGTATTTAATAAAGAGATTTAGTTTGATTGGCAATCTCAAGTTATACTTAATTTAAGAAAATCCTATTATCTAAGAAAAATTTATATTTAATAAAGAGATATGGTTTATTGAGAATCTAAAGTAATACTTAATTTAAAAAAACTAAAGATATATAAGATATTTTAAGGATAAATATAATATAGAAGAGTATTTTGTACCTAAAATATAAAAACACAAAATTAAGAGAAACAGAGGGTCGTGCTTTAATATAGCAGTAAGGGTAATTTTATCTTAACACAGAAACATTGTCAGCGTGCAACCTTTCTTCTTTTCTTCTTTTGTGTCCGTGAAAAGAAACAAGAAAGTGGCTATATTTTCGACTTTCCCTTGTTTTCTCTAGCCTGTGGACCTTTTGGCATGTTTCCAATTGGGGATAGTGGCTCGTGAAAGGCTTTTAAACACCTTTTAAATGACCTTATATCGTTAAAATTATGATTTTTATCTTACACTATTGAAGTGTGATTTATTATTAAATAATATAGCGCATATTTGTGATCAATTCAAATTGTCTAAATGGTAATCTATCATTAAAACATATGTCAGTTTAAAAAAACATGCCTATAATTGAATGTTAACCACCCGATTGATAAATTTTAGTAACGATGATTAAAATCTCTCAAAAACATCATTTTAGACTTAGTTGCACTTTAATTTATAATCTCTCACCTTGACTATATGGATCATCATATCTTAAATTATTAATAGTGTATGATTATTTGAACTCCATTTTAGTGTTTAAATGACGGTGAGGAGGTACCTCCTACAAACCACTCACTTAAGAAAGAGGTACTTTATGATGGTGTTTGGCACCATCGAAGTTGATGTTGTACCCAATCGTTACTCTTTATTTTTAGTCGTTATACATGCTTATATGACAATAAATAAAAAAGTGGAATGTAGAGTGCCAAAAATAAACAGCGTCTCTTGAAGAACCTCTCCAATAAGACCCTTTATTTCTTTTATAACTTTTTATTCTTTCATTATTTTATCAAAATGATATGTTAATGAATTAAAATAATATTTCCAACAAGACTCTTTATTGGCATTTTAATAAATAATAATATTTTTAATATAAAGAGCTTCTTTCTCCCTCACCAATATTAAAGAGAGAGATCTCTCTTGGAGAAGAAAACAAACTTCTAAGGCTCTTCATTTCTATTTGTCCCAGTTGAGGTGCATAATAATAGAAAATATTTATGATTGAAAAAGAATATTTATGATGTGTATCATATATATGTTTTAAGCAAGATTATATTAAATGTAGTTGTAGAATTTCATTACGGTATTAGAGCCATGGCCAACCTCAATCTCACGATCAGGCCGCCCATGGTCCTGGGTGACACACCCTCTACTCTCTTCTCAATTTTTATATATATCTTTTTTTAATAAAGTTACATACTTCTTTTTATCTCTACAAGCTCCCTTGGTTCATTCACTCATGTCACACGATCTCATTTTATTTTTATTTTTTATATATCTATGACCTCTCTAACGAAGGTTTTCTAGCTCGCACAATTTTGCATCGTAAGCTTCTAGGGGAGATCATGGCGGACATGATCTAGTGAGCCATCGGCTCCGACAGACTCAGCAAAGAGTGGGATGCAACAGTGATGCATCTCACAGATCGATGGTGACAAATTTCATTTTTAATAATTTTTTGGTGGGGGGTCCTTTTGGTACATTTCCGATTAATTTCGTTACCTTTCAAAAAAAATTCGGGAAAGTTTCGGGGATTAAAAATATATTAAAAAAAAATTACTACTATATGTATTAAATTACTAACATATTTCAAAATAAATAAATTAAAAAAAAAAAAAAACATAAAAAAGAAAATACCAAAATTCACTGATTTGAAATTTTGTCAAAAATTACCGAAATTACTGAAATCACCGAAATTTTCATTTGACCCCCTTTTCTGTGATTCGGCGAAATTTTTCACTATGATGGTGACCATTAGCAAGCACAATCGAATATTACGGGCTACATATTCAATTCACATTATTAGATCGATGGCTAAGATTCTATATAACAAATCACACGTTCCTTCTTCAAAGGAAAATGTGATTGCGGTAATAGAGAATATTTAGAATTGAAAGAAAGATACTATAACAACTCGAATTTTTGAATTTTATTTTAACGGTGTTAGATGACTACACCATGCATTGTACTAACGCCACACACTAGGATCGGAACCCACCCTCTTGTTAGAAACATTAAAATTTTTCTTATACCAATATTATACTCATTGCGAAGTGCTCGTCGATACGATTTCAACGATATATAATTTATTGATTTCGATAAGAATATAAAAAGTTATGCCCATTTTAAGTGATCAAGCAAGTTAAATGGTATAACTTTAATTTCGGGGGAGAAACACCATTTGCTTTGGTACTTACCCAAGCGTTCAAACGAAATCTTTTCTCAAGCTATTCAAGTCACGTATTATTACGTGAAAAAACTTCTATTTTATTAAATCTTCTACGAAAAGTGTTAATTAGAGTTGACCTAAAACTTTATACTATTATAAATAAAACTTTAAAAACTCTCTGCTCTCTATAATCAGAAATTATTCTCTCTCAAGACTTAGACGAACTGACGACTTGGGCATCAATCTTTTTAACCTGAACCGTTGCAGATCTATCATTCACGCTTTAAGAGGTGGGTACCCATCAATCCATCTTATTCTTCTCAGATCCAGTCACATAGGATGCGTTCGATCGCGTATCGACGAGTTTAAAAATCTTATTTAAATCCAAATATCTCATAAATTAATAGACCTATATATTTAATATTATTTTTTTCCTTGAAAGTTGTATATTTTATAAGTTGAGTTTATATGTTGTTTATCTTTTCTTTTTGATAATCCCTTTGTTTGGGCTATTAATATTTTACCTTATATTAGGTCTATATATTTAATATGTCTATTTTCTCTTAAATCTACATATTAATTAAACATGAATATCTTTAAGTATGATAAATCTGTATGTTTAGTATTTTATTTTTCTATTAAAGTTGCATGATTCGTTAGTTGAGTTTATATTTTGTTTCTCTTTTCAAATAATCTCTTTGTTTGACTATTCAATATTGTACTTTTCTATTCGGTCTTCATATTTAATAGTTTACCTTCATTTAAATATGTAAATTAATTAAACTCTAATATTTATAAATTTGATAGATTGACTTAATTGGAATAATATCATATTGATATTATTTATTTCTAAATCTATATAATTAGTAATTTACCCTTTTTACTAAAAACTATAATGACATATTATTATTGCAAGTCTATATTATTATTTATTTAAAATTAATTAAGTAAAAAAGTTAAACTATATTATTATTTTATTTAAAAGAATAATATATTGCACCATCTTACAGTTACGGGTCTGAACTCGCAGCCACGAATCCAAATTCGCGGCCACGAACTTGAGGTCGCGACCATTGACGTACTGGTTTTGGTATTTTTGTCATAACTTTTTACTCCGATATCAGATTGATGTGATTCTTACGGCATTGGCAAGAAAACAATGAACTTTACAACTTTATATGAAATAGCAATTTCACGAATCTGATATTTTAGATAGAGTAACAAGTCGGGTTCAATTTTGAATGACCCAAGGCTACACAAATTTAGTGTTATTCTCTGATTTTTATGACCAAAGTTCCTGTGTATATTATGTCTTAAGGTCTTTCGATCAATGGTCATAATAAATCATAACTTGGTAATTATGAATGCACTTTAATTTAATTATCCAATTATAGTAATATATATATTATTTTTATCGCTTCAAAGAAACCTCTTTAATAACACGAAAGATTAGAAATTCGATGCCTCATGAAAATCGAACTATGACATTCGCGTTATTGAAATCATATCTATAACCCTATTCTATAATTATATTAGTATATTATGTAAATAAATATAATTATAAACATAATTAAAATTTAAGTGTAAATCGTTCTGTACATGTGATACTTTTGTGCTTGCATCTTGAACAAGTTATACGAGTTAAAAATATGTTAGATCATGGATACGAGAGTGTATGAGATCATGCTTACGCTTGGGCGTGGTGATTCGCTGAGATGATATCGAAGCGAGAAATACACCGTATTCACATGCCTTGTAACTCATGGTAGTATGAGATATCATGAAGAGTCGGGTGAGTGCGAATCCAGTATAATCTTGTATATGGTAGCATATGCGGTGACCCTGTCACTTCGAGTTTTGATATGAGAGGATAAGATAAATTATGATATGAGATCCGGGCCTTTGGCCTTAGCTGTGGTGGGGTTATCCCATTATAGCTCGTCTTAGGATTAAGTTGTAAGAGTGAGTTATGATATTAGTATGAGATAAAATAAGTTATGAGTATGATAATAAGATACCGCTGTGTAGGCCAACAAAGGATTAAAAACTTAAGTCTCTGTATGTGTCGTTCCTTATGTAGCCCTGTAAGGGTAACAACGTCTTTCAGCCAAGACGGATCTTTGGGAGAGATTATGAGTATGTTATGAGTGACTTGGCCATTATGTCTCTCCATTTGCTGGATGGTAGAGTATGAGTATGACACGAGGGCGTTATGATATGGTGGTATGATACTATGTTGACCCTCCCATGGTAGTTCAAGTAGCGACTTTGGCACAAGTCGTTTAAGATTTTACGAGTATGTTAGTTACGCTCATGCGATATACAGACGTATGTGCGAGAATGATAATAAGACATAGTAAGATATATTATGAGATATGGTGAGGTACGTTAGGATATGAGTGTCTAGATTATGGTCTTGCATTTATGATATGAGTTTTACGATATGCATATGATTTTATCTTTATCTTGTTACTTGCTTTGAGATATAATATTTATCACTCACTTGATGCACCCACAATGCACCTGAGTAGTATGGGGTGGATTGGTGGTGTATCCACTAAGTTTACGTGACTGAGTAAACTCATCCCATGTCAATCTAACAGCTGCAGGTAATTACGCTGGTAGAGTAGACGCCGACAATCCAGATCCCACCGACGTTGAGTTTATTGATCCCACGAGTGTTGAGTATCAGGAGCCTTGGAAGGGCGACACAGTTGAGTACCAGGAGGACCTCGGTGCTGACTTTGATCCGAGTACCGGCTACTGATAGTTTTAGATTCGGTATCGTATTTCACTTGATACTTTTATTTTGACCCTATGATTTCATTTTTATCGAATTTATCTCCGACTTGCACTACAGTTATAATTATGGATTTCTTAGATTTTACCGTATTTATTCATTATTTATGACTGCTTTTATCCCCACCTTTATGTGTTGGCTTTCATGAATTTTGTGGAATTATATTTGCGCGATAACTTTGATTAGGTGTATGTCCGCTTAGCATATCCGGGATATATGCAGGTCATAACTCGAAATTCTAGGCTTTCGGGATGGGATAGAATTTTGGGTCGTGACAGAGTGGTATCAGAGTTCAGGCTTTTCTTTCTATTGGACTTATGAGATTTAAGTTGTTACGAATTCTAAGTCCTTGAAGTTTTGAAACAGGAATACGATGGCACTGCGAAAAAATGGTGAGAGATCTTCATCTCAGGGAGATGAAAGTGAAATAGACCGTATGATACGCGAGTTGATGACAACACAACAACAATATGTGGCCTAGTTGAAGGAGGCCCATTAGCAAGAGATTGCTAGACTGATCCAAGGGTTCAATCACTAGCTGAAACAGCAGACCAAAACTTACCAGGCCCTGATTGCCCAACAGTTGAACAATCCTACCAACCGAGGTCCAGTTACACCTCCACCAATGCCTCGATTTGAGAATAACTATTATAACGGTTATGTGACCTTTTCCTGAGACTGACCTCTGCTCTTCCTTGGACAGTTAGATTCTGATACTGCCGATGATTGGATCACACATATTGAGAAGATTTCAAAGTTTCTACTCCTGCGAAAAATGAAAAAGTACCTTGGGCCGTGATGTGCCTGCAAGGTGATGCATAGAATTGGTGGACGTCAGCGAAAAGGTTAGCAGACAGGAAAGAAGAAGAACACTGAACTTGGCAGCAGTTCAGAGAAGTATTTTATAACAAGTACTTCACCGATGCCATGAAGACTCAGAAAAAGAGCGAGCTCCTGGTATTACAGCAAGGAACCCTATCCGTGACCCAGTACGAGGCAAAGTTTGATCGACTCTCTCAATTTGCCTCCATGTTAGTAGCAGATGGAGCTGAGAAGTGTTACCATTTTCAAAAGGGGCTCAATCCTATTATCATGAGTAAGATTGCTACGATAAATATTTTGACATATGGAGAGCTTGTAGAACAAACTCATATTCAAGAGTAGGAAAATGAAGAACTACGCGTTCAACATGTAGCTCGTCAAACAACTAAGAGGGGTAAATCTAATCAAGAAGGCTCTTCGTCCCTTACTCCGAGAGCACCTCCTTCTAGATTTGCACCGGTACAGAGACAGCAGCGTTTCACGTCGTACCCTTAGACTTGCCCAGTTCAGAGAGCTGCTTCCACCTCCGATTATCAGAGATTTACACCATTGCCAGAATATACTCATCCAGGGATGACTATAGCCTCACCTGCTCAGAGAGGTGCTGTATCTACGACATATCTCAGGAATGCCCATGCCCCAATTAACACTCAATAGAAACCTTACTTTGTTCCGTACGAACCTTGCACCAAGTGCGACAAGAAGTATAAATCGGGTGAGTGTTTGTTGTACTCAAGCGCGTGTTTTTGATGTAAGAAGCCGAGACACTTTAGTCGTGACTGCCCAGAGTAGGACCCTGCCGCAGATAGTTATTTCAGAGGTCAACAGCAGCAGCCGCAACAACCTCGAGCATAGGGCCGAGTTTTCGCCATGTCTCAGCAGGACGCTTTGGCTACCGATGAGGTCGTTCAGGTTATGGATTTTACCTTGTCTAATTTTCTTTAAGCTTTACTTCCTTATGATTAGTTTTATGACTTGTTCTGTGTATAAGTTTAATTTATTATTTTTTTGGGCATACTATGACATGTATAACTTAGACCACATATGAACCCTTGTCTAATTCAGGAACTATGAAAGTTTCTAGACCTGTCGATTCGTCCAGTTGTCATGCTTGGGTCTTGATCGACTCTGGATCAACCTACTCTTTGATTACACAGAGTTTTGTTTCTGAAATCGGAGCTAAGCCCATACCACTGGATAATACACTTGCGATTTCTACGCCGTCAGGAGAAGTCATGATGGCATCTAAAGTTTGTAAAGCTACGGTCCTAGTAGTTGGAACACACGAGTTACCCGCAGATCTTATGGTACTCGGATTCCAAGACTTCGATATAATACTCAGCATGGATTGGTTGGCAGCTTATCACACCTCAGTTGATTACTTTTCTAAAGTAGTCACCTTTCGACCGATTGAGAGTCCTTTGTTCAAATTTTTTGATATTAAAAAGGGAGGATCAGCCCTCCTTCCTACTCTCGATGGTGAACACGATGAGAAAGCGAACCCTTAGTTATTCCTATCGTTGAGGAGTTCGTCGATATTTTTTCAGAAGATTTATCTGGACTTTCACAACCGAGAAGGCTAGAGTTATCCGCCAAAGGTTGAAAGAAGCTTAGGACCATTAGAAAGCCTACACAGACAGTAGAAGACGCCTGATAGAATTTGAGGTGGGTGATTTGGTTTTCATCCGGGTGTCACCGACTAAGGGAATCATGCGTTTTAGAATGCGAGGAAAACTAAGTCCGAGATAAGTGAGACTTTTCGTTATCACAGATCGTATCGGCGAGGTATTATACTAAATTTCACTTTCGAAACATTTCGCCGATATACACAATGTGTTCCATGTATTTATGTTGTGCAAATACTTGCCCGATCCATCTCATGTCCTTGATATCGAGCTGACTGAGGTCAGGGATGATCTAACCATCATAGAGAAGCCGATTCGTATCATAGATTGGAGGGCGCAACTTATCAAAGGTAAATCTATACGCTTCGTTAAAGTTTAGTAGCATCATCATTCACCGAAGGAGGCCACTTGGGAACGAGAAGTCGAGACCTTGGAGAAGTACTCGGAACTAATCAACTTAGGTACATAATTTTCGAGGACAAAAATATTATAAGGGGGAGAGAATATAACAATCCAAATTTTTAGACTTTATTTTAATGGTGTTAGATGATGTACTACACCGTACACTATGCTAACGCTCCACACTAGAATCGGAACCCACCCTCTTGTTAGAAAAAGTTTAATTTTTTCTATACCAATATTATACTCATTGCGAAGTGCTCGTCGATATGATTCTAACGATATATAATTTATCGATTTTTGATAAAAATATAAAACGTTATGTCCATTTTAAGTGATCAAACAAGTTAAAGCGTATAACTGTAATTCAGGGAGAGAAACACCATTTGCTTTGGTGCGTACAAAAAGTGCTCGAACGAAACCTTGTCACAAGCTATTCAAGTCAGATATAAATTTTTATTGCGTGAAAAAACTTCTATTTTATCTTCTAAGAATTGTGTTAATTAGAGTTGACCTAAAACTTTAAGAGCTCTCTGCTTTCTATAATCAGAAATTATTCTCTCCCAAGACTTAGATGAACCGACGACTTGGGCATTGACCTTTTCAACCAGAACCGTCACAGATCTACTGTTCACGCTTCAAGAGGTGGGTACCCATCAATCCATCTTGTTCTTCTCAGATCCCGTCGCATAGGATACGTTTGATTGCGCATCGACGAGTTTAAAAATCTTATTTAAACAAAAATATCTCATAAATTAATAGACTTATATGTTTAATATTATATTTTCCCTTGAAAGTTGTATATTTTGTAAGTCGGGTTTATATGTTGTTTTTTTTTTTTTTTTTTCAAGAATCCCTTTATTTGGGCTATTAATATTTTATCTTCTATCAGGTCTGCATATTTAATATGTCTACTTCCTCTTAAATCTACATACTAATTAAACATGAATATCTTTAAGTATGATAGATCAGTATGTTTAGTATTTTATTTTTCTATTAAAGTTGTATGATTTGTAAGTCAAGTTTATATTTTATTTCTCTTTTCAAATAATCTCTTTGTTTGACTATTCAATATTGTACCTTCCTATTAGGTCTTCATATTTAATAATTTATCCTCTTTTAAATTTGTAAATTAATTAAACATTAAAATTTGTAAATCTAATAGATTGACTTAATTAGAATAATACTATATTGATATTGTTTATTTCTAAATCTAGATAATTAGTAATTTACCCTTTTTACTAAAAACTATAATGATATATTATTGTTGCAAGTCTATATTATTATTTATTTAAAACTAATTAAGTCCAAAAATTAAACTATATTATTATTTTATTTAAAAGAATAATAGATTGCACAATCTTGAAATTACGAGTTCGAACTCGTGGCTACGAACCCAAATTTGCGATCACGAACCTGAGCTCGTGACCATTGATATAATGGTTCCGGTATTTTTATCATAACGTTTTACTTTGATATCAGATTAATGTGATTCTTGCGACATTAGAAAGAAGACAACGAACTTTACAATTTTATGTGAAATAGCCATTTCACAAATCTAACATTTTAGAGGTCAAAATATAATAACAAGTCGGGTTCAATTTTGAATGACCTAAGGCTACACGAATTTAGTGTTATTCTCTAATTTTCATGACTAAAGTTTCTGTGTATATTATATCTTAAGGTCTTTCAATCGATGGTCATGATAAATCATAACTTAATAATTATAAATATACTTTAATTTAATTATCTAATTATAGTAATATATATATATATATATATATATATATATATATATATATATATATATATCACTTTTATCGTTTCAACGCGACCTCTTCTATAACACGAAAGGTTAGAAATTCGATGCCTCATGAAAATCGAACCATGACATTCACGTTATTAAAATTACACCTATTCTATAATTATATTAGTGTGTTATGTAAATAAATATAATTATAAACATAACCAAAATTTAAGTGTAAATCGTTCTGTACATGTGATACTTTTGTGCTCGTATCCTGGTCAAGTTATATGAGTTAATAATATGCTAGATCATGGGTACGAGAGTGTATGAAATCATGCCTACGCTTGAGCGTGGTGATTCGCTGAGATGATATCGAAGCGGGGAATACACCGTATTCACATGCCTTATAACTCAGGGTGGTATGAGACATTATGACGAGTCGGGTGAGTACGAATTCAGTATAACCTTCTATACGGTGGCATATGCGGTGATCTTATTACTTCGAGTTTTCATATGAGAGGATAAGATATGAGTTATAATATGAGATTCGAGCCTTTGGCCTTAGCTGTGGTGGGGTTATCCCACTATAGCTCGTCTTAGGATTAAGTTGTAAAAGTATGTTATACTATGAGTATGAGATAAGATAAGTTATGAGTACGATAATAAGATACCGCTGTGTAGACCAGCAAAGGATTAAAAACTTAAGTCTCTGTAAGTGTCGTTCCTTATGTAGCCACCGTAAGGGCAACAACGTCTTTCAGTTAAGACGGATCTCTGGGAGAGATTATGAGTATGAGTATGTTATGAGTGACTTGACCATTATGTCTTCCCATTTGCTGGATGGTGGAGTATGAGTATGACACGTGGGTGTTATGATATGGTGGTATGATACTATGTTGACCTTTCCATGATAGCTCGAACAGCGAATCTGACACAAATCATTTAGGATTTTATGAGTATGTTAGTTATGCTCATGCGATATATAGATATATGTGCGAGAATGATAATAAGACATGGTATGATATGTTATGAGATATGGTGAGGTACGTTAGAATATGAGTGTCTAGATCGTGGTCTTGCATTTATGATATGAGTTTTACGATATGCATATGATTTTATCATTCTCTTGTTACTTGCGTTGATATATTATATTTATCACTCACTTGATACACCCACAATGCACCTGAGTAGTATGTGGTGGATTGGTGGTGTATCCACTACGTTTACGTGACTGAATAAACTTATCCCACGTCAATCTAACAGCTGCAGATGATTATGCTGGTGGAGTAGACGCCGACAATCCAGATCCCGCCGACACTGAGGTTATTGAACCCACGGGCGTTGAGTGTCAGGAGCCTTGGGAGGACAACACAGCTGAATATCAGGAGGACCTTAGTGTTGACTTTGATCTGAGTACCGGATACTGATAGTTTTAGATTGGGTATCGTGTTTCACTTGATACTTTTATTTTGACCCTATGATTTCATTTTTATCAGATTTGTCTCCGACTTACACTACGGTTATAATTGTGGATTTCTTAGATTTTATCGCATTTATTCATTATTTATGATTGCTTTTACCTCAACCTTTATTTATTGACTTTCACGGATTTCGTGGAGTCATATTTACGCGATAACTTTGATTAGGTGTATATTCGCCAAGCATATCCGGGATATGTACAGGTCATAACTCGGAATTCTAGGCCTTTGGAATAAGGTAGAATTTCAGATTGTGACAAATACACATCTATGATATCTATCTCATGTTTTAGACAAGATAATATTAATTGAGATTTATAAATATTATGGGAAGTATTTTAAATTTTAAAGAACTCTTGGAGATTTTAATTGATTGTATTCACCTCTATTTAAAGTGACTTTTTTCTATTAATAAAGTGCAGAAAAATCATTTTCAAAATACAATCTTTAGAGTTTCAATATCTAAATAGTGGGGCTAGAAAAAAAATGTCTCTAGGCAGACTGAGATTGATCCATTTACTGCTCTACCACACACCTTATGCATGTACAAGTAGTGAGCCATAGGCCTCAAAATTGCATTGAATGGTAATCCTAAGCATCCACTAAATTACTTAAACAAAGTGCAATGTTCTGATTAAGTTCTGTAATTATATTTCTTCATAGTTATAGTTATGGTTTTAAATCTGGGAGATCAACAGGGCCGATACATCTTAGCGGAAAATGATAAAAAGTTTTGCACCATTATAATATATATTTAATTTTATATAATTAAGGTATACTTCATTGTCATGTCATGTGACACGAATATGTGACATCTCATTTAAAGAATTACACTGATATGAGGATGCAAACTATTCGATAGACGAGCTTCACTGTTAGACGTTAATAAAACTAAAATAGATATTAGAGTGCACATGCAAAATTTGGACAGAGGATGATACTCTTTCACAGGTCATCATATAAATTGGATACAGTCTAGGAATTGAGTCAAAATTTTAAACCATCGTTAATAATCATCCAATCAGTGTATAACTTTTGGCTTATGACACAATCAAGAGGTGATCAATGGACTGGATGGTTGGGATCATCGTATATCTACAGCCATTAAACAATATATATGGGAAGGCACTATCATAGAGTATCATCCGCAATGCATTGGTGCTACCTTTTACCAGTTAACTTGCTAGTACAGGATTTGGTCTACACGCAACTGGTGATTCCACCATTAACACAATTGATTGCTTTGAATTAGACGATGGAGATTAGTTTTTATCTTAGTTTTTCATACAGTAGATCTTGAGATCAATATTAGACGGTCAAATATTTATTTCATGTGACACACATCTCCAAAGCGACCATGATCTTATCGTATCATGAGAAGAGTTCTTGGGTCACATGTAATCAATATTTGATCGTCTGATATGTGGCTCATGATCTCAAGATTTATTGTGGGAAAGATTGAAAAAAAAATAAAATCTCCATTATCTGATTTAAGGCGGATAACGATTGAATCATTAGTTACGAAGACATAATCTATGATTGCAAAAGCACGTACCCTATAAATAATCGGCAACCATGATAAACTGAGATACTGAGAAAAGGCTGGCTTGAATTTAGCTATAAAAGGAATGGAGTGGTGAAATGAGACTTGTAAAGGTACTTCAAGTAGATGGAACAAGGAGTAGTTGATTATGATAATGATTAACAAATAATAATTAATTTAATATATATATATATATATATATATATATATATATATATATATATATATATATATATATATATTATTAATACTCTTTCAAGATGATGTCATCCGAATTTTATTATTGTTAGGGAGATGATCTCCAGATTCGAGTCAGGGGAACAATCCCATGATTTGAGTTGGCATTAGGTATCCGACGACCTCCCTCCACCAACAATAGGATATGCATAGATATTTTTGAGTGCCAAATCTTTGAAAGATCAAAAGCACACTTTGATGGATTTTCGTGTTCATAAATAATAATGAATTTTCGAAGCCTCGGTCTATTTTGGGAGAACAAGATTAACTTGAGCACCGTCGATAGTGCTCAGATTGGGTACCTAATACTAGCTCATTTTCTTTTGAGTAAGATCCATTGAAGATTTCATGTAAATATATGTGCATGGCACTATATGGTCAACTAACTATTTAATTACTTAATTTGTTTGTCTTCTGCACTTTCATCAACAGCCACCTACTACCACTCAAGAGAGTTAACCCTAATGCAGCCTAAAGGAGTTAAAGGTGTGTCACCTACATCAATAGATACACTACTCAAGAGAATGCTTTTGATGACACGTGGCATACATATTTGACAATCCAAATTGCGCATATGGCAGAACACTATGTGAATTGATGCTAGTATGAAATGAGAGTCTCAATCAAAGGTTTCAAACTATTTGATTTAAGCAATTTAAAATTGGCCGTTATTCATATTTAATGTAGTGTTCATATTAAAGTGCTTGGATTGGATGGATATAATTTTGAGTTCAGATTATACCCGATGACTATCTATATTATTCTAAAACATCTTTAATGATTCGAATCACATTCTAATTAATTACTCGTGGCACTTTCCTACATCATAACCTTATGTGTTCCCTATGAATGGATCAGCCTTGAGATCTCTAAAAGTTGTTTTTTCCCAATATAAAATCCTCCATTAAAGATAAGCGTTTGCTGTCATCTTTTAGATATGGAGTAAGACCAATTCTTACTTGAAATAGTGCATAGCGGTGAGCTCACAGCTCAATTAGTAGGTGCTTATGTTTTGTCCTCTATTCAAAAAACGATGAATCTAAACAACTTATCAATTAGATGTGACATTTTCTAAGCAGATCGGAGAGTGGAGAGATTAATTTATTGTGAAACGATATTAAAACTACCTATCTCAAGATCGGTGAATCTCGACAGATCATCGCCTATCCTGTAGGATTAACTGGGAGTTATGATTAAGTACCTTTTAGCCATAATGACCAAACATGCATTGTTTTTCGGACAAAACACTTTAAAACACATATTTTCAAAAAAATCCCATTTTTTTTCGAAAAAAATGCATTTAAACCCATTTTATTAGAAAAATACGTTTTAAACCTGTTTTTTCCCGATTAAAACCCGTCTTTGATCAAACTATGTATATTTTTTATTTTTTATAGTTATTAATATATTTTTTAGTTTTGCAATTTTTCTTTCGGAACCGTTATATTTCCGTACCTATACTTGATCACTACGCTTTTAAGTTTTAGCTACTTAATTTGATAAAAAATTTCTCACATATTTTAGGAGCCCGGACCAAGGATCAAAATATCGGCCGATAATTTGAATCCCATACAAAATATGACCGAAATTTCGGTCCAAGTTATTGTTTTGGTGAGGGCCGAAACCGATAATTTGAACCAAAATTTCGGTCATTTCGGCCGAAATTTTGATCCTTGCCCGGGACATCCATCCATTCCTAGAAAATTTTCTTTTCACAAAGATTAAATGGGGGTCAAAGCTAGCTTGCTTGTGATGAGATATGAGGAGAATTAATCTCATTATTTTTGTTATTGTTATGCATTTAATCAAATAATTACTGGCACCCACACAATCACCATCATCGCCTTGTACCATTAATTTTGGGTCGGCTTTGAAATTCTATTTCTCTACTCATTTAGGTTTAGGCCCTCTTGATTACTTGTAAATACCAATTACTAAGGATAGTCAATTTTCCTATGGATTGCTCCTCTGCTCTTTGGAAGCAAAGAACAGCTCTCTGCTCTAGCGTAAAATACTTTGTTATGAGACTGTGCTTAGTTGTAAGTGCTCTTAGTTATTTCGGAGAGTGAAAGAGCTGAATTTAGAATGTTTTTGGGTTGGCTCTTTTAAGAGTAGAAGTAGCTCTGTCTGCTCTATGTTAGAATAGATAAAATCTGGTTTGGCATAAAGCAAATAGAGAGCAATTTTATCACTTAAAACAGCTCTTTGCCAGAGCAAATGAGGTGAGGAGCTGTGTTACCAAATATGAAAGCAGTTCTCTGCTGAAGCCAAAGAGCAAGAGAGAGACATGCTATCATCATCAGAGCCTGCTCTTTTAAGTGGGCCGCTCTTTTCCTCTAAAGAGCAATCCCAAATACAGTCTTATTTCTATTTGATTGCATTATAAGGAGATTAACAAGAAAGTAAGTTCGCCCCACACAAAAACTCAATTTCCATACACCAAGAAGCCATTTTAAGTGGAAATCAATTCAACTATATAAGTAGCCGAAATTGAGTTTCTCACTAACTCGATAACAATTTTTTTTATTTTCATTTCAACACCTTTCTGATAAATAAAAAAACTCTTTTTTAGATTATATGGACGACACAGACCCACATGCCATGATATTGTCCGGTTCTGGGCTTAGGTCCCTGCCCCGATTTTGTTTCTGGCATAGGTGATACGTTTCGCCGCCCCCACTCAAAACGTATCATGACATGTAGTGTCCGCAATCACATGTACCCCAGGGTCATGACTTTTCCTTACTTAATGTGGGATTATTACAATACCATTCTGTGACGACCTAGACTCACATACCACAATATTGTTCAGTTCTAGGTTTAGGTCTTCGCCTTGATTTTATTTCTTGCATAGGCGTTATGTTTCTTCATCCCCACCCAAAATGCGTCATGACATGTAGCGTCCGCAATTACATATAATCCGTGATTAGAACTTTTTCCTATCCAACATGAAACTATTACAGTTTCACCTCTTGAACGAAAAAGCTATTTTCCAAATCCTATTTCAAACAGATTAATCAAACATAAGAAATCAATTTCTAATAGAAATCACTTCTCATAGTGTCTTATCAAACCTAGCGTCTTATCAAACCGCAAAAATTTCATTGAAAATCTTTTAGCAAGAAATCTATCGAAAAGGTGATTTCATTTGCGGTTTGAAGTTTCTCTGCCATCATATAGACCATTAAAATCAAGGAACAATTGTTAGCGGCTCACATTTAAACATCAAAATAGTGCTTAAATGATCTTACACTTTTGAAGTGTGGTTTCCTGTTATGCTACGTGGCGCACATTCATGATCAATCTAAATTATCCTAAGTGAGAATCCATCATTAGAACAGGTCTAAGCTAAAGAATGATGCCTATAAGTGAATGTGAACTCCGATTGGTGAACTTTAATATCGGTCCTTAAAAACTAAGAACAGAGATTGATACTGGAGTATAGATCGGGTGGTTCAAATCTGTCAAAAAGTTTGTTTTTAGTACTCATTGCCTTTTTACTGTATGATTTATCACTTCTGATGGTGTGATTACTCATATTTTTAACCATCAATGGTACTAGATCATTTTTTTGTTTTTTGGATAAGAATGGTACTAGAACGTTTAAACATCATTTAAAGTGTTTAAATAACAATTACAAGAGTCAGCACCTAATTCATTAAAACAAAACAACAACCCTATATACGAATTCCCAAAGTCAAACACTCAAACAAGAAGAACGAGCTCCTATATACGCATTCCCAAAGTCAAACACTAAAACAACCCTTCGTGAGGGGGCTGTTTTCGATCTCCTATACGCATTCCCAATCCGTCTCAAGTAGTAGCACAAGTGTGTGTTGTATTTACATATGCTAGCATCCAATATAGAGCTCTCAAGGGGTCATATCAATTCAATGCCCGACCCACCCACCCACCCGCCCACCCACCCAAGTGTTTTTAATCAGGTCAAGCTCATAAACTTGACCTATCGGGTTGGGTCGGCATGAAGCGCATCCGACCCAACATTTGGCTCGGGTCAGGTTGAGTGAGACAAAAGTCTGATTGGTTGACCCAACCCGATCTTTTCTATATAAATCAAGGAACAAAGGTGTTTTGAATCGGATCAAATCGGGTTTTTGGGTTCAACATTGGGTTGGGATGGGCATATACCATGACCCATCAGGTCGGGTCAGGGTGCACCATCAGGTTAAATTAGGTCAAGTAGAGCATATCCCTAGACTCGTCAAGCAACCAAAATTTTGGCCCCTCCCGACCCAACCGATTGACAGCCCTAATCCAATATATCATTGAAAAGTCAGCAATCGTCACTGCTTTTTTTCTATAAATACTTACGAATTTCTTTTTAGCCTTGAAATTTGAATTATTGAAATTAGTCAAACTTTGATGGACAACTTTAAAACAAATTGAATTTTATTTTTGAAAAGACTTGATCTAACTTATCATGTTGTGCTCCAAGTGGCATTCAAATGTGTTTTGAGTGCCACGTGGAGCTCCATGACATCTTCAAAGATGCCTGAGTGTCCTATGGATGACGAAACAGGCTCCCATATATATATATATAGAATTAAAATAATCGAGATCATTAGGTTTGGCCATTTGCATCCAGCAGATATCAGAAAATTCAATTAAAGCAAAATTAAACCAAGAGTATGAGAATATTGAAATTTAACAAATAATTACCACAAAATAACATGATAGTGAAAAGTACCAAAAAAACCAGAAAAAGAAAGAATATTGAAAATTAGGAGGGGATAGGGATGCAAGTTTGGTGTATTGAACCGAACTTGATTTTTTAGGTGTTCGGTTTGGTACACCCCAAACCGAACTGAAGCCTATTCGGTTCCGTTCGGTTCAGTTCAATTTTTTTTAGTTTTTTTTCATTTTTTTTTTTTTCTTTTCCTGAAACCGAAACCGATTCAGTTCGGTTGGTTTGGTTCGGTGTAGGTAAAATACCTAACTTTTAATTTTTTTAGGGTAATTTTTTTTCGGCTTACTCAACTTACCCCCTTGGTTTTCGGTTTCAAACAACCCAAACCGAAAAGGAACCAAATTGGGGTTTTGTTCGGTTTGTGTCGGGTTTCGGTGCGGTTCGGGACCCTCGGTTTTCGATTCGGTTCGGTTCAAAACTTGCATCCCTAGGAGAGGAGGAGCTTACATTTGAGAAATGGAGAAGCATTTTATCTGCATGAGACCTTCCATTTGAGAGTCATTGGGAGCTGAAAAGGTACTCCATTGGACTATCCTCACCATACTCCAACATTCACATGTAGATCCACGAGGCAGCCAAAACATATTTTGGGCGCCACATAAAACAAGGTAGTGTCATTTAGATCATTTTTGAAAAAAGTAAATATAAAGCCACATTTCCACCATGTATTTACTGGGTCATAAAATCTAGATCATTGAATGATCAATCAAAATTTAACTTTCAATTTTACAACTCAGTTTTGAGCTTAATTTGTTTTTAAAAATTAATCTATACAGCCTGCTGAAGCTTCATGTGGCACCAAAACAATATTTGGGTGGCCACGTGGAGCTCAAATGTGAAGCTGGAGTACCTATCTAAGGTACTCCAGTGGGGTACAAAACTGTATTTGGATGGCCATGTGGACCTCCATACGAATGTTGGAGTACGGTGAGGGCACTCCACTTGGAGTAGCTTCACCTTTTCCATAGAGAGAGAGAGAGAGAGAGAGAGAGAGAGAGAGAGTGCTTGATGTTTTTCTTCACAGTAAATTTCCATTTAGATTGAAAAATTCACAAGAGCAAGCAACAGCTAAAGGGCAAAAATAACATATGGTAATACAAAGATCCGCACTTTTGCCATAGACAAGTGCCAGAAAGAACCCCAAAACTAGAGGGACAGTGAATAATGAGGTAAGAGTTCTTCGAATGCAAAATTTGTCCTAACGATATTTCTTGTACACATCAGATTTTGAGTAAACAGAATCGCTTCCTCTGTCCCTTGACTTCCTACTCTCTTGCCTATCTTCTGAATGGTCCCTGCCAGTGCCATGTCGAGAAGATCTAGTAGGTGATACCTTGCTTTTGTGGCTCTGGTGCTTTGAATGCTTCCTACGTTTTTTCCCTCGAGACGAATCCCTCTTTTCTGATTTTGAGCTGTAACGAGTGCGGTCTCGATATCCAGAATCATCCGAAGAGTTGCTATCCGATGTACTGCTACTCCGGTGTCGCCTTGAATGTTTCCTACTAGCCTTTTTATCATCTATTTCCGTTTTCTGCAAACTAACTTCCTGAGTTATCTGCTCAGAATAGCCACTAGCAGTTGCTTTGCTCCAGGAAGGCATGTTTGGGGTTCTGGTATCTTGCTTGCCATAGTCAAATCCATTTCCCTCAGCTGATGGAACTGCATTATCAAGTTCTTTTTCAGACAATTTGCCTGATGAAGAACCTTCTCTGGTTATCTCTGGGTGTCGTAAATTACCATCTGCAGCCTCCTTCTCTGAAGAAGGCCTGTTGAAGGATCTGATGGTGGAAGTATTTCTTTTGTTTTCTGAGACATTAGCATCTTCTGTGCTAATGGGTTCCTTTCGGGAACCTGAGATTTTGGTCTTATCCATCTCGAGAATTGGTACAGGGGGGACCTCGAGTCCTAGCTCTTTACCCAGGGACTCTAGAAAATCACCTGCTATCAAACGATTTAGAGTAGTGTTAGATCCTTCAGTCTTCTTTTGTAGAACTCCCACTTGGTTGAAACTAGAGGTATCCCCTTCATCATCTGAATCATCAGAGAAAATGGCCTACACAAAAAAATAGTTTTATAAGAAACATTTCAAGTATCAAAGATGCATGATAAAACCATCCAAATACATATGAACTCACAAGATGCACAAACAGATGTGCAATGCACATACATTTACAAGCATGCACATTCAGGAAACGACATGCATGTGTTTGATCTAACACGAGAAAAATAAAAGAAACCTTATATAGGTCAACCGGTGGCCTCTGAACACTAGCGATGCTTGAGTCAACATCAGTTTCCTTGAAACTTGCTTCTTCACCGGTTGCTTGTTTCTCTGCTTGAGATACAGGTGCGGAATCTCTATTTGCAGCAGCAGCCTTGTCAGTCTTTGTTGGTGTCACAAAATCTGGCATGAAGATTAGTGAATCAATCTTGGTCCTCACTCTTGGCAAGGGTAGTGGCTGCAATGGTAACAAGCTATTCTGTTAGTTCAGTTTGACATTCAGCAGAGAGCCACACATGAGCCAAGAGCATGTTATTTGGAAGCTTCTTTACTCATGGCTCTTAATGGAACTTTAAACAAAAAAAAAAAAAAAACTCAACACTCAACCATGATTTGAATTTTGAAACATTGTTGCCATGTTCAGAATACGTTCTACACAGGTTCTCTGTTACATTTTGTCTGCTAAAAGTAATAAATTTTTCAAAAAGAGCTATGTATCATAAGAAATCCTGATTCTGGTGATTGTCGGGCCCTGTTAGTAAATGGAACCCCGTCACTTTACTTTTTAGAACTGACATCAGTCAGATGAATCTGGCCCACTACCCAAGAAACCTCTCTCATTCACCTCAGCACCATCCGCGACCCACTGCACGCGCTCATCTACCTCTTCCCTGAACCTGTTGTCTGCTGGATAAAGGACGGACACAGCTCTTGATCCTAGGCCAGAGCTCGACTCCATTCACTAAATGGAACGTGATAGTAAACTTCCCTTACCTCAGTGATGAAAAAAAATATGAGACACAAACAAGAACAAATGTCTAATGGGGGATCGTCAGCCAAGGTTAGGGACTCTTTCACAAAACAGAGTAATCTCTAGTCTTTAATGGAGGTCTCCACTGTTAACTAGAAGGATGATAGCCAAAAAAATTCAAAGATCATTTCAAATATGATAGAAAATTGCTCTTATGGGAAAGTCGAGAGACAGGTCGTCTAAAACATGGGGAAAGGCCAAAGTCATTCCCAATTCTAGAAATAATGGATACTGCATGCATGCATAAATCCAAAATATAAACCACATTAGGTCAGGCATATGCTATATCATCATAATAGACTTATCCCATCCATTTGGGGATTGGATTTGTGAGTCCCTATTTCTCCACTCATTTTGTATCAGCACTAAGCTCTCTGTAACATACTAACATTGCAACCATTCATGTCCCTTCTCCACTGCTTCCCCCCAGGTCTTCACTGGCCTTCCTCTTCTCATACTTCCTGGTGCTTGTAGCGTCCAAACCCTCTGTACATGGTCTGCTTCTGGCCTCCGTTAGATAGGTCCAATCCACCTTAAGCGACATTCTGAAAGTTTTTTCTTTTATACGTGTGACTCTCAAATTTCTGCTTATGTACTCACCCCTAATTTTATCCTTTCTTGTTACTCCACGCAGTCATCTTAGCATACGCATCTCAGCCTCATGTACTCTATCTTCTTATTGCTTCCTTTGTAGTCCAACATTCTGCACCATATAGTATACCAGGTTTTACCGACATCTTATAAAAATGCCCCTTCAATCAAAGATTGGGGATGTGCCCCTTGGATTGCTTTGATCCTCTCATCATCAACTTTGACCGCTTGGGATCAGATGACAAACTTCAAAAGACCACGTCGTCTTTCATAAAAAACCACTTGATATGTACATATAGCTTCTCTTTTTGTAGAACTTGCAACACTTGATGCAAATGATTAGTAGGCTCTTGTGGGATGAGCTAAAGATAAGGATATCATTGAAATAAACAGCTACAATTTTTTTTCAATAAATGAACAAAGTACCTGGTTCATTAATCTCATGAAGGTGCTCAGAGTGTTAGATAATCCTAATGGCATAACGAGCCACTCATAGAGACCACCAAGAGTCTTGAAGGCTGTCTTCCGCTTGTCACTGGATTGGATACAAATTTGGTGGTAACCACTTCGTAGATCAAACTTTGAGAAAATTTGTGCTCTGTGAAGCATATCAAGCCTGTCATCAAGTCAAAGAATTGAAAATCAGTATTTATGGAAATCTTATTGATAGCCAGACTATCGATGCACATCCTCCATGTTCCATATTTCTTTGGAGTGAGAAGGGGTGGTACAACACATGGGCTTAGGATCTCTTAAACGAGCTCCCTCTTTAGTAATCCCTCTACTTGATGCTGAAGCTCGACTTGCTCTTTTGAGGTATTCGATAGTGCAGCGAATGCAGTAAAGTGCCACCTGGCACCAAATCAATTCGGTGTTGGATGTGACGTATGGGCAGTAATCCATCCAGAAGCTCATCGGGCATCACATCAGAAAACACTTCCATAATTTTCTCCATACAATCCAAAACTTTTCTACTTGTGGTTCTTCTTTGCTATCAACATTGGCAACAAGAGCATAGGGAATAGCACTTTATTGTGTGCCTCAAAATATTTCAGAGAGAGGAAACTAATGGATCCTTCCTCAGTAACTTTTGGTGCAACCTCCTTCAAAAGGTCAATGCATGCTTTATCCCACTAAGAGGAAGTGAACAAATATTTTACACCCATCATGTTGAACTTTCTGATCATATTGTCATTGTCTCCCTAGCAAGATGGGGCATGCATCTATAGACAATACATCACACCAAATCTCATCCTCATACTTGCCGATGGAGAATTTCACCCTTCTCACTAACCAGAACTTCACCCCCTTTCTAGAACCTAGAAATTTGTACAAGTTTCGATGTTTTTTCAGTCATCACTTTTAATTTGTCAACCCAACCATTTCTTTGGCCACCATATTTTTGCAACTTCCCGAATCAATCAACAATGCACTTTTAACCGTAAGCGGCCGAAAAAATGTGAAAGATGTTTCCACAGAGACAATGATCATCTTTTACCATTTCGAGTCAGGTAAGACTCATCTTATAACAAGACTTTCAACGCCACAATCACGTTCACATACTTCTTGATGGTTCTATCATTCCCTTCGGTGTCATAGATGGGTTCTTCTACGACGTCTTCATCTATCAAGTTTACTCGGGTTTTTCTTTTCTTCATTGGAAATACATATGCTATATGTCCCTTCTTCTCCACATCGAAAACAGTTAATGACTCGACGACTGCAGTGATTTCTTTCACGAGAAGCAGCTACATGTTCCCTAGGTCATCCCATTTTGTAGGTGTGGGCATTTGGGAGACCGTGAAGTAGCCCCCATATCTTTGTAACTTCCAACCCGAGAAACCCTTTAAAATCTCTTGAGCGAAGCCCTCTTAAATTTTTATTTGGCCTTAAGAGCCATTTGATATGTTTCTTCAAGACAACTTTGGTGCTGTAAAGCAATCCATCATGAATTGATTGCTTTAAACCACTCAAATACCTTGTGACGCGGGACGACCCTAAAATGACGAATATGAATTTTATGCAAAATTTACCGAAATTAAATAAAGTTTAATTGCAAAATTATCTTTGATACCTTAGGGTTTGCAGAATTCTGATGGGTAGATCACAAGAGATCCAGATAGGGTCCAGTCTGATGCGCAAGTACTTTAGAGTCGAGGCGAGATCGGCCTATAGCTACTCTAGCTTTTCTAGTATTAGGCGCTCGTCTCCGATCCGATATAGATTCACGGATTCCAAGTTGGGTTGTGAAAGGGAATTAGGGTTTGTAAACGATTATGACTTTGAGATCGGTTTATGGTTTAGAAAGGGTATGGGCTTGTGTGATTTAGGCTTCAAAACAGGTTTAGGGTTTCGAGGATCACAATGAGGGATTTAGGCTATGGCTAGAGAAGAACGCAAAGATTTAGAGATATCAAATATAAGCAAACCACGCAAATCAATAACAACAATAAGGAAAATATAGGGGAATCACTCCCTTGGTCTCACACTAAACTCATCTCAGGTAAAGATTACTCAAGCATAAAAGCATTCAATAATCAATCAACTCCCTTAATTACATTGTTTAAAGACCTTATATAGGAGGTCTCACAATAAAAGAAAACCCTAAAACAAATATTAAATAAAAGACAAATAAACTCTTGAAACAAAAGTTCGAAATTAAACTCCTAAAATAACTAAAATTTTCGGCACGATTTCGATCGATCGAATTAAAAATCGATCGATCGAAATTTCATATTTCCATGAAAATCGCCGTCGACATTCGATTGGTCGAATTTAAATTTCGATCGATCGAATATATGATTCGACCGGTTGAAATATCACTCCATAACTTGATATTTCCGTCGACAAATTCGATCAGTCGAAATTGGATTTCGATCGATCGGAATGTGAATTCGATCGGTCGAATTTTCCTGCCCCCTCAAGTCTTCAGAATTTTTCGTCTTTCACCTAGATCTGACTTCCCTTCCGTTGTTTCTTTCTTCGCAGGTAGAAGCGGTGCGGTCCAAATCCAATGTCCATGTAAGTGGCGTCCCTGTAAATTCCCCTGGACCAAAAAGGTTTCGTCACCGATGAAACACGCTCGTGGTAGATATCTAGCAGGTCGGGGTTCAAGCGGCAAAGTTTATTCTCGTGAACCTAGGTATTTTCGGACTCTAGTTTGCCAACCCATTTAACCAAGTATTTCTAAAATCCTCCGTCATGTGTAGAGACGGCATGATCGTTGATTATATCTTTTATCTCATCTAATCTCTATCTGCTTGGGGAAGGAAGAGGTATGGGTTGCAAGATTAGATTGGGGCTGGGACTAGGAGGTGCCTGGAGTGGGTTTTCAGGAGATGGGGTGAAACCCCAGTAAGGAACCAAATCCTCCACATTGAACGTTGAACTAACCCCCGTACCTGAAGGAAGCTCAAGTACATATGCATTAGGACCACTCTTAGCCAAAATCCTAAAAGGCCCAGTGCCTCGAGATTGGAGCTTCTTTGCAGATCCCGATGGGAACCGCTCAGGCCTAACCCAGACCATCACGTAATCACCCACGCTAAATTCTTTAGAACGCCTGTGAGCATCTGCAGATAATTTATATTGATTGTTGCTTGAATTAATTTTCTGTTTAATTTCGGCATGCAAGCTATGAATATGTTGTGTAAATGCATCGGCGGACTCTGACACTCTATGGGATGCAGACATGGGGATCAAATCTAATGGGGTCCTAGGCCTATGACCATGCACTACCTCAAAAGGACTCATGCCTATGGACCTATTGACAGAATTATTATATGCAAACTCAGCTGTGGGTAAGATGGTATCCCAGGTCCTAACATGAACACCGACAAGACTACGAAGGAGATTCCCAAGGCTCCTATTGGTGCTTTCGATTTGGCCATCCGTTTGAGGGTGGTAAGTTGTAGAGAATTGGAGCAATGTGTCCATCATGTGCCAAAGGGTCTTCCAAAAATAACTCGTAAATTTAACATCCCTATCAGACACAATGGTTTTGAGCAACCCATGAAGACATACTACCTCCGCGAAGAACAGTTTAGGAATATGAGATGCATCGGAGGTTTTGGAACAAGGAATGAAGTGGGCCATCTTGGAAAATCGGTCCACTACAACATAAATGGAGTCGTGCTTCCTAGGGGTCTTAGGAAGTCCAAGCACGAAATCCATAGAGGTCTTGCCACTGTGTGTGTGGCACGGGTAACGGAGTGTACAAGCCGGTATTTTGTTTGATCAGTTTTGACACTTGGCAAGTACGACAATGCTTAACGACCCGGGCGACATCTCTCATTAGACTAGGCCAAAAGAACTTATCCTCTATGAGCGCAACAGTTTTATTACGCCCAAAATGTCCTGCCATCCCTCCAACATGTAACTCTCAAATGAGAAAGTCACGCAATAAAGTGCGAGGGATGCAAAGGCGGTTGTCTTTAAACAAATACCCATCCTGGATAGTGTACACGGAGTGTGTGCTGGTCGGGTTACTAAGGAGAGTAGTGTACTCAACCCCAAAATCTGGGCACACGGGGTACTCATCCATTAACTTTTCGAACCCGACGACCTCAGTGCTCATTGTGCGCAAAGTCACCACTCGTCGACTAAGTGCATCAGTGGCCTTATTTTCAGCACCGGCCTTATGCTTTAACACGAATGTGAACCCTTGAAGGTACTCAACCCACTTCGCGTGCCTTGAGTTCAACTTCTTCTGTGAAGCAAGGAAGCGTAAGGCTTCATGGTCAGAGAACAACACAAATTCTTGCGGTCTAAGGTAATGTTTCCAATACGAAAGAGATCGAACGACCGCATAGAACTCCTTGTCATAGGTGGAGTATTTTGCTTCGCCTCGTTAAGTTTTTCACTAAAATAGGCCACAGGGTGACCCTCTTGGCTAAGCACTCCTCCTATGCCTACACCCAATGCGTCGCATGTGACTTCAAAGACTTTAGAAAAGTTCGGCAATCGCATGGCGGGTGCACTACTCATTCGTTGTTTGATCTCAGCGAAGGCTTTTGTCATCGTTTTGCTCATTTAAAGTCCCCCTTTTTCATACAATCTGTAATTGGGGCCATTATGGTGCTAAAACTTTTGATGAAGCGACGATAAAAAGTAGCCAAGCCATGGAAGTTGCGGACATCGTGTATGTTCTTAGGTTCGGGCCACTCCACAATAGCTCTAACCTTTTCGGGGTCCGCGACCATTCCATTGGCTGAGATAATGAATCCCAAGAAGACAACGGAAGGTTGCCTGAAAGTGCACTTCTTGAGATTGGCAAACAACTTCTCGCCCTTGAGGGTTTCACAAACCAGCCTAAGGTGGGTCAAATGTTGATCCTTGTCGTGACTATAGATCAAGATGTCATCGAAGTAAACAACAAGGAATTTACCTAGAAACGGCCTCAACACTTGGGTCATAAGTCGCATGAAAGTACTCGAGGCATTAGAAAGCCCAAATGACATGACCATCCACTCATAAAGACCATCCTTAGTCTTAAAAGCGGTTTTCCACTCATCACCGGGGTGGATGCGGACTTGATGGTAGCCACTCTTAAGGTCTATCTTTGAAAAGATCGTGGCACCAACCATCATATCAAGCATGTCATCGAGCCTTGGTATGGGAAACCGATATTTAACAGTAATCTTATTGATCGCACGACTATTCACACATGCGCCACGTACCATCTTTCTTAGAGTATTCTGAAGGAGCTCATTGACTTGCCGAGTCAACTCGGCGTGCTCAACCGGATTCAACCTATAATGGGGCAGGTTCGGTAAGGTAGATCCAGAAACTAACTTTATTGCGTGTTGGATATCACGCAGGGGAGGAAGTTCATTTGGTAAGTCTTCAGGGAAGAGTTCCGTAAACTCTTTTAAAATCGGCTCAACCTCCTGAGGACACTCGCTCACCGACTCGGGAGCACTCTCTACGGTGACAACTACGTACACCACACTCATCTTTCGATGCTTTCTCAAATTCAGAAGAGCTCACAATATTAATGGACTTAGAAGACTCGCTCTTCTTTTCGACGGTGTTGGTCAATGGTGTTTTGGGAGGCAAAGGGTGTAAAGTGATCTTTTTACCCTTATGCATGAACGTGCATATGTTTGTTCGACCAGAAAGAGTCACATCCATGTTGTAGAGCCACGACCTTCCCACAATGACATGGTCCACATCCATCGGCACCACATCGCACCATGGTGTTCGAATAAGAGCCTAACTGAATCGGTGCACGACACCTTTTCGACACGGGAATGAATGAAGAATTGACCCATGCGACTTTATAAACTCTCGGGTGGGCTTCAGGTGTAAGCCCTAAGCGGCGCACATCATGAGTTGAAATTACGTTAGTACAACTACCGCTATCCACGATGACCCTACCAATTCTTTTCACCAAATCTGGCATAGGTGTGGAAGATGTTCTCTCTACGCCAGTCATCATTTTCATTCCGTTGAGGTTGTGCAAGGGCACACCTCACAACTAAAGCATGACCAATAGCATCACCCTCTTCATCACTGGGTGTGCTAACCGGTTCAAATACTTCCTCTTCAACCACTACCTCGTCATCATCCTCCTCTCCCTCAATGAAGAGAGTCCTTTGAGGTTCTTTCGTAGGGCATCGGGCGGTAAAGTGTCCCATCCAATGACATTTATAGCACTTTATTTGAGAATTAACCCTTAAGGATTCCCCGACTACACATTTTCCCTTTTCAAACCTAGAATTGGTAGGGGCGGGTTGTGTTGGTTTGGGAGGAGGATTAAATCGTCCCTCACCGGATCGTTGACTGCTATATTGTGGCTCGGTCCTCTTCAACACCGTAGTTTTCAAATACCGTTCAAGATCTTGCATAACGGCATAGCATCTTTCAAGAGTTTCTGCGGGGTGAGAAATCAGTTCTTTTTGCAAATTCAGCCGCAATTCGGCTGATTTTGCGGCTGAATTTGCCCTCATCATGAATTCTTCAAATTCATGATGAGGGCAAATTCAAGATCTTGCACAACGGCATAGCATCTTTCAAGAGTCTTCCGATACTTTTGCCCGCATCATGAATTCTTCAAATTTGGTAATGCAATTGGTCACGGGCATACCACCTTGGCGTAAATTTTGCCACTGGTTGAGGAGGCGTTAGTGGTATGATAAAGGAACATACTTCTCAGTAAGTCGTTCCTTCATATCGTCCCAACGGATAATGGGAGGACAACCCGTGTTCACCCTAATGCGCTCAACATTGAGCCAGAAAAGTCGAGCTTGACCAACCAACTTCATCTTAGCATCTAGCATGTCATTCATGGCATACCAATCAAAGTGTTGGTCCATGTCAGAAAGCCAATCGAGGAAGACGGTAGGGTCCATTCTTCCATCAAAAGTCAGAATCTCAACTCGAACGTTCTTAAGGAGTTGAACTTCCAAGTCAGTCATCTCTACAATGATCCCTACGGTTCCGCTTGTCTTGGCGACCATTACGTTCAAAGTGTGGACATTCACGCTCTTAGTGTTGATTTTCCAGCCCACCCATCGCTTCCAGTTGGTTGATTCGATCACGTAATCTATCATTACAAACTCCTAGTGATGTTTGGGCTTGCTCAATGGTATTCAGACATGCACTAATCCCACCCAACTCTTCTCGCATACCGTTAAGGGCATTGAGAATCGCACTCAAGTCTATGGTAATCACAAGGTCTATTAGGGTTCTAATATGGAATGCAATATGGACTCACAAAACCAATGCAATAAAATAAATATGACAAGCAAAGATGCCCTAACCTAGAAAACCTAGGGCTCTGTTACCAAAACTGACGCGGGACAACAACCCTAAAATGCGGAAGATGAATTTTATGCAAATTTTGCCGAAATTAATGAAATTATATCAGGTTTAATCGCAAAATTACCTTTGATACCTTAGGGTTTGCAGAATTCTGATGGGTAGATCACAAGAGATCCATATAGGGTCCAGTCTGATGCGCAAGTACTTTAGAGCCATGGCGAGATCGGCCTAGAGATAATACTCTAGCTTTTCTAGGAATAGGCGCTCGTCTTCGATCCGATGTAGATTCACGGATTCCAAGTTGGGTTGTGAAAGGGAATTAGGGTTTGTAAACGATTTATGACTTTGAGATCGGTTATGGTTTAGAAAGGGTATGGGCTTGCATGATTTAGGCTTCAAAACGGGTTTAGGGTTTCGAGGATCACAAGGAGGGATTTAGGCTATGGCTAGAGAAGAACGCAGAGATTTAGAGATATCAAATATAAGCAAACCACGCAAATCAATAACAACAATAAGGAAAATATAGGGGAATCACTCCCTTGGTCTCACACCAAACCCATCTCAGGCAAAGATTACTCAAGCATAAAAGCATTCAATAATCAATCAATTCCCTTAATTACATTGTTTAAAGACCTTATATACGAGGTCTCACAATAAAAGAAAACCTTAAAATGAATATTAAATAAAAGACAAATAAACCCTTGAAACAAAAGTTCGAAATTAAACTCCTAAAATAACTAAAATTCTCGGCGCGATTTCGATCGATCGAATTTGGAATTCGATCGATCGATCGAAATTTCATATTTCTATGAAAATCGCCGTCGACATTCGATCGGTCGAATTTGAATTTCGATTGATCGAAATTTTCGATCGATCGAATATATGATTTGATCGGTCAAAATATCACTCCAGAACTTGATATTTTCGTCGACAAATTCGATCGGTTGAAATTGGATTTCGATTGATCGAAAATTTTGATCGATTGGAATGTGAATTCGATCAGTCGAATTTTCCTGCTCACTCAATTCTTCAGAATTTTTCTGAATTTTTCGTCTTTCGCCTAGATCTGACTTCCCTTCCACTGTTTTTTTCTTCGCCGGTAGAAGCGGTGCGGTCCGAATCCAATGTCCATGTAAGTGGCGTCCCCGTCACCTTGTTACTAATTAATCATTTGTCTCTTGCAAATTAACCCAACTCAAATATTTATAAAATTCTTTGGTATAACCAGCTACACTTTGGTCATATGTTGTAGATAGCTGACGTAGGCTTCTACTTCTTGTTTCTCGTGTAGGTCACTGACGTAGGATTTCTACCATCATATATTGTAGATTGCTATTAGATTGCCTCAACTCATCAATTTCGACATGGAGATGGAGATTGTTTGTTACAGCCATAGGGGGTATTTCGATATCCTTGTCCACTTTCCATCATAGTTCAATCTCGTGCCAAGAATCGAATTTGTTATGATACCACTTAATGTAGTACCAAAAAAGGAAAGGAAAAAAAACACACACACACACAAACAAGAGAAAATGCTTAATCACTCACCAAGGTCAGGGACACTCTCACCTAACAAGAGGACTCTCTACTCTTTAATGGAGGTTTCCACTCTTCACAAGAAGGTAGGTAACCAAAAAAGATTCAAAGATCCCTCTCAATATGAATGAAAACTGCTCTAATGGGAAAGTCGAGAGATGGGTCGTCCAAACATGGGCAAAGGCCAAAAATGCATGTATAGGTTATTGGGACCTGCTCTAGTCATTGTCAATTCTAGAGATAATGGATAACACATGCATGGAAAAAAACAAAATGTAAACGACATATAGGCTAAGCAAATGTTATATACCCACTTGAATTTGATCAGGTGGTGGCACGTCACTCAGTCTAGAAAACCTGGTCTGAGTATTTTGGTCAATACTTAGTTGAATGTCCATGTGTTACAAAACATATCGATCCAGACCATCCATGTGGTGGATGGACCAGAGCCCAAAAATCACGTTACACTTTGATAGAAAACCTGGAAATTGGCAGTTAGTTAAATATGAATGAGGATTCACATTTTAATGCGGAATTGTTATTAATTGGATAATTAATATCGTACATTTGACATGGTTTTTTATCTATGGCCAATCCAAGAAGGTGCTCGACACTTTTAGCACTTTAACTGCCATTGAATCTTTCCTGTCATTTTTTAGCACTTTAACTTCCATTGAATCTTTCCTGCTATTTTTTAGCACTTTAACAGTCTCAAAAGGTTCCGCAAATAGGTTCATTGGATAGCTCTCATCAAGTAGATCCAAATGATAGGTCATTTGCAAAAAATTGAGCTGTAACGAGCACGAGATCGTTGTTTTAAGTTGGGTCATTTAATATGAAAAAATTTGTGTGTATATATATATATATATATATATATATATATATATATATATATATATATATATATATATATATAGGATTCGCTCAAACAAATCTGGACCGATCAAAATGGGGCCAGAGAATCCACTAGGTCAATACGTAAGGCTGGCCTGGCCCAGTGAGGTAAATGACCGGACACATGACCCGCACTTACCCGACAAAGACCCAATCCGACCCATAAAAAAATGCAAATATGGGGCCTGGAAAGAGTTGAACCCATAACCTATTGGGTTAAAAGTAAAACAACACAAGTTGCTTAACCAACTAACCCATTGACTTGATTTATTATTTTAGCACATTGAAAACTATATTAACCAATTCTATTAAAATTAATAAGAATAGGAGAGGGAGGGAGGGAGGGAGGGGGGGGGGGGAATTCGCCTGATGGGCAGTGCCCTAGGGCCGGTCCTGATAGCAACGATACTTTTCTGTTGTAATTAAAGATCATCTTAAAAAAAAATTGAACAAACCCCCAATATCAGGAGAAAAGGGACCCATCCAAAAGATAGTTGGATGGCAAAAACAAAAGGAACGAAAGAAACAAAGAACTAGAAGTGATAGCCTTCTCATACACAGACACCAAAGACAAGTAAATATATGAAGTAAATTGCAGTACCTTCCCCATGAATGGATCTACAATGTCAAAACGCTTGCATAGGATAGGTGAAGGTCGCCAGTCATACTCTTCACGCCGGGGGTAGGTTTCACGTGTTTTCTTCTCTTCATCTCGAGGAATTTTGTTGTCCTGCTTGTACACATTTTATAGTAGAAAATGAACTCAACTCTCAAGAAAATACGCCTGAAGGCAAATGAATATACTACTACCATTAATGAGTATTAAAATAATAAACTAGTGGACCTTTTACCTCTACTCCACCGGATATAAACTGCATTTTTGCAGATATTGGGGTTTCCATCAACTTCTTGGAAGCATTGATTTCTGTGCTCCACTCCCCTTTCTTAATTGCCTCAGCTGTTGCCTCAAAGTCTAATCTTTCACGAGCACGATCAGTTTCCGACATATTACTAGATCCTCCGGCATATGTAGACCGGAGACCTCCTTCATACTTATCTTTAAGAAACTGCTCAAATCTTTCTTGCTTTGCAGGATCAATTTTGAATGGTTTTGCAGCATCTGGAGACTTGACCTGGTCCAGTTATAATTAATCGGAATTTCAGCTTTCTGTGAGAACAAGTTTATCAAACTAAAAGTTGGAACTTTCCAACATATGACAGCCTTTGTGAAAATTATATAGGAACTGGATTTGAAAGAGGAAATGGCAACCGAAGACGTGGTGTGTCACTTACGAGAGAGACAGGTTTCATAAATGTATCTGAAAGATGAAATTGCAGAGAAATGGTATCTGTAGGCGCAAGGGATGAGCCGGGATCCTTGGAGGTTCTTTCTAAGGGCCTTTCTCCTAGAAGTCTTCCACGGCTCTCTGCAGTCATCTTCTGCACAGATGGAATGGATTTGACATCTGCCTGCTGCTTTTGCTGGTCAGAACACTTTTGCTGTTCCTCCCACAACTTTCTTGCATAATAATCATGGCCACTTCCTCCAGTAAGGAAACAAAATAATGGATTGGTCTTATTCTTCTCTCTGGATAGATCTTCAAATAATTTTCCACATCGTGCAACCAAAGTTGCAAATCCATCAATCAACATTTTCAAATTATTATCTTCTGGGAAAGGAACTTCTCGAGGAGGCGGCTCAGTGAACTTTTTTTCAACCTCAAGAGGAGCACGAAAGACGTGGTGTGGTTCAAAGTTAAGTGGAATAATTGGAGGATCATATCTGAGAAACAAATCATAACAGTTAGAAAAATAATTTCTGAACTGAGAACCGAAAAAATAAAAATAAAATAAAATAAAAAGAAAAGAAAATGCATTTTTAAATTACAGTCACGATTTTGACATCATGTTATTAGAATTCATTCACACTCTATTTGACTAAACTTAGATGTTATAGGATATAGAGTTGTAGATACAGAATTTAATATAGTTTTCCTGATGAGCAATTAAAAAATGGTATAACTTCATCTTATTATAAAGTTATTAGTAGCAACTCTACCTTTGCAACTGGTAGACAGAACTTGATGCAACTTTATAACCAGACAGAATACCCGGATCCTTTTTGTCCACTTTTTGCTTATCCTTCCTCGTCGCCGTTGAAGGCTCTTCGACTTCTTCAACACAAGTCTCTTCAAATGCAAAACCTGAGCAAGACATCATCTTAGGATAGGAAACTAGGCAACAAAAATGGATTAATGTTAAGGGATCTCATTATTGAATTTGAAACTGCGAAGCATCAGATATACACCAAATACTAATGGTATCATTCAGCCAGTTACAAAAAGGAGATTACTAGTACTACAATCCACAAAATTGAATTGTACGCCATAGCCAACTGACACTCAAATGCCAAGTAATTGTACCCCCCCCCCGCCAAAAAAAAAAAAAACAGTGATATATATATATATATATATAGTTGTTTGCATCACTTTAGGAGTGAGGCACTCTTTTTTTTTTTTTTGATCGATAACCAGTAACCTTTATTATATTGAAAAAATAATACAAACATGAAAAAGCCAGCAAGATGTTAGCAAACCTAAAAGAAACTACCTATCACTCAAAAAAACCTCACCCCCAAGTCAACTGATCTACCAAATCTACAAGAAATTACAACCATACACGAAAGGAAAATGACTACATGCATAGGCTATCCCATTCATGAATAAAGTTTACATCTTCATCATGCGTTGAACGACATCCAATCTTGATCCAGTTTAAAGCCAAAGCTCGAACATCCTTAAGAATCATAGAAACAAGCTTTCTTTTTCTATTAAAAATTCGACTATTTCTCTCAGTCCAAAGAGACCACATAACAGCAAGATCCATAAAATTCCAAAATTCCCCCTTAATTCCTTCAAATCCGGCCCCAATCCAAGCAGCTAAGACATCAACACATGATTCAAGAATTTTCAACCTTTTCTTTTATTACAAAGCTCTAAACATAAAGAAATAAAATATGAAGGAAAGAAGAAAGAGTGAAGAAGAAGAAATCATAGCACTGAACTTCATGTATAAAGCGAATTAAAGAAGCTTTGTAAGATTTCCATAAACCCAACATTTCTAACTCAGGCAATACCAGGCATTTGGCACGACATTTCAAAGGAACTTGAGGATAAATCGGAGACTAAAATGGAAGTTTTTTCCAAAACCCTAACCCTAACCCCAATGAAACCCCATCGCAATTGTCCACCGGTGTCGAACGAGAATGAGAACCTCGAATCAACGATGGGGGATCGTCGGTAAATTTCTCCAACACTGTGACGCAGGTTTTTTGCCTTTTCGATTCTTGGAAAACCGCAACTTCATTGGATTTTACTTCATGTCTCTCTTCTTTTTCTTCGGTTTTTTCTTGCTGAGAAATCGCTGGAGCTTCGATTGAGGTGCTTGAATCCTAAGAATCTTGACCGAAATCTATTTTTTCGCCCGAAATGGTGAGTTAAATCGCCATGATTTCTTCGTTCTTCTCTGTTGCCATCGCCAGAAACCTAAAAATAGAGAAGTGGGACCGATGTTAAAAAAATATATATATTAAGAAAGAAGAAGAGAGAAGTTCTAATCGCTAGTTGCTCAGCTTCCGCAATATCCTTGAAATGAACATGTCTTGCAAAAGGCTAAATCATCAAAGTATTCTGATCAAAAGAGACTCACTTGTAGCAGCATCTTCGATTCTTGGGAAGTTCAAAAGACCTTAGAGATATATGATTTTAATCACATGTGAAACACCTAATGAGATCTTTTCAATCCTGTGCTATTTGGCACATAAGAAGGGTTAGAACTCTCGAGCAGATTTCCTAGCTAAGTTGGGTCTTGATTAATCCACGATGGTACTGAGGTAGTACAATAGCGGCCAACGCTTGGTATGATGGTAAAAGGCTTGGGCTGTCAAGCATGAAAAAGTGATTCAAGTTCGGACAGCAGCCACTTACTACGTATAAAGCCAGAGGTTAAGTCTGTATCCTGTCTCAAAATCCAGAGGCTAAGTCTGTATCCTGTCCACCCCAGCACTGGGTAATTGCCTTTAGTGAAGGTAGTACAATGGTTTGAACATGATTGCATTCCTCAATTGCATTCGCTCTTGAGAGATAATTTTCATACATGTTTTATCGCATGTTCTCTTATTAATAAAGGATTTGGCCCCCATCAAGCTCAACCTTACCGATCAAACAATAAAAATCCATTTGATGCGGCATATGAAATGGCCGAAACAAAGTCATCACATAGGATCATTGAGGGAGGAGCTATCAGCAGATACCACAATATATCGGCTGGGCATAGTTTTGAAAAAATGTATTGGAGCACAACCGTGAATACATATTCGTGATTGCGAGTCATTTTTTTACATCTAGATTATGAATGAAGATTTTGAGCTTCAGAATAAGAGTTTTGGGCCCCGTTCGAGAGTCTTATTTTACCCAGAATCTGAGTATAAAATCAGAAAGTACGCAGAATCCGACCTTTTCTGCGCAAATCCGGCGTTCGCGAGTTTTAGTGGGATCCACATACCTTTTGTGCTTTTCTAAGTGAAAGCAACGCGGAGAGGTCAGAGGTTTTTGCTCGGATTAACTCAGAATCTGAGTTGAGGGAGTATACTTCTCGCTGGGATATACACCCAATCAATGCCTTTGGGATATTTAAAACTCAACGGCTCTCTTTTATCCAATACCCCACAACCACCATGTTTAAGGCTCTTTGAAGCTTTTTGGACACTGTTGACTGCCTTGAATCAAATCATGGAGATTGTTTTTATCCCAATATTTGAAAAATTAGATCTTGAGATCATGGCCCACACATCAGACAAACATATGTTGATTTCACGTGGCACAATTCCCTAAAGTGACATTGATCATGGGCGTTATATAAATAGAGTTCTTGGGTCACTTTTGGAGATGTGTTCCATGCGGAATCAGCTTCTGAGTGTCTGAAAGGTTGGCCATGGTCTGAATATCCAATTTGCCAAAGATTGGGAGGAAAAACAATCTCCATCGTTTGTTTCAAGGCAGTCAATGATGTCAGCAATGAAACCATCAGTTCACCGAATCTTTGGTTGCAAATACTTGTACCCTATGCTTAAGATTATAAAGAGAGAAGAGAGGAAATTATTTCGCTCAATTACCAATCAGAGGATTCCTTAGGTGCAACCATCATAGTTTTGGTAGAATTTGGATTGCAAATAATGGTACCCAATTATCCATAATTTTGGCCCATTTTTCGTTCCCCTTCATCTATTTAGGTGCCCCACGGGCTTATTTTTAGAGAGATTTCTCTCACATCGGCTCCACTGTGGTGTGGAGCTACACGCTCACATAGGGTGTATAGGCTATAGTATAATTTATTAAAATAAATAAAAATAATATATTGTAACGACCGAGACTCTCATGCATTATTAGATTGTAATTGTTTTGCCTAGATTTGTGATTGTGATTAGTTAGATTGATTTGATGCACTTAATTAGTTGTTGCGCATGAATATGATGTTTAATTTATTTAATAATGACCCATGATAATTAATTAATCTAATTAATAGACATTAAAAGCCTTTAAATATATGTTAGTAATAATGGGGTGTCTTTAATAATGTTTAATGGACCTTTAAAATATGTTAGTAAATTAATTAAAAAGCCCATTAACTAATTAAAGACTCAATAACAAATTAAAGACTCATTAACTAATTAAAGACCCAATAAGTAATTAAAGACCCAAGATAAGGCCATTGGGCCTTCCCTTAAGACTAAGAGACAGTTAGAGATAGAGGAGTAGGACATGGAGTCCATTATAATCATAAAAAAAAGGGGCATGGGTTATTTCCTACAAGGAGGAAAAGAAGAAGAAAAAGAGAACGAGAACGAGAACAAGAAAGAAGAGAGAAGAAAATAAAGAAGATAAGAGAAGAAGAAGAAGACGAGATTGAGGTACCTACCTTTAGCTTCGTGAATTTGGTTTCTCTTTAATCGATCAAGATTAGATAGAAGATTATATAGAAAAGTGTTAAATTTCAAGCATTAAGATTTTAAAATGCTTTTTTTCAAGAAAATTTTCCAATTTTAAGATACCTTTAGAAACCCTTTTACTCAACAATATTTTCTTATAATATTATCTATGAACAACTATTTACTATTAGTTGCAAAAAGAACTCAAAGAACAGACTATTACTATTAAGGTTTACAACTTTATCTTTAAGGCTTTCTAAAATAAGGTTTTTCCAATAGTCTTTCAAGTTATCAAAAATGAGAAGAATAATACATAAAAAGGCCTTTTTCAAGAATTCCTTTCATGAAATAAGATTGCAAGGTTTTTTAAAGAATCTTTAATTTAAGGCTTCTTTTAAGAATTTTTTTAAGGCTTTTTTTTAAAGAATCTTTTTTAAGGCCCTTTTTAATACATTTTTTTTCCAAGGATTTTCAAAAAGATTATCAAGTAGTCATCTTCAAGATTTATTAAAGCTCTTCAAGAAGTAGAGAATACAAATCAAGAAAAACACGAAAATTAAGACACCATAAGAAATGGAAAAATCATAGGGTTTTTAATGCTAGAAATAGGTATCATGTTAGGATGAGATTAATTCATTTTCAAATATTGAAAGAGCATGTTTATTTTATTTTATTTTATCTTATTTTATCACCATATGCCTTAATGATCAGTTATTGAATCACATGATTTATACCATTGTTCCTCAGCAATTTCACACATTATGTACTAGCTTATGCCATGTCACTCTCATATGAAAGTTATGTTAATGTTCATATTACTTAGTTGATTCCTACACATGTGAATTTAATAAATTTGAGAAATGATAATAGAACATACTTGGACTAATAAGTAGAATATTGTATGACGTTTTTACCGATGATTTTTGCATCATATTTATTGTACATTTCATAGCATATGAAAGTGTTGAGATTCACGATTATCACAAGGCCAAACCATGATATTATGAATGAATTAGACACCATGAACGTTATGAGCAGATTTACATCTACTATTTAAAGTGAATAATATGATACGATGAAAAAAACATGAAAACCATGATTTAATGAAGACATAATACATACTAGCATTAACGAATATGTTAAAAGATTACCGTTGCATGTCGTAACCAGATCAGATCCAATGGACAAGTAATCTGAGACATGAGATGGTAACTGTGTGTCTAAGAGGAGAAGACCATGTAGAAGCCTCGTACCCAAATGATGTATGATATGGGTGAAGATTGGGACGACAGACCAAAGATAAAAAATGATCATTGATGAATGAGATTCATGTTGCATTGCATTTAATATTAATAATGAAAATTACCACACGAAAAACTAGGAAGAGACATGAACAAAGTCAAATTTTATGTATCAATGCTTATTCTTAGTTATTGTTTTATATTGCTCATATACATGCCATGATCTTATTGCTTTTGTTTCACATTGTTTATTATTGAATTATTTATCATTATTTGTTCGTATAAAACTTGCATACAAATTTCTTGTATTAGCGATCCTATGACTGACCCATATTAGACTCACATCTTCATTGTTTACAATGGGATGGCCAAGAGATGAGTTAATCATAGGATACGGAGATACTGATGTGGAGATCCATGACGCAAAACAGGATTTGAACGAAGACGGATTCGGGCGTTACGAGTTTATTTATTTTGAGAGTTATTAATTTTAGATTTTATTTAGATCTTTATTTGAGATTGTTGAGACCTTTTTAGTTGAGTTAGTTTGGATTATTGATTACATTATTTATGAGTAATTAATTGATTAATTTTACTTCAATTCAGCTTTTAATAGCTCACATTACTTATGAATGAATGGCAATTTATTTTATTGTTTACATTCCGTTGTGCTATAGTCCAAATCATTATGCTACTATTATATTTTATCTTTTGTCGCTAGTTATGTATGTTACATAGTGTGACGTCTCCAGATAAGCACATTGATTCGGTATGACTTTCGGGATGTCACATATATTGCACATAAGAAGGTTTGAACCTAGAACCTATGCTTCACAAAGCATTAAGTTGACCACTAGAGCAGTTTACTAAGATATGAAAAGAAATAAAAAATTTTAATACATATATAATTTTTTTAAATCGAAATAATGCATACGTATTCTAGAAAAAGCATCAATATTATTAAATAAAAAAAGGTCGGGTCTTTAAATAATCCATCATTGGAACGCATCTCAGCCCAAAGAAACATGCCATATTGTGCACATCATTGGCGGCATGCGCTATTTTTTTCTAGTATTATTGCATCTTTGTTTTAATAAAAAAAATTAGGCCAATTTTGTTACCGTGGCCTAACCGAATATGTAATTTTGTTTATGTTAAGAATGAAAATATATTAGTAAGCTTTACTACGCTCATTTCCCCTCATCTTCATGACTTTATACTGTTTTTGCATATATGTATATGAGGCATTTGGTATTGTCCTTCTAGAAGTCGTATTACGAAAAAAAACACCACCCAATATGTTGGACCTCGTATGGATTGGCATGCCGCAAAATTTTGACCAAATTCAATTTCGCCTCATATACTAATGACTCGATGATGTGTCTACGATCCGAGCACAACTAACAATTCTTCCAATTCAGAGCTTTTCTAGGATGAATTTAAGAACGTTAGGATTTTGTCGTGTTCCAGACTCGATTTATAGTAACAAATGATGATTAACATGCCATTTCTTTTTCTTTAATCGGTAAAGATGTACTATCATTAAAAAGACAAGCGAAAAGCTGGAAAAGGAGTACAAACTAGAGAGAACATAAAATGGAAAAAAGAAAGGATAAAACACAAGCACAGGCCAGCAAAAGCCCTCCCCCCCCCTCCCCCCCCAATTCCCCTACAAGCCATAGTCACAAAATCGGGGTTCGGTAATAATTCGGCAAAGTTAAAATCTGAAAAAATCTGACAAAGTTCAGGAACAATTCGAGAAAATAAAAAATAATATATATATATATATATATATAAAATATACTATAATTTTATGATTTAAATATATATTAAAAAAAATTTAATATACTTTTTGAGTAAATAATAAATTACTAAACTATTTGGATATGAATACATGATTATCAAACCATTCATAACAAATCACTTTAAAACCAATGCATGTACACAGTACACAAACATACACAGCAGTATATAATCAGAGAAAGTGGAGAAATAATCAGAGAAAAATGGCAAACATACATAGCGGTACATAATCAGAGAAAAATGGTAAAGTGGAGAAATAAACATACATAGCAGTATATACACAGTACACAAACATACTTTTTCTATTTATTTTATTTTTTATTTTTAAAAAGTGGCAAAAGCAACAAAAAAAACTTGAGAAAAAAACCCCAAATTGGAGAATTAATTAGAGAAAAATCCAGCAAGTTGGGAGAAAAATCCAATAAGTTGAGGAGAAAATTTGGAGAAATAATTAGAGAAAAAATAAAAACTTTAAGAAAATGCAATAAAAACCCCAAAATATGAAAATAATACCCTAAACCTAAAAAACATCAATCAAAAAATTGCAAAACCCCCAAAAAATAGTAAGTACCTCTTCTTTGGCTTGAAAATAAATTTGCAGTTGATAGGGATGATGAGAGAGGTCGCCGTCCAGAGACTCCACAGAGTCCAGAGCCGAGAGGACTAAGGAGCAGTGTCCCTAGAGGAAAGACAAAGAGAGAGAGAGAGAGGAGGGTAGGGTCTTGTTTTTACTTTTTACTTTTTAACTTATATAATATATAATAGTATCTTTCACTTTTTACTTTTTAACTTACATAATAAAATATAATATAAACCAGGTTTTGCTTTTTAACTTAAGTCAGAGTGCAAGGAGAAAAAAGTCAGTGTGCAAGGAAGCCGAAGTTCGTGAAGTGCGCGATTTATTCATGAACTTCACGAACTTCGGCGATTTTTTGAAAAAATCGAGAATTGTTCATGTTCCATTCATCTCCTGAAAAAATCGCGAATTATTCAATAATTTGGCGATTTTTGTGACTATGCTACAAGCAACCGAAAATAGAATCATATAAAAAAGTCGAGGCCCCCCTGCCCCCTAGATTCATCAAGAGTGACCCACTAGCACATCAAATCCTTAATGGTTTTCATAATGGAGCCCACTGGCCGACGCTTGAGATTGAAAATGCGTACATTCCTTTCAAGCCAAATACCCCACAGCACCACAAAAGCACCCACCCTCAAAAAAGCACCTTGAGTTCCTTCAAACTTTTGACCATGCCACGAAACCAGGAGCTGGGTAAGGTGCTCCCAGAAAACCATCTCAAATCGAAAGATTTCATAAGAGTACCCCAAATCTCCGATGTTACCCAGATGTATATGAAGAGGTGGGAGTTTGACTCTTCTGATTGGAGGCACATAGGGCATCTGTTGTGAGTAACGTTCCCACTAATGATCAACTAATCAATGCTTAGAACATGCCCTTTAATCGCAGTCCACATGAAAAATCTGACTTTACAAGGGATTCGGGCCTTCCAAATATAATACCATTTAGCTTTAACCATCAGTCTGCAAGAGAGGATCCGATAGAAGGATTAACAGAGAACTCCCTGTCCTTACTAGCCAGGCATCTTCTAATATCCTTGTGCTATTGGTTTCTGTTTACCTCATAAAGAAGTGCTAACAAATTCGGGAAAGGCACCATTTCATCATCTCTTAAAGATCTCCTAGTGATAAGATCCTAAGCTGGAACTCCCCAATTATCTATGAAAAAATCAGCCACAAGGCAACGAGGTTGCTCACATTGAAGATAGAAGGGAAACTCTCTTTCAAAGGTTTAAATTCGATCCAAGGATCTTCCCAAAACTGAATCCAAGTAGCATCTCCCCAACTGAAGCAAATCCATATAGAGAAATCCAGCCAAATTGAGCAAATGAGTTTTCACCAAGCAGAGAAGCATCAATAGACATTAACGTTAACTCCCCAATAACATGACGGCCTACCAGATTTCTCAACCAATACTGTGACCCATAAGTTGTCTCTATCCGAATCAGCTCTAGCTCGCCAAAGCCATTTACCGAGGAGAGCGATGTTAACTAGATGGAGATTGCGAATGTCTAGACCCTTAAAGAATTTAGGAAGTTGGCAGGAATCCCAAGCAACCAAATGATATTTCGTCTCCAGACCCGATCCTTCCCAAGGAAAGTCTCTCTCAATTGAGTCTATGAATAATGAAAATTACCACACGAAAAACTAGGAAGAGACATGAACAAAGTCACATGTTATGTATCAATGCTTATTCTTAGTTATTGTTTTATATTACGCATATACATGTCATGATCTTATTGCCTTTATTTCACATAGTTTATCATTGGATTATTTATCATTATTTAATTGTATAAGGGTTGCATATGGATTTCTTGTATTAGCGATCTTATAACTGGCCCATACAAAGTTCTTTTAGACTCACATATTGATTGTTTACAATGAGATGGCCAGGAGATGAGTTGATCACAGGATACGAGGATGCTGATGTGGAGATCCATGATGCAAACCGGGATTTGAACGAAGACGGTTTCGAGAGTTAGGAGTTTATTTCTTTGGAGAGTTATTAAGTTTAGATTTTATTTAGAACTACATTTGAGATTGTTGAGACCTTTTTAGTTGAGTTAGTTTGAATTATTAATTACATTATTTATGAGTAGTTATTTGATTAATTTTACTTTAATTCAGTTTTTAGTAGCTCACATTACTAATGAATGAATGGCGATTTATTTTATTGTTTACATCTTGTTGTGCTATAGTTCAGATAATTATGTTACTATTATATTTTGTCTTTTGTCACTAGTTATGTATGTTACGTAGTGCAACGTCTCCAAATGAGCACATTGATCTAGTGTGACTTTGGGGACGTCACATATATTGCATATAAGAAGGTTTGAACCTAGAACCTACACTTCACAAAACATTAAGTCAACCACTAGAGCAGTTTACTGAGATATGAAAGAAATCAAAAAATTTAATGCAGATATAATTTTTTAAAATCGAAATAATGCATATGTATTCTAGAAAAGGAATCAATATTATTGAATAAAAAAAAGGTTGGGTCTTTAAGTAATCCATCATTCGAACGTATCTCAGCCCAAAGAAACATGCCATCATATGACGCACATCATTGGGGGCTTGTGTTATTTTCTTCTAGTATTATTGTATCTTTGTTTTAATAGAAAAAATTAGGCCAATTTTGGTACTGTAGCTTAATTGAATATGCAATTCTGTTTCTGTTAAAAATGAAAATATATTAGTATGCTTTACTGTGCTAATTTCTCATCATCTTCATGACTTTATATTGTTTTTGCATATATGTATATGAGGTATTTGGTATTGTCCTTTTAAAATTCGTATTACGAAAAAAACATCGCCCAATATGTTGAACCTCATATGGATGGACATGCCGTAAACTTGACTAAATTCAAGTTTGCCTCATATACCAATGACTCGATAATGTGTCTACGGTCGAGCACTACTAACAATTCTTCCAATTATGAGCTTTTCTAAGATGAATTTAAGAACGTTAGGGTTTTGGCGTGTTCCAAACTCGATTTACAATAACAAAAGATGATTGACATGCCATTTCTTTTTTTTATCGGTATAGATGCACTATCATTAAAAAGACAAGCGAAAAGCTGGAAAAGGAGTACAAACTAGAGAAAACATAAAAAAGGAAAAAAAGAAAGAACAAAACACAAGCACAGGTCCGCAAAGGCACAACCAAACCCCCCCCCCCAAATTCCCCTACAAGCAACCAAAAATAGAATCATATAAAAAAATCGAGGCCCCCCTGCCCCTAGATTTATCAAGAGTGACCCACTGCACATCAAATCCTTTATGGTTTTCAGAAAGGAGCCCACCGGCCGGCGTTTGCGATTGAAAATACGTACATTCCTTTCACGCCAAATACCCCACAGCATCGCAAAAGCACCGACCCTCAGAAAGCACCTTGAGGTCCTTTAAACTTCCTTTAAAATTCTGACCATGCCACGAAACCAGGAGCTAGGTAAGGTGCTCCGAGAAAACCATCTCAAATAGAAAGATTTCATAAAGAGTACCTCAAATCTCCGATGCGACCCAACAGTGTATGAAGAGGTGGGAGATCGACTCTTCCAATTGGAGGCACATAGGGCATCTGTTGTGAATAATTTTACCACTAATGATCAGCTGACCAATGCTCAAAACACGCCCTTTAATCGCGGGCCACACGAAAAGTCTGACTTTACAAGGAATTGGAGCCTTCCAAATATAATACCATTCAACTTTAACTATCATTCTGCAAGTGAAGATCCGATAGAAAGATTAACAGAGAACTCCCCGTCCTTACTAGCCAGGCATCTTCTAACATCCCTGTGTTGTTGGTTTCTATTTACCTCATAAAGAAGTGCTAACAAATTCTAGAAAGGCACCATTTCATCATCTCTTAAAGATCTCCTAATGATAAGATCCCAGGCCAGAACTCCCCTATTATCTATGAAAACATCAGCCACAAGGCAATGAGGTTGTGCCATCACATTGAAGATAGAAGGGAAACTCTCTTTCAAAGGTTTAAATTTGATCCAAGGATCTTCCCAATATTGAATCCAAGTACCATCTCCACAGCTGAAGCAAATTCATCTAGAGAAATCCAGCCAAACTGAGTAAATGCCTTTTCACCAAGCAGAGAAGTGAAAGCAGACATTAACCTTAACTCCCCAAGAACCAGAAAGCCTACCATATTTCTCAACCAATACCGTGACCCATAAGTTGTCTCTATCTGAATCAGCTCCAGCTCGCCAAAGCCATTTACCGAGGAGAGCGATGTTAACTAGATGGAGATTGCGAATGTCTAGACCCCCAAAGTATTTAGGAAGTTGGCAGGAATCCCAAGCAACGAAATGGTATTTCGTCTCTAGACCCGAACCTTCCCAAGGAAAGTCTCTCTCCATCGAGTCTATGAATAACTTCCATAGGACAATTGAAGAGACAGACATACAGAAAATGGGAAGACTAGAGAAAACCGACTTTACCAATTGCAAACGACCCCCACTACTAAGGAGTTTGCCATTCCACGAAGCCAATCTCCCTTCAAATTTTTGCACCACCGAGTTGCAGGCATGATTGTCAAGGCCATGCTATGGTCTCGCCATGGCGAATGAAGTTTGGAAAAGCCATATATAACCAAATAGCCATGATGGCTAAATAGCGACGACATAATGTCGCCATGACAGAATAACATTATGGAATCGCTATGCACACTATTTTATTTTTTGGATAATAACGTATAATACTTATAAGTTATGACATTTTTATAATATATAAGTTACAAAAGTTAACTTACAAGTTACAAAACCTCAACTTATAAGTTACAAAATCTTCGACTCTCTCTCTCTCTCTCTCTCTCTCTTCTCTCTCTCTCTCTCTCTCTCTCTCTCTCTCGTCACAGCAGCTACCAACACCAGCGTCGTTGAAACCTCAGTGTCGATGACACTATCATATGTGTACCTAATATTTCATATTTTTTAATATAATATATTTTTTATATTTCATATTTATTTATTTATACTTACTATGTTGCAAGTTTGATGATGTGCTATATTTGATTTGTATTTATTGATATTTGCTTATTTCTAGAACATGAAATCCTCAATGTTAGAATCAAAGTATGATGCTCTAGTAGTTGAATTTTTTTCTTCCTATATATTTTTTTCTTATATAAAAATTATATAAAAAAAAAGAATACTACTGATTAATAGATGAAATATATATTTTTTTAAAATTACAATAATAAATAGCATCGCTATGGCCATGCCATGTCATAGCGAGCCTCTTTGCCATGACCTCGCCACACCGTCTTAACTACCTTGGTCGCAGAATCTAAAATTAGGCTTGTCAATTCCCAAAGGCAGCCCCAAGTAAGAAATGGGAAGCGCAACAAATTCCCAACCCACCTCCAGAGCAAAATCTTCCAAAACTTGCGGGTCAACCCCAATACCCGACACCTAAGATTTCAGCAAGTTGACCTTTTGCCCAGAGACCACTTCATAGATAGAAAGGATATTCGTAAAGGACCTAACCTCTTACACCACAGCCTTACAAAAGAGGATAGTATCATCTGCATATTGCAAATGAGCGATGATGCAGTTACCACTGCCCACCAAAATGCCAGAGATCTGGTTGATAGAGCGAGAATGGTTAATGAGACCTCTCAGGGCTTCTCCAACCATATTAAATAAGGGAGAGAGAGGGTCCCCCTGTCTTAGCCCCCTAGAACTCTTAGAGTAGCCGAAAGGAGAGCCATTTATTAAAATCGAGAACCATGTTGAGGAATAACACGCTCTCATACACTTCCGCCATTTGTCCCCAAACCCAAATCTTTACGTCATATAGTCTAAACAATCCCAACTTACCCGATCGTACGCATTCCCCAAATCCACCATCCAAATGATGGTTGGAGTCCAATCGGAATGGGGATAAGGAACAACCTCCAGTGCGACCGCTACCATATCAATCAGCTGCCTTTCGTGGATGAAAGCCCCCTAAGTAACCAAAATATGGCCCATAATAGGTTTGAGGAGATGGCAAGCACCTTAGATAGGATTTTGAAGAGGCAGTTCAAAAGGCTGATAGGTCGAAAATCACATAGATCTTCTGCCACCATCCTTCAGAATGAGGGTTAAGAAGGTAGGAATGAGGCTTTGACCAATTGAGGCATCCCTTAAGATTATATCAAAAGCATCTATAGAATTCCATAGTCAAACCGTCGGGCCTGGGAGATTTGTTCTTACTGCTGAATTTAATCGCCTCCCAAACCTCACTCTCTTCAAAAGGTTTTTCCCAGTTATCCCACTCCTTCGGAAAAATGGAAGCAAAAGAGAGGCATCCAATTGAGGTATGTTCCATCCTTCATCTTCATACAGATCCCCCTGTAAAACTTGGCTACCTGTTGTCTGATCTGGTCTGGTATAAACCAATTCATTCACTAAAACCCTGGTAATGGATGTGTTTTTGTATCTAGCATTAGCAACTGAACGAATATTCTTGGTGTTATAATCCCCCACCTTCAGCCAGTGAAACTTTGATTTTTGTTTCCAACATACCTCTTCCTACAGGCTTCTGTTACTGAATTCCATCTTGAGATTGAGCCTTTCCTTGCTTTCATGATCAGACAAACCCTCGATTTCCTCTATCTGATCCAGTTCATTAAGCCGGTCCAATAGGTTACTTCTCCAAATGTGAACCAAACCAAAGACATCCTCGTTCCAATTCCTGATGCAACCCTTCAAATAGCCTAGCTTGGAGATGAGCCAAAAAGCAGCCGAACCTTGGGAATTCTCAAATTCTCACTTAACAATCATAGGTTCTCGAAACAAAGAGGACTAGGACTTCTTCCCATCGAATCACATTGAAGAAGAAGAGGTCTATGGTCTGAGACCGCCCTAGCGAAGCCATGAAGAAAAGCATGAGGGAACAAATCAGGCTAATCAGGAGAAACAAGGACTAGGTCCAACCGACTCATTGACGCGTTGTCCTGAAGATTGGACCACAAAAGGCGAGTTCAGATCAACGAGGGCTCAATTTTGAATAAAAGAATTGAAATTGGCCCTGGCAGCCTGATCCAGAGGGCACCTACTTTCTCGAGAGGGAACCGGATGGCATTGGAATCTCCTCCCACACACCACAAGACATCACAACGAGCTACGATCACTGCCAGCTCAAACCAAAAGTCCCCCTTTCTGCTAGCCTTTGTCGGGCCATAACCCCCGTGAATGCCCATTTCTTGCCATCATCTTTGTAAGCCAACAACACAAAGGCCGAGAAAGTCCGGACTTCCTTATCAACCTTTCTAAATAGGAGGGAGTTCCAAGCAAGTATAATACCCTCGATTGAATTCTCAACAGGATTATGAGAATTGATGACCTGCCTCACCCCTGATCTCTTTTTAGGGTCACAGACTCTCCTTACATTGCAAAATGGAAGCTTCATTAAAAACACTAGAAAAAACCAGATCAAGAAAAACGGCAGCCTCGCAGAGCCCCGGCTCTCCCATCAAATATGACCCCCTCCAATATTGATAATTCTTTGGGTTTAGACTTCCTCTTGCCCAAGGAAGAGTTGCAGCACATGTACCCATCCCTATAAGGCAGGAGCACACCTGGGAGGAGTTCTGCCACCACACGATGATCCACAAGTAAGGTCGATTGCGCTATAGTAACCAACACATTGGAAAGAGGACCACTGGGGCACCCAAGATGACCCACAACTTTGAGGTTCGGTCTGCACAAAGAAATCTGATCCAGAGAAAAGGACCAAAGACCACTATCCCACGACCCAAGTATCACACGGGTCGACAAGGCCTTTCTATCCAAAACAAAAATTTTATCTCATCCACAGAGATACGCTAACCCGGCCCGGCCTCCCGCTTCATCGCAAAGGACTAATTGGCCACGTGTCCTAGCCAAAATATCCAAACCAGTAGCTGGCAAGAGAAAACCTCTTCTAGTATTACAAACTGTGCACTGGTTTGGAAACCATCATCCAAGCCAGAAGTGCTACTGAACAAACAACCACGTGGCAAACCCCTGCCCACAGAAATCTGGCATGTCATCCCAACCTTATCCTGCGATAGAGAAGGCACAGAAGACGAAACGAACTTTGGAGAAAAGGCCAAACTACCCCCATTCCAAATGGCCCCACCTGTATCTGATCCACCACGTTTTGCCTCCACCTCCATGGGATCCCCTCGCCTTACCTCTCCCAAACCCATAAAGTCCTCGTCCAGGACAGCTCTTCTTCAGGGAAACTTTCAAATTTTTAAAAAGAGTCCGTTGAGGAGATAGAGACTGGAGCATATGTAATCTTAGTCGTTAGACTAATCTATGGTGAGAGATTGTCTTGTAAAGGAGAGAACCACCTATGGAGCCTTGGTCGGCGCCACCTCCTTGACCAGCTCCTCCACCTCCTCCAACCAAGTTTCAATTTCTTTGCCCTTTAACTCATCTCCCAATCTGTTACCCGATTCATGACCGCCCGGAGTCCACAAGTCCTCCCGACGTTGAGGACGTCCCCCGATGAAGCATCAAGTCCGGGGATGCGCAACCCCATGAGCAGTAACCCAACAGATTGTCAGCCTGTCATACCGTGTACCCGAATGGGTGGACCTTCGACGGGATTTTTCTGTGGGACCGAAGAGCATGTCTTTGTCGGCATCCCGGACCACACAGTTTTGTGGCCCGACTGGCGAGGAAGGATCACCCTCTCTAGCAGCTACACTTCTATGAAGACCTTGTATTTATGTCTGTTGATGCCAACCTCGGTAACCACCAAAATCCGGATGAAAAAAGTTTCCCATAGGTCGTAGGTGCTTCTATCGATCAAGATAAAGCGCTCACATCTATCGCAATCCCCTTCAGGACGTCAGAGATCCAAGCGTGGAACAGAAGACCGAATAGGAGTAACCAAGCTCCTCCATCCCAGCAATGAATCTGAAGCTCTCCAGCGTCAGTTTCCCAGCTGTCACATACAACAGGCTTGCCATCAATGAGGAACGATTTTTTTATGCAGAACTCCTTTGTCGCTGCCTCCGAGGGAAACCGAAGTAGATATTTACTTTTTGTAAGAGTCGATAGGGCAACTGATCATAGAGTGTAACCATCTATATATATGAATTGGAAGGATGGTGTTTTTAATGGTGTGTAACACAACCCAAAAATAGGGAAGATTACTAGCAAGAGACGAGAACTGTGTACTAGCTTAAAGTCCTACACTCCGCCCCAGAATCCGTGGAGTAGGCTTCTTTACTCATCCCATTGTAAGGAATCTTGTGATGGACGCCTGACGTGGGACCGGACCCTAAAATGCATGAATCATGATTTTATGAAGGTTTGTCGAAATTAAATACAAAACTTCTATCTTAATCTCAAAATTATCACGATGCCTTCGGGTTCTGAGAATTCAAATAGACAAATCACGTGAGATCCGGCTAGAGTCCAGTCCGATGAGCAAGTCCCGTTAGATTTGAAGCGAGATCGGGCCTAGAGATAAAATTCTAGCTTTTCTAGGCTTGGCCGTTTTTCTTCGATCCGATGTAGATTCACGAGTTCGAACTAGGGCTATGGAGATAGGTTTAGGGTTTGGAAAGGATTTATGGTTTTATAATAGGCTTATGGTTTTGATTGATTTAGGGTTTCAGAAGAAAATTAGGGTTTTGGGGTCAAGGAACTAATAGAGTAGAGTTTATAATACGAAACAAGTTGATCAAGGTTTGGAGCAAAACAGAGATTGATAGAAAGCAAAGATAATAATAGATTAAAAGAAAATGGATGAGAATCACTCCCTTGGCCTCACACTAAACCCATCACGTGGAAGAAGAATCTCTCTCCACAAAGCAAAATCTCATTCAATAATAATCAAAACTAATTAAAAGTTTTTACAAGCCTCCTTCTATAGGCAACCATTAGTAATTCGAAATAAAAGAAATCCCTAAACGAAATAAAAGTCTAAAAAGCAATTTCCACAAAAATTAAGAGTTGCTGTCATGACCCCCACAGACGTCCGTCCTAGGGTCACTGACGTCCGTGACCTATGGATATAGAACTACGGACGTTCGTGGGGCACTACGAACATCCATGCTCCCAAAAACAATGAGCGCTTGTATTTTCGGACGTCTGTTCTGATCCTACGGACGTCCGTCGCCTGTTGACCATGGATCAAAATCTAGGATTTTCGATACGTATCGTCCAGCCCCAAAACCGATACGTACCGGACGATACGTATTGGTTTCGGGCGATACTTTCCGATTTTTTCCCCAAAAAAAAACAACAAAACCGATAATTTGAAATTATCGAATGATAATTTCAAATTATCGTCCGATATGAACAATACGGACGATACTTTGAACGATAATTTGAACTGTTTTTAAGGGGGGCGATAAAAACCCAATGTATCGTATTGTTCAAGTCCAAAACTGATATGTATCGTCCAATACGTATCGGTATCGGAAAATATTTTGATCCATGTTGTTGACGTCTTTCGCCTCCTTTTTTCCCTTGAAGCTATGGTACTCGGGCTTGTGTCCTCTTTAGGCCTTTCTAAAGTCAGAAATCTGTTGTGCAAATCCAAGGCTCTCAATCTTGGCGTTTCCCGTCATTCTCCCCTACTCAAAATGTTTCATCACCGATGAATCACGCACCTGGTACTGATCAAGTGTATCGGAAATCGCAAGGTGGAACTCCTTCCAACTAGCCCAAACAATCTCGGCACCGAGTGGCGTATGATCATGATCTCGGTTGATTGCAACGTGACGCACACTGTAACCCTCTCCTTGACGAACCAAATAACCCGGCTCGCCAATCGACTCTACCAAATATTTTTGAAGCTTCTCATCAACTCTCCCTAACCCGAAGGAATTCATCCCCGATGAAGCGTGATCGCGATATCGGTCGGGAATATGAGAACTCAAGCGACAAACTCTTTCATGACTGGCCCATGTACTCTCGGTAGTCGGCGTATTAACCCTCTTCATCTCATAAATCAGAAACTCTCTGCCACGGGTGAATGCCTCAAGATCATCTAATCTTTCCTTAATTCCCTCTTTTCTCTGCCTACTTGGGGAGGGAAGTGGTATCGGCTGTAAAGTTGGGTTGGGATTGTGAATAGGGGGCTTTTGGAAAGGATTGCAAGGAGGTGTGGTTGAGCTCAGAGAAGGAATCAAGTCCTCCACATTGAACATTGAATGAACCCCCGTACCTGGAGGAAGCTCAAGCACGTATGCATTAAGACTACTATTAGCCAAAATTCTAAAAGGTCCAGCGCCTCGGGACTGGAGCTTCTTTGTGGATCCCGATGAGAACCACTCAAGCCTAACCTGGACCATCACATAATCACCCACCTGATATTCTTTAAAACGCCTGTGAGCATCTGTAGATAACTTGTATTGATTGTTACTTGAATTAATCTTCTGTTTAATTTCGGTATGCAATGTGGAATGAGACACAAAAGTTGACTCACAATAAGACTCGAAATGTGAAGCAGTATGCAATTCGGGACTATGTTGTGTATGTGTCTCTATAGACTCGATACTCTCATGAGCATGCGACGCTAACGACTCACATGTAACCGACTCAAGTGCTCTTGACTCTATCAACATTAACAACTTAGGCACAACCGACTCTGTGGGCACTATCAGTTCAAGCGTGATCAAATCAAGGGACACAAATGACACATGTACACTCGACTCGATTAACTTGTGCGTGCTCGTGTCAACCAAAACCAAAGACTCTGGGGTACTTGATTAAATTGACACTAATGGTTCTAGTGTACCCAGTTTGTTGGACCCACATATACTCGACCCAACATCACTATTCACAAGGGAGATAGAAGTCTCTTTAACACAAATGAGACTTTCGTCAGCTTCTTCCATCTCCTCTTCACTCATCACTGTACGAGGGTCATACACGATTTCTTCCATTTTCATATTTTCCCGCTCCTTAGAACCTTCTCTTTTAGTCAATAAATTCGGAGTAGAAAATTTTGTAGAGCACTGGTAAGCAAAGTGTCCAAATCCGTGACACTTAGAGCAATCAGGACACTTGTCTGTCTTGGTTTTCAAATTCCGTAGAAGGTGACGGTGTGTTAATAGAACATACTTTTCGATACGTTCCATCTTCATGTCCTCCCATGTGGAGATGAATTTGTTCCGAAGAGACTCAGTACGACGTTCTAAGTGAGTCCAAAAACTTTTGGCATTACCCTCCAACTTTGTCTCTACTAGCCTAATTTTGTACTTGTTTTGTACGCCATACCAATCAAAATAGTCCTCTATACAACACAGTCATTCCACGAAGGTTTTAAGATTCATCCATCCCTTAAAATTTGGAACTTCATCCCGAATAGATTTTAGAAACCTCTCGGCGGGATCGTACTCAGGTTCACGATGATGGGGGTATCCCCTGACTCTAGTCCCATCACGACTTTTGAAACTTTGCCAAGAATTTGGAGCGTAGCGGCTCCCATTCTTAATCGCACACAATTCGGCTTTGATGTCCCTAATGACATCGGTAATCTCGTTCATGCTCATGGTAAACACGACTTACTATATGGGTTCTAAATGACATGTAAATATGAACCAACAATGGATGAGGAATTTTGTCAAACAATAGACGTGCATACTTTTGAACACAAATGAGATAAAATGCAATAAAATAAAATGTCACACAAATATGCCCTAACCTAGAAACCTAGGGCTCTAATACCAAAACTGACGCAGGACGGGACCTTAAAATGCGTGAATCATGATTTTATGAAGATTTGCGAAAATTAAATACAGAAATTCAATCTTAATCTCAAAATTATCACGATACCTTCGGGTTTTGAGAATTCAAATAGACAAATCACGCGAGATCCGGCTAGGGTCCAGTCCGATGCGCAAGTCCCATTAGATTTGAGGCGGGATCGGGCCTAGAGATAGAACTCTAGCTTTTTCAGGCTTGAGCGTTTGTCTTCGATCCAATATAGATTCACGAGTTCAAACTAGGGCTGTGGAGATAGGTTTAGGGTTTGAAAAGGAATTATGGTTTTGTAATAGGCTTATGGTTTTGATTGATTTAGGGTTTCAGAAGAGGCTTAGGGTTTTGGGGTCAAGGAACTAATAGAATAGAGTTTATAATACGAAACAAGTTGAGCAAGGTTTAGAGCAAAATAGAGATTGATAAATAGCAAAGATAATAACATATCAAAAGAAAATGGATGGGAATCACTCCCTTGGCCTCACACCAAACCCATCACGGGGAAGAATCTCTCTCCACAAAGCAAAAGCTCATTCAATAATAATCAAAACTAATTAAAAGCGTTTACAAGCCTCCTTATATAGGCAACCATTAGTAATTCGAAATAAAAGAAAGCCCTAAACGAAATAAAAGTCTTAAAAGGCAATTTTCGTTCTAATCCTACAGACGTCCGGGAATACAAGTGCTCACTGTTTTTGGGAGCACGGACGTCCGTGGGCGTCTTAACAGGAACTCCCAAAAACAGTGAGCACTTGTATTCCCGGACGTTTGTAGGATCAGAACGTCCGTTCTGATCCTACAGACGTCCGTCGCCTGTTGACGTCTTTTGCCTCCTTTTCTTCCATTGAAGCTATGGTACTCGGGCTTGTGTCCTCTTTAGGCCTTTCTGAAGTCGAAAATTTGTTGTGGCCCCAAATCCAAGGGTCTCGATCTTGGCATTCCCCGTCAACGTCAGCCTTCTCGGGGCTAACACCACTCACCATAGGACGGTCAACAAAAGAGTGCCCGTGACATACAGGGGAGGCAGCGCATTTGAGGGCCCCTCTCTCCGGGGTACAGCTCTCGAGGCTTATGGAATCTTTTGCCAGCATAGACCAACCATGTTGTATGTCCCTCATTTGACTACCATTAAAGACAACTTGTCGCTTGGAACCAACCCTAGGGATTTGGTCCTCATAGTTTTTAGTCAGTATGCCCTCGTTACTAGTTGAGATGCAGCCATAACGGTAGCAAATATAACATCGTCTGGAATTGACATTACGCCAAGCAGAACAGATCCAATCTCCAGCCCTAAGGAACAACGCTATTATTTTTAACATGCCATTTCATGGATCTTTTTTTTTATTGGTAAGTCAAATCTACTAAAGAAACAGAAGATTGCATAAGTAAAACGAGATGTTTTGTGGCACCAGCAAGACTACAACAGGCAAATCAAACAGTAGAAATAAAAATATAATAAATCCAAGAGACAAAATGACCACTGATAGCAAAGTGTCCATAAGACCCTCTCCAAACCATCATCCTAGAGACAATGGTCAATAAGTGGATCCCAGCATAAGAGGACCGAAACACCCTTGGCCTTTGCCAAACCAAGAGGTCATCTTCATCCCATCCAAGAAGGTCACTGGGCAATTTTGCCACTGTCTAAGTATATTTGTGATCTTCAAGAAAAACCATAAATTCCTTTCCAACAACATAACCCACACAATTATCACAGGAACCACATTCCAAAACATATGCTCATCTCCACTGAAAGGACATCCCCTCTAAGAAGGAATCAAACCAGTGCAGGTTCTAGGCATACACCATAGCGCACCAAACAGCATCATGACAATTCCCCAAATCTTGAAAGAGAGCTCCCTTTGAAGTAAACGATGGTCCACCATCTCCTGGCAATTCCCGCATGTGATGCACCCATTGACCGAGTAAAGACATCTGCACTGAAGCTGGTCAATAGTGAGAGTTTTGCCTAATATAGTTGTCTTAACAGAAAAACAACACTCTAGGGAGAGCACCACACCTCCATTAGTGGGTCCAACCATCTGACACGAGACCTGCGAATAGGGGTCTCAGTGGGTTGGGTTAAACGGGCCAATTATAATCGATCCTTTTAGAACTCTCCCATGCCCAGCCAACTAACTAATTGGATAGGGCCAGGCCAGCTCGTTTATGAGTCGGGCCTACTAACCTTATCCCATACCCAGCTCATGGTGGGTCGGGCGCTGGCCAGCCTGACAATTTCTATATAGAGGGTTTCAATTGATTGGGTCAGGCTGGGTTCGATCCGGGCTTAAATGGGTTGTATTTAATCGGGCTATGGAACTAGTTCATACCGGCCTGACTTACTAATCGGCAGCCCATTCACATATCAGTTCTACCTACTTGGCCCATACCCTCCCCATGGTGGCAGTACCCAAGCCGGGAGCAAGCCCGGCTCGTTGAGACCCCTATCTGCGAAATGGCCAACTAGAAAACGACCTCTCAGAGAATACATATTTCAGCCCATGAGACAACTTTCTGTCCTCTCTATTTCTTTGTGAATGTGCATCATCGAGTAACTGGAGCAACTGAGTGAAGAAGAGACACTCACGGTCTCTTTAAGGTTCTGCCAAGGTTGAACGTCCCAAAACCAACTCGGTCAACTCCTCTGACATCTCAGCGACGTCGGCAATTGACACTTACCCTCAAAAGAGATTTGTACAACAGTTGAAATGTGACACTAAGGGGATTCTCTCTTATCCACAAATCACGCTAAGACTCAATTCTATCCCCCGCTGTTTCGCGAATCATTGCTCATCATCATGCTCAACCTATAAACCAGTCATTGTTCATAATACTATTTACATTGTTCAATAGTATTTCACTTGCTTTTTTAATAATTCAATTTTTAATTAAACCTTTCTGTAACAAAAGCTTAAGCTTCGAAGAAGGGGAAGAGACCCAAGGAATGGGGTGGAGCACTTGCCTAATCCTATTACAAGATTGAGTGGATACATCACCTGCCACATAAGTGGTAAGTGGTGAGGTGCTATCGAGATTTCATTCTAACACTCATAGAGATGTATAAAAATTATCATTTTTTTTTTTTATCAGTAAAAAGTCATATATTGAAACACAGCAAGGCGCTGAGAACCCAATACAATCAGAAAAACTGATAAAAGAAGCCCGCAAGGGCGATAAAGAGAAAGAGGAGAAAAGCAAAAAGGAGATAAGTAAAAATACAGACACTATAGAAAGGGGAGCAAAGGCGCAGCCACAAACCAGCAGGAGACCACCCCTCAGCCTGGATCCCAGCCAGTGAGATCATGTTCCCTTCCCCAAAAGCCGACCAGGTCCATAATGGATTTGACAATGAGACCCATAGGTTTGTTAGTAGACTCAAATATTTTGGCGTTTCGCTCCAGCCAGATGCACCAAAAAACCGCGAAAATAGCACACCTAGTTTGCAGGTGACATGTTGCATATCCCCCGCGCGGGGCCCAGCTCAGTAGGTGCTGGTAAGGGGTCGCTGCCATAGCCCAACTCAGGCCCGATAATCTGATTACAGCATTCCAGATGGAGGTGGCCATACCACAGTGAAGGAAAAGGTGCGCCGCAGTCTCCTCCCCCGAACCGCACATGACGCAGGTCGTCGCAACATCCATCCCCCTCCTCCTCAGCTGATCCCGTGTGAGAACTTTCTCCTTACATACGGTCCACACGAAAAATCTGACCTTGTAGGGGACAGGAACCTTCCACAGCCAGCGCCCCTCGAAGAGCACCAGCGGACGACGAGTCTCGATATTGTACAGGCTTTTCACCGTGAATTCACGATTAGTACTCGGAGCCCACACCCTTTGATCCACTCCCGTTCGCGTCCGGCTGCTGTCTGATGAGTCAAGAAGGCAGGCGAATTCAACCGTCTCACGGTCATTCAGAGATCTCCGCGTATTAATATTCCAGACCACAGCCCCATTTCCCGTGGTGACAAATTGGTGAATCATTCCCCCCTGGTTGGGTGAGAGAGCATAGATAGCCGGAAACGTGGATTTGAGATTGTAGGACGTTAACCAGACGTCATCCCAAAACCGAATTCTGGTACCGCATCCCCATTTGAAGGCCAGTCCTCTTCGAAAGTTAGGCCAGACCCGACACAGCCCTTTCCACCAAGCCGATGCTCCACTTCGGGCTCTCGGGCATATTCCCCAGTCACCGTGGGCATGCCCATATTTTCCAACCAGTACCCTCCGCCACAGCCCATCTCTGTCAACATCCGTACCTGCTCTCCAGAACCATTTTCCAAGCAGCGCCATGTTGGTCCGCCTGAGGCAGCGAATACCCAACCCCCCACATGCGATAGGCAGCTGACAGACCTCCCATCGAATGAGATGACATTTCCGGCCCAAACCCAATCCTTCCCACAAAAAGGATCGCTGGATCCTCTCAAGCTTGTGTATCACCGTTGCCGGGCAGTGAAACATCGACATATAGAAAATGGGTAAAGAAGCTAAAACCGCCTTGATGAGAACCAGTCTGCCAGCACTGCTCATAAGTTTCCCTCTCCAAGTGGACAGCCGTTGCTCAAACCGATGGACGACCGGTTGCCAATCACGACCCGATAATTTTCTGATGCCCAAAGGGAGCCCGAGATAGGTAATAGGCATTGGTGTGATGGGACATCCCACATAATTTGCCAACTCCTCCAACTCCTCCTGACCGACACCAATGCCCGTAACGGAGGATTTAAGAAGGTTAGTGCGCTGGCCCAAGACGGCCTCATATACCTGAAGAACATCCCCGAGCGCCTGGAACTCCGCGTCGTTTGCCTTCCCACAGAGGATCGTGTCATCCGCATACTGTAGGTGAGTAATATAGCTGCCGTGCACTCCCACCCGGATCCCCGAAATAAGTTGCCGCTCCAGAGCCTGGTGGAGCAATCGGGAAAGTATCTCACTCACCACATTAAAGAGGAAGGGTGATAGAGGATCCCCCTAGCGTATGCCCCTAGAACTTTTGAAGTAACCAGCTGGGGTCCCATTGATCAGAATCGAAAACCACGCGGAGGAGTAACAGCCCCGCATCCAATTTCACCAATGATCACCAAATCCCATCCTTCCAAGCATGTAGTCCAGCGCCGACCAGCTGACCCGGTCATATGCCTTTTTCATATCCACTTTCCAAACTGCCGCGGGGTATCGCTGAAGATGAGCAGAGTGGATAGTCTCGTTTGCCACAGCAACCAGATGACCAACTGTCTTCCCTTCACAAAAGCCCCTTGGTTTCCCGAAATAAGAGTTCCCATTAGAGGTTTGAGTCATTTACAGAGAGCCATGATTCTATAGATGCGATTAAATCAAACTAATGGGCCGAAAGTTGGAGATGTCATCAGCCCCCTCTCGCTTTGGGATGAGGGAGATGAAAGTGGATCCAAGCGCCCTCCCGATGAAGCCATCAGCGTGAAAATCAGCCATAACCTCCATCAGCTCCGCCTTGATGAGATCCCAGAAAACCCGGAAGAACTCCATCGTGAACCCATCCGGGCCCGGTGCCTTATTTCGTCCCCCCGACCGGACAGCACGCCACACTTCTTCCACCGTAAAGTTCTGTTCCAGCACCTCCCTTTCCGCTACCGAGATAGACTGAAACGGCACCCCCTCCAGTTGAGGACCCGTGAAACCATCATCAGTGTATAGCGATCTATAGAACTCAACCACCTTCTCGCGAACTTGTTCCTCCCCCTCCGCCGTATCCCCGTTCACCACAATCCTCCTCAAAACCTTAGACTGAAAATTAGCATTCGCGACAATATGAAAATACTTAGTGTTCGCATCCCCCTCCTTTAGCCACTTAACTTTGGCTTTTTGCATCCAGCAGATGTGCTCGGACCTACAGACACTATCAAACTACATCTTCAGTCCCAGCCGTTCCTCCCTTTCCTCCCCACGTAGCTCCCTTTCTTCTTCTAGATCGTCGAAAGTTTTCAACCTCCCTAGCAGGACATCCTTCCGGGCCTGCACCTTGCCAAACACCGTCCGATTCCATTCCTTAATCTTCTCCTTCAAATGACGAAGCTTGCAGAGAAATTGGTATGCGGCAGTTCCAGTGTAAGTCCTCTCCCGCCACCACATCGTAACATGTTTGCGAAAGGACTCCTCCAACAGCCACATGTTCTCAAACCGAAACGGGATCGGCCCCCGCCCACTTGAAACCGACGTGCACAACAACGGGCAGTGGTCGGAGATCAGCCGAGCAAGAGCATCCAATCTCGCCCCCGAGAACAATTGAATCCATTCCGCAGATACAAGGAACCTGTCCAATTTGGAAAGCGACAGGTCCGCCCGTTGATTCGACCACGTGAAGCGAGCCCCTGAGAGTGGGAGATCCATTAGCCCCCAATCGGAAATGAATGTGTTAAAGTCCCGCATCACTCTCGCATTAGGCATACCACCCCTCTTCTCGAACTCCCACCAGATCGCATTAAAGTCCCCTCCTAGGCAGATAGGATAATTCCACCGACCCGCCAACGCGGCCAATTCAAACCAGAAGTCGCGCTGTTCGGAATCCAAAGATGGCCCATAGATACCAGCAAAAACCCAATGAGACCCTGTCGCCTTATTGCGTAATACAACCGAGACCGAGTACAGTCCCACCTCGTCCTCGACTTTATCAAACATTCTAGTTTGCCAAGCAACCAAAATGCCCCCCGAGGCACCAGCGGAGTCCGCCCCAACCCACTCCCATCCAACCCTGCCGAGGATGGACGTAACCTTCGCCTGATTGCAGCAACCCCACTTCGTCTCCTGTAAAGTGACCACCTCCGGCTTAGCAGCCGCAATGACCTGCTTAACCCCGACCCGCTTCGACCAATTACTAATTCCTCTGACATTCCATGTAAGCATCTTCATGATCATCATCCGTGTAGCCTGCCCATCTGGTCCCTTCTTACAGATCCCCAACCGCTGTCCCATTCGACATCCCCCATTGCAGTCGTGCAAGCTCTTTGGATCCACCCCGTCGCTTGCGTTTGGCTACCTGACGAGTGGAGACAACCGAGCCAAACACCGCCCGTAGCTCGTCGGGCGATCCATCGAAAGACATGTCGAGGCTTCGACCCACATCAATCAGTCTATCAATTTCTAGTTTATCCCCCATGGGCAACCCATCAGCAGCTCCAAACACCTCTTGAGAAGACAATGGCTCGGCCTCTGGGGTCGGGACTCAACAAAGAAGCCCATCCTCACCGATCCAAATTTCATGCAAATCAGCCATGGCCGCAGCATCTCCCAACTCACCCGCCAAGGCCCCTTCGCGCCCGCCAGTCCTAAGGATTGGTCCCCCTTCCTTAGAAAGTAGCTCTCCTCTGCTTGTGGTCCCCCGAGTCTCCCCTGTATTAAGTATTAAGGGAGAAACCGGGTCCTCACCACCCCGGCCCCACACCCCCGTCTGCCCAAACCCCCCAGCGTCCTGAGTTGGAGATCCAAGAGCGTGTACCAGACCCGGTTCCCGCCAGTAAGAGCACCCCGTGGGCAACAAGGCCAGTCGAGACCCGTCAAGCTCCAACTCGGGTCGATAGGCACTTAAGTCCCCCAAGTGCCACATCATTGCTCCACGTGTCACCGATCGGGATTGCAAAACCATCAACATCCCCATATAAAGGTCGCGGGATCTACAGAGTTCCATTAGTAAGGAAGTTGGAGCGGTTCGGGAACCATCGAAAGAGCATCGACGTGTCGGCCATCGATTCCCCACCGCATCCCGAGGTATCAACCCCCCTTTCCTCCTTCGTCGATAAACCCTACAAGGTTTCTGTTTGACAGGCAAAGGACTCCGCATCAAGAAGGCGCCGAGCTCATGTACCATAGGATCCCAGGTACGCTCTTCGAGGGCCTCCGTCTCCGCCGCCAGACCTCTGATCTCACCTAATCTTTGTCGGTGCAGGTGTACCTTTTCGACATCCTCGTACGCATCCATCTGAGCCGTAGATCTGGTCGGAGGTCGCCATTCCGTCATCACAGCCACCTCCGGTACCGCAACAGCGACCCCATCCTCCCGACCCTCAAACAGCGAGGGATGAGTGACTCCGACGAGTCGAGTATGAGCCTCAGCAGAGGGAACCGACGATTGCTTGAGGGCGAGGCCTCCCTCCTAGAGTGTGCGTGGGAGAGCACGTCATGAAAGCATCTCGTTTGCATTCTATCCGGAGCCTCCATGTCGATTGATCCTAATCAGAATCCTCTACTACCGGATCACCAACTATGCACAGACCCATGGAATCAAACCCCGGCATAGCTTGGAGAGACTGATAGTCGAAGACCGTCCGCTCGACCCGCTCGAGCTCTACAACGGGCTGATAGCAAAGGCCGCCAATCCGCAGTTTGATGAGACGCGGATGGCATGAATAGTCGACCGCAACGAGGATCCAAGCGCGACGTGTTCCAGATCTCATCGTTTGGCCAACCCGGATGAACCGCCACATCGGTTCCCAATCTTCAATAAAGACTCCGGGGACCACGATGGAGTGGTAGCCCAAAGATATGCACCCAAACCCTCCTCCTCCACCGGATACTTAACTGGCCACACCGATGGCTCCTCAAGGCTGCATAAGAGACCGCACCCACAATGAAAATCCCCGTTTTGCCAAGGAGCTCCAAAGCACCCTCCTCAGACCCAAACTGTAGTAGGAACATGGATGTAGAAATTGTAGATAGTTTAGGTCTCTTTTCAAAATCCCAATTGTAATTCACCCAACGATGTACATTCAACAAAGCTAAGCAATCCGTATTTGTATGAATAACGACCCAGAAGTGTCTTAGATTAGTCTCCAGAGCCCGCAGTTGTGTAGATTGTAGGTGAAGGACATCCGAGAGAGGGTCATCAACGAAGAGGGCCCTCGTCGGCGCAGATTTCTCCCTGCATGAACGAACCACATCCGCAAACGACAGTTTGGGACGGAGACCAGCAACCGGGGCCATCGACACTGACCGGTTCTTCCTGGTGACCACCGACCAACCACGAGCAATATCCCGGCATTGAGCCTCACTCAAGATCTTCTGTTTCCCAGACGCCATTTTCTGATAGTTATTATCGGCCGGTGCAACATCTTTCCCCAAAGCCCGGCTGGCCCGACATCCATAGCGATGACAAATAGCCCGCCGACGGAAATTTACATTATGACAAAGTCCACAAATCCAATCACCTGCCCGGAGCACAATCACCTTCTGATCCATGTTGTATTAAAATTATCATGATAAGAATATATATATATATATATATATATATATATATTCTTATCATGATAATTTTAAGAATATATATATATATATATATATATATATATATATATATATATATTCAATTTACATCTAAAAGTATATTTACTTATTTTCTAGAACTTTTCTATATATTTTCTATTTTACAAATTTATTTCAAAAAAATAATAATAATAATAAAAAACAAACAAAAACGAAACAAAAATATATCCCTTGGTATCGGCCAATACGTCATGGTGTTGATGATACATATCAGTATGGAGCTTACCAATATAGCCTCCAATGCTAAGTAGCTAAGATTGAATATAGATTGGACTATTGAAAGGGCACTTATTTGCCTCTCGGAATGAATTACTGTGGACAATGTCACCTTAACAAAGCTACCAACTTACTTGATGTCAACCTACAAAATTCATGTTACAGCAATGAAAAAATAGGTCAAATTTAAAGACATTCATTGACCTAAGTAAATAGAGCTAAAAGAAGAGAAGAGAAGGGGTGTGTGTGCGTGTGCGTGTGCGTGTGTGTGGATGGAGTGGTTTCACTATCTAGGGAAGTTGGTGGCCTGCTCAGTACACAAATAAATTCCTTCAATCGAGCTATGTTAGGAAAATGGTGGTGGGGGATCCCCACTGCCAACATGGAGACCCGTCCAGATACGCGATAGTGAAAGATAGTACAAAGGGCAAGGTCACCTTTTACAATTAGAGGGATTAGAAGTCGCAATTCGATCCTTTGGCGTGGTTGGATTAAAGTGATTGATAAAATAAAATAAATTAAAAGTTATATTATATCACTCCTAGAAATTGGGAAAATATTCTATTCTAGGAAAACAATTTTCCATTCTAGAAAAAATTTGGTTGTGACGGAGTCCCTTTTAAAGGTGGGTTTCCTCAATTTGTTTAGCATTGTGGTTAATCAACCCGTGATTGTGCCCAATTACCTCACATCTGTGGGCAATCGCTAAGTTCAGACACCTATTTTTAAAGAGGGTGAATCGGCAAGATGTTTTGAGGAGTCTTGAACCTCTACATTTTCCCAGATTAGGCAAGTTTCTAAAGTTGTCAGGTTCAAATATGATGATTTCATGGATCACGAGTTTCTAAAGTGCACATCAACAACCTGATTCATGGATCTTAGCATGCGACAGATTAACATAGGGGTATGAAGTTTCTCCCTGATTTCATCTGTGAAGAGCAGTAGCCTCCATGGAACATTTCAATTTGGACGACTCCAAGATACAACAGTTGCCTCACGAGGGGAGACAAGATCATGTACCCAGCGATCTGAATACCGCGTGAAGTTCTACCTCATTGCTAGAACACCACCCAAAAGAGCCAGAGAAGACTACGGTAACGAGTCCTTTGGTCCTGAATACCCCTCCATCAACTAGGCAGGAGTTTCCCAGGGAACAGCTGTCAAAATTAAGTTTTATGATGGCGTGTTTGGGACCAGCTGGCAATCATTTTTCTCTAACTGGGCCACTGTAAACAATTTCCCATCAGAATCTATGTCGATCGTCAAAAGAATAAAACTTTAAAGATTAGATGGATTTTGGCAAGGAAATCACCAACTTTCTGACTCTTTTACCATGGATCTGTAGGAAACTTTTTTTTTTTTTTAATTGGTGGATCTGTAGGAAACTTGTTCACTGATAAACGACTATTCGTTCCTCTCATTCCAGTTTCTCCAAATGAACACCATAGCAATCTTCCTCTCTTCTTGAAAGGACTTGACCCATCATCCCCTAAAGTGTCCCCAACAATCTTGATCATTACCCAGCTCATCTTGAAGAACCTAACAACATCGTGCCAAACTTCATAGGCATATGGGGCAGTGAAGCAACAAATATCTACCGCCTCAGAAGCTGCAAGACAAGATGCATCTGCTAGGTGCCGTAATCCATAATGCCATGATGTTGAGTGATCCTAGTGGTTTATCTAATGCAGCTTATCCAAGCAAAGTTCCTAATGCAAGCAAAAACTGGAACTTTTCCAAACTGTCATCCATCAGAGATTAGAAGAAACCTCCCTAGTTAAAAAGTCGTAGCAACTTTGGGTTGAATTTTTCCAATAAGAACAAGAAACCTTTCTTGATCAATCCCTTTGCCCCTCATTCTTCGAGAAACAGAAAGATCCTTTTTCAAGTTTGAATTACTTCATCAGAAATCTGGGTTCTTCTACTTATTTATTTTATTCTTCATTTCTATGTCTTCCCTCTCTTTTCTTTTTATTCCATTCATCATTCCTTACGTCTCATAGGTTTGCTCCTGTAGAATCGAACCTATTTTCTCATCAATAGCCCACATACAACAGTATGCGGTAGCTACACGTTTTGAAGCAAGCAATCCAGAATTTTTTTGTCACTTCATCCAGATGTTAAAGTCTCCTCTAATCTTCAATTTCGACATGGATTCTCTGTTGTCATTCATGTGCACAATCTCCATAATCAATATTTTTTTGTTTTTCTTATACCAATAATACCACCAGTATAGTCAGAAGGTCAGCATTTCCTGGGACCAGCTGATTGCCAATGCTTAGTCCTTTTCGTTTTGGCTGGAGCCAGGCTCTCTGTCCCGAAGGGTGATGGCAATGACGGAAGCACCTCGTGTACAGCGGTTCAGAGTCCCTTTTCTTCTTAGCTCCCTTTTAAACGCGGGGAGGGGGAGCTAGATGAATTTCACTTTTTAATGGAATACATTTTCGCTCGTTTTATGTTGCTGAGACATGCGCTTAAGGAGAGTGTGTTGCAAGTGAGCCAAGGAGGCGAGTGACGTGCTAGCGGCTATTAATTGAGTGCCAGCACATAGCTCTGTTGTCAGTAAGTAGCGAGATGGCGCCTTTCGAAAGTGTGAACCGGAGTCGTTAAGCGTCACGAGTAACAAGCCCCACGGATACCTACCTATTGTCTAGTCAGAGTAATAATATGGATTCAATCAGCTTCACTCTCGAGGTTAGGTTCAAGTGTTGGTCAAGTAACTAAAGCTCCCTCCAACTCATGGCCATGACGGCTTGGTTAGGCATGGTTACGACGATGTTGAGTTGGCGGCAGAGGAAGACTCGGTATTCAGGCGAGCTGCCTGGTGGTGTGGTGCATAGTGGTAATAGTACGCAACCGCCAAAATGGCTTTGAAACAAACAAAATGGTGTGCCGCACTCACAAGAGACTGTCAATGATATACTTGGGGGTGGGGATGATCTCCATGGCCTTTATGACCTGGGCCACGCACGTGCTACAATGAGAAGCAAGGTTGTGCAGCGCAACGAATCCGGAAAGACTGCCTCAGTTCAGATTAATCTCTACAGCTCAGCAACATGAAATTGGAATCTCTATTAATCGGAACTCAGCATGCCGCAGTGAATATGCACACAGGCCCTGTACACACCGCTCATCACACTCTAGGCATTGGTTTCTCCCAAAACATCGGATTAATGATCACTTATTCCTTTTGTGCCCCACTAGTACCACAAAGGCTTTTTGTGGTCTTATTGGTGCATACCACGGTGGGGTCTTCGACTGGGGTGAAATCATAACAAGGTAGCCATAGGGAGAACCTGTAGCTAGATTGAATCCCTATGCTATTAGTGCATTTGGTCAAACAAGGGAAAACTTCAACCACTTTTTCACTATACGAATATGAAAGTGAACCAGTTTCTAAGGAGAGATGCTAGGCAAGGTGGCGCCAGAGCAGGATTGGATTTCAGACAGTAGTAGAGGTGGGGAAATGCAAAAGTTAGTTCATGCCACAGCGATCTATACGAAAGGAGAGTTTTGTTGATGCTTTCCTGTTGAAAACGAAGGAAAACGAGTGATTTCGAGCAGGTGAGATCTATCTTAAAAGACCGCAAAACCAAACTGATACTATGGTGTGATTTCTTTGTGTCATTTCTCCCATGGTTTTGGTGGGAGTACTTAATGCACTACTCACCTTCCTAGTCTGGAGCCTCTTATTCCCCCCTTCAAAACCATAGCTTGAGGGATAAAGAGGAAGAAGACGATTGAAGTTAGGGAAAGTACTTGTATCTTGAAAAATAATTGTAGCAAGCAACGAGTCCACTCCCAAGTCAAACTGCACTTTCAGCTCAAGGTTGGGTTTGGACGCGTTTCGCACTGAGGGAGATTCTAAGGAGTATAGGTGCCTCCAGCTCCATGGTTTCCAGAAGAAATCGACCCAGATGATTTATGGAAGGAATTTGAGCTGCGACTAGAGGTTGCTCGCCCATACAGCGGGAGAAGGCTGCTTGCGAGCTCGAAGAGTGTATTCAACGGCACAAAGAGGTTGTTCAACTGCAACTCGAATCCACTCGCCAACTGGAGGACCTCGTCACTCTTCAAGAGGATCTACACAGAGATCCAAATATTGGCCAATATGGGGCATACATACAACAGAAAAGATAATAGGATTATGCAACTGCATGCAAATATTAATGTCGATAGCGAGGAGTATGGTTATTTACCTCTCTATTGCACCTCATACTGCGGACAAGGCCACTGTATAAGGGTCTGCAACCACGTGACTGAAGGATAACGCTAAGGATGGATCTTTGGTCACCCAGAGCTGGGTGCCCAAGCCTACGCAGTCAGACTCCTTAATGGAGATGGGAGTAGGAAGCCATATCCTCGGCTCGTTGATTGATATGGACTTTGAATCTCCTCTGTTGGTTTTTTTGACAATTGTAGATCAGAAGAATCATGCATTTCAGAGGACTAACCACGTGACTGAAGGAGTAGTGCTGGAATTAGCTACCTCCAATCAGAGGCCGAAATTGGGAGGTAGCCTCGTTGCATCCGAAAATCAGGTGGAATTGAAAGATAAGGAAATTTCTTTTGATATATTTATTCACTCAGGATTTAAAACTAGAAAGGAAGGTGAGCATGCTACGTTAGTGAACATCACAGAGGAATCTGGAACCAATAAAGATATCACACATCATCAACCTGAAACAAAAATTTTGGAGCCAATAATTAATGAAAATATTTCAAGCTCCACCCAGGTGCCTCAATATTCTCGTGAGATAATCGTTTCTATTTTAAAAGAAAGTCGGTCTGGGTCTATTTGGAAGTCTCCAAACTATGACAGTTCCTAGAGACACTCAGATGGATCGAAATACCTCCAGAGAGGAAGATCGGCCCATTCAATCTGATGTACAGCTGATGAGGAGATAACTACTCATGCAAACATGGAATAGTTGGCTCGAGAATTTGAGTCTGATGATGCTACCAGCATTCAAAAGTCCCATTCATAGCTCTGTTGATGATGAATGGGATCCTCAATCAGCCCTGGAACGGAATAACTCAAAAATTAGAAGAACAAAAAGTCAAGAAGAGAGGCGCAAGAAAACTAAAGACCTGGGATTATTTAGGTGGCCTGCACAGCGCTCGATCGAGATCCGCTTTAGGCCGCAATGGCAAGGAAAACACTAACTCCAGCCTTTCTCAATGATCAGTCTCTTGTTTGGAATGTTCGGAATATCATGTCCCAACGTCATCTCAAGAAGCTTATCTCCCCTTCCAATCCATTGTTCATTTTCCTGCCTGAGCCTATGTCTAGATCCACTCCGGGTATTTGTCAATTAGCTCCATCAATCAAAGCAATTTCTCACTTCTCTAATGACCCCAGTCATTACATGAGATTTTTTTATTTCTTTTTGTTGGGGAGGGGGGGGGGGGGGGGATCTCCAATCTCCCATATCCATCATCATACTCAGTTTATCCTATTGGAGGCAATCCTCCAATCTTTGTGATTCGAAGGAACTATCTGGTGGAGGGTCGACAGTTGTTCTGAGCCGATCTATCACCCTTCATCTCTCCCTTGGATGTATACTTGGTAGTTGGGGATGTCAACATTGTTATCTCAACAAACAAGAAAGGGGGTGGGGGAGGACTGTCTGGATCCAACCTCGACGATGGAAATTAGAGATTTCATTGATTCTAATGTCCTTGACGATGTTGGTTTCTTTGGGAACCAATTCACTTGGTGAAACAATTGTCAAGGTTTGGTGAGAATTTGATCTCGTCTGGATAGATGTCTTTAGGCCTGGGTAAAGCCAATGGGGTGACCCATTGACTCTTAAGAGCTTTGATAACGATAATGAACAAAATGGGAGAGTGATAGAGAGTGTGTGTTTCAGGGGGGGGGGGGGGGGAGGTTTAGACATAAGCCATAGGGGAGCTGCGAAAGTAGCCAAAGGAGTTATCGTTGCACTGCATAAAATTCCAGGCCAACGAAATATAGCTTGAGATCTAACATATACAACTCACACCAACACCACTTCAAATAGGCATACACTCTAGAAAAGGCCAAACTACAAAATCCTAATCTTTCTTCACAGAAAAGTTGATACCTGTGTTTTTTTTGGGTGGTTTCATGAGATAACTGCCTCTCGCCAATATTTAAGAGAAGATGTTGAACAGACCACCCACGAAGCTGATGGGTTTGAAGTCTCTAACCTCAGTTGCTCCACCCTTTTTGGGGTGAGTGAGATAAAAGTGGCGATACATTAGTACATCTCCATGAACTTCTATTGGCTTCTCATTTCTCTTTCAAAAAATAAATTTTCAGGTTGATTAAACTAGGATTGTTGAGCAAAACACAAGTTGGAAAATGAAACAATGTTTTAGTTGTAGAGGTGTAGTTATACACGATGGAAAAAATTTTACAGTTCACTGACTAAATTTAAGCACTTTCTGACATGAGTATGGTAAAGAAAAGTAAATTTGCTTCTACCGTCCATTCTATGGTAATAACATATAGATTTATCTATTCTATGTATTTATATATATCATGGAACAACGTCCGTATACCTCTGTATTGCATATAAAAAGAGTGAGCATGTATTAAACTTCAGTAAGTAAACAGTTCCAGACAAGTTAGAGAGGACTTGCTGGTCTATATTAGGAGTGAAAAAAAACATGCATAGGGGAATATATGATTTCCGTAATTTGAAATTGAGAGTACGAATCATAGTAAAGGCTTAAAGAAATGAACCATAGTTTCCAGGATGAGAATGGATGCAGGAAACAATATGGGAAATGTCTCATATAACAACATTTACGATCATAACTACGCAAATGCATACATGAATGGAGGAACGAAGCGAGAATCATAGATATGTGCCAGGTAAACTACACCTGGTCAACTCAAAAAAGTAAAATACAGCTATAGACACTAAACTCTAAACAGAACCAGCATAAAAGTGACAACAAAAAAACCATGATTCTACACACATTTATAGAACACTAAGGCCCTAACACATTAACCCACACTCCCCTTTTCTGTATTAGTTTGAACACTCATTTATTAACTTAAGCCAGCTTATTTCTGTACCGCTTTGGTATTCGCCTTCCATTTTCTTTTAATGATCTGGGTAACTTAGTAAAAAAGCAGCACATTATTATGGTTGCATTTGCCTGTAGTATACAGCCAATGTTTATATCATATAACAATCCAACAGATAAGTGGGCCATGAAAATACAAATTGAAGAAAGACAATAAAATATTTCCCTAGTACTGCGTAAAAACTAGAATAAAGAAAATTTAAATTAACACATAATACTATAATAGCATTTAGTTAAAGAACTTTTGGAGTCAGTATATGTTTCTAATAAACAGAATAAAAGTATTTCAGTAAATTAAGAAATTAGATACACCCTTTCAAGACCTGTTGATACCATTTCCATCCAAAAAAATTAGCACTTTCTGAGTCAATGTTTTACAACAATTTGCCTGCATCAGCACTGACGAGAACTTCTCCATAAACACTGTGATGCAGCCATTAACACTAATGAAATTCTATATGCCCTTGAAGTAGTTGAATTACTACTTACTTAATAGGAGCAGATGAAAAATAGTTTTAGCATTCAGATCATGATAACAATCACCAGATCACATAAGGCTATGATAATGATGATCGTGATCACGATAACACTCACCAGAAGCATATATATCCTCATCTTCAATGTCAAGTTCCTCCAGTGCTCCAATGCCAATACCAGGAGCAACCTTTCCTGCTGATAAATTTAAATTAATGAGTTACATCAAGTCATCAACCATAAAAAAACATAGACCAAAGTAAACCATATTGCAGTGAGAGTTTCATTGAATCCACTGAACTAAGGGTGTGTTTGGGAACAAGTATTTCAATTTGGGAATTTCAAATTCTGGATTTGAAATATTCGAATTTCTATTGTTTGGATGTTTAATCAATGTATTTGAATCTGGTTTAAGGATTTATAAATGCTTTGTTTGATTAGTTTGAAAAAAATGAATTTAGATTTTAGATTTTCATTAACTATCTTGTAGTATATATGAATGGTAATAATGGCAATCAATGGGTTGGGTCAACCTGATACCTAACCTGCCTGACACAAATTTTTTACCGAGTCGGACACATAAACTTGACCCATCAAGTCGAACCGCGCATGAGGATCGGGTCGGATCAACTAAGAGGCCAGTTGGGTCGTTCGAAAAGTAGGTCGGTTTGAATCGACCGGACATTACTTCAATGGTGTAAAATTAATGTTGGTCACGAATGTTAGTCCCTCAATAAAAAGTTCCAGTAAAGTGGCTAAGTTTCCCATGCTAAACTCTCGACATACAATGACCCGACTTGGATTTGAAATAACACCTGGGAGATGTTATTTCAAATGCCATTTTAAAAACCTTATTTCAAGTATTGAAAAATTAATTAGAATTTTAAAATCCAAATCTAATATCTCAAGTAATGTTTTCCAAACATAGGATTTGAAATCCAGGCATCCAAATACAAATCCAATCAGTCAAGTGACCGTTCCCAAACGTAGCCTAAGAGATATAGTAGCATTGACAATCAGATAGGCAATAATAAGTTCAGAGTCAATACTATAAGGGGACATACAGTTAGAGGTAAAAAGATTCTCTTTCCTTGAAATAGCTCTTCTATTTCCCAGAACTCTATTTCCAGCAACAAGCAATCTGTTGTTCCTTTCTGAAAAAGTAGGACAAGTTGTAAGACGTGCAATATATAATGTTGCACTAGCCAGAACCAACTAAATTGACGGGAAAGACTTCTTACCTCTAAATTCAGGAGCATGCTTAAAAGGATCGTAACCCAAACCATGTAGATCCTTCTTTGGGTTGAGCACAAAAACCTGCAACAAATAAATTTTATAACTCACATTCAGTGATTTGGAGAAGAAGAAAAGATGAAAAAAAAGGAGAAAGAACGACGAGATAAAGTTAGGGCTGGACCAAATGGCTGTCTGCCCTCTCTTATTATATAGAGGCAAACAAGTACATGTTTAACTCTTATAATAAATAAACTAACACCTAGTGACCAAATGTAAAGCATAACTACCAAAAAATGAGTGACATGCATGAGCAATAAAACTTTTATAAGTCACAATGATCATCCTCAAGTTATAGCATCAATATTGATCATGCCAGCTTCCCAAACAATCTCCTCTAACGTGAGTTGAAAGTTGTCTTATTCGAGATCAATAGGAATTAAAGATTCAAACAAAGTTGAGGTAACAGCTCTTAGGGAAGGCATTAAAATTTCATCTCTGCCCTTAATGGCCCTTTGATGGTGGGGAGAGATTCTCTAAGCATTATGCGAAGGGTTACTGGGAAATGTTGCCACGTAAGAATGCTTGGGTGTTAGAAATTATCGAGAATCTAAAGCATAAGTTGTTACTTTTGCTCATAAACAAAGAAGCTACTGATAGTGCAGATATCTAAAACATAATCAATAATAATAAGTAAAAACATTTGAAATAATAAAACTAATTCTCAAAAATTCCCAGTGCAAAGGTTAGCACATAAACTATATCGAGTTAATTGTTTGTTTGAAACATATTACAGTTCCATATGTTAAAAAGGCATACCACAACGAGGAATCAAGAAACTTTTAAGCACACAAAAATCTCCAGTTGCAAGCATTTTTACATTCAGAGAGAAAGGAAAAACAAAACTTATTTAGATGATGATTAAACAACTGCTACATGGTATCACGTAATCAGAAGCACATATCTGAAACATGATATATGAAATCATACAAAACATTGATTATGTACTCTTGCACCTAGAAGAACATGCAAGTGATATTTATGTTGAACATGAGTACAATTGGCTTCATAATTGCGAGTTCAAATTCAAACACAACATAATTTATTTTAAGCGCCTACCCAGAATCCATAAACAATTAAAACAATACAAGAAACTCCATAAGCCCATTTACTGACATGCTTCTCAATAAAGTCTCATAAGTTCATAATTTAACAAGCATAAGTAACCCAAACAAACAATAACGGAAAGTACAAAGAGAAGAAACGAAAATCTTGTTCCATTCATAAAGTTGAAAAGCATAATTACGTACAGGTGTGCTTCGAGAAGCATACACATCATCCACAGACGGTTCACTGGCACTTTCAGAGTCAGAGTTGATATTCTCAGATTGAGCCAGCATTGGTCTTTCCTCATCACAAGAAAATGCAAGGAATGCTTTCCTAGCTTCTCTGCGTGCATCTATAAAACAGATGAAAGGAATGGAAGTCGGTGTTGAATTCTACATTCAGTACAAACGATAGACATATCACTTGTTAAATAGAAAGAAAATAACTAGAAAGAAAGCTTGATTTTTTTCAATAAAGTTTTTTAAAGAAATACCCAAGAAGAAAGCTTGATTTATTCAAGCCTATAGCTGTGCGGATCAGAGTAATGTATAAACCAAAAAATGGCACTAGGTAGTTATAAATTTTAAATATAGTAAATTCCTTGGGACTGACACAGAAAATGACAATCAGAAAAAAGTTTAATATGTTTTAGAAACCAAACAAAAAAAAACCAACAACAACGGCAGAGAGGAAATATAGGTTGCAAATTTTTTATCACATTTAAGCCCTAAACTCATTAAAGGAGAATGAGATTACAGCAGACCAGAGCGGCACACCGAGAAGCTAAGCCAAAAGGGAAACAAAAAGAAAAGTAAAAAGACCAAAAGCAAAATAAAAGGTAAGAGAGGTCAAAGCATGGCATCAACTACTACCATAGGTCAAAATAGAGGCTCTAATGGGTCCTAATTTGTTCACATTCCATCAGAATCTCAGCTGTCAACTGCACCTCAACTGAAGAACTCATCACACACCACCAACAGAGGTCCTTGGCAAACCCATTTTCAACAAATCTGACAGCATGGATCAAAAAATCATCAGATGCGTATCGGTATCTGGGGTGCCCGAGACAATAAATACCCTTTTTATCGGGCATCCCAAAAAACCTCTAAATTATAGCCCGATATGGGCAAATTATCGCCCGTATCATCCGTATTGGGCGATAATTTGAAATAATCGTCCAATAATTTCAAAAAAATTTAAGTGGGGCCCCGCCACTTTCAAACACGAGTTTTGGGCTTTTTTATCCCCTTTTTCCCCTCTTTTTCTCTCATTTTCTTTCTATTTCTCTTCTCCTTCTTCCTAACCTAGATAATAAATTATTTTTTATTTTTGCTATGGAATTATATATTTTGAAAACTCATATATTAACTACTCTTTTAACTATTAATTTATATATATTAATTATTGTTTGAAAAATTAGAATGATGTGTAATCATGTAATCTAATATTCATATATTAATTTATAATCATATATTAATAATATAATCATATGAAATTTTTTATTAATAATATAATGATATGTCACATGTAATTATATATTAACTATTATTTTAAAAAATATATTTTTTTAAATATTAACTATTACATATATGACATGCTACATATCATCAATGATATGTCACATTTGATTACATGTGACACATCATTGAGTAACATGTGACATGTCATCATATGATGTGTCACATGTAATCAACATGTAACATATCATTGATGATATGTACATGTAATCATAGATATCATCATTTGATGACATGTGACATATCATCATATGATATGTCACATGTTGATTACATGTGACACATCATCATGGGATGTTACTAATCAACATCTGATACATCATCATAAGATGTTACTAATCAACGTGTAATCAACATGTGACACATCATCATGGGATGTTATTAATCAACATAATAGACCTATCATGTGATGATGTCTCACATGTAATCAACATGTGATGATGCCTCACATGTAATCAACATTGACACATCATCATGGGATGTTATTATTCAACATGTGACACATCATGGGATGTGGCACATGCAATGTTACTAATTGCATGTGATGTATCATCATATGATGTTATGTCACATGCAATTGGTAACATTGCATGTGCCATATCATCATATGATAGAATGGCACATGAAATTAATTACATATTATCAATGTTTAGCTACTTGTAATTAACACTCAATCGCCTGGTAATTTATATAGGTGAAATAAATAAATATGGTATGCAGGCAAGATTCAGCTTGGCAAATACGACAAAGCTATAGATGGCAATAGGCTCTGAATTGAATATACACTCTGTGGGAAGAAAATGCAAGGAGGAGGTATAACACGATTGAAGGAGCATTTGGTTCATATTAAGGGAGAGATTAAAGAATGTGAGAATGTTCTGAAAGGGGTGATGGTAGCTATGAGAGCCACCATGCAGGCAGCTAAGGGGGGAAAAAAAGCAGATGCAGACCGAGATAGGGACATGTATGAGAGAATAAGGAGGGGGGATCTAGAGTTTCCTGCACCTGAACCTGAGGTATTAGGGGATGATGATAAGGATGTTGATGCGGTGACAGCGAGAGTGATGAGAGAGTGCTAGAGAAGCACGTCTTCGACGAGACCAAGAAGAGGCCAATTATAGGTTTCGATCCAACTAGAGGGTTCAATCCATGCGTGCTAGTGGTACTGGGTCTAGTCAAAGGCCACATGATGTTGATGATGATGAGGAGACTGCGGGGTTCCGTAAATCAATAACAATGAGGGAGACCATGAGACCTAGTACAGGTCCTATGAATGCGTTCATGTATCGGACAGAATGTTCAAAACAAACAAAATTGAGCGCAAACATACTGAAAACATGGGGGAAGAAGCTTGGAAAGACTATTGCGAAGTTCATGGTATTCAACCACATTCCAAGTGAGGTTGTGGAGTCGCCATACTTCAAAAGTATGATCGATACTAGTGCAGAAGCTAGTCCAGGAGTTAAAAAGCCTTCTACATACGAAATATCTGGGCCCTTACTGGATGAGGAGTATGCGGAGATTGGAGCTTACATGAAAAACTTTAAGTATGGGATGAGAGAGGTTGTACTATTATGTGCGATGGATGGACCGGTCCAACAAGGAAGAGTTTGATAAATTTGTTTGTTTATTGCGATGCTGAGACAATATTTTTGAAATCAGTCGATGCTTCTAAACACGCAAAGACGGTTTATTACCTTTGTCAACTAATGGATAAGGTAGTTGAAAATGTTGGAGAGAAGTAGGTTGGGCAAGTAGTAACAGACAATGTTGCCAATTATAAAGCGGTTGGATTAAACTTGATGTTAAAAAGACCTCACTTGTATTAGACTTTGTGTGTCGCTCATTGCGTGAACCATGGGTTAAAATCTCAGAAAAACGATAAGTATCGTCCAGCTCCAAAACCGATACGTATCGGTTTCGGATGATACATTCCAATGTATCATCCGAAATTTTAGGTTTTTGTATGGGAGGCACCTTGAATGTACCGTATCGGACGATATTTTAACCCATGGCGTGACCCTCATTCTTGAGGACTTGGAAAAGATGAGCAAGGCACAAGCAATTATTTAAAAGGGAAGAATGATTACTTTCTTTTTGTACAACAGTGACAAGTTGGTGAATTTAATGAGGGGGTTTACTAAGAATGAGCTCCTCCAACCTGGGATTACACGGTTTGCCACTCAATTTCTAGCCCTACTGAGCTTGGCAATATATAGGCGTGAGTTGAAAAGCATGGAGTCGTCCGAAGAATGAGCAAAATATGAATCAGAACTCTCCCGGCCAAAGAGACTTGCTTGCACTGAAGTAGCTGACTTGATATACAGCACTATGTTTTGGACAAATGTTGAACACTTGGTGAACATCACTACCACGCTAGTACAGGTGTTGAGGTTGGCAGATGGTGATGACAAGCCAACAATGGGGTACGTTTATGAGTCAATGGACAAAGCGAAGTTAGCCATCAAAACAAAGTGTCCTGCAAAATATAAGCGGTATTGGTTGATTATCGACAAGAGGTGGGATAAACAATTCTACCAATACTTGCATGCCGCAAATAATTCGTGCTTAACTGCTTAGTTAATGAATTTAATTTATTTGAAACTGTCGGGAGTCGGGCATCTTGCCCGCCACTGCTGTGCCAATCGTTTCTAACTCGTCCTCGGCTTCAGGAGCTAAAAATGAATAGCTAGATTTTCATTCCCCTCAGTTTCTCTCTCTCTCTCTCTCTCTCTCTCTCTCTCTCTCTCTCTCTCTCCCTCTCTCTCTCTCTCTCGCTAGGAACCTACAAGATTACTAGGTGGTGTTGTACAAAATCAAAGACACTCTAACACTATTTCATTTACAAAAATGGTTACAACGTTCTTGGGAGTTCACAAAAGACCCGCGCACTCGACTATCACTAAAACTAAACTTCTACTTCGATTTCCATCGGAGGAGGCGACACTGGCTCTCCACTGCAAAAAAACCTTCCAGATCAACGAAGTTCCGGTGGAGTGCGATGTCTGGGATCCAACTGTCGGGGATTTTCATTTACATTGGTGGGATGGATGAATCTGGATCCAATTGTCTGGCCTTCCGATCCACGTCTGGACCCCCAAGGTCCTCAAGGAGATTGGTGATCTTTGTGGTAGGTTCATCCTCGTCGACCGAAGCACCAATGAACTCTGGGAAACCAGTTCCGCCTGGATTCGCGTTGCCGTCGAAAGTTAGGAGCGCATCCCTAGAAGTTGCGAGGTCAACGTCTGTAGCAATAAACATAGGGTCTTCATAGAAATGGAGCTACTAGAGAGGGTGATCATCCCTCAACAGTCGAGCGATGAATCCAAGGGGCCCCAAAACACCAGCGTAGACATATTCAGTGGTTCCGCAGAAAAAATCTCGTCAGTGATCAAACCACTCGAGGACAGGGTGGAAAGGACCGGTTGGCCATCCTCGCGACACTCAGAGAGGTGCTCGTCCGCAAATTCACTGCACCATAGGTGCTCGTCCGCGCCAACGAGGGGTTTTGGAACCTCGGGCTCCGTTTGGATTACTCATATTCCAGGGGTAGAGCTCGAGGAAGGAGAAATCGTCGAAGGCTTCAACAACCTTAGCTTTGAAAACCTTTTTTCGATGGAGGGTGATGTGAGCTCTCTCGAGCTAATGCAGCCCATGGCACCGGTGAACCACCAACAATCTCCGATCTTCTATGATCAAGATCTCATACCGTCGATTCACCCAACGGTTGAGGACAAGTCATACACCAAGGACACCACTTTCCAGTTGCTGACTGGAGAGGTAGGTGAGTCGATGTGGATGCCTGCAGAGAAGGACGACGAGGAAGATCGTCCTTGGGATCCAATGTTGAACGAGGCTTCGGTTTACCCTTTGAAGAACTGTGGTAGCAAAAGGAACTTTAGGGTCTTTCATCGCCAGAGACATAGAAATAGTACACCTCGAATTTCGTGCTGCATAGAGTCGACACGTCATGGACGCATGGAGACTTCTAGAAACCGACCCACGGTTTCGCTAGGGGTTGACCATAGCACGTCTTGTATTCTCAAAGCTTCAACGGAGGATGTTGTGTCCCCCGTTTCTAACGTTTCTCTTGGAAGTCATGTGATCCACACACCTACACTACAAGGAAAGCGCAACAGGGCGACACGTGGTATCTATTTTTCTAATGGGATACAGTTGGGAGGGGAAACCTTCTGGGTCCGTGGCGGATCTGAACACTTGTTTAGCCTCCTGCTTTCAGGTCCGAGGCCTATTTCGACTAAAGTGTTGCTTCGGACAAGTCCTTCCCTGATGGGTCTGAAGCCACAGGTCTACAAGACATTGGAGGGCAATTGGGCCAGGAGAGAATGTGGTGTCACCAAGCGGGTTTCTGAGGTCACTCCCATCGACCCGACAGCTACAATGTCCACTCACGAACATCTTCCTACTGAGTTTCCAACTGCTTCTCTCCACACGTTAACAGATCAGACTTCTGCCATGATCCCTTGCGCTGCGTCCAACTCCTCCTCTGCATCTTCGGCAGAGATGCTCCCGTTAAGATCACTCTGTCAAGATAAGGTCGGAGATTAGGTTTAATGTTCTTTCGGTCCTAGATGGGCCAAGTCGGTTAGCTCCTCCGTTGCTATGGGTTGCGACTTCCTCAACGACCCCGGAAATTCAGACGAATTGTTCGCCTTATTCGTGTAGGTCGCGACCTCGGAATGACATTCAAAGGGTCCGACGAATCCCTCAAGGAGGTGTTTCGGTTCATTCTGGTTAGCCGACACGACAACAACAAGAAGTGTCACGTCGTTTCTCAGAAACTCGCTCGATTACAGTGGGGGATGTCAGATGGGAGGGGAGCTGGGGGTGCCTAACATTCAATTTCCTTTCTTGGGCGGGCTGAGCTTTGTCGGATAATGAAGATGTTCTCCCGAAATGTGAGGAGTATCTGTGATGGGTCGAAGAGGATCGGGGTAAAGCGGGTGATCGCTATGATCAAACCAGCAGTTATTATGCTTCAAGAGACTAAATGGGCAACTGCGGCAAGGCCCAAATTGCATATGTGCTTAGAGAAAAGCGTTGGGATTGGATTGGGTTGACTTCGCTGATGCCTCAGGCGGTATTTTGGTTTCCCGGAATTCTACTATGCTCGACAAAATGGATGAGGAAGTGGGGCTTTACTCGGCTTCTGTTGTGCTTCGGAATAACGATACAGGCAAAGTGTGGTCGTTTTCTGGCATTTATGGTCCATCAGAGGACAAATACCGAGGTGATTTCTAGTTTGAGGTAGCAACCGTCACAGCTAGATGGGATCATCCTCTATGCCTGGCGGGTGATTTCAAAGCCATAAGATGGGCGTACGAAAAGCAGGGTGGGTCGTCGGATGTGGCGGTGATGCGTGATTTCAACTCCTTCATCTCTGACTGGGAGGTGATGGATGTTCCTCTAACAGTATCGAGATTCACTTGGTCCAACCTTCAAGAAACTCCCTCTTTAAGTCGGTTGGATCGGTTTCTCTACACTCTGGAGTGGTTGGACGTCTTTCCGACTACCAGGCTTGAAGGATTAGCCAGTGCGGTATCGGATCACCGATCTTTACTGCTAACTTGTGACTCTCGGGGGAAGGGAGCGTCCTTGTTCCGATTCGAAAACATGTGACTACTTGATGACAATTTTAAAGCGGCGGTACCTACTTGATGAAGCAAACCGACACCTTCAGGGACGGCAGCATTCAGATTCATTTCAAAGCTTCAGCGGCTCAAGGGTCATATCAAGACTTAGAACAAAGAAGTGTACGGGCTAGTCCACATCACGAAAGAGTCTTGCTCCTACGGCTGAAAGAGCTTGACATTCTTAAGGAACATAGGGGCCTATCGAACAAGGAAAGAGAAGAGAGGACAAAAAAAAATAGGAATTCAACAAGTGCATGGCCGAAGAGGTGTGCTGGAAGCAAAAGGCTAAGGTGTAGTGGCTTAAAGCGAGGGATCACAACACCAAGTTCTTCCATGCGGTTGCCAATGCGCGGAATAAAATCAATTACTTGGGCAGTATTGTTGTTGAGAGGGTCGCCTACTCTAGTTATGAGCAGATCCGGGACCATGTAGCCTCTTTCTACCCTAATTTGTACTCCGATGAAGGTCTGGCTCGGTCGGAGCTGGACGGGCTGGTGTTTCAATCGATCTCGGAGGATGAAAGTGCGGATGTGGAGCAGCAATTTAGTGAGGATGAGGTATGGGGCCATCAAATTCGGAGGCAAGAACAAATCACCGAGCCCTGAGGGGTTCACGATGGAATTCTTTTGTTCATTTTGGCCAATCCTAAAAGCAGACCTGATGGATGTGCTTCATGAGTTCCACGCCATTGGCTTTATTGGACGAAGCCTCAACTCTACATTTATCAGCCTCATTCCCAAAAAAGACGGGGCAGAGGACCTATTGGATTTCCGCCCGATTTGCCTTATTAACTGCCTGTACAAGATAATCGCCAAAGTGTTGGCCAACAGAATTAAACTGTTAATGGGCAAGATCAATATAGTCAATCAGGGAGCGTTCATTCAGGGGAGACAATTAGTTGATCTAGTTGCGGTGGCCCAAGAGGTGAATCGGCCCGTCACCCTCATCAGCCCGCAGCTCTTTGAAAGGTGGATATGGAGAAGGCGCAGGACCGTGTAAGTTGGGACTGCTTAGACTATATGCTCAGCGGGGTTGGGTTTGGGTCAACCTGGAGGGGGTGGATGCGGGCCTGTTATTCTTCGGCCTGGTTTTCGGTGTTGATTAATGGGACGCCAATAGGGTACTTCAAAAGTTCTAGAGGGATTCGTCAGGGCGACCCGCTCTCCCCCTTCTTATTCAATATGGTGTGCGAAGCGCTAACTGGTCTCATTGCCCGAGCGAGACAATTGTAGCTCATTTCCAGTATTCAGGTGGGATCTCAGGGTCATTCCATCTCGCACCTTCAATATGTTGATGATACCGTCCCATTTGGGAAGGCCGATGTGTCAAAGTTCAGGGCGCTAACTAAGGTCCTTTCGGTGTATGAGGCTGTTTCGGGTCAGTGCATTAATTTACTCAAGTTGGCAATTACGAGAATTGGGATCAACGATCTATTGATGACAAAATTAGCGGCTACTGTAAACTGCGCGATCGAGAAGTTTCCAATCAAGTACTTATGCCTGCCACTCGGGCTCAGACAACCTTCAACTAGAGCATGGGATCCGGTAATTCAAAGATTCGAACAACGACTGTCTTTGTGGAAAGGAAAAATTCTCAGTAGTGGAGGTCGTCTTCTCCAGGTTAAATTGGTCATGTCCAGTCTACTTATCTTCTATATGTCGATGTTCAAATGCCCAATAGGAGTGATCAATCGGCTCGAGCAAATCCAAAGGAACTTTCTTTGGGAGGGTTTGGGTCTTGATAAACAATTTCATCTTGTTAACTGGGACACCTGCCAACTTCCTGTAAGTTGTGGCGGCCTTGAAATTCGCAGTTTGAGATGGACCAATATTGCGCTCCTAGGGATATGGTTATGCAGAGCAGGCTTAGTTGGCAAAAGCAACAATCTTTAGCGTGTAGTGTTGGTTGAAAAGTATGGGCAATCGATTAGTAATTGGGGCATCAACACTACGATCCACAGAGGCACATCGGCTTGGTGAAAGGCATTTGTGGTATTTGATCGCTTTACACTAGATGGACTCGATTTAGTTGGGGATGTGGTACCAGGATTGGATTCTGGGAGGACACATGGGCGAGGTGTCGCCCCCTCAAATCGTCTTTCCCCAATATCTATATCATCTCCTCGAACCCCCTGGGGCTGATCAATGAATTTGTCACAGATACCATAGAGGAAGACTGGGATGCCAGCACTCGAAGACTCCTTAGAGATGTCGAGATGGCCTCCCCTTCTCTAAGTTGTTGCACTTGCTCTACGATGTGCTTCAGAACCCTAACGGTCAGGACGAGCGAGTCTGGACTCCTAGCAAAGATGGCAGCTTCAGCGTCAAATCGTACTACCAGATGCTTTCAAGCCACCCGCTGATCATATTTCAAGGAGCAGGATTGTGGAAGGCGGTCATCCCACCCAAAATAAAATTCTTCGCGTGGACCCTCTTCAAAGAGAATTTTAACGATCGATCACCTTCCCAACTGATGCGAGATGTGCCTTCATGTGGAAGAGCCCGTTGCGCATCTCTTCCTTCACTGCGGGGTTGCCCACAAGATTTAGAGCGTCATTCTAAAATCATTTAACATGAATTGGGTTACCCCTTCATCGACTTACCTGCAGTTCCTGGCCTAGTCTTCCGTCAGGTTTGAGGGTCAGCTAGGAGACTACTGGAAGGCGGCTTTCATTGCGGTCATTTAGGGTATCTAGCTCGAGAGAAACAAGCGAATTTTCAAGCGTAAAAGTCAGCTGGTGGGGATGATTATGAAATCTGCCAGAGATCTGATGTGGTTTTGGGTAGCAAGAGGCGGCGATGGAGTTAGAGGGGACAATTTTCCCTAGGACCCGGGTTAAATAGGGAGTTGGTTTGGCAAGATTAACCAGCATGCTGGCTTGTCCCTACTCTTGTGTTGTTTGGGGTCCGTGTCCTTTTTTATGCTTTTTTCCTTTTTTGGTCGCACAGTCCTTGTATTGGTCCTTTTAGCGTCTTGCTAGTTATCAATACAATTTTTTATTACCGATCAAAAAAAAAAATTTATTTGTTATCTTTCATAGTGCTCATTGTTTTTACATATTAATACGCTGCTCATATTTTAGGTATAGCACATTATTTGAACCCTGTCTACCAATATACACGACGCTTTGAGTTGAATGAGACCGATGAAACCTACAACGGTTTGCTCAATGTCATCCAACGGATGGAGCCTGAGCTGGCTGACCAAGGTCAAGCCATAAGAGATGTGAGTAATCATAATAGTATTTCTAACTTGTAGATCAATATGCTCTATTTGTAGATTGATATGTTGGTTATCGTATTCCCTCTTTGTAGATTGATATGTTCCGAAAGAAACATAGATCGCTTGGAACGAGGTTAGTGCAATGTCAGATTCAACATGATAAACCTGCGGATTGGTGAATGCACTACGGACATGATGGACCAATACTAAGGCAAATTGCCATGCGAATTTTATCCCAAACATGTTCCTCATCCAACTGAGCGGAATTGAAGTACGTTTTTTCTTATCCACATGAAGACCGGGAATAGGCAAACTATGCGCCGATTGGAAAAGTTAGTCTAGTGCCATTATAATATGCGGCTAAGGGTCAGGAATATGGAGAGGAGCAACCGTGGTAAGCGATTATTTAGGTTCTTAGTTCATCCATTTTTTATTTTATCTAATTGAGGAGGCATATACTAATTAATCTATCATTTTCTACCCTACAGATAGTGAATATTTTAACCCCATCGAGTAGGATTATATATTCGCGGAGGATGATCATTTGAATCAGTGGATGGAAGAGAGAGAAGCTCCAGTGTTGGATATTGAGAGCACTACATGGTTCGACAATGAAGAAAGGATAGCAGAGGAGCAGGCTTCCCAACAACCTGGGCGAAAAAGAAGACTGCATCGCCATTCAGTGGTTGGATCTAATGAAGAAATACAGCCCGGTAGTGATAATAATGATGATTATGATGATGGAGGTGGTGGGGGTGATAGTGGAGGCGATGAAATCCACATTCGCACTAGTGGTGGAGGCGATGATATTGGTCCCTCTTATGGAGGTATTGCCAAATGGGACAATGAACCGTTAACAATGTTCAACACTCCTACATTTAGAGGTGGAGGGATTGAAGGAAGAGGAGCTTCAGAATCTTACCGAACACGACAAAATGATATGGGTTATACAATTTCTATCTTTGGAAATTCAGTTTGCAAAACACTGAAGATTCAGCAACCAATAACCCTAACCCATACCCAATCCCTCAACCAACCTACCCCCAACATGAAGACTTCATTAGTCAAATTTTTGGAGGACCGACATTTTCATATTACACTAACACATACCCTATGCTAATGTCTCAGTTTAAAGGGAGGACATATGATCATGGGTATCAATATGGCCAACACTATAGGCAAAGCTAGCGCACTGATGATGATGAACACAACGACGAAGAACAACCAAGGAATTCAATGTGACTGTAATGTAAGTTTTTCACATACAATGTACTATGATCAGTAGTCTACTATGAAGATTTTAATGTTATATTCATATACAATGTTAAGCTGAGAGGTTTTAAACTTCTAAGTTGATAAAATTCCCAAAGATGCCTCAAAAGAAGCCTTAAATAATTTTTAAAATTTTTGAAAAAATAGAAAACCATTAAATATATTTTTCCTCAACTTTAGGGTATTTTTTTATATTAAAAAAAAAGAATTGTACCAGGCCGATACATTGAATGTATCAGTGATACATTCAATGTATCGGCCGATGCACCAATACGTATTCCCGGAAATCCGAGATTTTGACCCATGTCTGAGAGTATGAAATTTATTTTCAATTTTCTTTTTTTTTCCTTTCTAGCCAGATCTCCCATAACATTACTAACAGCAGGGCATTCCAAATATTGCCAATGTTTCTTTCAAATGGGCACCCAGTCATCCCTCAAAAATCGCGACACAAGATGCTCCCAAACAACCACTGACTCCAAACCTCAACAAGAACTTCCCCCAAATCTCACTAATGAACGCATCTTAAGAATAAGTGCCAAAGTGTCTCATCTGCGTCTCCGCATAATCTACGTTCAATTGGATTGTCTATCCCTCTGTTCCTTAACTACATACATGTTAAAACCCACCCCCAAGCCACCTCCCATGCAAAAATTTGATTTTAAGAGGCACCAATCTCTTCCACAACACAGTTCAAGGTTGTACCATAGTTCATCTGCCAACAATTTCTTTACAAAATGCTTTGATTGAAAATCTTCCTTTCTTCTCGATTCACACTCATCTGCCCAGGGAGTCTCTAACATCCCTCCATTGCCTCCAACTCTCCCATGAGCCTCATGAATTCCTCAATTTCCTCACACGCAAACTCTTACACATTGGGATGTTCCAATTCGCACTGCTTCAAATTCTCACCCATACATCTGCAACCAATTCCTTGTTGTTAATACATTAAATATCAAAGCAAATCTTCTCTCCAAGGTATCTACCCAACACCATCAATCCTTCTAAATCTAACTCTAACCCCAGGCCCACTCTAAAACACAGAGCATCCTCAAATTTTGCCCTAGTCGTATTCACTCCTTTCCACCAACCAGATCCTAACCTATCTATGAGGCGTCTAGCAAGCCACCCAGAACTATAACGAATACCTCCCCTCCCCACATCGCCAAAGTCACTTGCCCAACGAAGCCAAATTCATATTAAGGATCAATTGGATGTCCAATCCCACTTCTTCATTAGGTAATCGAACCACGTCCCAATTGATCACATTAATCTTTTCTCCTTTTTTCTACTCCATAGAAAATTTCCTAAATTGTGATAGGACACTCAAACATTGAGAAATAAATCGGTAGATTACTAAGTGTGGGCTTAATCAATGTAAATCTCCTCCCTTTTGATAACAACACCCCTCTCCAGCCAGCCAATTTCTTATCAAATCTTTCAATGACCAGATCCCATTGACTTACTTCTGCTTACCAATGCATAAGGGAACTCCCAGCTATGTCGATGGGAGCTTCCCCCATGCGCACCCCATCACTTTCGCAAGCTCTGCAACTACACTCTAGTTTGGATTTGGTTTACTAATAAACAACATGGGGATGAACCACTGATCACAATGTTGAGGCCATTACGTCCCACAAAAAAATGGCAATAATTTTACAACCTTATGCTGTTGAGCGTAACAGAATCTTGCATAATTTCTACTTAAATCAATGTCAACCATCGGAAATCATTTTATCGCTTGTGATCATCTAACATCACTGGGTACACATGGGGACTAAATATGCAATGCAATAGCATCTTAACAGATCCCATTGACTTAATATCATCTAGTCCCATCAATTTGGGGTCAGCTTTGCCCGTCCTATTTTCTCCACTCTTTTCATTTTAGAGATAAACTCTATCACTCTACACTCCTTCCTATCACTTCACACTACTTCCCTCCAAATCCTTATTGGTCTTACCTACTACTTCTCGTACATCCTTGCGCTTGGATTGTTTCAACCTTCGTACAGGGGTCATTTCAAATCTTTGATGGGCATGTCCAAACCATCTTAAATGCTATTTCTTTAATTTTCTCCTTTTTGGGGGCCACCCCCAATTCCCAAACTTACTCTCATGCATGGTTTTAAAGCACAGAAACTTGACTCGACTCGGAAATCTTCTGAGTAGAGTCAACGCGGAAAATTGGTCCAACTCGACTAGCTCCGACTCGGGTTATTTAATATATATATATATATATATATAATTTAAATATTTAAATCGTCTTAATAGAAACTGTGCACTAATATTTAGCATTAAGTGACAATGATATTAATAATTTGATACATAATATACATATATATCTATATATATGAATATAAAGTGGAAAAAAATACATATTTTAGGGCACCTGTGGCTTATAAAGTGAAAAAAAAAAAAAAAAAAATTTAGGGCACCAGTGGCTTATAAAGTGAAAAAAATGGATTTTAGGGCACCTGTGGCTTATAAAGTGGGGGGAAAAAAAAAATTTAACAGATTTTAAGGCACGTGTGGCTTATAAAGTGAAAAAAAAAATAGATTTTACTATTTTAGGGCACCTGTGACTTATAAAGTGAATAAAAAAAAACAGATTTAAGGCACGATTCAAATTTGTGGCGCAACTATGAAAAAAAAAAAAATTTAGGACTTATAAAGTGAAAAAAACCTTCACATTTAGGGCACGAGAGGGGCGGCTAAGGGCGGCGATGAGAAGGGCTTCTTCTTTCTTCTTCCTCTTCTACCTCTTCTTCCTTCTTCTTTCTTCTTTCTTCTTCTTATGTCGTCGAGTTTCTGTCGATGGCTTTCTGTCAAGGGATCAAGCCCTTAAATATATATGGGGAAAAAAGACAAGTATGCCCTTAAACTTCAATTAAAACCCCTGCCAGCCCAAAAATTTTGAAACTTTGGTCGACTCGCCAAGCCGACAAACTCAGTCGAGTTTTCAAGTCGACTCGCCGAGTCGACCGAGTTGAAGCCCTAATCGACATAGTCACCAAATAGGGGTTCGGCAATAATAGTTCAGCGAGGTTTAAATTCGGAAAATTTCGGCAAATCTTGGAAGTTCAGGGAAATATTCAAAGGAAAAATCGGTGAGAAAATAAAAAATTAATTAATTTTAAATTTTAATTAGTTTGTCACACTTTTTTGAAAAATTCAGGAATAATTCGCGAATTTTTGAAAAAATTGTGAATAATTCGGGATTAATTCGGGGGACCTTAAATTCACGAATTATTCGTGAATTTTTCAAAAATTCGGCGATTTTTATGACTATGCTAATCAAACCTATAGAAGAGTCGACTCAAAATTGGGTCGAGCTGAGTCAATTCGCCCGAGTTCCAAGTCGACTCGTCGAGTTTTAAAACCATACTCTCATGTATTTGTTCCTAAATTAATCTTTATCTTCCACGCATCCACCTTAGCATCAGCATTTTAGCTGCATCGACTATATCTTGTTCTCGCTTCTTCATAGCCCATGCAAAAAAATATGACAATGGTTTAAACATTTGTGCTCAAGTGAACAATATACTCATGCATTATCATCATTATGAACTTGTGTCATATATTGTTGTGTGGTTCTTCATACATCCCTGTAATAAAGATTGTTAATACTAAATTAATACCATCATCAGAGTCGTGTCCCATCTATGTGGCCAGCTTTGCAAGTTTTATTTCTCCACTCAATTTTGTTCAAGACTAAACTCTCTGTTACTCCATAATCCTCCATGTCGCTTCACAATACTTCTTTTCAAGCCTTTATTATTCTTCCTCTTCTCCTCCTTCCTTGTGCTTCAATTGTTGCCACCTTCTTATTGGGGTTGTCTCTAATCGACGATGGACAAGCCCAAACCATCTCAATCAACACTCTTTAAATTTCTCTTTTATTGGGGTCATTCCTAAACCTCCTCTTATGTACTCGTTTCTAATTTATCAGTCTTGTTATTCCAAGCATCTACCTCAATTTAAGCATCTTAGCCACATGAACTCTGTCTTCTATGTTATTTTGTAACCCAACACTCTGAACTACAAAATAATGCAGGTTTTACCACTATTTTGTGAAAGTGTTCTTCAATTATACACATACGCGTAGATCGCATAACACACCACTTGCCTATCTCCACTTTGCCCATCCTGCATTGATCTTGCTTGAAAGATCCTCCTCGAATTCAGTATCAAGCTGTATCGTAGATCCCAACATACCAAAATTTATCAATTTGTAGCACAAGATGGTTTTCTATTTTGATGAAATCATACTCTAGGCTCTCGTGTTTCCTAACCTTGAACTCCATGTGTTTTACTTATTTTTTTGTCTCTCAAATTAGCACCACATCAGCCACAAACAGCATACACCAAGGGACATCATCTTGCATTTCTACGGTCATTTCATTCATAAACAACACTAGTAAACAAGGACTCGAAGAAAACCCTTGATGTAGACCAATCCTAACAAGGAGCTTTGATGTCTCTTCATACATAGTTCTTACACTAGTTATTGTTTGATCATACACGTCTTGAATAATCACAATATGTTCATTGAAGACACATTTTCTCCTTAATCCTTAGCATCCACCAGATTATCTATCTTGGCACCCTATCATAAGCTTTCCCCAAAGCGATAAAATCAAATGTAAACTTCTCCACCTCTAAACTTTTCGAAGTTGCCAGAACAAGAAAATGGCTTCAATTGTTGATTTTCCTAGCATTATTCTGAACCGGTTCTCAAAAATAGTTGATTCTTGTCTTAGACATTGTTCAACTACTCTCTCCCAAAGTTTCATAGTATTACTCATAAGTTTAATACCTCGATAATTAGGACAATTTGGATATCGCCTATACTCTTATAAAAAGGGACCAAAAAAAAAATCTCCATTCTCCGGGTGTTTTTCTTTTTCTCAATATCTTGTTGAACAAATTGGTCAACCAAAAAAGTCCCTTATCCCACATCACAATCCAGACTTTTGTAGGTATCGCATCTGGACCCAATGCTTCTCTTCTTTTCTTCATATTTGCAAATGTTGGTTTTAATTCTTCTTTGGATATTTTCCTAATCATCATATAATATTGTTCCCCTTCTTGTTGGGCTTCCCTCTTATATTCTGCATCTAAAAACTCTTCAAACAATCTTTTCTATATTTTCCTTACCTCGTTTTCGTTTAGCAAAACACCTTATCTTCATCCTTAATGAACCATACCAAGTCAAGTTCTCTAACTTTCCTTTCAGCTTGGCAAGCTTGCAGATATCTTTCTCCCCTCCTTTGTCCCCAACCTGACGTACAGATTCTCATATGCTTCACACAACCTTAGGCTCTCAGTTTCCTTTGATCTATTGTGTTTTTGTTTCTTTTGTTGTCATTCCATAAAGCATGTCATCTTTGCTGCAATAGACTTATGAACCTCTACATTCCACCAAAACAATTCCTTATGGGTATAACTCTTACCTTTAAACTACCCAAGACCTCCTTGGCAACTTGCTAATATAATTAATCATTTGTTCCCACATATCACTTGGATCCATGCTCCAATACCACACTCCTTGGTTCATTAGTTTAGCGCTAAATGTTGTTATCTGTTTCTAAATTCCACTACCATATTTTTGGAGAATCTTTGGCCACCTTTTGTCATTTGGCTCTTGATTTGGACATCCAAAATCACTAACCTTTGTGCTTATGTGTGTTACTTGGGATGACATCACAATCCTTGCAGGTTAGCCACCCTCATTTCCTTGACAAAAAAAAGGATATGCATGTCTCATATTCAATCCACTCTAAGTTGTAAGATGTTCTCCCCACTTCTTAACGTATGTGGTTTTTTTATGGATAAGCTGGGATTGAACCAGCGACCAAATGATAGCAAAATACTTTATGTAACTACCACGAGCATCATATATTTCTGTTTTACTATCGAATCATTTTTAACCAACTTCCATGGATTAAATGATCGTCCAATATGATACGTCTCATCCAATACCAATCAGATTTCCAATCTGGAATAAGAACTACGTGCTTTTGTGGAGATAGAAGCTAAATCAAGCCAGTTTTTCAGATTGTATCGTCCGATTCATACTCATGTCAGTTTGTATCAAGCAACACGTTTTATCAGCCCAATCAACATGCAGTACCAAATTTCCAAATTTTGCAAACATTCACTCGAAGGAAGCAAAGAAAGAGTGGAGCTCTAAATCCTACTCAACGAACATCTTGGAATTACATTCTTGCATCAAAACTTCATTTTTACTAAACTAGCAAGTGGCCACAAATCAGTAAATCAACTAAACTGAACTTTAGCAATTAATTTCGTTTGAAGCTGTGGGCCACAACAAATGCGTAGACCATCTAGGAGTTAAGCCAGGCCATAGTACAAGAATAAAAAATTGTGCTTAAGTATTGTGCCTGATCTTTAAACAATGTGCATCTCTTGCTACACTCGGAAGCCATATGCTCCTCAATTGAATTTTATCACTAAATATCAACTTCCAATTATTAAGCCATACTATGCAAGCAAAAGCTGAGATTGTGCAAAACTGAACGTTGTAGTTTTGTACACTTCAAGCACATGCGTATGAAGTAGAATGGAGCAGGTCATGAGTCCCACGATCAAATTGTGACATAAAACTAGGTTCCTTGACCCAACTCTGCTCCTCCGCCATACATTCTTGGCACTTTCAGGACCCAGGATTCGTATGAGAAGATCCCCCAACATTAATTAACCCAAACCACGAATCCCATTTTTCAAGCATGGGAAAAATATGTTGCCAATTCATGTTGAAGGATCAAAAGTTCTCATCTTACTCTAGCACTGGTGCCAATGCATTCCCCTTACACTGTTAAGCAGTAAATGCCAAAGCAATGATAAGCAAAAAAGGGGAGAGGTGTGTAGGAAGAATTTGAATGGACTGTTTGTTATCCCTATCTAAAATTCATGCATGACAAGTCGCAAAGTATTATGAACCAATATAACTACTACAGCAACAACCACAGATATTTATGTAGAGGACAAGACTACCCGCCACAAACAACAGTTGCCAATTGTCTGTTTGAGATGTCAGTTCTGCATTCAAATAGGATATCTCCTAGACATCCAAATCATATACTTAGTTTTTAATCTTGTTGGAACTTATCCCCATATTCATTGCCACTTCCTACTGCTTCCAGTTACTAAGATCTCTAACATACATACAGCTAAATAACATCCGTCCAGCTCCACATGCATTTTATGCTAGCCACCGCAAACGAGTTCAGGCACATGGCCAAGGCATCATGTAACTTACATGCTTAGGCATGCATTCAGAGATAATCAAGTATATTACGTATTAGAATCACAATTGTAACTTGTGAGTATGGCTTCAGCAGAAGGGTAAAAACAGTCTTAGTAGTCACTTTGACTAAGCCCAATGATGCAAATTGGAAATCAAAGATGAAGAAGGAGCTGGGAGAGAAGTAAATAAATTGGAACAAGATGAAAAGATGGAGAGAAGAAGGGCCAAAGGCTGTTGTTTGTAGGTTTCGTATTGGGCCAGAAGAAGACAGTAAAAGGGGCTGTTTACAACGTTAAAGATGGTTTAACCTGTTAAAGGGCTATGAAAAAATCCCAAAACTGAAAAAATTTAAAGGCCAAAAAGGGCCAGCAACATAGACCAAAATGGGCCCAAGTACTCATAAAAGGGGCCCTTACATGACACTTATGCTATACGTTGCCCACATTGGGAGAATAGATTTTTTTAAGAGATCTGTTTCTCGGTGATGCAATTGGGGTTTCTAATTCGCCACTCCCATTTGTCCTACTTATTTTTATAGTGAAAATTTATTTGGTTTTAATTTCCGTCCACACCACTACCCTCCATTTTCCTTCTCTCTCCTATTTATTCTCTACAAATTAAAGAGGAAGTTTCCTATTTTAAGTAGGTTTCTACCAGTGTTTTAAATAGCATTCGTAGTATACGCTACAAGGTGTGCCTCGTTGTGTAGCCCTACCAAAACGCTACATAGCGCACCAATGTAGCGCAGGTGAGCTTGTAGCGTACTGTCACGGGGTCACTCTCTGTTTCGTGCACCCTATGTGGCACCTAGCGCCCGGCACGTCCGTCTTGTTTCCATGGCCATGGTCCAATACTCTACAGCGTCCCACTTGAGATGTATGCCTGACGCAAGTTAACACCGCACGGCAGTCCTAGCTTCAGCCTCCGCTTGAGCCACACATGTAGTGTCACCTTCAACACTGTCCTTGCCCCATGACATAGAGCCAAGGAGACACTAGCAAAGTCCTCCAACGAAACTATCCTGCACACACACACGCAGTCACTCGGGAGAGACATTAGCTCGGTAGAACTAAATCATAGGTGCTGGGCTTGTTGGTGTGTCAATAGGCTTTTTCTTTATCATTTAGTTGGGGGTTGTGTGTGCTTAATGTAAATGTGGGTGTGTTAGTATAATTGGGGGTGCTAATACTACTTTGTAAGTGACATATATATGAATGGAAAATGGGAATGAGTTACATTGACTCAACCCTAAATTCCCAAAGCTTCTCTTTTTCTTCTTCCTCTAACCTGCAAACTGACGGGGAACGCAAACAAAAAAAAACAAAAAATGTTCACGATGAATAGTGACAGCGCGTCGTGAACAGTGCCACAGCGCACCGTGGACGACTCCGTCTAGCGACGGAAATTTTCTTTTTACCCTTTTACTCTTTTATTATTTTAGGACTCTTTTATTGCGAGTTTTATGTCGTTTAGGATTTTCTTAGCCTATATAAAGGCATTGTAAACACTTTCTTAAACAATTTTTTTATTATTGAATGAAAAGAGAGTTGCTTTTGTGCAAACCCTAGAGAACTTGTGAAGAGTTTTCAACCGAGGGAGTGAATCCTTCAAACCTTGAGGAGTGAGCAATCGTTTCTCGTGCGATTTGGTGCGAAGCCAACATACAGCCGTGGTGTGAAGCTTCGGAAAATCCTTGGTATGAAGCCTTGGAATCCATCCTTTTATTTTATCTTTTCTCTAGTTATTGTCAGGTATTATCCTTCTTTAATTCCGTTGATAAAACCCAAAATCCCAAGTTTTTTCCCTTTTATCAAAATTATTTGAAGCCCTATTTCATTTAAAATCCCCGAGGAGTCAAGAGACGATATTGCGATTGTCGAATGATGCCCTAAACTAGAACGAATCTCGAGTTCCCTCATCGGAGCCGTTTTTCTAGATCGGAAAATTTTTACGCATGCGACGCTAAAATGGATTAATCTAATTGTTTTATTAATTTCATTAAATTAATTTTATGTGTTGCTTGATTTTGAATATTTCCGCTATTCAATTCATTCTAAAAATTAATCCCACATCGCATATTAGGATTTTAGCGTTTGTCCCGCGTCACAAACCCTAATCCTGCAATAATTTTATCTTGGTATTAGAGCCACAATCTTGGTGTTCCCCTACCTTCCCTCTGCAGATGTCACCCAACATGCATTGACATCCTGCTAACGTTCAGTATGGTCAAACTTTGACCACATAATTGAAAAGAAGCACATGGTTCTGTTCATTTTTTCCCCTGATCATTTTTGTCTCTTGGAGTGAATTGATTTGACCTGTAGATTGAGAGAATCAAAGAGATCTCCTCGGAACCCTAAAATCCACTTTTTCAGGGATTTCAAGGTATCAGTCATCAGAAGTTGTCAAGGCTGCATCTATTTGGATCGGTCCCCATCAGAAGATTTCTACATAAGGCATGTGTGTCATGTGAACTGAAAAAGGAGAAACCAGCTAGGTGTTGACCCTCAATAAAAGTTCACTTTTTTTTCTTTTAGTTTATTTTTTAGAGTTAAAGACTTCTAATTATATTAGGAAACCATATTTTGTAGGTTTTTATTTTACTGAAGTGTTGTAAGTAGAACATTATAAGTTAGTGATTGAATTTTATGATTTTAGAGAACCGTGAGGTCATACTTGGGTGTGAAATATAATCTATGGTGTTTGTCTATTATCTTTGTTGATTAAAAGTTGAAATCAGTTTAGCACACATTAATTTCATATTCTCCTCCTCTTTTCTGATCACTTTCTCCCCCACCTACATCACTCAACCCTATTCTAGAAGAGGTGTCTCTTGGTAGAACACGCACGCCAAATCATTATTATTTGTTTATCATATGCTAAGAGAGATATATTCTAGTTCTAGCGCCCAAATCACCAAATCAGAGACCATAGTCTTTTGATTTCTCTAAATTTTGTTGATCATCATCAACACCATCAGAGCTTTATCCCATCTATTTGGAGTCAGCTTTGTGAGTCCTATTTATCCACTCGTTTCTGGTCGGAGCTAAGCTCTTTGTAATTTCGCAATCCTTCATATCATATCTCACGGCTTCCCTCTAGGTGCTTGTAGCTTGTAGCTTCCCACTGGTCTTCTTCTTCTCCTACTTCTTTGTGCTTGTAGCTTCTCCACCCTTCGTACAAGGTGTGCTTCTTCTCTAAATTTTGTTCGTCTCAGGTCATTCTAGACATGGTATCAATAAACTGAATCTTGAGAGGCGGCATGAATCAAAACAGATCAAAAGCCCCATATGTTCTAGCAATCAAAGGTCTAAGAAAAATAAGTAGGGCATACAAAGGTTCTTCATATATTTTTGCCCTGCTTAGATCACTAATAAAACATCTGTCAAGCGTTGTGTGCCAGGGTCAGGCAATCTGGTGATTAGAACCTTCTCTTTTAAGTCATTGTATAATCCAAATTTGAACTTTTAGTCAGGATCAGTCAACAATCCACAGCGAGAATTTGGATTCCCTCCCCTGGGGCTCAAGTCTTTGTTTTGGACTGAGCTACAGAATAGGATACTAGGATTCTAATTGGTGTCAATTAAAATCTAGGAACATAGCTTCCATGATCCCAAGTGATATTTGTGGTTATCCTACAGAAAATGTTAAGCACACTTCCATAAAATGAAACTGGACATGGAAAATAATATTTTTTCTTTAGTATGTTTGGTTTGTATAAACTTGGATTTGATAATATCTGTAAGACGAGTTGAATTAAGAGAGCAAAAATGCTAGTGCAAATTGCCTTTGACAAATAACATTTCTTTTGCAATGCTCTGAAAATCTAAGAGTTGAGAAAGAATGGAAAGATCAGCTATTTCAGGGTAAATTCATTCAGGCTATTGAAGTAATTCAGAAAGTGAAAAGGGTGAAGTCCTTCATAGTACTTTGTTGGATTTCTGCTTTCAATTTCTATGAAGGATTTGAAAGAGGCCTGCCGTTCAATAAATACAGTGGAGAGGTACCTGGATAATTGGGTTGCCCCACATTATGGGTGGATGATACTAATTTTCGACATATGCAATAGAGGCAACCCAAGCCCCTCTAGCCATGGTGTTGTGTTCACTATCGAGCATGGTGATCACATCACCACCTATTGAACGGCAGGCCTCTTTCTTATATAGGTTCAGGATTGATATTTCTCTCATTTGCATAGAGAAACAAACAAACAGCCCAACTCCTTCGCAATGTCAGGGTTCTCCCTGAATTCTAGTAGATGGTGAGGTTTAGAATGATTATAAAGGATAATTTTTTTGGTTTTTCTGTTTTGGCTGCAGATCTTAGTTTGTACTCTTTTTCCTCTCTTTCTTCTTTTCTAGCTTATTGTAGGCCCTTTTTTATTTTCTTTCAATAATGTCACATGTTCAAACAATGCAGGAATATTTGCTTTAAACATGAGCATATAATACATTGTCATCAATGAAAGAGGGAAAATAGCAGCTACTAACAACATAGTATACAGATAGTAAAAGAGGGCACAAAATAATCCAACATAATATGGTACCCAAAAAGCATACCATACAATGAATTAGTACGGGCATCCCTAATTGAGTGGCCATGCCTCCACCCCATCTTCAGCAGCAGTTTTACACCTGTTCAACCACAGCAGATACTAATGTATATTTAGAGAACATATAGATGGGAGAAGGGTGTGATGATGATGATAGAGTTCAAACCAGAAAATTCGGTTGATTAAAATTCAAATAACAAAAACAAACCAATGGAATTTGTGGCAGGAACAACTATTTCATCAGGAGCAGGTCCAGGAATAGCTGATGGCCTGAAATAGCATATATCAAATTAGTATAACGATATACTTTCATTATACTGTCAATATACTCAATAGAGGTTGCATTACTCGCATAATAGTTTTCAAAGAAGAGCAATTTATTTGAACAGAAAGGATAGATAGGAAATAAATAAAAAAGATATTAAAAACTACTTTTATTCTAAACTCAGCCTGATATTTTTCTACAATTTACTGATCCAAAAATAATAAAATTACTTCTCTGGAAATTTAAATTACATACTGTGCCATGCCAGGTAGCATCCTAAAATAAATCCCGATTAGGAATACTTGCTTATCAAGAACCATTTTTTACAGCATGGCACCACTGGAAAAGCCTCACTGATTCTGTTTTTGAGTTGCAAACAAATGCTGGTACAGGCAGGTTAACATTTAAGCATTTAAAGTATCCTTCCAGCAGATGAACATCGCCAGATGTTTATCCCTAATAGTGGCTGATATGAAATTAAAAGGCTTCATGAATCCACAACATATTTTAGTGTTCAATGTTAAACCACTAGACAAATTGAACTCATTTTAACATTATCATGGCAACTGAAAGCAATCTTCACTAGAGTTGTATCTCATAGGATGGCAATTTCGTCTAATGCTTAGCCATGTGTCACACTTGAATAGCTCGCCCAACTATGCCGAGTCAACCTAACTTGCCCAGCACTTGCTATAAAGATACAAGAGCACAAGCGACATGAAGGAATTTAAGAACTTATATTGCACAAAGAGGGCGTAAAAGAGATTACAGGAGAACTCAAATGCTTCCAAGTGTAGGGGTCGCCTCTATTTATAGGCTTTAAGGCTAGGCATCAATAGTCAAGATCTTCATTCAACAGTTGGGGAATCTTCTAGGTGTTCCAGGAGAATACGTTCATCTCTTAAAGAGGGGGGCCTTTCGAGAGATTTCCATAATTCTCTAGCCTAAAGAACGTTCTTGGCATCTATCTAGAGAATTCTACTTTCCTCTCTTTATAGAGTATTCTATAGTATTCTTATCCAAGGTATCAAACTTAGTTTCTGTTATATATCAGTCTGATCTTTGGACCGATATGTGTCGGGCAATGCCCAATACTGACACGATAGAAAAGAAAGAGAGAAAGAGAAAGGGAAAGAGAGAGAGAGAGAGAGAGAGAGAGAGAGGCAGGGAGAGGAGAACGTGAAAAGAAAGAGAGGAGTGAATGAGCTGGTACCAAAAAACAGAGCACCTACCCAAAAAAGGAGGGCCTACCATTTTCTGAGAGGACAGAAAAGATAATGCGAGGGTTCCCCTCGGCATTTTTGTTTGGAAAATATGGGAAGTTGGGATCATATTTTCCTACCCATATTTACAACCCAAACAGTGGAAAATGGCGGATATATAAGTTCAACCCTTGAAAATCCATCATTTTCCCCATATCCAATCACACCCTAAAAGAGAATTACAAGCAAACAAATAGATCTTGAAGTTACAAGCAATTACAAGCAAACAAATAGCTCTTGGAGAAATAATTCAAGAATTACAAGCAAACAAATAGATCTTGAAGTTAGCCAAGCAATTTGCAAACAAATTTGACATTAACAATTGGAAGAAACCATGAATTAAATTGTTGATCGGATCCAAGATCTTGGAGAACTAAAAATGTGGCCTATATGACACCTTTTTTGTCTGGCAAAGTAAACCCGTCTGACTCATTACTTGCAAGGATGCAAAAAATTAGCCATTTAAAAAATTTGTTACTTGAGCTCGGATACTTGGTTTCGAGTGCCAAAACCATATCCATAAAGAACACGCTAGTATAGCATAGCTTTCAAGTAAATATTCCTTATCCAACTATAGACTAATATGATCAAGAACCAATCAGAACTCAAAATGAGGTCTCTATGAAACTTTATTTTCTGACAAGCACATTAACTCATTTGACTTGTGACTTCCAACTCACTGATTGTAAGGATGCAAAAAATGTAGCCATCTAAAACATTGTTGCCTTAACTCAAACACCTCAATTTCTAGCGTCAAAACCATATCCATACAAAACACAGTAGCATATCATAGCAATCAAGTAGTTAATATACCTTAGCCAATTATAGTCTAATATGACCAGGAAGCAATGAGTGGCGGAAGTCTCCCTTAGGCCATCTTGAACTATTAAATATACTTCTCTATCCAGAGTGTTACATAGGATAAATTATCTAGTAACTTAGTTTCGAATAATAGTACAAGAATTTTCCCACACCTTAGTAATCCCAAGAAGCTGCCCGGCAAATAAGAAAATTGCATCACCACGTGGCCCATGTCCATGTTAAAAAAACTCCCCTGAATTTAGCGCTAGTGTTTCCTATGTTGCTATTGTCAAAAGTCAGCTTCAAACAGCCAACGTTGAGTTACCCAGATATCTTCATACCTCATCGAAAAAGTCTGCCAAAGGCACGGCCCCATTCAATTTCACAAAATGTGTGTCAATTGGAACTGCACCAAAGCATGTTGCATGTAGGTGTGCAAATGGGGCAAGCTTCATAGACAGGCCACCGAGCCCAGGCCCCATAGGTGGGGACTAGGCTAGATGTTCAACTCACCAGGCCAGTATTGGGCCTTAAAATCGGGAGCCAATTGATAAACGGACCAGAGTTGCTTAGCCCTGGCCCAAGCCTGCAAGCATGGCCCATTAGAGCATAAATGGGTCGGGTTCAAGCATTATTTCTAGGTCGGAATACTAAACTGGTTGGGCTCAGCACACTTGCAACCCAAACTATTCACTCCTTTAATTCCTCCAGAAAGATCCTTGAAATCGTCACCATAAAATGGAAAGAAACTGAGGAGATTTTAGCATTTTGGCAAGGTTACCCCTACTTTGGAACCATTGCACAGTGTCATTGCACAAAATCTATTCGACCGTTGCTCCTGCACTGAAATCATGTGATCGATGGATGCTTTGGCACAAGCCTAATCCAATACTAAATACTAGAAAAGGATTTGACCATTAATGATAGCCTACTTACATGATCTGAATAAAAGTATGAATTGTAGTTCAATGACCCCCAAAAGCAAGGAACAAGTATGGTTGACAAAAGCTTCTCTTGCTTTGGAATCTCATGAACAAAAGATGCTTTTGGTCCTAAAATATTAATTTCTAACTGTCGTTGGCAGTTTCAATTCTTGTTGCTTCTGTAACTAGGGGGTCAAAGAGGCTTAGTGGATTGTGTTTGATTTTGACCTTTACAATTTTTTTTGTAATGATAAAAAATTATTATGAATGCGCCAAGATGAATCTAACATTTTTTTGTCAGTAATAAAACAATTCATTAAAACAAAGAAGAAAAGGATACAAACTTGCAGCACAGTGACAAGCTACACCGCAAGAACATACCAACCCAAAAACATAAACATAAACAGAGACACCTTCATAAAAAAAAATCAAACTAAAGAAAAAAACAACCAATGTGGGGCCACCAAGACCACTCGCAACAGCAGCCAGCCACAACGCCAACCCGACAAAGAGAAATGCTCAAAGGAAATCAACTACATATTTCCTCCCAGTGATCCCTGATGCTTCGGAGCGATTCCTGCCTAACAGCCACCTTAGCTCAGACCCATTACACCATAAGGATATTTGCGGATCTAATCACCTTCTAAAAAAAAATTCTGCTGTTCTGGAGAAACTTTCATTCCTTTCCAGCCAAATAACCCCATTCCAACTATTAATCAGCTCTCTGCATGATCTCGGAAAGCACCAACAAGTACCAAACATGCTCTGAATCCAAGCCCAGATGTTGCCAACAAGGTACAGAGAATCAAACATTCCTCCGATCCACAGTCAAAATCCTCACCCATGCTACAGTCCATACGAAAAACAGAATTCTAAAAGGGGCTGTAGCTTTCCGAAACCTTCCAAGCATTGTCCACAGCATCGATGGCTCTCAAAAAATTATAGGACTCAACCGAAAAAGCATTTTCTCATCAGGGACACAAATCCTTTAATCAGCCCTTCTATTTGGAGACACCCTATGCGGCATAGCCAAAAGGTCCATGACATAACCAATCTCCTCCTTTCTTAAATTTCTTCTAAATTGCACATCCCACCATAATTCCCCACCTGAATTTCTAACCACTTCCATGATAGTCACATCTTTTTTTTATCGGTAATAGAGATTTTATTAAAAAGATAAGAATAAAAAATACAGACCTGAAAAGCACAAAAATCCAGTAAGACGCTGGGAATTACCAACTAACAACCCAATCACTCAAAAGAAAAAAGCCTCACCCCAAGCCAAAAAACCACCAAACCAAAGAAGTATCTCTTTGAGCGAGAGTTAAAAAAAGGCTAAATGTGCAGGCTATCCCAATCAATATTCGAGCTTTCCTCATCCAGCTGATCTTTCCGGGTTCCAACTCTAATCCAACTAATTGCCAAATCATGAACTCCATCAAAATCAAAGACACCGATTTTCTAATTCGGTTGAAGACCCTATTATTTCTTTTGTTCCAGAGAACCCACATGACTGCTAGGTTCATGAATTTCCAATACTCCCCCTTCATCCCTTCCAACGATATCCCTTTTGACGGGGACGCCGACGTCGTAGACATTGGATATGGACCGTTTCGTGTATACCTACGTCGGAAGAAACGGAGTGGAAATCAGAAATAGGCGAATGAGGCGAAAATTGGCGAAAGAAGAAAATTAGAGGAATCAGCCAATTTGATCAATCGAATTGAAGTTTCGATCCATCGAATGGCATCGACAGAGTTATATAGTTCTGGAGTGAAATTTCGACCGATCGAATGGACTATTCGATCGATTGAAACTTCAATTCGATCGATCGAATGTCGACGGCGAAATTTTATATGTAAAATTTTCAATCGATCAATTTTCACTTTCGATGGATTGAATTTCAATTTCGATCGATCGAATTTCAATTTCGATCGATCGAAATCGCGCCAGGATGTTTGGTTAATTTTGAAGTCTAAGTTCGAACTTATGTTTTGAGGGTTTATTTGTCCTTTATTTATTAATTGTTTTAGGGTTTTCTTTTATTAAAAGGACTCCTATATAAGGTCCTTAAGTTGAACAATGTAAGTAGTTATTGATAATTAATGAAAAGAGCTTTTGCTTGTGTGCTTGAGATGAGCCTCTACGAAGAGTGATTCTTCTTCCTGAGAAGGGTTTGGTGCAAAGCCAAGGGTGTGAAGCCCGCAATTCTATCTATCTTCATCTTCTCTGCTTGTGTGTTGATCCTTACAATCATAAATCAATTACCATCCCTTTTGAAATCTTAAAACCCTAGTTTTATCCTAAGCCATTGAATCGACTCGATTTAACAACCGTAGATCCCAGCAAAATTATTAAACCCTTCCGCACCAAATATTCAGAGAAAATCAGTGATCCCATTATTGAATTGTGAGCGCCCTAATCTGGAAAAACCTAGAGTTCTATCTCTAGGATCGATCTGCGCTGTAACCTAACGGATCTAGCGCCTGGACAGAACCCTACCTGAAGCATACGTGATCCTCCCCATGGAATACTACGAAAACTTGAGGTATTCGTTATATTTTGTGAATTTTATTGCTTAATTTAATTCTAATTTAATTCCGGTAAAATCAATCATATCATTCACGTAGTTTCGGATACCTTCCTGCGTCAGTTTTGGTATCAGAGCCCTAGGTTCTAGGTCAGGGCATACTGTGTGACATTGCATTCATTGCACTTTAATTTTAATTGCATATCATTTCAGTTTTTGGCCCAAGTGTGCACATCACATGTTTGTCAAAAGTCCCCCTCATTGTCAGTTCATTTTGCATTCCATACTAGAACTCGTCAATTAGTGAACCGTATCACCATGGACATGAATGGAATTGCCGAGGCTCTTAACGGCATGAGGGCTGATCTCAAATCGATCAATGATTGAATGACTGTCTTGGAGACAGCCCAAAAGACTCTCGAAACATCCAATGAGAGGTTGTTAGACCGAGTCAATTGGTTAGACGAGGGTGATGAGTACTTTGAACCACCCCGTGAGCGTAATCGTCCACGTTTCGAACGAAATGGCTACCAACAAAATCGAAACCGGAATCATAGGTTTGATCATCATGGAGATGACTACGACCCGAAAGGGAGACTACTCAAAAATGTCCGAGTTTAGTTCCCAACTTTCGATGGACGACTAGACCCTCAGGTCTTCCTCGATTGGTTATCCGATATGGACCAGGACTTGGAGTGGTTTGGCATGAGCGAAGAAAGATGTGTTAGACTTGCTAAAATGAAGCTCATAGGCCAAGCTCGACTCTTTTGGGACAACGTTGAATGCATCAGAACGAATGCGGGTTGTACTCCCATTACACATTGGGAGGACAAGAAGGAACGACTTACAGAGAAGTATGTTCCTTCTTCATACTACCATCGTCTCCTTGACCAATAGTAAAATCTGCGCTAAGGTAGTATGCCCGTATCGGATTACATTGGCAAATTTGAAGAGTTCATGAGGAGAGCCAAGGTATCCGAAGACCCTCAAGTCACTCTATCCAGATTTCGCACCGGATTAAGACTTGACTTGCAAAACCAGTTAGTTTCCCACCCTGTGGAGACTCTCTACGAGTGTTACATCGTCGTTCAAGACCTTGAACGATATTTAAAAATGACGGTGACTAGGCGATCTGATTTTCCCCTCGGTCAATTCCGTACCGGCGAAGTGAAATCTAGTGTTGAGAACCCGCCTGCCAAACCCACGCAACCCACATCTATCAATGTGAGGTTTGACAAAGGTAAAGGTGTAGCTGGAGAATCCTCGAAAAGTGGGTCTCATGTTAAGTGTTATAAATGTCAAGGGTTGGGACACTTTGCCGCCCAATGCCCGACGAGAGACCCACAACGGAATCTCTTCATCGACAGGGAAGGAGAAGAAAGTGAAGGAGTTTATGAGGAGGAGGTCTTTGAGCCGAATGCCACACCTAGTGACGAGGAAGGTGATGACATGGGTCGCGCTCTAGTTGTGAGGTGTGCCTTTGCACAACCTCAACGGGATGAAAAGGAGGATTGGCGAAGGGAGAATATTTTCCACACCTTTGCCACATATGGGACAAAGAGTTGTAGGGTAATCGTGGATAGCGGAAGCTGCACCAATGTGGTGTTAGAACATACCGTCACCCGCTTAGGGCTTACACCTGAAACCCACCCGAGACCTTACAAAGTCGCATGGGTTGGCTCCTCATCCATTCTCGTATCTCAGAGGTATCGTGTACCCATACAGTTTGGTTCATATTCTGACACCTTATAGTGCGATGTGGTGTCGATGGATGTGGGCCACATTATCTTAAGGAGGCCATGGCTCTATGATTTGAACGTGACCATTTTTGGTCGATCTAACATTTGCACGTTCAATTACAAGGGCAAGAAAATCACTCTTAACCCTTTGGCTCCCAAAGCACCAGCGGTCAATAGAGTTGAGAAGAAGGGAGGTCAATCCAAGGCCATCAATATTGTGAGCCCTTCAGAGTTCGAGAGGGCATCATTAGATGAGAGTGTCGTGTATGTCATTGTCACTGTTGAGAGTACTTCTCAGTCAGTCTGTGAGTACCCCAAGGAGGTAGAGCCCATCCTGAATGAATTTGCGGATGTCCTCCCCGAAGACTTACCTAATGAGCTCCCTCCCATGCGTGACATCCAACACGCAATTGACTTAGTTCCCGGATTTATATTACCGAACCTACCCCACTACAGGTTGAATCCGGTTGAGCATGCCGAGTTGACTCGGCAAGTCAATGAGCTCCTTCAAAAGGAGTTCATACAAGAGAGTCTGGGCCTGTGTGCCGTACCTGCTTTACTCACGCCTAAGAAGGATGGTACATGGCGCATGTGTATGAATAGCCGAGCAATTAATAAGATCACTGTTAAGTATCGGTTTCCCATACCGCTGCTTGATGACATGTTTGACATGATGGTTGGAGCCACTATCTTTTCCAAGATAGACCTAAAAAGTGGCTACCATCAGGTGCGTATTCGCCCTGACGATGAATGGAAAACCGCCTTCAAGACCAAAGACGGTCTTTATGAGTGGATGGTCATGCCTTTTGGGCTTGCCAATGCCCCGAGCACATTTATGAGGCTCATGACCCAAGTGTTGAGGCCATTCCTTGGAAAATTCCTTGTCGTATACTTTGATGACATCCTGATTTACAACCCAGACAAGGAACAACACATTATCCACCTGAGGTTGGTTTGCAAAATCTTAAGGAGAGAAAGGTTATACGCGAATCTCAAGAAGTGCACCTTCATGCAGCACTCTGTAGTATTCTTGGAATTCATTGTCTCGGTAGACGGGATGGTTGCGAACCCTGCGAAGGATAAGGCCATTGTGGAGTGGCCCGAACCTCGGAATATTCATGAAGTCCATAGCTTCCACGGTTTGGCAACGTTTTATCATCGCTTCATCCGGAACTTTAGCACCATCATGGCTCTCATTACCAATTGTATGAAAAAGGAGAGTTCCTGTGGAGCAAAGCCGCGACAAGGGCCTTTGCCGAGATAAAAGAGAAAATGGTTACTGCACCCATCATGCGCCTACCAGACTTTTCTAAAGTCTTTAAAGTAGCATGTGACGCGTCGGGTGTAGGCATAGGCGGAGTGCTGAGCCAAGAAGGTCACCCTGTGGCCAATTTCAGTGAGAAACTCAATGAGGCAAAGCAGAAATACTCCACCTATGACAAGGAATTTTATGCGGTCGTCCGATCTCTATGGTATTGGAAACATTACCTAAGACCGCTGGAATTTGTGTTGTTTTCTGACCACGAAGCCTTACGTTTCTTTACTTCCCATAAAAAGTTGAACCCGAGGCACGTGAAGTGGGTCGAGTACCTTCAAAGGTTCACATTTGTCTTGAAGCATAAGGCTGGTGCCGAGAACAAGGCTGCTGATGCGCTTAGTCGCCGAGTGGCGACTTTGCAGTCTATGAGCACCGAGGTCGTCGGGTTTGAGCAGTTGAAGCAAAATTATCCTAATTGCCCAAATTTCGGGGCAGAATACACTGCTTTTCTTGAAAATTCGAACAACATTAACTCCGAGTATACCCTGCTAGATGGGTATTTGTTCAAAGGGAATCGTGCATCCCTCGTACTTCATTGCGTGATTTCCTCATCTGGGAGTTATATGCCGGAGGGATTGCCGGACATTTTGGGCATGATAAAACCAGTGCGCTCGTCGAGGATAGGTTCTATTGGCCTAGCCTTGTGAGAGATGTCTCTAGGGTCGTAAAACAATGTCGTACATGCCAAGTTGCGAAGCATATCAAACAGAATACCGGCTTGTACACCCCTTTACCCGTGCCGCACACCCCGTGGTAAGACGTCTCTATGGATTTCGTGCTTGGGCTTCCAAAGACCCAACGAAAGCATGATTCCATTTTTGTGGTAGTGGACCACTTTTCCAAGATGGCCCACTTCATACCATGCTCCAAAACCTCCGATGCGGCTTACATAGCCAAATTATTTTTCGGAGAGATCCGTGCGTCTACATGGTTTACCCCAGAAGATTGTGTCGGATCGAGATGTGAAATTTACCAGTTATTTCTGGAAAACTTTATGGCACATGATGGGTACCATGCTACAATTTTCTTCGGCCTATCATCCTCAAACAGATGGACAAACGAAGTCCACCAATAGGAGCTTAGGTAATCTCCTTCGTTGTCTTGTTCGTGATCACCCTAGGGCTTGGGATTCTATTTTGCCTTTAGCCGAGTTTGCATACAACAATTCAGTCAATAGGTCCCTAGGAATGAGTCCTTTTGAGGTCGTCCTTGGTCATAGGCCTAGAACACCAATTGATCTTATTCCAATGTCTGCATCCTATAGAGTTTCTAAGTCAGCCGATTCATTTACACAGCATATACACGAATTGCATGCCGAAATTAGAAAAAGAATTAATGCTAGCAATGAACAATACAAAATATCTGCGGATGCACACAGGCACTTCAAGGAATTCAAGGTTGGAGATTACGTCATGGTTCGGGTTAGGCCTGAGCGGTTCCCAATGGGAGCTGCAAAGAAACTTCAAGCCCGCGATGCTGGACCTTTTAGAATTGTGGCAAGGAGCGGCCCTAATGCATATGTTCTCGAGCTTCCACCGAATATAGGGGTCAACTCTACATTCAATGTGGAGGACCTGGTTCCTTCTTTGGCCGTAGCCCCAGCCCCTGCCCCACCCCCTCACAACCCCTTTCAAGCAGCCCCGAGCCCGAATACCAGCCCCACCCTACAACCCTTACCTTTCCCTTCCCCACGCAAGCAACGCAGAGATGAGATCGAAGGGATATTAGATGATTTGGCGATATCCACCCATGGGGACGGAATTCAAAAGTACTTGGTCAAATGGTTGGGAAAGTCGGACTCCGAGAACTCATGGTTAGCTGAAGACGAAGTGCAACGTTTGGACCCTGGCATGCTCAAGCGCTATCATGCTACCGCTTCATCGGTGATGAAGCCTTTTCGACCCGGGAGAATTGACGGGGACGCCGACGTCGTAGACATTGGATATGGACCATTTCGTGTATACCGACGTCGGAAGAAGCGAAATGGAAATCAGAAATAGGCAAATGAGGCGAAAATTGGCGAAAGAAGAAAATTGGAGGAATCAGCAAATTTGATCGATCGAATTGAAGTTTCGATCGATCGAAGTCCCATTTCGATCGATCGAATGCATCGACAAAGTTATATAGTTCTTGAGTGAAATTTCGACCGATCGAATGGACTATTCGATCGATCGAAACTTCAATTCGATCGATCGAATGTCGACGGCGATATTTTATATGTAAAATTTTCGATCAATCAATTTTCACTTTCGATCGATCGAATTTCAATTTCGATCGATCAAAATCGCGCCGGGATGTTTAGTTAATTTTGAAGTCTAAGTTCGAACTTCTATTTTGAGGGTTTATTTGTCTTTTATTTATTAATTGTTTTAGGGTTTTCTTTTATTGAAAGGACTCCTATATAAGGTCCTTAAGTTGAACAATGTAACTACTTATTGATGATTAATGAAAAGAGCTTTTGCTTGTGTGCTTGAGATGAGCCTCTACGAAGAGTGATTCTTCTTCCCGAGAATGGTTTGGTGCGAAGCCAAGGGTGTGAAGCCCGCAATTCTATCTATCTTCATCTTCTCTACTTGTGTGTTGATCCTTACAATCCTAAATCAATCACCATCCCTTTTGAAATCCTAAAATTATCCTAAGCCATTGAATCGACCCGATTCAACAACTGTAGATCCCAGCAGATTTATTAAACCCTTCCGCACTAAATATTCAAAGAAAATCAGTGATACCAACATTGAATTGTGAGCGCCCTAATCTGGAAAAACCTAGTGTTCTATCTCTAGGATTGATCTGTGCTGTAACCTAACGGATCTAGCGCCTAGACTGAACCCTACCTGAAGCATACGTGATCCTCCCCATGGAATACTACGAAAACTTGAGGTATTCGTTATATTTTGTGAATTTTATTGCTTAATTTAATTCCGGCAAAATCAATCATATCATTCTCATAGTTTTGGGTACCGTCCTGCGTCACCTTCCCATTCTGCCAACAAGTTAGCACACGAATCTGGAAACACTCATGAAACCCCAAACTTCTCAACATAACATTCCAAACTTCTCTAGCGACCCAACAGTGGAAAAGAAGGTGATTAGCATATTCATTTTCTTGAAAACACATTACACGTTTATTCTGCAGACCCATACCTCTTCTATTAAGTTGGTCAATGTAAGAATTCTACCCCATCCAACACTCCTCCTAAAGAACTGAATTTTAGATGGAACCTTAACTTTCCAAATATTAACCCAACTGTGATGCCGAGAGGGAGAGCGATATAATGACATGTATAGAGATTTACCTGAGAACCTCCCTTTAGAGTGATGTTTCCACAATCTAATATCTCTATTGGATGAATTTCTATGAATAGATTTAGGAGCTGTCTTAACGCATTCATCGAAACTTCTTCCTCTTCCTTCATGTTTCTACGAACCCAAATATCCCAAACTATATTGTTATTAATCAATTCAAACATATTGCACATCTTGACATTTTTGTGAACCGCAATATTAAAAATATCCAGAAACTTCACTTTCGAAGGAATATCATCCGCCCACACATATCCCCGAAAATTGATGTTTTCCCCCGAACCCCAACTAAATTTAATTCCACTCCAAAACTCATCCAAAATAGATCGGATGTTCTTCCACCACCCCGAACCTTTACCAGATGATCTCCTTAGAGTTTCAATGCTATTAAGATTTCCATATTTAGCGCGAACTACCTCCCACCATAGAGGATTTTGCTCTTTCACATCCCCCATTCTCCACAACCACTTCCCCATAGGTTCTTTATTAGAAATATCCAGCTTCCTAATGCCCAACCCCCCATCCTTCTTAGACAAACAACAATTCTCCCAGTTTATGAGATGAAATTTCTTCTCCTCTTTCCCCCCATCCCATAAGAATTCTCTAAAAGTTATTTCCATTTTCTTCACTATCGAAACTGGGGCTTTAAACATACACATAAAATAATGGAAAAGAAGAATGTGTGGACTTGATTAAAGTTAACAACTAAAAAAAACTAACATCTGAAATGTTCAGGTAAGACTTGTCTCCCAGCCAACCATCTTGCAAAACAAAAAATTAAAAAATATGCCTACCATCACACCCATTCGAATCTGATACATTGCCGAAAAGAATCCCAAACAGAGACACCCCCTCCCGCCTCCACCAAGCCTAGATTTTCCCGCTGATCCCAGATTAATTTTCCATCCATCCTCTCTAATCCCATATTTGGCCCCAAAATTCTAACTATAGGGCATTTCTGTCCTCATTGATGCCCCATAACCACTGCCACAATAAAGCCTGGTTCATACTCCTTAGACTCCTTTGAGCCAATACCCCTCCATCCTCCATTAGCAATTGGCATCCAAATGAAATTTCCAGCTATTCCCTCTTCCTTCCTAGAGGAAGTTTCTTTGAAGATGAATCTAACGTTATCATAAGCAATTAGGAATATCCTTGTTAATACAGTTACATAAGCTTCTTAAAAACAAAAGAGAAACAAAAGAAAACATAATTCATCAAGCCAAGAGGCAAGTCAAGCTCTGCCTTGATCTTGGATGTAGTTGTTTTTTAGTGAGTACTGAACATGCACCCTTTATAAGACTACTCATTAATACTACCAATATATCAACTTCAATACAACGAGCATGAACTAAACTCTGAAAAAGGTCAAGTTTCCAACCAAAATAGCAAGTTGATACAAGAATAACTGGTAGACAACCATATGGATGGTTTGAACTGAGGGCAGGTCTATTAACACTACCAGCTGGCTCCGCCATGAGGCACCTCCACCCTGGAAGCATGCTGCAAAATTTAGGTTGATTGATAATATCCTCCTTCCTAGGAAGATGACTTCCTACATTCATAGGGAGGTAAACAGTAGAGCTAATTTTCTTGCAAATTGTGCGGCTTACATACACGGAATAAATTGATGGAGACAGGAGTAATGGATTTTGTTGTACTTTGACATGGGGCAGGCTTTATTTTAAAATCTGATTCTCTGTTCTTTTGGGATTATGGGGTTATGTCAGACTTTATCTTTTGTATATTCATTAAAAGTCTTAATAAATTTTAAGAGTTCAATAAGAGGCATACAAATGGTGTGGTCAATGGGAACACTTTCTTAGTTTCAGTGTTCCTTGCTTGGGACAATAAACCCTGCAATTAAGAAACAGCTCTAGTGTCCACTAGTAGGACAAACCGAGAAATTTGCTGACAAGAACTGGAAATTACAAATAAAAAATAAAACAATAACAGAAAAACAGTTTTATAGTACTTGACAACAATTAACAGTGAAATGGGAAAACATTTAACTGCAAAATAACAAAGGAAACCACTAACAATTAAAATAAATTGCCTCAGTCGGAAGCAATATCCCAAAATTTTAGTAAATGAGTTATAACTTAACAAAATAGTGAGTAAAGGTTTTAGTCGTGAGTAGTTAGGATGATAATATATCAATAAGAAATAGACCCATCCAACTATTTCCATAGTGCATCTTTACAAATCAAGAAAATAAGGAATCTAAGAGCTTTAGAGGACCTCTTATGTTGCTCCTTCTCAGCTTGTTTGCGAGCATGCTCTGCAGATGTAAACCCAAATGTATCGAACTGCAAAGATGTTCCCAAGACATCACCTTCCATCTCCTAACATTTATAATGACAAAGAACAAAAAAGAAAAACGTCAATTAACAATTATATTGGTTGGCTCTTGAAGTCACAGAAATCAAACTGAAAGCAGAAGCAATGCAGATCTTTTTTGTTTGCCTCCTATGAAGAAAAGGATAGAAAATATAAAACAAATAAATAAATAATATTAATAATACGTCTACGTAGAAGAATAACAGCAAACAGTTTCAAACAAATCTAATATAGTGCCGACATGCACCAGTATCTTGAAAATATCGGCTGATACTGCTACAGATACCAACCCTATGGGTATTAAGAATCCCTTAGGCAGTAATTAAACCTATAGCGCTACACGCATTGGCAATATTGTTCACATCAGTCTGGAGGATCTCATAGGTACTGGCTAATAACAGTTGGTAGCAGCAATTATCGACCAACACCAAAGTGTGTCAGCGATATTTTCAAGTACATATTGACCAAAGAAGAGATATGGTATCTCTTTTCAGCCACCATGTATCAGTATTGGAGATATTTATCAACTGGAGGCTGGCCAATAGAGCCTCCAATACCAAGTTTTTAAACCTTCCCTGCAATTGTAACAATTTTTTCGACATACTCAACATAACAGAGCAATCACTATTGGACAACCATGCATAGAACATTAATTGGACAAAAAAAACCAGTAAAATGCACATAAGTCAACAATTGAGGTGAAAAGGTAACACGGGGGGGAATCTAGAAGCACAAACCAAGAAAGGCACATAAAATACTAAGGAAATAAATTGGGATTATCATAATAATCCTGGAGAAGAATGAGGATACAATCATACGAGAGACAAAAATCATAAATTTCGTTGCTAGGGAAGGTATGCTTACCTTTCCCTCAAGGTTTCCATGTTTCCATAGGATCTCAACTTCTTAGAAAAATAAGTCTGCTAGCATTTTCATTTCTATGAACCCCACTTCCCAGTCTAGAACAGATTTGCCTGCATCTACCGTATAGATAGATTCTTATTTGTACCCTAGAGGACGCAATTTTTCTACAATCTACTGGCTATGTGACGCGGGACGGGAACCCTAAAATGCGTGAATATGATTTTTTAATGCGAGATGCCGAAATTAAATAAAATTAATTCAAGAGTAATCTCAAAACTATCACGATACCTTCGGGTTCGTAGAATTTCAGTAGGTAAATCACGCGAGATCCGAATAGGGTGTCCAATCCGATGCGCAAGTCCCGCTAGATTTGAGGCGGGATCGGGCCTAGAGATAGGACTCTAGCTTTTCCAACTTTAGGCGCTCGTCTTCGATTCGATGTAGATTCACGGCTCGAACCAGGGTTGCGGAATTAGATTATGGGTTCGTAATAGGTTTTGGTTTTGTAACAGGTTTATGGTTTTCAGATCAGTTTATGGTCTGGAAAAGGGTGTTAGCTATGTTTGATTTAGGGTTTCAAAAGGCTTAAGGTCTTGGGATCGAAAGGAAACAATTAGGCAACGGTGTAGGGGAAGCAAATACAGATCGAGAGAAAGCAAATATAATAGAGAAAATAATAATGGCTTTTGGGAATCACTCCCTTTGCCTCACACCAAACCCATCTCAGGCAAAGAATATTTAAGAATAAAAGCATTCAAAATATTCAATAATTAATTAAAAAGTGTTTACAAGCCTCTATATATAGGCCACTAATAATTATTTCGAAATAGAAAAGAGTCCTAATAGAAATAAAACTAAAATGGCAGTTTTCCCATAAACAACGTGTTGCTCTGATAGCTATGTGATAACATCAGTTACGCTGGGCTACCGTGGTCAGTATCAAAGCGTCTTCTTGGCGCTATTCTTTGTGTCCTTTTCTCCTCCGGACTTCCTTTACGCTTATTCCGACGCCGGTAAAACTAATGTAGTCCGAATCCAATGTCCATGTATGTGGCATCCCCGTCAATTCCCCTGGACCAAAAAGGTTTCATCACTGATGAAACAAGCTCGTGGTAGATGTCTATCAGGTCGAGATTCAAGCGGCGAACTTCATTCTCGTGGATCAAAGTGTTTTCGGACTCCGGTTTGCCGACCCATTTAACCAAGTACTTCTGGAATCCTCTGTCATGTGTAGAGACAGCATAATCATTGATATCCTCTATTTCATCTGTTCTTTGTCTGCTTGGGGAAGGAAGAGGTACAGACTGTAAGGTTGGGTTGGGGCTGGGATTAGGAGGTGGCTGGAGTGGATTTTCAGGAGATGGGATGAAACCCAAGTAAGGAACCAAGTCTTCCACATTGAACGTTGAACTAACCCCCGTACCTGGAGGAAGCTCGAGCACGTACGCATTAGGAAAACTCTTAGCCAAAATTCTAAAAGGTCAAGCGCCTCGGGATTGGAGCTTCTTTGCGGCTACCGATGGGAACCGCTCAGGTCTAACCCAAACCATCACATAATCACCCACGTGAAATTCTTTAAAACGCATGTGAGCATCTGCAGATAATTTATATTGATTGTTGCTTGAATTAATTTTCTGTTTAATTTCGGCATGCAAGCTATGAATATGTTGTGCAAATGCATCGGCAGACTCTGACACTCTATGGGATGCAGACATGGGGATCAAATCTAATGGGGTCCTAGGCCTATGACCATGCACTACCTCAAAAGGGCTCATGCCTATGGACCTATTGACAGAATTATTATATGCAAACTCAGCTGTGGGTAAGATGGTATCCCAAGTCCTAACATGATCACCGACAAGACTACGAAGGAGATTCCCAAGGCTCCTATTGGTGCTTTCGGTTTGGCCATCCGTTTGAGGGTGGTAAGTTGTAGAGAATTAGAGCAATGTGCCCATCATCTGCCAAAGGGTCTTCCAAAAATAACTAGTGAATTTAACATCCCTATCAGACAAAATGGTTTTGGGCAACCCATGAAGATGCACTACCTCCGCGACAAATAGTTTAGCAATATGAGATGCATCGGAGGTTTTGGGACAAAGAATGAAGTGGGCCATTTTGGAAAATCGGTCCACTACGACATAGATGGAGTCGTGCTTCCTAGGGGTCTTAGGAAGTCCAAGCACGAAATCCATTGAGAGGTCTTGTCACGGTGTGTGTGGCACGGGTAACGGGCTGTACAAGCTGGTATTTTGTTTGATCTGTTTTGACACTTGGCAAGTACGATAATGCTTAATGACCCAGGCGACATCTCTCATTAGGCCAGACCAAAAGAACCTATCCTCTACGAGATCAACAGTTTTGTTACGCCCGAAATGTCCGGCCATCCCTCCAGCATGTAATTCCCAAATGAGAAAGTCATGCAATGAAGTTCGAGGGATGCAAAGGCGATTGCCTTTAAACAAGTACCCATCGTGGATGGTGTACATGGGGTGTGTGCTGGTCGGGTCACTAAGGAGAGCAGTGTACTCAACCCCAAAATCTGGGCACATGGGGTACGCATCCTTTAACTTTTCGAACCCGACGACCTCGGTGCTCATTGTGTGCAAAGTCACCACTCTCCGACTAAGTGCATCAGCGGCCCTATTTTCAGTACTGGCCTTATGCTTTAACACGAATGTGAACCCTTGAAGGTACTCGACCCACTTCGCGTGCCTTGGGTTCAACTTCTTCTGTGAAGCAAGAAAGCGTAAGGCTTCATGGTCAGAGAACAGCACAAATTCCTGCGGTCTAAGGTAGTGTCTCCCATACCAAAGAGATCGAATGACCGCATAGAACTCCTTGTCATAGGTGGAGTATTTTTGCTTTGCCTCGTTAAGTTTTTCACTAAAATAGGCCACGGGGTGACCCTCTTGGCTAAGCACTCCCCCTATGCCTACTCCCGATGCGTCGCATGCGACTTCAAAGACTATAGAAAAGTCTGGTAATCGCATGACGGGTACACTACTCATTCGTTGTTTGATCTCAACAAATGCTTTTGTCGCCGCTTTGCCCCATTTAAACTCTCCCTTTTTCATGCAATCTGTAATTGGGGCCATAATGGTGCTAAAGCTTCTGATGAAGCGACGATAGAAAGTAGCCAAGCCATGGAAGCTGCGGACATCGTGTATGTTCTTAGGTTCGGGCCACTCTACAATGGCTTTAACCTTTTCGGGGTCCGCGACCATTCCATCAGCCGAGATAATAAATCCCAAGAAAACAACAGAACGTTGCATGAAGGTGCATTTCTTGAGATTTGCAAACAACCACTCGCCCTTGAGGGTTTCACAAACCAGCCTAAGGTGGGTCAAGTGTTGTTCCTTGTCATGACTGTAGATCAGGATGTTATCGAAATAAACAAGGAATTTGCCGAGAAACGGTCTCAGCACTTGGGTCATGAGTCGCATGAAAGTACTCGGGGCGTTAGAAAGCCCAAATGGCATGACCATCACTCATAAAGGCCATCCTTAGTCTTAAAGGCGGTTTTCCACTCATCGCCGGGGTGGATACGGACTTGATGGTAGCCACTCTTAAAGTCTATCTTTGAAAAGATAGTGGCACGAACTATCATATCAAGCATGTCATCGAGCCTTGGTATGGGAAACCGATACTTAACGGTAATCTTGTTGATTGCACGGCCATCCACACACATGCGCCATGTACCATCTTTTTTAGGAGTGAGTAGGGCAGGTACGGCACACGGACTCATGCTCTCTTGGATGAACCCCTTCTGAAGGAGCTCATTGACTTGCCGAGTCAACTCAGCGTGCTCAACCGGATTCCACCTATAGTGGGGTAGGTTCGGTAAGGTAGATCCAAGAACCAAGTCTATTGCGTGTTGCATATCACGCAGGGGAGGGAGTTCATTTGGTAAGTCTTCAGGGAAGACATCCGTAAACTCTTTTAAAATCAGCTCAACCTCCTTGGGACACTCGCTCACCAACTCGGGAGCACTCTCTACGGTGACAACTACGTACACCACACTCTCTTCTATAAATGCTTTCTCAAACTCAGAAGGGCTCACAATATTAATGGATTTAGAAGACTCGCCCTTCCTTTCGACGGTGTTGGTCGATGGTGTTTTGGGAGGCAAAGGGTGTAAAGTGATCTTTTTGCCCTTATGCATGAACGTGCATATGTTTGTTCGACCAGAAAGAGTCAAGTCCATGTCGTAGAGCCACGGCCTTCCCAAAATGATATGGCCCATATCCATCGGCACCACATCACACCATAAGGTGTCCAAATAATAACCTAACTGAATCGGTACACAACACCTTTTCGACACAGGAATGGATGAAGAATTGACCCATGCAACTTTATAAGGTCTCAGGTGGGCTTCGGGTGTAAACCCTAAGCGGAGTACGGCATGAGTTGATATAACATGAGTGCAACTACCGCTATCCACGATGACCCTACAATTCTTTTCACCAAATCTGGCGTAAGTGTGGAAGATGTTCTCCCTTCGCCAGTCATCATTTTCATCCCATTGAGGCTGTGCAAGGGCACACCTCACAACTAAAGCATGACCAATGGCATCACCCTCCTCATCACTGGGTGTGCTAACCGGTTCAAACACTTCTTCTTCAACCACTACCTCATCATCATCATCCTCTCCCTCAATGAAGAGAGAGTCCTTTGGGGTTCTTTCGTAGGGCATTGGGCGGCAAAGTGTCCCATCCCATGACATTTATAGCACTTTACTTGAGAATTAACCCTTAAGGATTCTCCGGCTATACCTTTTCCCCTTTCAAACCTTGAATTGGTAGGGGCAGGTTGTGTAGGCTTGGGAGGAGGAATAAATCGTCCCTCACCGGATCGTTGACCGCTATATTGTGACTCGGTCCTCTTCACCACCGTAGTTTTCAAATACCGTTCAAAATCTTGCACAACGGCATAGCATCTTTCAAGAGTTCCTACGGGGTGAGAAATCAACTCTTTTTGCAAATCAAGTCGCAATCCGGTGCGGAATCTAGAGAGTGATTTCAGGATCTTCCGATACTTTTGCCCTCATCATGAACTCTTCGAATTTGGCAATGTAATCGGTAACGAGCATACCACCTTGGCGTAAATTTTGCCACTGGTCGAGAAGACGTTGGTGGTATGATAAAGGAACATACTTCTCTGTAAGTCGTTCCTTCATGTCTTCCCAACGAGTAATGGGAGGACAACTCGCATTTATTCTGATGCGCTCAACATTGAACCAGAAAAGCCGAGTTTGACCACCCGACTTCATTTTAGCGAGTCTAACGCAACGGTCGTCATTCATGGCATACCAATCAAAGTGTTGGTCCATGTCAGAAAGCCAATCAAGGAAGACGATAGGGTCCATTCTTCCATCAAAAGTCGAAATCTCAACTCGGGCATTCTTAAGGAGTTGATCTTCAGGGTCATAGTCATCTCTACGATGATCCCTACGGTTCCAATTGTCTTGGCGACCATTACGTTCAAAGTGAGGACACTCACGCTCTTGGTGCTGATTTTCCAGCCCACCCATCGCTTCAAGTTGGTTGATTTGATCACGTAATCGATCATTACCAACTCCTAGCGATATTTGGGCTTGCTCTATGGTAGTCAAGCGTGCACTCAATTCTTCTCGCATAGCTCTAAGAGTATTAAGAACCTCATCCGAAGTCATGGTGATCATAAGGTCTATTAGGGTTCTAATATGGAATGCAATATGGACTCACAAAAGAAAACAATGCAATAAAATATATATGACAAGCAAAGATGCCCTAACCTAAAAAACCTAGGGCTCTGATACCAAAACTGACGCGGGACAGGAACCCTAAAATGCGAGAATATGATTTTTTAATGCGATTTGCCAAAATTAAATAAAATTAATTCAAGAGTAATCTCAAAACTATCACGATACCGTCGGGTTCGTAGAATTTCGGTAGGTAAATCACGCGAGATCCGAATAGGGTGTCCAATCCGATGCGCATGTCCCGCTAGATTTGAGGCTGGATCCAGCCTAGAGATAGGACTCTAGCTTTTCCAGGCTTAGGCGCTCATCTTCGATCCGATGTAGATTCACAGCTCGAACCAGGGTTGTGGAATTAGATTATGGGTTTGTAATAGGTTTTGGTTTTGTAACAGGTTTATGGTTTTCGGATCGGCTTATGGTTTCGAAAAGGGTGTTGGCTATGTTTGATTTAGGGTTTCAAAAGGCTTAGGATTTTGGGATCAAAAGGAAACAATTAGGCTACGGTGTAAGGGAAGCAAACACAGATCGAGAGAAAGCAAATATAATAGAGAAAATAACAATGGCTTTTGGGAATCACTCCCTTAGCCTCACACCAAACCCATCTCAGGCAAAGAATATTCAAGCATAAAAGCATTCAAAATATTCAATAATTAATTAAAAAGTGTTTACAAGCCTCTATATATAGGCCACCAATAATTAATTCGAAATAGAAAAGAGTCCTAATAGAAATAAAACTAAAAAGGACAGTTTTCCCATAAAAGCTGCGTGATGTCATCCTGACCTGGCTGAGGCTGTCATAAGCGTCTTGTTGTTAGTAACGCTTCTGCTGGCTATTCTTTGTGTCCTTTTCTCCTCTTTCTCCTCCGAACTTCCTCTACGCTTCTTCCGACGCCGGTAAAACTAATGAGGTCCGAATCCAATGTCCATGTATGTGACGTCCCCGTCACTATGAGTATTCCAAATAGTGTTACATTAGGTGATGGAAGTAAATCCTATGCCTTCTTCAGTACACAAGGGAAAACAAGAGATGTAGTGTCATGCTGATGCAGACATGCGAGATTACAGTGAACAGCACAAGGGAATCCATGTAGTCATGCCACGATATGAGTTTCCATTTTTCCCTTAACCAGTGATTCACTCTTAACGATGGTCTAGACAGAAGCTAACATACCAACCATCACTAGATGTCCTAATTAGCACAATGCTGTTGTATACTATGTTTAGGGGTTGCATTTAAGCTATTATTTCTGTCCTTTATTAACAGTGCAATAAATAAGATTAGAAATGGATAGTTAGGGATCGGGTTAGGGTTAGGTAGGAGAAGAAGATGGAGGAGAAGAGAATAGGGAGATGGAGAAATTTAGGGATGTAAGAAATGGCTCATACGCACATAGCATTAGCTTATATTCTAAGTACAATATCTCGAGTATATCTGTACAGTGAAAGAACAGGAAGAGGAAATATTTACTCTACTTACCTACGACACGCCCAATATGACTTTTAACACACTACTATTCTATTACCTATATTCAAACATTCCCCTCTCGTTGGTGCATAGATGTCAGTCATGCCAAACTTGGAAGTGATATCAGCAAGTTGAGGTATGCAAACTCTTGTGACTCAATCTTTTCTCTTATAAAGTGGCAATCCATCTCAATGTGTTTGGTTCTTTCATGGTAGACTGGGTTCTCCGAAATAGGAAGCGCCGCCTCATTGTCCCCATAGAAGTTCATAGAAAAGTGAACTTGTATTCCAAAGTCCGATAGTATAAACCATAGCCACATTCCCTCTCAGGCCCCTTGAGACATTGCCATATATTATGCCTCTGCACTGGAATTTGAGACCACACTTTGCTCCTTGCCCTTCCAAGTAACAAGATTACCTCCAACAAAAGTAACATAATCCGTAGTGGATCGCCTGTCACTCACGGATCCAGCCCAATCAGCATCTATGAACACCTCAACATCCAAATGACCATGATCTTCATTAAACAGCCCTCTATCAGGGCTAGACTTCATGTACCTTAGAATTCTGTAGACAGCATCTAAGTGAAGAGTGTGTGAGTGCATGTGCTGGATCACAACACTAACGACATATGCAATGTCAGGCCAGGTCATGGTCAAGTATATGAGTTTACCAACCAGCCTTTGGAATTGTCTCACATCCTTAAGCAACTTACCTTCTTCTGTATTGATCTTATGATTTTGGTCCATAGGAGTATCAATATGCTTGGAATTGCCGCAATGTTATGCTTAGGCCGGGTGATTGGATTTGCTCGAATTGCCGCAATGTTAACTCCCGGCGTAAGTCGGTTTGCCATCGATATGGCGGTGTCTCCACCAGAGCCGAGGGAGTGATGGTCAAGTATGCCGATGACTGTATTCCCCGACCAGGTAGCGACCATCAGATGGTTATTAACGGGGTCAAATGCATGATCTGCGCCAGGGATGGTCGATTGCGGGCAGAAGGTTCAACCGGACAACCGGTTTGACCGTGAATCCGGCACGGCGACGCAACGGGGTCTCCTATGCCAATATCGCGGGGAAAGGAGGGAGGGATTGTGGGGAGCCAGGCACCTTATCTGCCTCTGCCTCAGATGTGTAGATCGCATCTAACCCGTCGGAATCGGGGGTTCGATTCGGACAGCTCCATTTTCGCTCACCTCAGTTTCTCTCTCTTGCCAGGAACCTTCAAGACTACTGGGTGGTGCTTTACACAATCAAAGACTCCTTAGCACTATTTCATTTACATAGATGGATACAAAATTCATGGGAATTTACAAACAGGCCAGCTCTATCAGCTATCACTAAAACAAAATTTCTTCTCCGAATTAAGTCGGTGGAGGCAGCCATGGCAATCTGCGACAAATAGTCCTTCCAAATCAATGGTGTGCCGGTAGAGTGCGGTGTTTGGGACTCGACAATCGGAGACCTCCATCTACATTGGTGGTATGGAGGTGTTTGGATTCGATTGTTCGGTCTCCCCCACCACGCCTGGTCCCCCGACGTACTCTAGGAAATCTGTGTGGCAGGTTCATCCTTGTCGACCGAAGCATCGACAATCTGTAGGAAATTGGTTCCGCCCGGATTCTCGTTGCCGCCGAAAGTTTGGAATGCATCCCTAGATGCTGTGAGGTCCGCGTCGACGGCCAAAAACATAGGGTCTTCATAGAAATGGAGCTGCTGGAAAGGGTGCTCAGCCCTCATCAGTTGGGCGATGAATCTAAGGGGTCTCGGAACCCCGACATAGACATACTCTGTCGTACCTCGGAAAAAATCTCGCCGGAGATCGAACCACTCAGGGACGGGGTGGAAAGGGCCGGTCAGCCATTGTCGCGACGCTCGGAAGGGTGCTCGTCCGAGAATCCGCCTCATCATAGGGGGTCGTTCGCACCAACGCGGTCACAGTACCTCGGGTTCCCATCAGATGGCTCATCTTCCAATTGCCGACCTTGAGGATGGAGAAATAGTGGAGGCTTTCGGCGATCTAAACTTTGATGCGCGCGAATTGCTGGTGAGAGGCGAGGGTTCCAGCGATCGGCGACAAGCACCACTGCCGGTGATGCACCAACAACAACTGAACTCCTTCGATTGTGATCTTACACTGTCGAGGATCTCAACGGTTGAGGGTTTCTCGTACACTAAGGACTCCCCTTGTCAGCTGCAGTCTGAAGCGGTTGGTGAGCCGGTATGGATGCCTACAGAAAAGGACGAAGAGGAAGATCGTCACTGGGATCCGATGGCGACCGAGGAGTCGTTTTGTCCTAAGAGGAAGATGGATTGTTGAAGCAAAAAGCACTTTATAGTCTTCCACCGCCAGAGACATAAAAGTAGAAGGCCCCGGGTTTCGCATTTTGTTGGGGCGAAGACACGTGGTTCCATCGAGGAGCGCTCTAGCGGTTTCAGGAAACCATCCGATGGTTTTGCAGCAATTGGTTGACCAAAATATTATAAGGGCCATCATTCCTGAAGCTCCTCTAGACAGGCACGTGCTTCAGACTCCAGAAGTAGGTGAATACAGTAAAAGGGCGACACATGGAATCCACTTAGCTAATGGGCATCAGCTAGCATGGGAATTTCATTAGGCCGAAGTGGGTTTGAAACGTTGGTTTTCTCTCTGCGATCGAGTCTGGAACCCGCCACGACTCATGTTCTGCTTCTATCGGGCCCTTGGCAGTCGTGCATGAGGCCGCGGGCCTACGATCTATTGGATACTGGGAACTAGGCCAGCATGGATTGTGCTGGGGACCTGCGGGAGTCTAAAGTCTCTCCCTTTGAACCGGCAGCTACAATGTGCATGATCGATCGATCGATCCTATCTCTCATATCCCCTCTCCGGCTCCTCTGCCTCCTCTTCGGCGGCGATATCGTTGAAGCCGCTCCGTCAAGGTGTGACCGGAGAATGGGTTCAAAGCTCCCTCGAACCATCTCGGTGTGCGAGTTTGGTCAGCACCTCTGCTACTAGGGACTATGATAGCAGAGATAGCCCTAAAGACACGAATGAAGTTGATCGCCTTATTTGTGTAGGTCGTGACCTCGGTATGACATCAAGGGGACTAACAACACCCTCATGGAGGTGTTTCAATCCATTCTTGTTTGTCACCACGACAACAACAACAACAACAAGAAGCGCAGCGTCATATCTCGGGAACTCGCTCGATTACAGTGGGGAATGTCAAATGGGAAGGGAGAGGGGGGGGTGTGGCTTAACACCCACTTTCCTTTCGTGGGCGGGCTTCACGTTGTTTGATTATGAAGATGTTCTCTTGGAACGTGAGAGGCATCTGTGACGGGTTAAAGCGTGTCGGAGTGAAGCGGGTGATCGCTTCCATCAACCCAGTTGTCATTACGCTTCAAGAAACTAAATGGAGCAGCTGCGACAAGCTCAAAGTCGCATCTATACTCGGGGGAACCGATGGGATTGGATTAGAATCGATTTCGTTGGTGCCTCGGGTGGTACTCTCGTTGCCTGGAATTTTGTTTTGTTCAAGAAAGTGGACGAGGAGGTGGGTTTTTACTCGGCTTCTGTTGTGCTTCGGAATAGAGACACGGGCAAATTGTGGTCATTTTCCGAGATTTACGGTTCATCGGATGATAGATACAGGGGCGATTTCTAGTTCGAGCTAGCAGTCGTTGCAGCTAGGTGGGATCACCCAATATGCCTGGGAGTGATTACAACGCCATAAGATGGGCTCACGAAAAGATGGGTGGACCGCTGGATGTGGCAATGATGACAGACTTCAACTCCTTCATTTCTGATTGGGAGTTGATGGACATTCCTCTCACGGGATCAAGATTCACCTGGTCCAATCTTCAAGAAACTCCCTCTTTAAGTTGGCTAGATAGGTTTCTATGCAGTTCCGAGTGGATGGACATATTTCCGGCCCCCAGATTAGCCAGGGCCGTCTCGGATCACCGGCCTTTACTGTTGAGTAGTAAGTCTCGGGGGAGAGGGTCGTCCCCATTTCGCTTCAAAAACTTGTGGCTGCTTAACAAGAAATTTAAAGAGGCGGTCCCTTCTTGGTGGAGCGGGCCTGCCCCTTCGAGGACGGCTACATTCCGATTCATACCCAAGCTTCAGCGGCTTAAGGATCGTATCAAGGCTTGGAACAAAGAGGTGTACAGGCTGGTACACATCGCGAAAGAATCCTTACTCCTACGGCTGAAAGAGATCAACAATCTTGAGGAGCGTAGGGTCCTTTCGGATGAGGAAAGACATGAGAGGACACTAAAAAAACAGGAATTCAACGACAAGTACATAGCTGAGGAGGTGTGCTGGAAACAAAAATCTAAGGTACAGTGGCTAAGAGAGGGGGATCACAATACCAAGTTCTTCCATGTGGTGGCCAAAGCGCGTAACAAGATCAATTACTTGGGTAACATTGCTGTTGACGGGGTCACATATTTTGATCTGTACTCCGATGAGGGTCTCGCTTGGCCGGAGCTAGACGGGCTAGTGTTTGATTCTATCTTGGAGGACGAGTGTGCCTATGTGGAGCAACAATTTAGTGAAGACGAGGTGTGGCGGGCCATCAAGTTCGGTGGGAAGAACAAATCCCCGGGTCCCGACAGCTTCACAATGGAATTCTACTGTTCCTTTTGGCCGATCCTTAAAGCGGACCTGATGGGGGTGCTTCACGAGTTCCACGCCATCGGATTCATTGGTCGGAGCCTTAACTCTACCTTTATCACTCTCATTCCGAAAAGAAACGGGGCAAAGGATATATCAGATTTCCGCCCGATCTGCCTTATCAACTGCCTATACAAGATCATCTCCAAAGTGCTCGCCAACAAAATCAAGCCGCTAATGGGCAAGAACATTTCGGTCAATCAGGGAGCGTACAGTCACGGGAGACAATTGGTGGACCTGGTCGCAGTGGACCAAGAGGTGATACACTCGGCCCACCACACACATCAGCCAACGCTGCCCTTTGGAAGGGGGATATGGAGAAGGCTTACGACTGTGTCAGTTGGGACTGCTTAGACTACATGCTCGGTAGGTTTGGGTTCAGGTCTACCTGGAGGACTTGGATGAGTGCATGTTACTCATCGGCCTGGTTTTTGATATTAATCAATGGGACGCCTGCAAGGTACTTCAAAAGTTCCAGAGGAATCCATCAGGGAGATCCGTTATCCCCCTTCTTATTCAACATGGTGGGCGAAGCTCTAGCTGGTCTCATTGCGCGTGCGAGACTGATGCAACTCATATCAGGGATTCAGGTGGGATCGCAGTGCCGCTGCATCTCACACCTTCAATATGCTGATGACACCGTCTTATTTGTGAATGCTGATGTAGAGGAGTTCAGGGCTCTAACAGAGGTCCTTTCTGTATACAAGGTTGCTTCTGGTCAACGCATAAATTTCCACAAGTCGGCGATTACGAGAATAGGGATCAGCAACCAGCAGATGGCAAAATTAGTGACTATCGTGGATTGTGCGATCGAGAAGTTCCCCAACAAGTATTTGGGTCTGCCACTCGAGCTCAGGAAGCCATCAGTTCGGGCATGGGAACCGGTAATTCAAAGATTCGAACAACGATTGTCTTCGTGGAAAGGAAAACTCCTCAGCAATGGAGATCGTCTTCTCCTGGCTAAATCAGTCCTCTCCAGTCTGCCCATCTTCTACATGTCGAAGTTCATTTGCTCGATTGGGGTCATCAATCGGCTTGAGCAAATCCAAAGAAACTTTCTTTGAGAGGGTTCGGGTCTAGATAAACGATATCATCTTGTAAACAGGGACACCTGTCAGCTTCCCATAAGTTGTGGGGGCCTTGGTATTCAAAGTCTGAGGTGCACAAATATTGCTAGCGAGCTGGATTAGTAGGCGAAAGCGGCAACCTTTGGCGCGTGTTGTTGGTTGAAAAGTATAGGCAATTGATTGGAAATTGAGGCATCAACACCACAGTACACAGAGGCACATCGGCTTGGTGGAAAGGCATCTGTGGAACATGGTCTCTTTATGCTAGATGGATCCGATTCAGTTGGGATTGTGGTACCCGGATTCGGTTCTAGGAGGACGCTTGGGCGGAGTGCGACCAGCTCAAATCGTCGTTCCCGGACATTTTCGCCATCTCCACAAATCCGTTGGGGCTGATTACTGAATTTGCCTCAAAGTCCCTAGGAGGGAGGATGTGGGATGTTACCACTTGCAAGCTCCTGAGAGGCGATGAGATGGCCTCCTTTACTAGGCTGTTGTCCACAGTCTATGGTCTTCTTCCAAATCCTCAAGGTCAAGACAAGCGGGTATGGGTTCCTAGTAAAGATGGCAGCTTCAGCGTCAAGTTGTACTACTGGATGCTTACGAGTCGCCCGCTGATTAGATTCCAAGGAGTGAGGTTGTGGAAGGCGGCCATCCCCCTCAAAGTAAGATTCTTTGTGTGGACTCTGCTCAAAGAAAAAATCCTAACAATTGATTAGCTCATTCGGAGGGGAAAGGATATGCCCAACCGATGTGTGATGTTCCTTCATGGGGAAGAGTCCGTGTGCACGTCTTCCTCCACTGCCAGGTGGCCCACAAGATATGGAGTGTCATCCTTACTTCTTTTGACGTGTACTGGGTCACCCCTTCTACGACTTATCAGCAGTTTCTGACATGGTCTTCTGTCAGTTTTGAGGGTCAACTTGGGGAATACTAGAAGGCGGCTTTCTTTGCAGTAAATTGGAGTATCTAGCTCGAGAGAAATGGGGGTATTTTCGAGAATAAACGTCAGTCTGTGGGGATGATTATGAAGTCTGTTAGGGATTTCATGTGGTTTGGGGTTGCTAGAAGCAGTGATGGAGTTAGGGGTGATATTTCTCCTTAGGACCCGGTTTAGGAGTGGATTTGTAATCGGTTGTCCTAGGCTGGATTAGCTAGCTTTATCTTGTACTTTTCCTTTTTGGTCGTCTTGTTTTTGGTTGTGTCCTTGTATTGGTCCTTTCAGCGCCTTGCTAGTTATTAATATAATGCTTATTACCGATTTAAAAAATATATGCTTGGAACCAAGCATCCCAGCTTATTTTAACGCATCTAGAGTGTACTTCCTCTACGAATGAACTATCCCTCGTTGTGACCTTGCAACTTCAATACCCAACAAGGCAACAAGTACCTCACGGTCCTAAATCCTTAATATCAAACACTTGACTTAGGTAGTACTTAAGTTCCACTATCTATTCATTGTTATCCCATGTGACAATGATATCATGCACATATACTAGGAGGGTTGTTAGCTTTTGTCCCTTCTTTGAATAGAGTGTGATTCTAGTGGATTCGTTGATACCCAAACTGCATTATTGCATGACTGAACTTTCTGTACCAGGCCTGTGGAGATTGCTTTAACCCATAGATAGGTTTCCTCAATTGGCACACTTGATCATTTGATCACTCTCCCCTTGAAGTAGGAAATCGGGAGGTAAAAACATCCACACTTCTTCCTTTAAGTCATCATGCAGGAAGCATTTTTTTATATCCAACTAATACAGTGACCACCTTTTACAAGCGGCCAGAGACAGAAGAACACGAATTGTATTGAGCTTTGCTACTGGAGCAAAGGAGCAAAGGTGTCCTGAAAATCTATGCCTGGAGTCTAGGTGAATCCCTTTACAACAAGTTTGACTTTGTATTTATAACGGATCCATCCGGACGATATTTCATAGTATATACCCCCTTGCATCCTACAATTTTCTTTCCTTCTGAGAGTTTTGTGATTTCCCAGACCTGGTTATGCTCAAGAAACTTCTTTTTTTTATAAATCTACTCAAGAAACTTCATTTCTTGCAACATAGTGATGCGGGACGGTAACCCTAAAATGCGTGATTAATGATTTAATGCAATTTTGCCGAAATGAAATAAATTAATTAAAGTTTAATCGCAAAATTATCACGATACCTTTGGGTTCTGATAATTCAAATAAGTAGATCACGCGAGATCCGGCTAGGGTCCAATCCGATGGACAAGCACCATTAGATTGAGGCGGGATCGGGCCTAGAGATAAAACTCTATCTTTTCCCGGCTTCGGCGTTCGTCTTCGATCCGATGTAGATTCACGGGTTCGAACTAGGGTTATAGAATTGGGTAGGTTTGATGGCTCGGATGAAAACTAGGGTTTTGATGGAAATAGATTTTGGTTTTTGGATTAGGGATTCAATATAGGTAATGGATTATAAGAGAAAGGCAAAGAAAATATATAACAAAGATAACAAAAGAACAAAAGAGGATAGAGGGGAATCACTCCCTTGGTCTCACACCAAACCCATCTCGGGAAAAAGAATATTCAAGCATAAAGCATTCAAAATATTCAATAACTATATAAAAAGTGTTTACAAGCCTCTTTATATAGGCCACCAATACTTAATTCGAAATAAAAAGAGTCCTAAAACAATAAAAAACTAAAAAGATCCGAGTTTTTTTCCACAAAAAGAAAATTCTCATCATTTGGTAGGAGTCGTCCACTAGCGTTGTGATCTTATTCTGACGTCTTTGTGTACACAACGTTAATAGTCTATTCACTGAGTTGTGCCTATTTATTACTGTGCTAGTGGAGTCAACAGCGAGCTGCGGTCTTATGACGGCGAGCTGTCACAATACCCACAGCGAGCTGTCATAGATGGCAGCGAGCTATAGCTGTTTTCAAGTCACAGTGAGCACTTCTTTTACTTTTCTCCCTTGAAGCTAAAAATTCTGTTGCGACCCAACTCCAATGCTCTCGATCTTGACGTTCCCCATCACATAGCTTCTTACCATTTGGGTTGAGATAAAGCCTCAAAGACAGAGTTAGGTACAGAAACAAAGTTTAACGATGAGATGAAACTAGAATAAAGAGGCAGACAAAGTATGATAGGACACAAACTTACTAATGAAGTCTTGTACCCTTCCATAGGGCAATTGGAAGGTCCAGATCTGAAGGTGGAGGCTCAACAATTCTTGAACCATCCTCAGGAGATTACATTTGATTTGTGTCTTGAGCAGTGGGAGAAACCTTCTTCTACAACTTCTTTCGTTCAAAGAATTTGCCTTTACCAAACATGTCAAACTTAACAACTTCAAGATCACTGGCACTAGCGAGTTCTTCCACTTCTATTTTAACGTCATCCTCATGTTCTTATATAGCACATGGCAATGGCACTAGGGAAGTATCAGTGCACTCTTCCCTGGTATCCTTCTCCCCCTAAAAAGGACACTTAGAGGATGTATAGAATTTGGTGGATTCAAAAAACTGTAATATCTATGGGGACAAAACATTTCCAAGTTCTAGGATTGGAACACTTATCCTTTTTGTGATGGAGGATACCCAATGAAAATACAGAAGACAACTTTAGGGGAGAGTTTATCACAATGAATGGATGGGACATGGACAAAACAAAGACATCCAAAGATAAGAGACGGTTGCTTAGAAACAACAATTTATGAGGGCACTCACCTCCAAGACAGGTGTAGGCATTCTACTAATAAGGTACGTGGCAATGGGGGACAGCATCACCCCATATGTGTTTGAACACTCATACAGAAAAGTAAGTAGGGAGCAACATCGAGAAGATGTTGATTTTTTGGTTCGGCCACTCCATTTTGCTGCAGAGGGTAAGGGCACAAGGTTTGCCACTCAAATCCATGAGTGAATATATATGATTGAAGATGTTGGGATGAGTACTCGCCCCCATTTTCAGATCTTTTATACTTGCATGGAATTGAGTTTGAACCATCTAATGATAAACCGGAAAAATTGAGCTAACTCATCTTTGATTTTCATTAAAAAAATCATGGTTGGGCCTGTCAAAAGGCAGGGCCGACCATAAAAGCCCTACCCGACCCGACGGTGGCTCAAGCAGCAACCCTATGCGAAGGAGTGGGGACTCTACCATGGACATCGTTCTAATAAGTGGTCTCTTGTAACTTTATTATGACATTTAACCACCTATGTTATCAGAGCCCTTTTGATTTTTCCATGTCCATAAAGAAGCAACCTTGGTGAAATATGAGTCAGCCATAAGGGAGTGGAGTTTACTTAATTAATGTTTTTGTCTTCCCTTGCAGCTGTTCCTTTGAAATTAGTGAATTCTGTTGCCAAGTAAGACAAAAATGATAACTAGTTAGATAGGATAGTCCTGGAATGACATCAATGAGCAATGGCCAATGCACTAGGCTATCTACAACCTACTTGTTCGAGGAGAGAGAGGAGCTATATGTATCTCAAATTTAACTAAACAGGACTTTAAGGGTAGAGGAAAAAATCCTCTTCTACATATATATATATATATGAACAAGTTCTTGTAAGATAAACTCCTCCTCCTTCGATATGCCATACCACTGCAGGAGAATACTTGAATTCTTATATGTTTCCTAGAGCATAAGAAATGTCAAAATTATGAGGAAAGGTAGATAAACCTATCTATAATGAAAATGTCACTCTTTCAAATAAAATAAAATAAAAATTAAGATGACATGGAGCAATTATGTAAATTCTAAATAAAAGACAAAAATAATGAGATACAGAAAAATCCAATAGCTAGGCCGTGTTTCTAGCCCAAAAAAAAAAGTATCAGCAGTACTAGCTAAATTATATATTATTCAAAAAAATAATAATACAACAACAAAGCAGACTATACCGCTTTCTCATCGTCATCTAAGAAATTATACACGCTCTGTTCTTTTACTGCAGCTCTGTTTTTACGTGATGAAGTAAATGTCTTTGGAGTCCACCCTGCACAGTAGCATCAATGAAGTTCATCGATGACACCTTTTAGACATTCAAGTCACAAAATCCTTCAAAGTTTCAAAACTAAATAAATTATACCTTCCTTTGAACCAACAGTATTGTAATATCCTGCAGAAAACCCTCCTGTAAATGCTCCATGGAATCTTTTGCGGCCTTCTTCATCTCTAACCTGAAATCTTAGCCATATTTAATCCCACTATGCAAAGAGAAAATTAGACTATAAACAAAAACTGGATAAATTGTACAGATGCCAATTTCTAATATGAAAGTACAGTACAACATGAAGGATGCACATCAATAGGGGAAGCTAATGCAATCCACAGCTCGCCTGAACTATTATGATTAATAAAGAAGAGCTCAACATGAAAAAAAATCCACAAAGAACTAGAAATAAAATCGAATTTACAAATTCTTAAATCTGGAAATTTTCCACCAATATAAAATCCAAAATAATTGCAACCAAGCAAATTATCTAACGAGAATGTAATATAGAAGTTTAACCTTATAGCGATTAGGCCTGTTATAATACTCCGGAAACATAAATCTTACATATATATATATATATATATATATATATATATATATATATATATATATATATATATATATATATCTTACTTTATTGGGGACCCAAAAAATTAAAATTTTAAGACCTAATAGAGTCTGGTGAATGGGTTTCTTAAATTGAATAAGAATCTTAGATTCCTAAAGAAATTCAAAATGTAGGAAAATAAATACCCATGCAAAAGGTTTTATCTACCCTTCTCGGGTGGGAACCATTAGGTCCTCAGACCTTGGAGTCACATACCATCACATGAGCAGCTGTCTCAATCTTTTATTTTCTTTTTTTATAATTCAATCCTCTTTTTACTTTGGCAAAATCGAATTTAGAAATTCTTAAATCTGGAAATTTTCCAACAATATAAAATTCAAAATAATTGCAACCAAGCAAATTATCTAACGAGAATGTAATAAAGAAGTTTTACCTTATAGCAATTAACAGGCCTGTTATAATAGTTTGGAAACATAAATATTTTATATATATATATAGGGAAAGGGGAAAATGCGTCCGGGCGTAGAGATATCTCTACGCCAATTGATATGAGCGCGGCACGTAGAGTACTTTTTGTGAAGTGATGGGTGGCATGGGCCTACTTTACTAACTAGGGTTAAACTTTTAAAATATTTTAAAAGTTATATTCCTTTTCAGCCGTCATTCTTAACTTTTTTAGAAGTCTTTTTAAAGTCCTTTTTATCTCTATTCTCTCTTTTTCTAAGAAAGTGTCAGACTTACTTTTTCAAATATATTTTACTCAAAAAATGTGAACGCCCGGTAGTGAAGTACTAGCACCTTGGCAGTAAAGCGCCGTGTCACGGGGTCGCTCTTCTGCAACCTCAGTCCCATGCAGCACCTAACGCCCGCTGCGCTAAGTCAGCCTACTTCTGATACCAACTATCGCGGGGCGTCCTTCGACGCGCTACCAACCCGCGCGGTGCCTCGCTACCGCATGCAACGAAGCCAACCCATCTACACATCAACTCTGATACCACGCGCCTAGAGGATGGGAACTCCCCCAATGTGGTTACCGCTATTTCACAGCATACCACCCAACATATTGTGCCCCTTACGACACGCACATTTGCACCACTGTGCTAAACTTGGCCTGCTCAAGCTTCACCCTGTGCACTGCACTAGTACCTCGCTTCGCAATAGTCTCGGCATGCAGCTCCCCATGCCATCATGTCTTGCTCACATACCGAACCAAGTCCACAGTCTTGTGCCTCGTGCTAGCGTGCTCAACTGAGTCCCACGCAGCCTGCCTTCGTGTGCGTTCCGAATTACTAGCACCCGTCCATCCTTGGCCCAAATGATGTCATGCTCAACTAAGTCCCACGCAGCGCTCATTTCTTCTCGCAAGGTTGCCCAGCCGTATGCACTGCGACGCGTAGTCCGGGGCCATACTTCAACCTCGCATTGGGTGCCACATGGCATCGTTGCGTCGACGTCCTAGGTCCACACTTTCAGCCCTAGGAGACACTTGCGCCCCCTTTGACAACGCAAAGCCCCGTGTGCGGGGGAATAGCTCTCTAGCTCCCTTCCCCTATATAAGGATAAAACAGTAATTCAGCCAAAATAGCAGGAGAACCTCAAATCCCTTAGTTTAACATATTTTACTGTTCACACCGCAACGCCCCAGATCGCTAGACCATCTGACTATGTCGCGTCCATGTCGCGTCCGTGTCAAGACCCCCATGCGACCGTGTCGCGTCCTCGTAGCGCGACCACGTCGCCAGGCCCTCTTGGCCCCATGTCGTGTGCCCTCTTGGCACCATATGTCGTGCCGTCCCGGCACCAAGATGGCGCGTGCCTATCTTGGCACCACATCGGGTGCTCAAGGCACCATGCTACAAGGTTGAGTGTTGACCCCGTCACATCCGGCACCCTGATAGCGAGGCACTAGCAACCCATTGGCGGTTGCTTGGCACCCGGATGAAGGTGTCGCCTCTATATCGAGTGTGCCGCTCGTTTGAGGCCAAGCCTCTAAATCGAGGTGTTGGAACTTCTTTACCAAATTAAAAATATATATATTTAGGCGTAAGGCGCTCAATTTTATTTTTTTATCGAAGCGCCAAGGCTAGGCCTTTATATAGAGGCATCGACCCGATTGCCGGCACCTGGCACTGGGTGCCAAGACGCCACCGGGGTGTCAACGCCTCACTATCGGGGTGTCGGCGCTTTGCTGCCAAGGTACTAACGCTTCACTACCGAGCGGCCACATTTTTTTAGTAAAATATACCTGAAAAAGTAAGTCTGACATTTTCTTAGAAAAATGGAGAGAAGAAAGAGAAGAGACTATAAAAAAGTCAAGTGTGACGGCTGGAAGGGTATTTAGCTTTTTAAATATTTTAAAAATGTAACCCTAGTTAGTAAAGTGGGCCCCATGTCACCCCTCACTTCACAAAAAGGGAGCTACGTGTCGCGCCCATATCAATTGGCGTAGACATATCCCTATGCCCGAGAGCATATCCCCGACCCTCATATATATATATATATATATATATATATATATATATATATATATATATATATATATATATATATATATATATATATCTTAATTTACTTTATTGGGGACCCACACAATTAAAACTTTAAGGAATTAGAAAAACACTAATAGAGTCTTGTGAATGGATTTCTTAAATTGAATAAGAATCTTAGATTCCTAACGAAATTCAAAATGTAGGAAAATAAATACCCATGCAATAGGTTTTGTGGCGGGGACGCCAACACTGTAGACTTAGGTTTTTGGTCGCATCGCATGTATCGACGCAAGAAGAGGCAAAGAAGGAACCACAAAGCATCGACATCATTAGGGAGGAGAGCCTAAAGGAGCGATAAGAGGACACCTACTGCCCAAAGTTCGTCAACATATGACGGACATTAGTGGCTTCAGAACGGACGTCCGTGGCATTCGGACAGACATCTGTGATTCTGAAACTTTCTGTTTTGTGCAGGACGGACATCCGTAAGCAAAGGATGGGCATCCGTGAGTTGCGTCCTTATTTCGAATTTATGTTTAGTTAGGGTTTTCTTAGACTATATAAAGGCATGTAAAGACTTTATTTGGGATTGGTTGATTTTATAAAAGGGTAAACACTTGAGCTTGTGAGAAACATTAATGGAGAGTGATTCTTCTTCTTTCCCATGTGGGTTTGGTGTGAGGCCAAGGGTGTGATGCCCATGTTATTCTTTGATCTTCTCTTTACCTATTTCTTCTATTTACTTGTTATTTCTTTGCAATTAATCCTCATATCTTATGTGCCCAAATCCCTAAATCTAGAGCAACCTTGATGTCACCCTTGTGGATCAACTCCAATCTTAGCCCATCAATCTGCAACCGTTGTTGGGCTCAAGGTTGTCTGATTTGAGACCGATTGATCGATTCAATTCAAAGCCCTAGCAAGGATCTAACGATTCCACATCGATCGACAAGCGAGCGCCCCAACCTAGAAGAGGTTAGAGTTCTATCTCTAGGATCACACTTTCCACAAATCTAAACGGATCTCGCAGGCCGGATTGGACCCTAGCCGAACCAAACATGGTTTACCTAAGCAAAATTCCATGAAACCCTAAGGTCTCGCTTTAATTTGTGTTTCATTGTCAATTAATTAGTTTAATTTCGGCACATTAGCATATCATGGGCATTCACGTATTTTAAGGTCGTTGTCCCGCATCATTTTGTGTACCCTTTTCTTGTGGGAACCACTAGGTCAGGTGACCATGGAGTCACGTACCATCACATGAGCAGCTGTCTCAATCTGTTTTTTTCTTTTTTAATATTCAATCCTCTTTTTACTTTGGTTGTGTGACTGCATCATCCTCCACAAGTTGCAGAAAACTCAACACCAAAATTTAAAAACTCGGTATCAGAGGTGGTATAGGCCAACTTCCAGGTCAATACGTAACGCCGATACCAACATGTATCAGTCAATACCAACTTACCAAGAGATACCAAATCCCTTGGTTGGCTGGCAAAAATTCACACTATCAACAGACAGAGAATCTCGTAGCATCCATAAGTATCGGCTGATACGGATGTTACCAATCATACCGATACCACTAGTCGTATTGGTATTGATCAAGTTTTGAAACCCTGCTCAACACGATCAAGTTATCTGTGACATACATCTCCAACAGCTCTTGATCAACCTGACACAATTACAATTTGATGATCCATGTATTCTCAGTTAGTCATTGACTCTTCCATGCACCAAGTATTGGCAATGTTCTCTATTCCACATCTTTCTTATTTTGACTACTAAGAAGTGCTGAATTTTAAGAGGGGAAAATGTACAAAGAAAATGGATGAGGAGAACTTCAAGCAAGATCACCAAAGTAGAAATGTCAACAAAATGGGAAGCACCACCTAGGGGACCCTTAAAATTAAATTTGATAGTTGCTGCATAGGCAATTTGGTACCTGGCGACTTTGAGGGACTGATTTGTGATCATATCCACCAAGTTGGAATTCAGGAATTATTTAGTAAGGAAAAAAAATAGCACAAAAAATTGGCAAAAATCGTGACAATCAAGAAAAAATTGAAACTGTGCAAGAAGTGAAATAAGATATGGGACGAGAATGGGGTTTTAAACTCAGGACTTTTAATTTTTCAAACCCTGTGCTTTAATTTAAAAGTTCTTACTATTAACTTGATTTTCATTTTAACTTGGTTTTACGAAAATGAGAAATAAAAGGGTTTTCATTTTGAACTTCAAAAAATATATAAGTAATTGAAAATTTTGCATTTTAATCGATTAAAACACAAGGTTTGAGAAAAAACGAAAAAGTCGAGACTTTTTCAATAAGTCGCAATTAAATTGCAGAAAAAAAAAATCCAATGTTTTCAAGAAATCGAAGAATTTTCTGATTATGGTCATGATCATAGGGTTTGTCTCAAACGGTCTTATCCAGCTCGATGGAGTGGAGATCTCACGAATGGAGAGTTTCAGAATACCCTGTAAGAATATAATTATACCAATCAAAAATTCTCTACTTATTGGTGATCATCGAAGGTAATTAAAGGAATCCGTTAGGTCGGGCCACTTCTAAAGTGCAATGCAATCAAGGGATTAGAACTTCACCCAAGTAGTGATGCCCTCAAGCATGTAGCGTTGAGGTCAAGGGTTCAAAATCCCATGCTTACCTATATATAAAAATAAAAATAAAAGGAATGCAATGCAATGAAGAGCCACCACAATCTAAGGGAAACAAAGGAAGGAGTAGTGAATGAGGAAAATCGGGTTCACAAAAATTCATTAATGGTAAGGGACACGGTCAAAACAGTATATATTTCACATCATAGTGAAGTCGACGTTGGGGATTTCTCTAAAAGGCTTACTATTTTTTCTTCTCTCCTTGCATGTTATGTTTTTTTTGTTTTTTTTTAATCTCATTTGAAGCGGTTCACTTTATTGCATTGTTATCCAATTGAATTGCAGGTACTACAATACGATTTATGTAATGAACGTAAATTCATATGAATTGCATGATACATATATTGATGAATCTTACGATTTGATTCACATGGGGTTTCACGGTCACAGATTGACTGTGAACCCTTTTTTTTTATATTTTTCACTTTTTACCTTTATTTTTAAAAAAACCATATATTATAAAAGTTCATTTACATAAAAAATAAGTTAAGAAAAAAGAGAAAAACTCACCCTTATAAAATGTTTCTAGGATTTTGTCTTCTTCAAAAACCCTCTCGTTCGTTGTTTTATATTTTTCAGTTCTCGTTTGTTGCGAAAGTTCTGTTATGTCAACGGCTATCAAAGGCACGTGGGTTTGAAGTTTGAAGGCCTCTAGTGGACAGCACATCTCCACCAACTTTTTCAAGTTTCAAGTAAAGGACCCATTATTCACTTTTTTGAATTCTTTTTGTTATAGATTGGTCTCTAATGACCTTGACGATTGAGCTTTTATATATAGGTATATAGTTTGGTATTAATATATACCTTTTTAATGATTTATGAATGATGACTAGTGTTGAGGAGGAAGTGCAAGAGTTCAGTTATTGTTTTTTACATTTGTATCAAGGCATACTTTTTTGTTATACTTTGACACATTTAATAATTGATCTTTACCCGGGCCCTTGGTTTACATTTCATATGATTTGTGATCGAAATGTCATGTTATAGAATTGATTATGAGAATTTTTTAATGTAATGCAATTTCCTTATTTAACAAAAAATTTATTATGCAATTTGGTTCAATGATAGGATACAATTTGATTCACAAAATTTGTAATTCAATGATTCAACAATACGATTCGATTCACAAAATCCAAAACGATATTGCAATACGATTCAATATTGACAACATTGCTTTATTGACTTTTCTCTTGCAATTCAATTAGATTCCACCAAATTCTAAGGGAAGCAAATGAAGCACCAATTTAGTAAAAAGGGAGATCACAAAATTTCATTTAATGGTAGAGGACACAGCTCAAATAGTATAACCTCGCATCACTGAGCAACCATTCGTTCGCCAGAACAACTGCTGTTTTTCTTTTTCCCTGTATTCATATGTTTTATTTTTATCCCATTTTCTACAGTTGTTCATCATGACCTGGGCTCAGCCTAATTCAGCAAGAGAGATCATTCGCTGTTGCAGAAGTGGTCCTTTCTCTCTTCTACATAGACCTGTGTCGTGGTCATTAATTCCTTTTGCAATTATTTGGTGTTTATGGAAAGAGAGGAATAACAGAATCATCAATGGGGAAGTGAGATGTAAATAATTTTTTCTTTAAAATCCCTAGCCATATTCTTTCATGGACCAAAGTTAACAAAGAATTTCCTCAATTCTCTAGAGACAAAAGAAGAAGAAATCGGACCAAGTTGATATACAGCAGCACTACAAAAACAGAAGGTTCGGGTACATTCAAAAACCCCTTCTATCAACTTGGTAAAACTAAACTTTGATGGGTGTTACCCCGGTAATCTGGGACTGTCAGGAGGAGGAATAATAACTAATGGCAACGGTACTATCATCTATTCCTATGTTGTCCCCTTTGGCACGCATACCAACAATGAAGCGGAGTTAGAGGCTGTATTTGAAGATGTTCAAAGGATTCAGGTCGAAAATGTCATAATCAAAAGCAATTCGAAATGTGTGATATTGTGGTTAAAGGGTTCAGAGGAGACACATTGGAGATATCTCGCTCTCAAGGAAGCCATTTGCAACAAAGTTCATACTCTAAATAAATGTTCAGCTGAATCATATACACAGATCTGGTAACCATATTGCAGATTCTCTCACAAAGGAGGGTGCCAGGAAGAATCAAGAAATATAATTTTTGTCTTATTTGGCTTGTGTTCTTTACTAGCTGCTTCTCATTTTAATGAAAGCTTCGTTATCCATCAAATATGTATATATATATATATATATATATATATATATATATATATATATATATATATATATATATATATATATATATTTGTGTGTGTGTGTGTGTGTGAGAGAGAGAGAGAGAGAGAGAATTTCTAGGTCTTTAATGGAGCTCTTTTATTACCAAGGAAAAAATGATAATCATATAATATAATATTCAAATATAAAAATTAGATAATAAGATAACTGTATTTTGTACAAATTGGAATATAAATGGTATATAGAAATTTCAAACAATACAAACAGGGAAAATATGGTTCTTTACGTACATGAGGCCCAGAGATACACGTCTGAACGCATGATTCATCCACGTGTTAGAACCACTTGGGCACCATGCGTGGATGGAATGCCACGACAACTTGCCCAAGGTCAACCAGGTACCATCTAAACAAATAAAAAAATCTTATTTTTCCACCATTGACTCTTTGGTCAAAGGTACAAAATTTCAAAGCACCAGGCTCAGGCAGCGAAACAATTACTTTGACATGTCATTTGAAGGGCCAAAAGCCCGAAAATAATTTGTGTTTTCTGAAAACCTAGGAAACTGTGTGAACCTTAGAGATGTGGTGTAACTTGCGATCATGTGTCATGTGATCTAGGGTTCGAGCACACGGTTCACATAGTGCATTTGAACCCATTGTCCCATATATATATATATATATATATATATATATATATATATATATATCAGAAACTGAAGTAAAGCAACCTTAACAAAGATGAAGAAATGGAAAGTGTTAGGACCAGATGGAATACTTATAGAAGTTTGGATTGGGGACTGAATTGGCTAACTAAATTAATCAATAAAATACTGAAACTAAGAAAAAATGCATGAGGAATGGAGGAAGAGCATTGTAGTCTTTTTCTATAAGAACAAAGAAGACATTCAAAATTGTGCCAACTATCAAGACATTAAACTAATGAGTCAAACTATGGAACTTTGGGAGAGAACAACAAATACAGCAAGAACAAAATGTATTAGACAGCCAGTATGGATTTATGTTGGAAAGATCGTCACTGAAGTTATTTTCCTACTGAGGCAATTTATGGAAATTTTCCAAGAGAGAAGGAATAACCTGAAAATGGTCAAGACAGATAATCTGGTGGACGTTGAGGAATAAATGCATCCCGAACTTATACATTGAGTTTATCCAAGAGATAAAAGGGGCAATAACTAGAAGAAAGATGTGTGGAGAGTTCCCTATCGGAGGTAGGTTCCATCAATGATCTGCCTTTAGCCCTTATTTATTTGCCCTGATCATGGATACATTAACCATAGACATACAAGAAGAGATTTCATGGTGAATGTTATTTGCAGATGACGTAGTATTTATTTTCAACGATAAAAGAAATAAAAGATAAGCTGGAATTATGGAGAAAAGTCTTGGAGTCAAGAGATTCAAAACTTAACATAACAAAAAAGGAATATATGGAGTGCAAATTTAGTGAACATGATAGGCTGGAGGAGGATTAAGTTAAAATAGAAAATCATTTGGTAACAAATTGCCATAGATTTTGATTTTAGGCTCTACTTTACAAGCAAATGGTGGTTTTGAAGAGGATGACTGAAATAGGATTAATGTAGGTTATATCATATGGAGGCAAGCAAGAAGAGTATTGTGTGAATCATGAGTTCCACTTAGATTGAAGGAACATTTTTATCAGACAGCAGTTAGACCTGTCATATCATATGGTGTGGAATATTGGGCTACGAAAAAGTGACAAGAACATATAGTACATGTGGCTGAGATGCATATATTGATATGGCTGTGGAGTAACAAGAAAGGATAAAATTCGCAACAAATACATAAGAGGTGAGAGTTGCACCTATAAAGGAAAAAAACTATAGATTGTTGTTTGAGGTGGTTTGGACATGTTCATCGACGTCCAGAAACAAACCTTGTACGAAGGGTTGAGACGCTACAAGTACAAGGGAGTAGGAGAAGAGGAACACCAGTGAAAACTTGGAGGGAAGTAGTGAGAAGGGACATGATGAATTGTGAAGTTATAGAGAACTTAGTGTCAATCAAGAACGAGAGGAGAAATAGGACTCGCAAAGCCAATCCCAAGTAGATAAGGTTGTCATGATGATGATTATATAGATGATACATGTGTGTGTGTGTGTTGGGGGGGGGGGGGGGGGGGGGGGGGTTGGCATCGATCGGTTTGTGTATGTGATCTTGGTGGAATCATGGTTAGTAAAGTTGGCATTGGAGCAAGCAGCTAGAAAACGGGCGTGAGATTTCATAGCAGGAATGGTGCCTTGGAAAGAAAACTCCTGTTACCTAGTGTTTCATTAAGCACAATATTTCATCTACAACAAAATCTCAATTAAAAAATTCGACTGCCGAATGAAAGTCTATTGCTGGAACATTAACCATGTATTATATGCCATAATGAATATAATATTCTATGAGGAGTACTATTGCATGTTTCTTATGGAAGTACGGAAAATTTCCGTCATACACAGCACCTGCTTAGCAAGACCGCCAACAGATATTCACTGTATTAAACACTTTCAGACATTTACCTGTGATAGATAAGGAATTATGCATATATCCTTCAAATTTCTAAGATAATGTCTTTCCCATGCCCTCGGTTTCCATTTGTTATGCCCTAATAGAAATACTCATGTGCTAATGTGCTATGTCTAAGCAAAACGGTAAGAATTTCTACTAAACATGAATCATGCTTTCTTGAATGGGAAGGACACAAATTTCACACTAGTCTGTGTAGCCGTCATTGGGGTTTCTCTAAAATGCTTTCCAACTTTTTTTCTCTTTTGTATATTTATTTTTTTCCAATCCCATTTGAAGCTACTCACTTTATTCGCTTTTTCTCCTGTAAAGGAAGCTACTCACTTTATTCGCTTTTTCGCACTCAATCAAGTTCCACAAAATACTAAAGGAAGCAAATGAAGGAGGAGCGAATTAGTAAAAGGGAGTTCACAAAAATTCATTAATGGGTAAAGGAGACAGCTGAGACATTTTAAATCTCACATCTATCTGTTTAACTGGCATTGGACATTTCTATAGAACAATTACCATTTTTCTTTTTCCTTGTATTTTCATGTTTCATTTTTATCCCACTTGAAGCTGCTCACTTTAATGGGTTGTTTCTCTTGCAGATTTTCTAGTTTCTTTAATGGAGCTCTTCTGTTTTTATTTTTTGATAGAGAAGCTGGGATTGTAATAATTTATTAAAGAGTGTGAATGGAGCTCTTTTATTGCCAACCAAAAATAATAATTATATTAAATAGTATTTAAATATTTAAAATGGGAATATCTATAAAAAATTCAAACGATACAAATAGGATAAGTACGATTTGAGTTGTATGTGGTCTCCTAGAATCATGGTCAGTGACGTTGGCATAGGAGAAATCTGTTAGAAAGCAAGAGTGAGATTCCATAGCAGGAGTGGTGCCTTGGGAAACAAATCCTGGTTACCTAGGCTGTGTTTGGCATAGCTCCCTGCCAGAGCAGGGTTTATCTGCTTTAGCAGGTTCCCTTTCTCTTTGCTAAATCCCTGCTACCTACTTTAGCAGGTCCCCTTTCTCCTTGCTAACTCCCTACAGAGCAAGATTTACCTACTCCAGCAGTTCTCTCCTCCTCTCTACTCACTCCTTGCCAGAGCAGATTTTATTTGCTCTAGCAGGGAGGTAGCTGCTAGAGCAGGTAAATCCTGCTTTGCAGGGAGTTAGGAAGGAGAAGGGGGGCTTGCTAAAGAAAATATATCCGGCTCTGGCAGGGAACTGACAAAGAGCTATGCCAAACGCAGCCCTAGTCTTCCATTAAGCACAATATTTCATCTAAAAGGAAATCTCAATTAAAAAAATGACTGCCAAACTAAAATGTCACAGGGAAATATGTGAGATAAGTAGGTTGTAGGAAAATGAAAGGCTATTGCTAGAACACTAATAATTTATTATAGGCTATAACGAATATGATATTCTTTGAGGAGCACCATTGAATGTTTCTTATGGAACATTGCTCCTGTCATACACAGCACCAGCTTATTACGCCATCCGGCATTATAAATGTTATTATGCATATTTCCTTCTAAGATAATGTTTGTCCCCATGCCCATGTTTTATGCCAAAATAGATATATTCATGTAATACTCAAACTGAAGGAACAGAAAAAAGGAAAATTGATGTGTCCTCCGTCAATGAGAATCGGGTCCAGGACATCCGTCTTTGTAGAAACCTTCGTGATGAGGAGGTGGCTTCGTAAGCTGAGTTCCTCGCGTTACTTCCTGGTTGTATTTTCCGAATAGAGAGACTGTGTTGTAGGAGATGCGCTTTGAACAAGAAGCGGATATTTACCATGAAAATGTGTTATCTGGCTCTTATATCTGAGGGTGATATGGTGCAAGATTGGGATCATATGGACGTTGGGGGCCCTCTTCAGATAGCTTTTTTTGGATGGACTGCGGCAAAAGGACAAATCTGAACGATAGATAATTTTAACAAGAGGGGAATGACCTTGCAAAATGTCTGCCCAATGTATTTTAGTAATAAGGAAAGCGTTGATCATCTACTCATTCATTGCAAGGTAGCTACAAAGATTTGTGGTAGTGTGCTGGGTTTTTCCAAGTCTCTTGGCATTTCCAGCTTTCTTGTGTTGATATGTTTGCTTCTTGGTTTGGAGTGAAGTTTAAGGGGAATGTGAAGATCTTCTGGAGATTGGCTAAGATGTCGGTAGTTTGGTCCATTTGGCTGGATAGAATGATCAGGTATTTAGGAAAATAAGAAGACCCATTGATATGGTGGTCAAACTTACGATTGGCAGTATCATCGATTATAAACTGTGGCAGACAAAGTTTTGGGTCTGGTCTCTAAAAGTAACATCGCGGATAAGTGTGATCATATGGCTGAGCACCCTGGTTAGATGATCCAAGCGCTTCCTTGGTCCTCTTCAGATGTGGGGAGTGGTCGAGGGGTTCATGTCTAAGTGTGTGGTCTTGGTCTCCGAGTGGGTCGGTTTGTGGAGGTATTGGTGACTTTTTTTGGGTTGTAGTTTTTTGTGTTCTTTAGCTAAGAACGTCTATCAGCTGATTTCATTTTATTTCTAAATTTAATATAGTACCACCTTTATTGATTAAAGAGAGGGAGAGAGAGAGAGAGAGAGAGAGAGAGAGAGAGAGAGAAAGACAAAAAGAAAGGAAGAACAAAATTCTTGGGAAGTTCAAGCATTCAATCATGTTGTTTTGATCCCAATGAATTATATTATAAGTTTATAACTGCTTCATTAAATTCTCCATTTGGCCTTCTTTACAAACAAATTATTTTCTCAATGACTATTTTCAACAGTGACAATGCAACAGAGGTTTCGGTGGCTCTCCTAGTCATAACCATTGTTAAGAGTTTACGTTGGATATGACTAATCCATATCTCACTAAAAAATATAACTCCTCAAGTGTAGATTTATTCTGCCTAGATCTTAAATGGCATCGATTCAGATAATGTTGGCATTATCAAGCTTGCTAAATACTGCAAACACTGCAGTCCCCCCAACCAGGTAGAATATCTGATGGATCATGATTAAACATAAAAGAGAAAATTGGATAATTCAAAAGGCTCAAACTTATGGGAGAGAAAATTTATCCCCAACACAAAGAAATTCTCAAAAAACCTTCCATATTACATGCTTCTCTGCTCACAACCATCAAAGATTTCATCCAAAAGCAATGTGAATCTCCACAACCCAAATCAGTATCCTTCCTAACATAAATCCTCCAAGCTGATTTTGAAAAGGTAGAGACTTTCCAATATTGCTTTAAGTTTCACTTTGTTTGAGTATTTTATCGCACCAGACAAAGAACACCTTCAGAAATATTCCAAAGTAATTATGAAACAGTCCCCAGCGCTTAGTTACCAGAAGCGGCATGAAGCGTGTGATAGGTTGGGAGCGGGAGCGTCATCAAAATCTCAAAAATACACGAATTTATGGTCAAAAGCGGGTGCAGGAGAAAGATTCCCAAGCAGGAGCGGCTCACTAATTAGAAGCTTCCTGCTACTAGGCCCCAACATGAGCACGATTACAAAAGAAGCTAACATTGAAGTTGTGCTTATTACTCTATCTGGAGAGCCATCCACAATGCATGCATGAAAACAGCAAACATTTTATATGTAGAACTCTTTGGAGCATTACTGGACTACGGCTCAACATCTTTTCATCAAAAAATTACCATATGGCATTAGCAAGTGTCAGAGACCAGCCCAATTAGCTAAGGCTTGAATTTGGTTGCTTTCACCAAGAATATGGCCATTCAATGGCACAAATTAGAGTGGATGGTTGTATGTACTTGTTGATAGGTACAGTAAAATTTTACACGTTTAAACATCAATCCAGGCTAATCACATCTACCCTTTTTGACAGGTCTTTTTGTAGATGTTCCTAGCCGATTTGAGTGACATCACTATTGTTACAATACTTGGCCAATCTAAAACTCCTAAGAGAATCCCTCTTATTTTCCAATTCATTCGCACAGGTGTTCTTAGATGGTATGGGAGAAACTTTTGACCAGTAAATTTCAAAAACTCAGTCAACTTCCCTTAACTTTAAAGCACGTCTCCAAAGGAGAGGAAAATTCATATGGATCCCATGCGCACATAAGGGTCATACAAAGGGATACAAAATCACTGCTTGATGAGGCAGCATTATAAGAAAAAACTAAGAACATCCCAAAATACTGAGGTTCCAACTCCGTGAAGATAATTGGAGAAGTTGTAACTATACTATATGACAAAGACTTCTACAAACAATCAGCGCAAACTTAAGCACTCCTATTAACCCCAATATGTTGAAATTTCCAAATCACCATCAAGATGCATGAACTTGTAGGAACTAAATTAACATGGACCAATGATAAAGGCCCTCAGGCTCTGCGCATATTGAATTTTTGTTCCCTCTCGATTGTGTTCTTCAAGTGTTCCATAAATTGATCCACATGTGCTCCGAATTATATCGAAGTTCCCAACATCTGTAGTTTCCTCGAGCCCTCCTCTCTTCCAAAATGAAATCAATCGAGGCTAAGAAAGCTAAGAGAAAGTTGAATAAAAAGAAAGATATCTTATGTAGAAGATGAGAATTCTTGGAACAAAGTTTCTCATAGGCAGCTCTAGAACAATTGCTAGACCCTACCCATACTTCCTAAAAATAATTAAAATAAGATTAAAAATTCCATTTCAGTTCTGAATTCAATCAAAAATTTGCGAGTTGTCTAGGCCAAATTTTGGTAGGATTTGTCTGAGATTCGACAGTGATTGGATCTTACAAGAAACACGTCATCTCAGCCAAACTATTAAGTATATAACATTAATGGAGATGATTAAAAAAAAGAAACAAGTATAAGGTAGAATGAATTGACTGATCGCCTCCTCTTTAAGTTGAATTCTACTAATGGAAAATAAACAAATAGAAAAAAGAAAGTAAGACCTCTTGCTTCCATGGCGGCAAGCTTCGCATTTGTCCAGCCTCTGCAACCGCCTTTCTCTTACGTCCCGCCATCTCCTCTTCTCTCTCGATGGGCGTCCCATAGAAGACGAAATCTTCGTCATCCGCATCCATTTTTCAGCTTATATAATTGCGAACCTAGAATTTATCTGAACAGCAAACAATCAAGTAACAAAACGAGATTTCTCCAACATCACTGGTTTCTTGATGGGTCTCCTCCGAATATGAGAGGGGCTGGGGGATTTACAGTTCGGGCATATTAGCGAAAGAGGCGGGAGATGATCGAATGCTTTCTGCGACATACGCCACTTTTCTCCCTCCATTCATTGTATCAGGACGAGTCGCCTGCACCTATTGTGAGATAGACCGGGCTTCCCCAGATTTCACTCTCAACCTGGCCCATTAAGACCCAGATCAGGCTAGGAATGAGGCCGCCCAGGTTAACTAGGTCGGGCTTGGACGACATAGCATAAAACCGGAATTAACACTTTGTTGGCCATATATCCCTAAATCAGTGTAAATAATTAAGGGATTTTTGCATTTAGGCCCCTAGGTTATTATGAAATTGCAATCAGCCCCCATATTATTCATATTTATTCTCCGTCCCTTTAACTGAAGTTTAATGAACATATGACCCTTTCATTGACGGATTGTTAAAAAAGGGGGTTATGTCGTTACGCCTTTTCACTTGACGGTAGAAAATACCGCTAGGGTTCTCAAATGCCGAAATTATATGAATTTGAGACTGATAGAAGATGACGAAGAGGGTTCTCAGGCGCCGACGCCATTAAGGTAAATCTATAACCTATTTCTTTGGTTTAGCTCTAAATAAACAAGTTTAGGGGTTTGGATTTTCATTTTAATTTAATTTTTTTTGCATGCAATAGATAGATAGAGAGAGAGAGAGAGTAATAGATAGAGAGAGTTCCAGAGCAAGGAAGAAAAAAAGAGGAGAACGAAGTAGTTTTCGATGGTTTACGATTGAGGTGTTGTGAATTTGAGACCGAAAGAAGACGGCGAAGAGGGTTCTCAGATGCCATTAAGGTAAATCTATAACCTATTCTCCCTTGGTTTAGCTCTAAATAAACAAGTTTAGGGTTATGGATTTCCATTCTAATGCTTGTTAATTTGGGTTTTTTTGTGCATGCAACAGTTTGAAATTTGGTTTGTTGAAAAGTGTCTGTTTACATAGCATCTTCTTCTAGATACGTTCATCATATATAGAGGTAAAATCCTAAATTTTGATAGTTGAACTATAATTCATTTATGGGTTTTTAAACCCTAAATTTGTGGTTAAAAATTCTAAAATATGGATAAATCTGTGGTTAAACTCTAAAATATGTGGTTATATTTGTGGTTTTAATGCATCACAAATCTGTGGTTAAACTCTAAAATCTAAGGTCATATAAATTTGTGGTTTTAATGCATCCGTGGATCTATGGATCTGTGATTAAATCTATAGATGATGGCTGAATATTTGTTCGTAGATGATAAGAAGCGGATTACAATAATTTTTCTATAACTTATTTCTTTGATTTCCTTCATCATACCAGTTGTTATTCGAGTCTGTAAGTATTTGATTAGTACACATTATAGTATTGTGTAGTCATGATATATGAACATCTTATTACTTCAACTCATATAGTTATACACTCATTATTATGTTGTATGTTGTACTATGTGATGTTATATTGATATACTTATAGGGACTATGATAATTTCGATAGCTGCGTATGGTCATTTAGTATTAATTTACTTTATATTATTTGTGTTAGGAAGGTGAGGCCGCATAATGTGGATGGAGATTATTTGATGAATGTGTGAAGGGGCGCAATAGATACGTAGGTGAAAATTTTGATGAATGTGTGATAAATAAGGATCGAATATCGTACATCATTATGCTAAATGATGTGATCCACATTTGTAGATGCCCTCGAAACTACATAACATCATTGAAGTACCGAAACCTGAGTGTAGGCGATGTGGATGAGGTGATTCCAATCTTGAGTGACTCCGATCTGATGACGATATTCGAGAGACACCAGCAGATGAAGGCCGCTGACATATATGTAGATTTTGAGTTGAATCCTCAATCCCTAGACATAGGCATTGATCCTCCTTCAACAGCCTCAAATTATGAAGAAGGAAAGAGATTTGGTGAAGACAATTCCAATTCCAATTCTTTTGATACGTACTTGCAATCTGTGAATTCTTTGGAGGTATTTGGTGATGAAGATGTGGGGTTCTCGGCTAAAGAAAATGAGGTTATAGGACGGATTGGAGGAAGAGAACAAAACATTCTAGAAGATCATTTATCATATTACGAGGATCCAGAAAGTTATGAAAGTTTTTCTAATTCGGATGATGAGGATGTGATTTCTGATGATGATATTGACATAGGCTTTCAACACGAATTTGTAGGAAAGAATAAACCCGCTTTCTTCGTTGGAATGATCTATGAGTCTGTTTATGAATTCAAAGATGAGCTAATACACTTTGCTATTTTACATGGATTTCAGCTCCTTTATATGAAGAATAAAAAAGTCAGGATGGCTACAAAGTGCGCACAAGTTCATTGTCCATGACGGATTCATGCCTCAGTGTATGAGGATAACACTATGTTTCATGTGAAGAATTACAATGATTAACATACTTGCTCTAGGTGTAATCAAGATGGGAACAAGATGGCAATTGCCTGATGAATTTCTCAACGAGTAGAAGAACAAGTTAAGTTAGACCGAGAAATTCTGATAAAGAAATTGTCAAAGTTATTGTTCACACAATATAGAGTTAGAATTTCATACCATCCCCTATGGCGTGGGAAGGAGCTAACTTTAGGACTCATTTTTGGTAATTTTGAAGATTCTTATAAGCTTGTGCCCTTGTTTTGCTTGCAGTGCTATGGTTAAACCCAGGTAGCATAGCAAAGCATAAGCTTGAAGAGGATGGGGCATTCCAAAGAGTGTTTGTTTGCCTAGGTGTCTATCGTTTAGGCTTTTTAACTGCATGTCGTCCTTTCTTAAGGCCTAATGGGTGCCACCTTAAAGGAAAGTACAAGTGTACTCTCTTAGCAGTAGCTACATTGGATGACAATTACGATTTATTTCCATTAGCATATGCAGTAGTCAAGCAAGAAAATGAAAATAGTTGGACATAGTTTATCGAGCAATTGCAACTAGCTATCGGGTTCCCAGACAACCTAGTGTTCATGTCAGATAGGCAAAAGGGGATAGTGAATGCAGTCCATAAAATCTATCTTAGTGCCCAATACAAGTAATATTTATTGCTTTTTAATACATGGACAACTATATATGTTGTGTGTTTGTGTTATATATGATGTGGGTTTATGCATATACAGCTTAAAGTAGTTAAATATGTTATGTGTTTGAAGCAATTATTGCAGCTATGTACATATGTACATATTGTGTTGTGTTTAAAGCAGTTGCTGCAATTATATATGTTGTGTTTATGCTGCAATTATGTATATATGTACATATTGTGTTGTGTTTGAAACAGCTGCTACAACTACATATATTGTGTTTTTGTTGCAACTATGTACGTATATAGCTTGAAACAACTATATATGTTGTGTGGATTGAAACAGTTGCTACAGCTATGTACATATGTAATTATTATGTTGTGTTTGAAGCGATTTTACAGCTATGTACATACGTATATATTGTGTTGTGTTTGAACCACCAGCTGCAACTATATATCTTGCCGTTGTTATGGTTTGAACTGTGCAATGATTCACATAATATGTAATTTAGCAGGTTTTGTGTTCGTTACTTGTATAAGAACTTTAAGAGTTATTTTAAAGGGAAAGCATACAAGAAGCTCTTCTGGGGTGTAGCTCATGCATTTGTTGATCATGAGTTCAGAGGTTTTTTTGACAAGATTTAAGAGAAGTCTGCTGAGGCACGTAAATGAATAGATGTTGAAACTACCGGAGTGTGGAGCAGATCGCAATTTGAAGATGGGGCAAAATGCAATATAATTATCAACAATCTTTCAGAGCCATTCAACAATGCCATCTCCGAATTGAGGTATATACCGATTACTGACATAATTGATGGCATCCGATATCTAATTATAACCCGAATGCAATAAAGACGATTGAAGGTAGCTAAATGGACTACAATTGTTGTACTCGCAATGGTCACTACATTGGAGAAGCTTTGTAAATTGGCAAAAAATTGTTTGATTCATAATGCTGATGACTTCGAGTATGAGGTGAGCCACCTATTAACAAGGCATACAGTACATCTCAACAAGTGGACTTCCACTTATTGTGTATGGTAAATTTCTGGCTTGTCATATTTTCATATAATGGCATGCATTTGTCATGAGAGATTGAATCCGAAAGAGTTTTGTGTCAATTATTACAAAGTCGATAAGTACAAGAAGGCATATAAAGAGGTCTGTCATACTATGATAGACAAGAGTTTTTGGCCGACAACATAAATTGTGTGTAAACCTCCCTATGCTCGTAGACCTTTAGGGAGACTAAAGAAGAATAGAGTGCTTGGAGATGATGAAGTACCACAGACCAATCCAGTTAGACTGCAGCCCCTTAAAAGATGGGATAGCTGCAACATGTGTGGGCACAATCGACAAAGGTGCAAAGAGCCTAGAGCTAAGGGTCAAGCTGGAGAGGCCTCATCGTCAACCCAAAAAGGTGTTACACCAGACCATCGTCGAGTTGCGGCAGCTGATCAAGCCCATGTCCGAGTATAGCCCAACCACCACCAATGAGAGGAAGAGGATTTGCTAACAGTGGAGCTAAACGTGTTTCCAAACACAGCATGCCTCCGAGGGTCACGGATCCTCTTAGGTTGTCTTTAAATAGTTTTTAATGTGTAATTAAATACACTTAAACAATTTTTATTTTTTTTTTTGGTGGCCAATGTGGCCTATAACTGAAGCTGATGGCGTATGTTGAATCTGCAATATATGGCCTATCAACTGATAGGTATGCTACTTTAATGGGTTTTATTGGCTTATTTTTTTGTAACCAATCAACTGAAACTGCATAAGTATGCTATTTTTTTGTTGGTATATGGCACTTAGGGGCTTATGTATATGGTTTTATGTTGGGATCTGAATGGTACATATATGATTTTTGTTGGGGTCTGAATGGTTCTCAACTAAGTATGATTGTCTTAATAGAGTTTAGTATATGATTTTTGTTGTTTTTGTTGTTCTCAACTGAATATGATTTTCATAACATGTTTTAGTATATGATTTTTATTGTTTTTATTGTTTTCAGTTGATTATGATTTTCATAACAAGTTATAATATGTGATTTTTATTATTCTCAGCTGAATATATGGCTTCTTCTTCTCAGCTGAATATATTCTTGGTTGAATATGAACCCATTTTATTATCATAATTTCTCATATAACAGCTAATATACACCCCTTTTGTTAGTATATTATGAATGCTAATTTTAAAATGTATTTTTTATTGTAAAAACAAATTATGGATATTTGCTTTGGCTGTGGTAAGAGCGGACATTGGATCAGGGAATGTTATAAAAGGAAGGTGACTGAAATTGAGGTTGTTGTAAGCCACCTAAGCTTCTCACGTCTCGCACGTCCAAGAACCTCAGAAGAAATTTTTTCAAATGCTATACATATGAGTATTTTAAATAGGTCGATAGTGCATCAAGTAATGAAAAGCAGGATATTGAGGTCAACGCGGCGGCTACACTAGGCAAAGACATGGGTTCTCTCAAAAGTTTCATGGGTGCAACTGAGTTTAAGTTGAAGCTGACGATGGAGATCTAAGAACTTTCAAAAAAATTAGAGGTGACTGCAACCCTCATAGAGAGGAAGGAAAATAGGTGATTGCATCACTTGATGAACTTCATCACCTGATTTCGATCGACAGAATCAAGGTTTCAGACGTGTTTTTCGTTGAATAAGTGTTTTCACTAATGAAAACTAGGATTTTGTCTTCTATATAGCCATCAAAAAAATTTTAAGATTAAACAGATCTGCATCCATTAAATATAAAAGGATGTTGACTTCTACTGGAGGAAGATTTTCTTTATCAAGATCAAACAGATCTACATCCATTAAATATAGAAGGATGTTGACTTTCACGATTTCCTATTGGATGAAGATGAGCTTTATCAAGATCAAGCAGATCTGCATCTATTAAATATAGGATAAATGTTAACTTCTATGATTTCCAATTGGATAAATATCTGTATACATATTGCTTCAATCTGTTACAATATTGGCATTAGTGGCAACATTGTAAATATGGTATTTATAAAGGTTATAAATATTTAAAAAGTTGGCGCCAACTTACCTTTTTACATGTAGCTGGTAACGTGTTTTGTAATCAAAGTTATATATGACATAAATCTATAAATTGTATTAGACCATAGGAGTAAGACGGTCTTTGTGTCATTCTCTTAACGTACATCTTATAATCTCTAACAGTCAAAGTTGGTCAACTCAACGGAAGGGGTCATATATTCATTAAACTTAAGTCAAAGGGGCAGAGAATAAATATGAATAATACGGGGGGCTACGTGCAAATTCGTAATAACGTAGGGGGCTAAATGCAAAAATCCCAATAATTAAATAGGGAGCCATTACTTGCACACGTTTTTAAGTGGTTGCCCTATATATTTATATAAAAAATGGACAATGTTATATGAAGGACAAATTCAATGCAGGCAAAGTGCAGGCGGCTAATGTAGCACAACACAATTGGGTGCAAGTGCAGTGGGGCTCAATCAATGCAGATCAATGCAGCCAGTCACGTTGCACCACGTTAGCCACCTGCACTTTATCCTCAACAAATATGTCCTACGTTTATAATTTTCCTAAAAATAATGATATAACCTTATTTTGTTAAATGACTAAGGCTACATATGGCATAACTCTCTGCTAGCCCCTGCCACAACAGAGTTCACCTGCTTTAATTGGTTCCCATTCTCTTTTCTAACTCCCTGCAAAGGAGGATATACCTCTATGCTCTCTATTAACTCCCTATCAGAGCAAATAAATTCTACTCTGACAAGGAGTGAGTAGAGAGGAGGGTGAAATTGCTGAACAGGTAAATCTTGCTATGCAAGGAGTTATTAGGTAGCAGGATGTTAGAGAAGAGGATGAAAATCTGCTAAAGCAGGTGAACTCTGCTATAGCAGGGGTTAGCAAAGAGCTATGCCTACGCAACCTAAGTTTCTCTTGTAGTTGCACCTTGGGTTGAGGGAGACAAAGAATCTCAGTAAAACCATATATATATATATAGAGAGAGAGCAGAGGGATGTAGACAAACAGATAGTAGGAAAAGAGAGAGCCAATGGGGAGAGAGAGAGAGAGGGCAGAGGGACAGAGGCAAAGAGATGGCAGGAGAAAGAGAGAACCGGTGGGGAGAGAGAGAGAAAGATGGTGGAGAGAGAGAGGGAGCGAGAGAACGGTAGGGAGACACTACAAAAAATAAGACTATTAGCTGCAACCAAAAACTGACGTTATTAATAAAAAATTGCCACTAATACCCTTGCCTCTAATAGTCTTTAATAATTTTTTGTTAATAGCGGCAGTTTTATGCTCCAAAAAATTGCCGCTAATAATTTGCTTTTTTGCAGTGAGAGTGATCGATTGGGTGAGAAAGAGATGGTGGAGAGAGAGAACCGTAGAAAGAGAAAGAGACAGTGGGGAAAGAGAGGGAGAGAGAGCATGGTCGGGAGAGAGAGGATAGAGAGAGAATGGTAGGAACAAAGAAAGCTAAATAGAACAATCGAGAGAGAGGATGGTTTAGAAAGAGGAAGAGAGAGAAAATAGAGGAGACTAGAGAGAGACGTAAGCCAACATAAAACTCATTTTCTTTTTTAGTTTTTGGTATAATCACAAGAATGATGTGCAAGGACAAATTTTAAGTCATTCGATGCAACCACTTGAAATCTCCCTAATTAATATCATGAAATAAAACACCCTAAATCTAAACCAGTACAAAAAACTAAGAAAAATATAGAGGGAGACGGTGACAAAGGTTGAGAGAGAGACAAGAAGAAGAAGAGACGACAAAGAAGAGCAAAAAGAAGAGAGGACTAAGAGAGACGCTTTCTGGAGGGAGGTGGACAACAGCAGGAGAGTGTCGGAAGTGTCACCGACATCGGGTTCAGGCAGGCGAGCCAAGAAGAAGAAGAAGAGAGGGCGTCGGGTTGTTGGGAGACTTTAGACTTTAGAGAGAGGGGGCTTAGATTTAGGGTGGGCATTGTTACATAGATTTACAGTTTAGGCATATTAGGGAAAGAGGTGGGAGAGGATCGAATGCTTTCTGGGGCATACGCCACTTTTCTCTCTTCATTCATTATGATCCTATTCGGAAAAATTTATGAGCCGGATTTTGTTATTTTACTTTCCATACTTTCCATGGGGTGGTTTAAACCCGTGAGAAGTTTTAAAAGTGAAAATTTCATACTTTGTGTTTTTTCCTGCGTTTGGCAATTAAAGCCTCAAATAGTTCCAACCATTCAATTTGTCAGGTCTTATTGGATTTAAATTAGATGATGGAAATCGGTTTGCATCCTAATCTTCCACACGATTGATCTTAAAATTATGGACATACCATCAAATGGCCATTTTTATATTCCATATGGCATGAATTCAAAAAAAGTGACTCAAAAATTGTGTGGCACAAAATCACGCTCAAATTTAGTTGAGGATTAGTTTTTGAGATATGAGCAATGTGAGTCTAATTATTTATCATGGACAGGATAATTTAAGCCATCTACCAATCCATTTAATCTTCCACACGATTGATCTTGAGATGATGCACATACCATTAAATGGTCAATTTTTTCCATGTGACTTATATCTCAATAAAGTGACTCAAAAAATCATGTGGCACAAAATCACGCTCAAACCTAATTAGGATTACTTTTTTGTATATGTACAAAGTGAAGGTTGTGATCTAAAGATCTTTGGTGTAAAACAGTGTCATAAAACACGATTTCTTTTCTATGATTCAACGCACTCAATTGGTCAATCAGATAATGACCTTTGACTCCAATGGATCATATTATAAAGATCACATTTCGTGTCAATCTTTTGAAGATAGAATCTTTTGATCATGGCTTTTGAATTTGACGGCTTAGATGGTCTTTCCGACAAGATATTTTGATCATTGCCTCTAATTTTTTTCACATGATCTTTTGATCATTTACAATTGACTAATTTGAATCTAAGGATGTTTTTTACTCTAATCTAAGGATGGCACAAAATCACGCTCAAACCTAATTAGGATTACTTTTTTGTATATGTACAAAGTGAAGGTTGTGATCTAAAGATCTTTGGTGTAAAACAGTGTCATAAAACACGATTTCTTTTCTATGATTCAACGCACTCAATTGGTCAATCAGATAATGACCTTTGACTCCAATGGATCATATTATAAAGATCACATTTCGTGTCAATCTTTTGAAGATAGAATCTTTTGATCATGGCTTTTGAATTTGACGGCTTAGATGGTCTTTCCGACAAGATATTTTGATCATCGCCTCTAATTTTTTTCACATGATCTTTTGATCATTTACAATTGACTAATTTGAATCTAAGGATGTTTTTTACTCCAATCTTTCACACAAATGATATTGAGGCCATAAGCATTCATATGGTCATTTTTTATTCCAAGTAGGACAAATCCCTCAAAAAATAATTAAAAAGTCATGTGGTGCACATCATGTTAAAATATATTTTAGGGCCACTTTTTGGGATGTGTGCTACATAAAATAAGAAACTTATCGTCTGATGGGAAGCCCATGGCCTCAAGCTTCATCGTGTGAAAAAATGGGATAAAAAACGACCATGATTGTCTAATTCAAAATAATTAAATGACGATCACAACAATTAAATTGTTTTAGCACGTAAAACCCGAGTTTAGGAGAAAGAATCTCAATTTGTGTCTATTTTTTGGAGATTTGAGTCACATGGAAGAAAAAATTGAACATATGTGAATATGTTATAAGCCCATTGTCACGGGGTAACTTTTCCATTGCGTCATAGTGAGAGCCGAGGCCAAATTTAACTCAGATACTAGTTTTTCACAAAGCATAACTTAACGCTGGTTATCACGCTCATGCAATATCTCACTACCGCACATAGCGAGACCAACTCATCCAACCATTACTCTGATACCACCCACCTAGAGGACAGGAACTCCCGCATCGTGGTTGCTTCACCCGAGGCAAACCCTCTAAATGCATTGTGTCTACCCGCGAGACACATGCCAGGACTTCAGTGCCATTTGGCCTGCCTAGTTTCACCCTGTGCAGTACACTAGTCCCTCGCCTCAGACAATGGCATGCATCTCTTCATGACATTCAAGCCAACTATCTTGTGTGCCCCACGCGACCAACACACTTGGAGTAGCATGCAGCTCTTCATGCTATCCAAACCAGGCATCATGTATGGCCCACGCGACCAACACACTTGGAGTAGCATGCAGCTCTTCATGCTATCCAAATCAGGCATCGTGTGTGGCCCGCGCGACCAGCACATGTCCACATCAGGCCCTCAGCTAGTGCGCAACACTGCGTCCCACGTAGCCCTTGAGTGCCCTCGTGAGATCACCGACCCATGTGCATCTCGACGCCGGCACAGGACCACATGGTAACCTCACCCTAGGTGACACATGGCATCCCCGCATCGCTGCAGCGACATTCTAGGCCCACCCCTAACCTAGAAATCCCATGCGCTCGTCTTGCAACGCAGGGCCCCATGTCTGGGAGAATAGCTCCACAGCTCCCTCCCCTCCCCCCCCCAAGTATGGTTTAAACACCAACTTAGGCTAAACAGTAGAAGAACCTCAAACCCCTTGGTTTGACATACCACCATGGCACACGGCCTCCTGCCCGTAGCACACATCTACAAAGGTGGTGTCTTGCCATTAATCATGGCACATGAACCTCTGTTCCGTGACACTTAGTGTCATCCTCCAAGCCCACACGTCTTGTGAGGTCACGCATCAGCGTCACTTGCGACCGTGTCGCGTTCGCATCGCGACTACGTCGCGAGGCCCTCATGGCCTCATGCCCACATAGCACTGTGTCGCGACCAAGCCGCGTCCGTGTCGCGACCATATCGCAAGGCCCTCATGGCCTCATGTCGCGTGCCCTCATGGCACCACATGGCATACCCTCATAGCACCGCATCACGTCTGAGTCGTGAATGTGTCTCGTGCCCACTCAACACCATATCGGGTCTGTCATTACACCCGGATGCCACGTGCCCTCTTGGCACCGCATCATGTACTCTCTTAGCACTACATCACTTGCCGTACAAGCTAGATGTCGCGTCTCCTCTTGACACCACATCGCGTGCCATCGTGGCACCGCCTCACGTGCCTTATAGCACCCAAATGTCGCGTGCCCTCTTGGCACCATGTCGCGTGCCCCTACGCGAAACACCACACTACGTGCCTTATGGCACCAAGACGTCACGTGCCCTCTTGGCACCACGTCGCGTGCCCCTACGCGGAGCACCACATTCCAAGCCCTTCACACGTCTAGTTACCATACTAGATCGCAGCTTAATTCGAGTCACTGTTGCATCATGCATAAGGGACACATGTACGCGTCACAAGGCCACGTGCCCCTGCGCACACGTGCTACCCAGCTAGCTACTAGGTCTGCCTGCCTACCTGCTAGCCATACGCCTAGTTCCAAGGCTATCGTGTCGTCTTACTGGCACTAAAACCTGCATCAGTTTCTCGACTTCCATCTTCAGCCCATGCAAGGTCCACACAAGTACCTAGCCCTGAGGTTTAATACCTCCTCACTAGCTCATCTTAGTTTCATTCGTGCCTATGGATAAGAACTCCCCTGGTCTTTCACGTGGCTCCGCACCAATGCAATCTATCACTATGCCGCTTCATGTGGCTCCGCACCCACGTAATCTATCATTATACATGCACTAAGCATTAGTGATCGTAGTTCACTCTAGTACCTCGACATTGTGTGTCTTCACCCAAGAGTTCGCCTAACGCATTTTGCCTATGGCTCAGCCTAACTACAAGACCCTCTCACCTTACCTGCTAGTGAATCGATATGTATCGTTATGTACTAGGGTCGTGACCATGTCACACCATGCTATGAAGATCTATTATCCTAAAAATTATAGTGAAAAGTGGAAGAAAGAATCTCAATTGCAAGGATGTAAGTAATATGGTAAACCTACTCTATAGTTTTTTAACCAGGGTCGTGGGCGAAAAAGATTTTCAGCCAGATTTTGGCTGACTATTTTATCTAAGCTTTTTTTTTAAAAGAAACCTCTAAATGGTGGGTCCCACAAGATTGCCGAACGGTGGAACCTCTATTTGGTTTCCCTAAAAACGTCAAATTTCAGCCACTTTTTTCCCGAACTCGTTTTGCCGATCAGAGCCTATATGTATATAAGGATGAGTGAGCTGCACGTGCTATACACGTGCGGTGAGATAGACCGGGCTTCCTTAGGTTTCAGCCTTGACCCGGCCCAGGACCCAGATCGGGCTAAGAATGATGCAGCCTAGGTTAATTGGGCCAGGCTTGGACTACATACCCTAATGACGGCTCTGACCCGGCCCGATTAATATTCATAATGCTAACCTCCTCAACTTTTGAAAATCTATTCAAAAGCCCTTCTAAGCCAAGAGTGCTATGAATTATGATGCACTTGCTCCTTAATAAGAGTGACTTGCCTCTCCCTTCCCAAGACTTTTCCAGTTTGCTATGATGTCACTTTTTTGAGACTGCTTGCAAATTGCAATATTGAACCGCCATGTGTTGTTTTTTAATTTGCGGCCATAATCTTAAGATCAATAATCCAAAAAGTTTGGGTCAAAAGATGAGATCTCTGCTATCAAATTTAAAGCAGTTGAGTCGAATAGTAATCTTGATTTATAAGGCAGCCATTAATTTTAGATGGTTTGAGTGCTTTAAATAATGCAATAAAAAACTTTTTCATGGTTGATCAACCCTGCAGCCAGGTTTGACTTATCTATCCTAATAGCTTCAATTATTTAAAGTCATAGTATGATTAGCCAATATTTAATATAAATACCTTAAATGCACAAGCAAACGTTTCAATTTTATTTTATTTTTCTATACAGATGGTTGATTTGTCGGTTTGACTAGTAACCGTAGTAAACAGGTGCCAACATGGTTCGGATTTGGTCCCCACCAAAATGAAATTTTGAATCGAAATTTCACTTCAAATTTTCAGTTTCGGTCATGCCCGAAAACTAAACCGCTGTTTTGATCCTCGGTGCCAATGCTCAAAAGCTTGGAGTAGGTAGCATGTTACCATATAACAGGCAGCTAGATTACAGGTTTTGAATGCGAAGCAAATATTATAGGGATTTGGCTTAAGCTGTTTCCTTCTTACCTTATTACTGGAGGGCGATGCAAGTTCATAATAACAATCTTTTATGCAACACCCCCTACAATTTTTTTTAATAAGTTACTGAATAATCCATTTTAAATAAATTACCTTATTATTGAATGTGCAAACGAGCCACTTGGTCAACCTCGGAAAGTATGGTTGTGTATGGCATAACTCTCCGCTAGCCCTTGCGAGAGCAGAGTTCACCTACTTTAATTGGTTTTCATTCTCTTTTCTAACTCCTTGGAAAGGAGGATTTACTTGCTCTAGCAATAACCTCCCTACTCTCTACTAACTCTCTATCAGAGCAGATTTTGCTATGAGTGAGTAGAGAGGACGGTAGAACTGTTGAACAAGTAAATCTTGCATAAAATTTTGCTATGCAAAGAGAAGAGGCACCTATAAAAACAAGTAGCAAGATGTTAGCAAAGAGTATAAGAACTTGCTAAAGCAGGTGAACTCTGCTATTGCATGGGCTAGCAGAGAGTTGTGTCATATACAGCCTATGTATCTGCCGTGTTAGCCGACGGTGCGAAGGTGATGTATGAGAACGAACGGACAGTAGGATGGCTCATTTTGGTTGTTGATGTGTCGAGCACAGCAATAGTGTACCAACTTTGTTAGGACTTTGTGAAGGACTCGTTTAAACCCTGGTTGCGGAACGATCTGATCCTTTGTCGAAAGATAATTTACTTCTTTTCGATGGTATATTTATCCTCACCTGCCTTCTCTATCATGTTAATTAATCAATATACTGTTATGATCTGAAAGTAATAAGTGGCTAATTTTCTGCTCCATTAACACTTACGCAATTTTGGTGTTTTGATAGGTCCTTATTAAATGGTATTAGAACCAGCACCACATCTTGAGTACGAATCTTGGAAGGGGTTAACCTAAGGAAAGGGCTACATTGGGGAACATAAGGGGATTATCAGAATGACAGCCACCACAATGTAGGCCGTTGCCAACATCAGATGAAGAGCATGGTGGTGCTATGTGGCATCCAAAGTAATGAGGACTTACTTTGAGCATGTATTTTCCGCACACAAATGGCTAAGCACTTTTGGTGTGTTGGTTAGGCCTTTAACATACCCACTAACTATGCTTTGTTTATACTACCCGAATCTCAGTGCCTGGAGCTTTATTTATATAAATGAAATTTGGCACAAAGTAATAGTATTGTGAGCGAAATCCCTAACTACCCATGACCTACCACTCAGCACCAACCAAATTTAGTTTGCAATATTCTCAGTACACTTCCCAATTTAGCCCTTCGCTCTAAATTTTCGCACTTTGGTGTCGTAAAACGTGAAAAGCAGTATATAGAGGCCATTATCAGATTTAATGGATGGAGGAGTTTAATATTGGGGTAAGTTTGTTGTGCTACTAGCCAAGTGGAAAATGAAACTTGGAAGCATGATTTCTAATGGGTACTGTGCCATTTTTTTTTAGCGGAGACTTATGTCAACAAAAGGTTAACAATAGGAAAAAGATTTTGGAGGTACGTAATAGATTGAACAGAGTATATGGATATGACTTGTAAGGAAGACTTGGTTCAGGGAGCTACAACTTGCACACAAAAGTTGTATCGTCACACATAGGTTGCAAAGAAAGACTTGGTATTTTGGGAACTATGCCACTTGGTCTTTGAAGGACATGATGTAAAAGACTTTTAATGCCAAAGGACAAAGGTTGGCACGAAACATAATCTCTATCATTTGAGTCGAACGCAATCAACCTATGAATCAGATGATGAGATTTTACTGTGTTGAATCATATTAGAGAGATTGTGTTTTGTATCAATCTTTGGCAACAAAAATCTTTTATATCATGACTTTCAAATCAGAAGGCTTAGATGATGTTCCACATGACATAAGTCCCAAAAATATCAAGTCTCTCATTTCAACCTATGTGTACAAGTTCTAGCTTCTTAATAGTCCCAAAAGTTCATTGATATATCAATTGTGCACATAGTACGGAGTACATCATTGGGTAGACCGATGGAGAGATAGAGGAGATGAATGGCAGGAGGGGTGAGGAACACATTGTCCATATTATTTCGGGGAATGAGGAAGTCCGGACCAACTCACAACATTTCTATATGGTACCTTTGTTGGCAGCTACGTGATTTGAGGGCGCCTACATTCGAAATTCACTGATATTCATTGATTGCTTGTAATAAGAGGGTGGAGATTGTTTTTTATCCCCAATCTTCCACTCGATTAATCTTGAGACTATGAACTTATCATCATACAATCATTTTTTCATTCCACGTGACATAGATCCCCCAAAAAATGACCCTAAAATTATAAGGGATGACTTGGCACAACCGATGGAATTTTATGAAGGATATAAAATTCCAACACCTCATTTCACATATTAACACTTTATTATGCCTTTTATAAGTTATAATTTACCGACTTACTTACAAGTTGCAACAAGACAGAAAATGGGTAAGTCACCTTTCACCTCACAAACTACTTGCATATAATACTCTGCAATTGGCAACAAAACCATCAACTGATCCAACGTCAGAATCCTCCTGTCCCACTGTCCAACCAAAAAATTTTATCTTCAAAGGAGTGCTAATTTCCGAGATCGTTTTAGTTGTATGCTTCCACAAGTTCAACGTTAGCGAGATTAGTCCAATGTTAGCGAGATTAGTCCACATTTTATATGTTTTGATGCAACAACAAAATATTATTTGTAACAAGTAGTTTTGTTGGTTAGTTAATTGGTCACATTTTATTTATGAAATGGGTTTAATTGGTATTATTTTATTTTGGTTACGGCAAAATCATTCTATTAGATCAAATGTACTTATTTGATCTAATAAGTACTTTGTGTTAGAATTGAGAAATTATTTGGCTCGAATCTTTTGTATTCTCTTATTTATCACCCATGTCTACTATTTAGCCATAATGTCACCTAATGTCACTAAGAAACTGAAAGAAACCTCAAAAACAGGAGGGGAAAGTGATGAAGAAAAAGAGGTAGAAATAGAAACAACTTTCGAAAAGCTACCCTTTCTTTATCCTCCTGCTTAGTCTGCTGAGAAGCAAAAAGGTGATTGAGATTTGATGAGGTAGGGCATCACTATATTCACCACGCATTATTTTATTTATTTTTCACATGACATAGCTTGTAGCCTTGTAGACCCGTAAGTACGCTCTATAAAACCATTTACTTCTTTTGGCCAAGATAGCACAAATTCGATCTTAAAGGCTATTTCCAATTGCATAAGCATATGCTACTTACTATGACACAAGCAGGAAAAAAAAAAAATCATCACAATCAAACCCATGATTCAGATCAACAACACAATTCAAGTTCAACCAACATTATTTTTTCTTTTGGGATTGGCACAAGCGATTAAGCAATAAACCCACATACCCAATCATTAATTGTAACAAGAAAAACCAAATTATACAAATTCAAAACTAAAAAGGAGAATAAAAGAAACAAGAGAAACCAGATTAGATGAGTTTGAAAGGGAGTGGCCAAGGAGTGGACCTGGGGACCTCGACCTTGTCTTTGATTCTCTCCACCTTCTTCTCTCTCTTTGGCCTTGAGTTCCCGTAAGAACCTTTGAACCGCTTCCCCTTCTTCGTTTTCTTGTCCCCCCGCCCGCACAACACCGATGCACCTGCTGTTGCTCCTCCTCCCCCCTCTGCCCACATCACTCGCCGCACCAACAAGCTGCACCACCGCTGCACCGTCGCCATTTTTTAACTATTTTGCGGACTCACCACCCACCAAGAAGCCTCTTTGGTACCCTCTCGAGGCGGTGTATGCTTAAAGAGAGCTACTACGAGCAAACCGATTGTCTCTTCCAGCAACTACAGTAATCTGTAAATCAATGAATGAATGTCATAACACTGATAAATTTTACTTTGTCATAACTAATAAAGATGCAAAACAAAATGGTATCGTTGTTTGAGCCCACACGTTCTTTGAAAGTATACATATCCCATACCCCTTGAAAACCATTAATTGCTTCGGAACACCTAATTTTTACCCAATCTTCCACACAACAGATCTTGAGATCATGTTGCACCTATTAGAGAGTCAGTTTTTGATTCCATGTGTCACATGTCCCTAAAAAAATTGCTCTTGAATCATATGGCAAACATCACGTTTAAATTTGAATTTAGGGACATTTTTTTACATCTGTGACACATGGAATAAAAAAACTGACCTTCTGATAGGTGCAACATGATCTCAAGATCTATTGTGTAGAATATTGGGGTGAAAAATGATCTCCACCATCTGATCCGAGGCAATCAATGATTTTCAAGAGTTCTGGAATGTGGGGGCTTTCAGAGAATGCGTGGGCGCAAATAGAGGAACCCTCTGTTTCTTTCAATTAAATATAAATAACTTTTAATTGGTGTAAGCTAAGTTAATGCTATTTGCAGGCCACTATTTTCGAGTGTGCCTAAAGAAAAAGCAGTGTACTCAGTAGTAGCTCTCTAATTACTTAAATCAGACACCGCAATTTCCAGCCAGTGAACAGTAATAGATGCTTCCCAGTAAGAGTAACTATTGCTTGTTGCCTTACTAAGACGAGAGGAGGGCCGGAGTATGTATAGGTGCAGCAACGGCCGGGCTAGGGTAAACCGAAGCTCGGCGGGTGGGTTTGAACTTGGGCCAAGCCTGACCAAAGCCCGTGAGGCCGTGACGGACTTATGACCTTAAGCCCAAGACCGGGAATCATAAACTTTCAAAACCCAAGCCCCGCCCAGATCATTTATTTATAAATTACTTATTGATTTATAAAAACTAGCTCTATATTTATTCATAAAAATAGAAACATTAACATCTTTACCATATTGCAAATACTAAATACGGAAAAGGACATATGTGTTCGAATGCATGGATGAACCCATGCATTTGAATCCCAAATCATGTGCCATGTGGCTCGTGTTCCCAAAACAACAGGAACATGCGCTATGTGGCATACGATCTATCAAAATAAATTCAAAGCAAAAAGTTTCTATAATGATAAAAAATATGGTTAAAGTTTGGGTACCGCCCCACACATTCTAGTGATTGGATTTTTGACATTTGACCACAATTTGGACAGCGGATATCCACTCTTTTTAATTGAATTTTTTTTTTAAATGGACGTGATTGTCCTTGGGCAAGTTGCTGTGGCACCCGATTCCCTGGATGGGTACCACAAAGACCCCACCTGATTCAAATGCATGGATCCACCATGCATTCGGCCCCATATCCCCAAGCCTCTACCGTATAGGAAGTTATATCTATTTACAGGAAAGCATAGGATTTTAAAATCGAGGCAGATTGACCCACACATAGCATTAGTGCATGAGTTATATATCTATTACTAACTCTTAACAAAAAGTATATTTGAGAGACATGTTTCAATCCACCGAGATTGAGATGGTTTTTTCATCAAAAGAGTTGGTATTTGGAACCCATCCATTGCACTAAGTGGTGTACGCTTTAATCTCCTTCCATCAATGTTTGGAGTTGCATAGATAGTTTCAAGAATTAAAAATACAAAAGACAAACAGAGTATTTTCAAAAAAATTATCGCTCAAAAATCTTATGTATGCCTTCAAAATTGATTACTTAGATGGAAGAAGATTAATTTTGCATCAGTCTTGGTACATTAGATAATATTTTATGATAACTTTGAACAAAAAATTAAATGCAGACGACGTCACTATGTCTCTTATTATGTTCTACCTGCTTTGCCCCTATCTCAGGTACTATATAATACCATTACACATACAAATTTTGTTGCAAATTTTTTTAACACAAATAGGATACTAACAGAATTTAAGATATATTTAATTTTTTAATATTAAAAATAATTATTTTCTTCTACACATCTTCAGTTATCAAGGCGAGGCCATGGCATCGCCATGGCGAATGGCGAAGCAAATCGTCATATGAACTTATATGGCGAGAATGCATATATGGCGATGCCGTAACAGAATGACACATGACGGCGCTGTGACCGCTATTTTAAATTTTTTTATAACTTATAAATTATAGAACTTATAAGTTATATTTATAACTTATGTTTGATTAGTTATATCCTTTAGTCTCTCTCGCGGCTCCTCTCTCTCAATGTAAGTTTGTATATTTTTAAATCTTTCCCTCGTCTATTTTTTTATCGGTACTCTCATCTTTTTCCCGCTCATTTTCTTTAATCTATTTTTTTTATTCTAGTTAGCATATTCGCAATCAATCGACGCCCATCAACGCTCAAGTTTTTCGCAGACCCACACCCATATATGATTTTTTTTCCTGTTATTTTACTAATTTTCTATCTATCCTTTTTTTTTGTGAACTTAAATACCAAGAGCTATTTTTTTAATGGTTTTTTTATCTGTGTTTTTTTGGGAATGCTACTATCTCACCACCATATGCTGAATATTCCCCATTAGGGACAACTGACCGTTGACGCTTTGAATTGGATTGACAAAGATCATTTTTTATTCCAATTTTTCCCACAACTGATCTTGAGATCATGAAAATATCATCAGATGGTCGTTCAAATCTTTCCCCACATCTAATCTGCCTGAGTAATTAATTGAATTTTTTCGACCTCTATAAAAATATAAAAATTAAAAATAGTAGAAAATTATATATATATATATATATATATATATATATAAGTAAATTAATATATAGCCATGCCATAGCGTGGCGAGTCTCTTTGCCAAGAACTAGCCATACCACCTTAACTACCTTGATCCTCACTGACCCTTCTAGCATTAAATGTACATGTGAGGAGAGGGATATGAGAGAGAAGGGAATGAGAGATTAGAGGGCGCAGAGATTAGTGGGAGAGGTTGTTCGGGAGAGATATTAGGGATTAGGGGAGAGAGGAATGACCCAATGAGGGAAAAGAGGGCAGCAAATCATGTGAGAGAGATTTTAGGGGTTAACAAATATTTAGGTCAAAAGTTTATTTTACCAAAAGAAGAGCATCTTTCGTTCGCCTGTCTTGCGCTCCGCAACTCCCCTTTTCTATATTTTATATATATATATATATATATATATATATATATATATATATATATATATATATATATATATATATATATATATATGTGAAAGTTTGTGGTAGTGATTGACATAGTTCATAGAGGCAATAGAACCAAAATCTTCGATCTAGGGCTTATGTATCTTTCTAATAGTTCTGTTTATTCATATATTTCCACGTCTACCTATTCTTGAAGCATTCTACTACTTATTCTTTTTCTTCAGCTTTTTTTCTTTTGCTTCAATATTATATTATTATTTTGGATTAGTAAGAACTTTCTGAAATTAGATTACTTTCTGGTTTCTGCCTTCTGCTACTGTTCAAATTCTTTATATTCAATTTCATCTAAGCACTGTATAGGTAGTATCATGGAGAAGTGGAGAGAAGAGATGGTTAGTTCTTATAGTAGTACACTAGTATTAGCAGTCTTGCATTTGTGATGATTTGTTAATGGAGATCCTATACAAAATGCCCATAAAGTCTCTTTTCAGATTTAAGTGCATACCAAAATCATGGTGTAATCTGATTTCTCATGCATTCTCCAACCGATTAATACCCCCCTACCCATGATGTCTGCTCTTTGTTATTATGTGTCTGATCCTCCTCTTTTTCTAAGAATACACCACAACTTCTCTTATGTAACTCATGAAAATGACGTAGAGCGGTGTGTGACGGGGGCATGCGGCGTGGCCAGCCGCAGGGCCCTCGTGCCGCTTGTGCTCCGTGTGGGGGCATTGCTGGATCGAAATCGGGGCATCATAGGTGCGTCACCAAGCCATGACGGCATCGCAGTAGATACTCCAAGTGAGTTGGCCGTGGGCCATGAGGGGTCGCGACATGGTCGTGACGCGGTCGCGTGGGAGAAGAAGCGAGGCTTTCCTAGCATATTGGCATGGAGGATGACACCGTGTGCCACGGGCAGAGGGTGTGTGCCATGGTGGTATGTCAAACCAATCCCTTTGAGGTCCTCCCATTCCTTTCCCCCAAATGGTGTTTAACCCTTATATATAGGGACTGCAACTCAATAACTACACGTCGTACTACTGGACATGTCGCTAGCCTAAGTGTGTCGCTACACTAACACGTGTGTGCACGTGCATCCGGGCCTTGCTTCGCACGCGGCGTTGCTTGGTCGCTCTTGGGCACACGTGGTTCAGCCAAGGGCCATCACGTTTGGGATGGTTTCAACCACCTCGTGCTGGTCGTGGACCATGAGGGGTCATGATCGCGACATGGTCGCGATGCGGCCGCGATATGGTCATGACATGATCGTGTGGGGGAAGATGCGAGGCGTTGTTGGCATATTGGCATGGAGGATGACACTGTGTGCCATGGGCAGAGGGTGTGTGCCATGGTGGTATGTCAAACCAATACCTTTGAGGTCCTCTCATTCCTTTCCCCCAGATGGTGTTTAACCCTTATATATAAGGACTACAGCTCAATAACTACACGTCGTACTACTGGACGTGTCGCTAGCCTGAGTGTGTTGCTACACTAACACGTGCATCCGGGCCTTGCTTCGGACGCAGCGTTGCTTGGTCGCTCTTGCTTCCGACCACCTCTACGGTGCGGGTCAACTCCGAAAGAAGGCCGGCCCTATACTCATCACCACGCATCGCACTCTCAATTGCATCCGGGAATCCGCATAACATTACTTGGTCGCGAATTTGATAGGCTGACTTAACTTGGGAAGCTAAGTGCTGCATGCGAGTGCACGCTGAAAGAGTGACTCCGTGACAGGTGTCTAAATTTTCAATCATCCAATTCCAATTCCAATTCCAATTCCAAATCTATGTTGTCTAATTTCTGTAATGACTTGTTTCTCTACCACAACAAGATTATTCCCCCAGACTACTATGTGTTTAACACTGTTCCCGAACAATGTCACTGCCTTCCTATTCCCCATCCACATGGACTTTTCTATGGGCCTTTGGCACTTGCTTATAACCCCTGTGCCTCCCCTTACTACAATGTCATTAATTTCTACACAACACAGGTCAAGAACATTAAGATGCTCATATTCTCTTCAGAAACTGGCAAGTAGGCACACTAGGAGGCGGTTCTAGAGAATCTTTCTTTTGCGATAAGTTGATTAAACTTATTATTTTCTTCAATGGAGCTCTATACATATTAGGACATTTGGACAACACACATCAGAAGATTTGAAATTAAGAACAGCTTTGAGAAATTATGAACTTGGAGGAGAACAAGATGTTTCCTAAGGGATGCTTAGGGGTTTCGCTTGGACATCTGCATTATGCGTGTGAAGCTGATTCCCAATCACGAATATGGATGCAAAAGGACCATAACTCGAAAGAGTGGGTCTTAAAGCATAGTGTTTGCGCACAAACTCTAAAAAAAGCATCCAATTGCAATCCACTATTGCTTGAGCAGAGCTGTTGCACTCATCCCTGTGGTAATTTCAATATTTATTGGATGTCCTATATAGTTAAGCTCAACCATCATTAAGATGCAATTGTTGGGACATGTATTCCTAATTGAATGTTAGTTAATAGCATTGATTAAAGCACTATGAATTGTATTATTATTAAATGTAGTGGTTTCTTGGCTTGTTTTTTCTGTTATTTCGGGTGAAGATTTCTTTGTAAGGTCTTCTTAGTAAACAAGGCTGGCAGTGGACTACAATTCATTGCACTAAATGCAAAGTATAACTTTGAATGGCAGTAGTTGCATACCTTCCAGTTGTTAAAACATTAGGGTGAGCAAATTCCCAAGGGGTAAAACCCGTGTTGAGCATGGGTCATTAGTCAGGAATAATATTAGATGAGTGTATTTCATATGTGGCATCGGGTAGTAGCAGAGGCTCAATCTCTTAAAACTTTATTGTAGATGTATAATCAAGTTTTCTTCTTGGCTATCCACTTATTCACCAGCTTCTATATTTTATAAATTCCAAGAGATCATATGACATTAATTTTGGTTTGATGAGATTGAGGCTACTATATCTTTGCTTCTTTATGTTAGGTACCATTTTTTTGTATAATGTGGAGTTGCTGATGGGAGGCGTCTCAAAAGCTAAAAAACAAAATATATTTGAAGACAAGTTTTTCATGTTCAAAGTGTAATGACATCAGGATATAGGTAGATCCATATTGTATAAATTTTTCAAAATGTTTGAAGGTTAATTTTCTATGTGTTAAATTGGATAAAACAATCACTTTGTATTATCCTTCATTATTTAGCTTATATGCTATCAAGATACATAAACGGTTTATCAACGAATCCTTGATTGTCTTTGAAAATATAAATATGTGTTGAACAACTCATTAACTTTCTATATGTGACACTATTTTTCATTAAAAAAAAAGTGTATGTGGTACGCAAAGTTAACTATGAAATCAGATTAAGAGAGTGCGCGGCGGCCAATTGCTGTTGTGACTTGACTTTTTGGGCATGAGTTTGACTTGAGAGCCAATGCTCGAATCAGGTACCTAATACCAATTATTTCCAAAGGGATGGTATCATTTTTGGTAGTTTTCTTAAGCTGGTTGAAAATCCTACAGACCTCATAAAAATATTTAGGAAAAATAAGGCACCGAGTGCTATCATAGACGTCATCACAATATTTAGAAAAAATGAGGCCCGTGCCCTTCACTAGTATAGGAGACAAGGAAGACCAATGAAGACCTAGAGGGAAGTAGAGAAAAGGACAAGGATAGCAAAATTACAGAGAGTTTGGCATTGATTAGAAACAAGAGGAGAAAAATGATTTTAAAAACCAACCACAACCAGATGGGATAAGGCTGTGACGAACTGACAATGATGATGATGATGATGATGATGATGAGCAGGTCGCACAGTTGTGGATGCTCACTTGTAATTGCACCCATTCAATCCACTAACATATTTCCAATAGTAATAGGTTTTATCTTTGATTATTCTTAAGTGTTAATCAAATTTTGTATAGCCTACTAACACATTTTTATAAGCCTTGTGCTCCGTCTTTAAGTGACTACTAGATCTTTCGAGAAAGATAGAGTGTGAAACTATCAAGTCATCCCAGATCGAAAATCGTGCTGATGATTAAGATTATCAGATGAGACCAGCTGTACTAAATCATTAAATGTGGAGTTAATATTCCATCTCAAAATGCAATTAGATATTCTATTCTTTTTTTCGTTTTATCTAATTGACGGTATCAAAATTCTTTACTGAAAAATATAAAATGCATCAATCACCATAAGTTTCTTCATTATTTATATGACCTCACAAACTCACACACATACACATACTCTAATAGGAATAAAATAAATCAAACAAGAGAGAATAGCCACCAAGACAGCTTACAGGCTTAAGACGATAAGGAAAAATTTGAAAACAAAGGGCAAAAAATGGAAACAACGGGAAAGAAAAGGAAAAAAAACTGGAGTATTGGAAATCAATACAATATGGGAATTTTAAAATAAAAATAAAATAAAATATAAAAAGAAGCAAAAAATGGAAAGTACATGAAAAAAAGGAAAGAGTTGAGAGTATAAATAATAATTTATATAAAAATTAACTAACTTTTCTTAAAATTATATTTCAAGTGTGAAAACAGTTTTTATACGCTTTTTAAATATTTTTAAAAAGATGTATTTTATATGTCTTTTTAAACATTTTTTTGAAAAAATGTGTTTTAACAATGTTCATAAAAGATAAAGAGTTTTTGTGACTGCATGAGAGCACCTATTTCTTAAGCACCAGATGCTCACAAATATTTAATAAGAGATCACTCTAGTTTAATCATACTTCATTTGATTTAAGTTGTACTTCGCTTAAGCGATGCTTGGATTTAAGTCGCGCTTCGCTTGATTAACGCCTCACTCTAGCTTCACTTGGTTTTAGGTCGCACTCCACTTGATTTAAGTTACACTCTGTTCTGTCTTTGCAAACAAAAGTGAGGCACAAAGCTTCAGTTGGGCCAAATTTTCAGCAAAGGCTAAATATTTGAGAACGAGTAAAGATCAGAAGTGAACCAACTACTAGGATTTGAATAATGATAGGACCCTTAAAAAAGGAAAAACAAAAAAAAAAAACTTTGTAGTAGAAAATGTATCAAGAAAAAAAGAACCCTTCTTAGTGCCCAACAACTTCCATGTCATGAATATACATTAAAATCGTAATCGAATCCAAGCAAACATCCTCCTCATCTCCCTAAATGCAAGTTTGATAAAAAGGTTAGAAGTTTTTTTTTTAAAAGTAAGCAAATTTCATTAAAAAGGGAAACAAGAGTACAAAGATCAATCAAAAGAATAAGTATCTCAACAAGGGTTATGTGTCTGAAAAAATAGCGGTTGATATATATATATAAACGCGTCGCAAGAATTTAAGAAGAAGAGGGTAGGTGTTTGACAAAGGAAAGGAAAGTTGTTGGGATATATGGGACAAATTTGAAAATAAAAAGTTGTATTTAAGTTGGAGTATAGAGGAGAAAGTTTTAAACGGAGAGCATTAAGATACCACATAAATTTATGAGGACATTAAGAGAACAAACTAAAAAATGGTGGTATCAAGATATTCACATCATCCCTATAGAGTTGGAGATTAGTCCTTTCTTTGAATTTGCACTTGAGTAGTTGCCTTTTATTGAATGGTATTGGCTCTCTTAGGATCTCATCAAAAATTGATATGGTGATATCACTAATTTTTAGGTTGAACAGTCTGTGTCAGTGACAAATACGTGAGATGGTTTGGGTGGCTGGCACCAACCACTTATGTAAGGCCCCACAAAATTTGGACCGTTAGTCGATCACTGAACACCGCTTTATTGCCAAGGGAAGTATGTTAGGCTGGTGACACCTTGATTCATTGACGTTTCTCACTAAAATCTATCACATGATTATTGAGTTTTATGACTTTGTGTGATAGTCCCATATCAGATAGATACTTGTCCTGAGCCTCGGCTATGATGAGGTGTGGCCGGCCCTTACATGTAACGGCGCGTTTTGGGTAGTGATGGCGGTAAGTAACGACTATGTCAGGAACAAAGACGGGGTGGGGACCTAAGCCCAAAACCGGACAATAGTGTTGAAGGTTGGTTGGGGGGGTGACAGTCCCACATCGGATAGAGAATTGTACTGAACCTGGGTTATGAGATGCGACCGGCCTTTACATGTATCGACGTGTTTTGGGCAGGGACAGCGGTACGTAACGCCTATGCCAGGAAGAAGACCGGCGGGACAGGAACCTATGCCCAGAACTGGACAATATTGTTAGCATGTGTGTCCGGTTCGTCACAAAAAGTTTCTCTTTGATTATGAGAAGGCTTCAGGTCAACTGGTAAATTTCTCAAGAAGCACACTCTTTGATAGCAAGAAGGCTTCATCAAACCAAATTCGAAGGATTAAGGAAATATGGGTTCATTACCTTCTAATTATTTGGGAGCCCCTCTTTTCCGGGGTAAATTGACGAAAAACTCTTGTTGGGGTCTTGTACAAAAAATCTCCAACTGTATCACATGCTGGAAATCAAAGTCATTATCTGAAGGAGGAAGGATCGTCCTTATTTATTTATTTATTTTTATCGGTAAAGGCAAAATATATTAAAGAACCAGCAAGCGACTGGGAAATACAAGAAGACAACAGACCGACCAAACACAGGAAAACAAAGACAGGCATCAAACAGCAAAAAACATCCTCCCCTCAACAAAGGAAGGTCGGGACTAAACTAACCAAATTCAAATAGCTCAGGGAGTTCACCAATCCCATTCTTATCAAGGCTAACCCAAAGACACATCAAGTCCAAAATATCCTTCAAGATTAGGCCCACCAGTTGGCACCTCTTCGAAAAATGTGAGCGTTCCTCTCTAGCCAAACGCTCCCCAGGACTGCAAAGAACCCCACCTTCCAAAAAGCCATCATCTGACCCTCTAACTGGGCGCCATATCAGGACAAAAAGTGAGAAGGAATAGCATTGGAGATCACCCACGCCATACGGAAAGATCTCAAAATAACGGCCCAGATCTCTGCTGCTACCCAGCACTGAAGAGAGATGAGAAATCGTCTCTTCCAACGACAAACACATAACACACCTGTTTGGCATATCCTTTCCCCGCACAATCATCCTTATTAGACATGTTCTTGCATCTATTCCACTTTATCTTTTGTCGGTACTTCAAAGACCAAATATGTAGTTGCAGAGATGGAGAAATGTTTAGCGTGATTCTTTTGGGGTGGTACGGCTGAATCCAAAAAGAAGCACCATTGGATAAGCTGGGATGATTGGAAATTAAGAGATAACATGACATTTCACAAGCCAGGGATGAAAACTTATGTCAGAAAACTCATTATGGTACCAATTTTGTGAAGGTAATACCTACATTCAGAATGTGTACACAATGCTCCTAAGTCATTGAATGAATCTAAAATGTCGTAGTAGTTGATTTGGGAGAAATGCTGTTTGCCTTTTAGTTCTTATTATTATGGAAAGGTTTCTAGTATTGAATCTGGGGCAATGGCCCTTAGAAAGGGACCTCAGTTACTACCTTCATCAGTGGTAAATATAGTGATCGAATTTGATTCCTCCCACATCCCATTTCATCTAGGCATTTTCCATGGAGCATCAAGAGTAACTTGCATCCATAGTGTGGAAAGGACTCAGTGGTCTTCTCATCATGAGGCCAATGCTCGTGCTAAAGTGTGCTTTATGGAGGATATACTAGAATTAGTTAGATTTACTTTTTTTTCCAGCTTTTGGCCTAGTAAGATTTATCCCATTCAAGTGTGATGGCGATGACAAAGCTCTAGATAAGGTTTTTGTCTTACCTAGGCAGTTTTATTTTGGTTCTTGTTGTTGTTCCCTATATTAATGAAAATTTGCTTGCCTTTCGAAAACAATAGAGAGAGAGAGAAGGGGGCCTGGGGATATGGATTCCAACGCATGGTGGATATCTATGCGTTCAAACTAGGTGGGGTCCATGTGGCACCCATCCAGGTGCCACACCAGCTTGCCCAAGGACGATCAGGTCCATTTAAAAAGAAAAATTAAAAAGAGTAGATATCAAGTACCGTCCAAAATGTGGTCAAAGGAGAAAAAAATCAATGCACTAGGATGTTTGGGGTGGTATCCAAAATTTGACCCAAGTTTTGACCACAAAAAAAAAAAAAAAAAAAAAAAATTGTTATAGTTCACATGCCACATGACACATCATGATCCCAAAACAAGTGTTGTTTTGGGATCACGTGCCACGTGATTTGGGGTTCAAACGCATGGGTCCATGCGTTCAAACCATGGTCACCAAATTCTCCGAGTTTTTTGAAAAATTCTAATAATCGCAAATTTCAGGTTTTCCGAATTATTCAAGATTTTTTTACACTATTTTATATTTGTTTTTTATTTTTTCTCCGATTTTCCCAAATATTCCCCCAAACTTACAGAATTATGCCGGATTTTTTTTACTTTCAACATTACCTAATTATTGCCAAACCCCAACTTGGTGACTATGGTTCAAACCCATATGCCTTTTCATATATATATATATATATATATATATATATATATATATATATATACACACACACACACACTAGTAAAGTGCACGTGTTAAGCATGTGTCCTATCCAATCATCCTTAGAATTTGTTAAGTCCTAGAGTCAACAAGTTTACAAAATAATTTTTAAAAAATAAATGTTTACAAAACTTTGCAACACTAGCACACCTATCATATCTACTTAACAAAAATTAAAAAGAAAGTGTGCATAGGGTATCCAATCCATATAGATCAGTACCTATGTTCACTATGCATAATTCATATACAAACCTATAATTACAATAGCACAAAGGTCAGGTTCAACTAACCTATTAACCACTTCTAGTTGATATGGACTTGACCTGTCAGCCTCTGAACCTTAACTTGAGCTTAACCCGTTAAAAATACCAAGACCTGGACCTAAATTGAATCCAAGTTGTTACTTGGACTTGGACCAGGCTTGAATCTGCACCAGACTTAAACCTGACTTGCTAGCGTAACTTAATTTAGTGCCGGAACCAGGATTCTCATCTACGCAGGGCGCAAGATGAATTAGATATAATTTTTTTACAATCTATATAAATATAAACTAATTTATATTATAAAAATTTATTAAAATTACATACAAAAAAATAAAATTTAACAATAAGACAATGACAATTGTATATCATTTATCTACGGAAAAAATTACACTTTCAATCCATTGACAACTGTAATGAAGATTTTTTTAGGGCTTGTTTGGACATAGAGAAAAAGTGATAAAATATGGTATGGTAAAACGTTTTACCATAAATTCAGTTGTTTGGGTATTTTTTAAGGGTGGTAATAGATTACCCCTCTTTACCACAAAACTCCAAAATAGATTACGATCCCCTCCCTAGAGAATCATGGTAAAACGTGGGTGGCCGGTTCCTCTCTCTCTCTCTCTCTCTCTCTCTCTCTCTCTCTCTCTCTCTCCCTCTCATCATTTTTTGCGAAGCTCAAATATTTTTTTACTCCATTTTACTTAGGGTTGTCAACGGGTCAGGTTGACCCGATACAAGACATGACCAGACTTGATATTTTATCGGGTCAGGTTGACCAATAGATTTTTTGGGTCGGGTCGGGTATTTACAAAGTCGGGTTTTTTTATCAAGTCGGGACAGTTTTCCGGGCCGGTTGGGTCAAGTTCTCGGGCCGGGTCAGGTCAACTTGTGTGCACTATCCCGTCGGGTCAGGCTTGTTCAGGTGCACCATCGGGTCGGGCATATGCCAATCTTTTTTCGGGCAGCCAAAACTTTGACCCGACCCAGCCCGATCCGTTGACAGCCCAAATTTTACTGTGTTTTTCAGACTTGTATCCAAAAAATAAATTTTAAATATTCCTTTCTCACACTAAAAAATTGCTATTCAAACAGTGATAAGTGCGGTAAAATGTAGGATTCCTGCATATTACTGCGTATTCCTATAACATAGGAATACGTGGTAAAATGGAGTAAAAGTTGAACAACTTTACTTCATTTTACCAGGTTCAATACAAACAGCCCATTAATGTATAATGGCTCCTCACAGGCATTTAAACACCAACATGGTGTTTAAATGATCTTCCACAATTAAAATTTGACCTTGTATCTCACACCATTGAAGTGTGATTTATCATTAAGCCATGTGGTGCACATTTGTAATCAATCTAAATTTTCCAAGTACAAATCCATCAATGGAACATGCCTCAGCCCAAAGGAAAATGCCTATAAGTGGATGTGAACCATCCGATTGTCGAGCTTTAATATCAGCCAATAAAATTTATTTATTTTTGAAGACCTGGATATCCGAGCCTCTTAGAGCACCCATCTAATCCCAGGGGCACGTGCGCACCCCAAATTAACACATGACGGGTCAGCACGGGATATAAATCCCTAGGGTGGCCTCGAGGGGGGGAGGGGATTCGAACTCAGGTCTCTTGCTTATGGAAGCAAGTACCTGGCCAGCTGCCCTAACCCCTTGAGGTTTATATCAGCCAATAAAATTAAGGAGCCATTACTTGCACTCCAAAACTTGGCCCTTGCACCGAATTTTTAAAAAAAAAAAGACTTGAAAGTTTGGAAACCTATGCTATGCGAAAACACCATCTAAACCATTTGATTTGAAGGCCGTGATTTAAAGATATTAAGTGGAAAATATTAGCATGAAATATATTCTTCATCATGTGATTAAATATCTTCAAAGGCTATTATCTGATTCAACAGTTGACTACAATAGATCATATGATAAATATCATGTTTTCACCCAATCTTATGCACTGGAGATCTATAGATCATGAATTTTAAATTAGACGGCCTAGATTGAGTTTTCACATGTCACATGTCCCTAAAATAACAAGTCTTTGTTTAAATTTGGTGCAAGGGCCAACTTTTCGAGTGCAAGTAATGGCTCCCTAAAATTAAAAACACATTTATAACTCAAATAATTTAAATCTCCCTAAACACCATTTTTAGGCACGCGGGATTGCGAAAAGGACTTTAGAAATTACCGATTTAGGATCTACACAACAGGTCACATTCAAACAATAAAATAGAATTACAAAAAAATAAATTTATACAAGAAAAAATACCTCCGATTTAGGGCAATCCGATGAAATTTTAACTCAACCCCTATTGCGTGATCTGGCAAATCCAGTGTTGAAAATCTACAAAATAAAATTTAAAATACAATTACTACTTTAACAAATAAAATGCTAAACAAGGTAATTAAGGTAATGTGGCAAGGTCATTGTGAAGAGGCTCGCCATGCCATGGCGAGGCCATGATGTGACCATTGCGAGGTCATTTACTTTTTTTTAATAATTTTTTAAAAATATTAATCATTAATATTTATTTTTTTTGTTTTTTACTATTTCTTAATTTTTATATTTTTTATAAAGGACAAAAAAATTCAACTAATTAATCAGGCATACATAAATAGAAATAAATAAAGAGAAAATTAATTATGAAATATGAAACACCAATAAATTCACAACATGAGTAAGTATAAATAAAATATACATATGAAATATTAACCAATATAGAAAGATTAAAAGATATGAAATTTTCAAGTACATTACAATAGATACTGTAAAGTCGCTCATTGCTCAGTTCATGATAGAAGTTGCAAGAAACCTATAAAAAGGTTTAGCGATTCTAAAGGCGAAGATCTTGAGTAAAAAAAAAATAGCGAACTAAGAGAGAAAGAGAAAAGGGGCAGAGAAAGGTACAACGCTGAGAAAGAGAGAAGAGAGAAACAGAGAGAGAGAGAGAGAGAAAGGGGCAGTGAACGAGAAGGCGGCTAAGAGATAAATGATAGAGATTAAAAAAACAGCATAATTGTACGTTTTTTTTCCCGGGTGGGGTGTGTGAGACAGAGACACACAAGAGAAAGAGAGGCAAAGAAGAGAAGAGCTGCGTAAGAGAGTGAGAAGACGAGAAAGAGGAGATTTGGTATACATATATATAACTTATATTATTATTATAATATAAGCTATTATATCAATTTTATACATGGCGTCCATCATCCATAGCCTCGCCATATCACCATTGCTGCAATCTCTGTTCATAGGGCGAATTCTATCGCCATTGGCCATGGCGTCCTTGACTACCATGATGCTAAATTTAATGAAAATAAAACCCCAAATCTAACCCTAAATCAATTTTTTTTAAAATAAAAATTTAAATCAATGCAAATAATTAGATAATACCTAAATCTAAATCCCTAAATCAGTGTAAATAATTAAATAACACTTAAATAAAACCCAAAAATAATTAATATCATGAAATAAAACTCCCTAAATCTAAATCAGTGCCAAAAATTAAGAAAAATGTAGAGAGAGAGAGGGTGACAAAGGTAGAGAGAGAGAGAGAGAAGAAGAATAAGAAGAAGATTAGACAGCAAAGAAGAAGAAAAAGAAGAGAGATCTGAGAGAGAGAGGCTTACTGGAGGGAGGCGGACGGCAGCAGGAGGGTGTCGGAAGTGTCGTAGGCGTCGGGTTCAGGCAGACGAGCCGAGAAGAAGAAGAGAGGGCGTCGGGGTTCTTGGGCGACTTTAGAGTTGAGAGAGAGAGAGAGAGAGCTTAGGTTTAGTGGGCACTGTTACACGGATTTACAGTTCGGCAGCTTAGGGAAAGAGGCGGGAGAGGATCGAAATGCTTTCTACGATATAGGGCTTTTCTCTCTTCACACTATATCAGGACGAGTAGGCTGCACGTGCTTTGCACGTGTACTGAGGTAGGCCGGGCTTCTCCAGATTTTAGATTTGACCCGGTCCAGAAATTGTTGGGTGGATGAGCCCGGCCCAGTAGCCAGATCGGGCTAAGAGTGATGTCGGGCTTGAACTACATACCCTAAAACCTGCTCGAACTCATCCCGATTTATATCAATAATGTTAATATATAATTAATAAATATTTTCCTTAAAATGCCGGTCGGTCGATACTCGATAGTCGATGCTTGATATTATAGTTTGGAAACCTTTTATTATTAAAGTTTTGAAGAAAAGAACTCATAACCTGAGTCAGATTGCTTAGGAGTTAGGGCCGAGTTTCGCCTAAACCCAAGTTAGGGTCGGGCTAATCGTTTTATATCATACTAGTAGAATACATGTCTCAAATTGCTTAGTAAGATTTATGGGAATTTTTTTTTTATTTTGTTTTTGAGCGTGGGATTTTGAAGCATACTTTAGGATACTTATAAACATAAGGGTAGTCATATCGTTTTAAAGAAAAACAATCCTTTCATCTCACGTCGCGCAACTCCCCGTGCCCGCAATATAATACGAAAGATATAAAAATATTAAGGTGACCGCGCTAACTCTATGGCCCTATTCGAGAGTTGCGAAAAACTCAAAATCTGAGTTTATACTCAAAAAGCAACCAGATTTTGAGTTTTGAATGATGAATCTAGCCTTCGAGAGATTACCTAAGGAACTGAAAATCTAAGTAGTTTCCAACTGAAAACAACATCAAGTCGTCCGAACAATTTGCTCGAAAGAGCTCATAATTTGAGTGCAAATTGTTAGCGGCAATGTATCCACAATCTCTAATATCAGAGACTTGTATTATTAAGATCATGGGTCAAAATACCGGTTTTCCGGTACGTATCGTCCGATCCTTCCGGGCGATACGTACCGGGTATCGGCCGATACATTCAATGTATCGGCGATACATTGAATGTATCGGTTTGATACATTCAAAAATCCGGTTTTTTCCCCGAAAAATCCAAAAAAATCCCCAAAAAATCCCAAAAAATCCCAAAAATTATATTTATTTATTTTAACTATTTTTGCTTTTATTTTTGACTTATTTGATGCATTATTTAGAGGAAAAATCGGTATGTATCGGATGATACGTACCGGAACAGTAACATACCGGACGATACATTGAATTTCGTGGGGTATTAGGCATATAAATGGGCGATACGGTACATTTAATGTACCGTATCGTCCACCTCCGATGCCGATACGTATTGTCCGATACGTATCGGTATCGGACGATAATTTGATCCATCAGTAAGATGCCTATTTTGTAATTTATTTTGTCTTAAGATCACATTTGTAACAATATTTCAAAAATAATAGCTATATTGATAAAAATAAATTTTAATTGTACATGAAAAACTTACTTTAGAGCCACATTGAATTTCAGTGGTTCTTGGCCCTCATCATCATCGTCGTCATCGGTGCGCGAGGTTCCCGGCCTTTGCCTATAATGTTGCCCATACTGATACCCATGATTATATGTGCCCCCTTGAAACTGAGGATCAGTGTAGTACGTAAAGGACGGACCTCCAAAAATCTGACCAACGAAGTCATATGGCACCGAATAGGTTTGGTGTGGCTGGTAGTATGGGTTACTAGTTCTTTGAGTCTTGTATTTTTGTAAACCAATCCCCGAAGTCATATAACCCATATCTCATCTTGTGGTGGTGGTGGTGGTGTTTGATATGATCCCGACGCTCCTCTTCCTTCAACCCTCCCATTCTAAATGTAGGAGTGTCGAGGCGTATTAACGTCGAGTCATCGTCCCATGCCGCCATATCTCTATAAGGACCAGAGGTACCAGCTTCCTCCCCTCCACCACTAGTGCCAACGTCCCCTCCACCATCATGTCCTCCACCATCATCCCTACCACTCCCATCATTACTACCGGGCTGCGTTTGATCCAAAAGATCGACCCATTTAGCAACGATTCAATCTTCTTTTCCGCTTCGGTGGTTGGGAAGCCTGCTCCGCTACTCTTTCAGCTTTGTCCAGCCATTCAGTGCTCTCACTATCCAAGACTGGCTCTTCTCTCTCTTCAATCCATTCATTCAAAGGGTCATCCTCTTCGAATATATAATCCAACTGGATGGGATCAAAATAATCACCGTCTGCAAGGTAGAATATGATAGATGAATTAGTATATGTAAGTAAGACTTTATATAATTGAGGATCTAAGACTTAATGTAAATTACTTACCACGGTTGGTTCTCTGTATATTCCTAACCCTTAATCTCATGTTGTAGTGGCAGTAGACTAACTTTTCCAATCGGTCCATAGTTAGTCTATTCCTTGTCTTTGTATGAATGAGAGAGAAAGTGCTCCAATTCCGCTCGCAGTTGGACGAGGAACACGTTTGCGACAATACCCTCATTGCCACCCGCCTCAATATCGGACCCTCACCTCCATAGTGCATCCACCAATCAGCGGGTTTGTCGTGTTTAATTTGGGATTGCGCCAACGGGGTCCCAAATGACCCATGTCTCTTGAAATATGTCAATCTATAAAGATGAAACACAGTAAGGCACATATCAATAAATAGATGATTATATCACATGACATTTGACTTATTACTTATAAGGTATTATACTATGATCACTCACATCTCTTATCGCTTGGCCTTGGTCCGCCAACTCAGGGAGCATTCTTTGGATTACATTGAGCAAACCAGTATACACTTCATCAGTGTCGCTCATTTCGAGCGTTGCTATGATATCTTGAAAAATGTGCTACACATCAAATATGAGTAATTTCATCGTATGTGAAAATAATGAATAAATAAAAAAATCACTACATAATTGTGCAACATGTTATACTGCTTTGCATGCAATCTTTGGTGAAATTGTGCATCCCACCTCTTGTCGATAATGCTTGATGTCGTTTATACTTTGTAGGGCATTTGGTTTTTATAGCCAATTTTGCCTTATCCATTGACTCATAAACGTATCCCATCGTTGGTTTGTCATCACCATCAACCAATCTCAAAACTTGCACCAACGGGGGAGTGACGGCGATCAAGTGGTCTACATCTGCCCAAAATCGCGTCGTAGATCGTGTCGACAACTTCGATTGCAAGCTAGTCTCTTTGCTCGTGGAGTCCTATTTCATATTGATTCCATTCTTGTAAGCGACACCATGCTTTTGACTCACGCCTATATCTAGCCAAACTCTAGGGCTAAGAAGCGTATTGCAAAAGCGATATGTAATCGCAGTCTCGTGAAGGCTCTCATTAAATTTACCAGCTTGTCACTGTTGTACAGGTAGGAAGTAATCGTTCTTCCCTTTTGAATAGTTTCCTGTGCCTTGCTTCTTTTCCCTAAATCCTCAAGAATGAGGTCCACGCAGTGTGCGGCACACGGGGTCCAGTACAGGTGACGTCTCTTCGCCATTAGTTTTAATCCAGCGGCTTTGTAGTTTGCCATTGTTATGCATACCACACACTGACTCACGCTCTCCAACCTCATCAACTACCATATCCATTAGTTTAAAGAGGTAGTCAGCAGTCTTTACGTGCCTTGAAGCATCAACTGATTTCAAAAATACTGTCCCAGCATCGCTGTAAACCAAAAAGTTTATCAAGCTCTTCTTTGTGGGACCAGTCCATCCATCGCACATAATTGTACAACCTCTCATCCCATACATCCTCAAAGCTCATGCGTGGCGGTTATCTCATCGTACTCATCATTAGTAAGGGCCGGATATCTCATATGGAGAAGGCTTTTTAACTCTGGACCAACTTACACTTGTATCTATCATGCTTTTAAAGTACGGCGAGTCTGCTACTTGGCTCGGAATGTGGTTGTATATAAAAAACTTGGCAATGGATTTTCCAAGCTTCTTCCCCATTTTTGCAAGTGACATCGCACTCAATTTGGTTTGTTTGGAGCTTTCAGTGCGATACATGAATGGATCCATGGGGGCTGTAGTGCGGCCTCTAGTAGACGGTCTAGTGTCCCTCACTGATCGCCCTCACATCCTCATCAACATCAACAACGGTGGCCTATGACTAGATCCACCACCCGTGTGACATGGATGGGCCCCTCAACCTGGACCGAAACTGATAATCGGCTTCTTCCTGATCTCGCCGCTGATGTGCTTCCCTAGCACTCTCTCTCATAGCTCTTGCCATCTGCTCATCCTCATCCTCATCCTCATAATCCTCAGGTGCACCTGATGTAAACTGTGGATCTGGCCTCCTGATTCTCTCATACATTTCTCTATCACGATCGGCCTCAGCTTTTTTCTTTCCCTTTGCCTTGCTTAGCGGCTTTGATATTTTCTCTGACCTCCCTGGGTACAGTAGGACACCCTCTTGTCTCTCCCTTTACATGAGCCAGATGCTCCTTTAATCGTGTGATACCTCCTCCCAGTAGTTTCTTTCCACAAAGATTACATTGAATCTGGAGTCTATTACCATCTATTGGTGTACCATATTGCCTTATTTGGATCTCACGTCATTACCATATTTATTTATTTCACCGCATGAAAGAGCACACGATTGAAAATAAATATCTAATTTACACTTGCAAATAAAATTTACACGAGTAAACATCTAATTTACACTTGAAAATAAAATTTATTTTTACTATTTTAAAAATATTAGAATAAATTTTATCAAATTAATTAGATACTTTATATAATTTATGAATGTTTATTTGATATTATTTTAATTTATGAATATTTATTTGATATTATTATAATTTTTGAATGTTTATTTGATATTATTATAATTTTTGAATGTTTATTTGATATTATTTTAATTTATGAATGTTTATTCATAAATTATTATAATTTATGAATGTTTATTTGATATTATTTTAATTTATGAATGTTTATTTGGTATTATTTTAATTTATGAATGTTTATTTGATATTATTTTAATTTATGAATGTTTATTTGGTATTATTTTAATTTATGAATGTTTATTTGATATTATTTTAATTTATGAATATTTATTTGATATTATTTTAATTTATGAATATTTATTTGATATTATTTTAATTTATGAATATTTATTTGATATTATTTTAATTTATGAATATTTATTTGATATTATTTTAATATTTAAAATTTTATTTGAAATTTATTCCATATTATTCTAATATTTTATGGGACATATCCCATAATATTAATTATTTTAATTATATGTGACAGTCACATATAATCAATATGGGTCACATATAATTAAATTTAAACATAAAATTATTATGGGTCACATATAATTTAATATGTGACCCATAAATTTAATTATCTTTGACCCATATTAATTTTAAGTTTAAATTATATGTGACCCATATTATCTGACCCATATGATATGTGACCCATATTATATGTGACCCTTAATTATAATTATTTATATTATTTTTGACCCATCAATTTAAATATTTTATATGGAGTCACATATAATTATTTTTAACCCATTATTTATATTATTTTTATTTAATTTAAATATTTGATATATTTTAAATTATATTTTCCTCTTCTTAATTTAAATAATTTTATAAGTGTAGATCTACTTTTATTTAAGGGTAGATCTACACTAATTTAATAATAGATCTACCCTTAAATAAGGTAGATCTACACTAATTAATTATTTTAAATAATATTAATTATTTTAAATAATATTAATTATTTTAAATAATATTAATTATTTTAAATCATTTACCTATAATTAATATTATAGGTAAATGATAAATTTTAAGTTAGATCTACCTAATTTAAGGGTAGATCTACCTAATTAGTGTAGATCTACTGCAGTTAAATAAGGTAGATCTACTTTAGTGTGAATCTCACTAATTTGGTGTAAGATCTAGTTAAATAAGGTAGATCTACACTAAATTAGTGTAGATCTGCAGATTAAATAAATGATCTACACTTTTTGGTGTAGATCTACACTAAAAAGTGTAGATCTACTAATTTGGTGAGATCTACCGTTAAATAAGGTAGATCTACTAATTTGGTGTAGATCTACCATTAAATAAGGTAGATCTACACTATTTAGTAGATCTCACACTTTTAGTGTAGATCTACACTAATTTAGTGTAGATCTACCCTTAAATAAGGTAGATCTACACCTATTTAGTGTAGATCTACACTAATTTAGTGTAGATCTACCTTATTTAAGGGTAGATCTACACTAAAAAAGTGTAGATCTACACTAATTTAGTGTAGATCTACACTAAATTAGTGTAGATCTACACTAAAAAAGTGTAGATCTACACTAAATAGGTGTAGATCTACCTTATTTAAGGGTAGATCTACACTAAATTAGTGTAGATCTACCCTTAAATAAGGTAGATCTACACTTTTTTAGTGTAGATCTACCTTATTTTCTAATTTAAAATGAAATAAAACGGTATAAAATGATAAAAACGAACCTTACACGTAGATGGCGTGAATTTTTGTGCGATTTGGCGCGGATTTGCGGTGTAGATCTCCCAAAACGAAGGAAGGAAGAAGAAGAAAGAAGAAGGAAGAAGAAAGGAAGAAGAAGGAAGAAGAAAAGAAGAAGAAAGGAAGAAGAAAGGAAGAAGTTTCGAAATTGGGGGTGGGCCCCACGGAATATCCAAAATACGGGACGATATTTTGAAAATATCGTCCGTTATTTTGGTATTATCGTCCGTATCGGACGATATTTTCAAAATATCGTCCGATACGGACGATAATTTAACCTATCGGGAGGGTTTTTGGGGTTTTTCAAATTATCGAGCGATAACTTCAAATTATCGCCCGATAATTTGAAGTTATCGTCCGATACGGACGATACGGACGATAATATGTCCGTATCGGACGATAAATAGGTAATTTTTGGGGGGGTACGATACATACCCTATGTATCGCATCACACCGACATCGATACGTATCGTCGATAAATGACGATTAAGATCATAAATGTATAAATTCACTTACAAAACCAAGATCAAACGGGTACTTAGAGCAAAACCAACAAATGAAGATCAGGACCCTTCTATATATTATATAATTATACACTAACTTATACAAATTGAGATCAATTGAGTAATTAGTATTGATTATGGAAGACAAATATAAAAAAATTAAAAATAAATAAAAATTAAAAGAAGACGAAGAAGAAGAAGAGAAGAGAGGGCTTACTTGGTCACGTGTTTTCTAAATCACCGACGTAAAAGAAATTTTAGAGTCCGAAGGCTAAACCATTTTAAAGCAAATATAAGAAGAAATGGACGGCTTTGATTTAATCTCAGCTTAGCATTCGACGTCGCTATATAGTTGGAACTTTAAAGGGCAGTTATGAAGGATGATTGCTCAGATGGTGGTTAACATCTATACAGCAAGACCATGGAAGATGGTGGTTAACATATCTATATATGGAATATGGAGATGGAATACATAGATCTGGACCGTTAAAAAAAACCCCAGCAATCTAGTTTGTAGTTACACATCAACTGTCTGATAAGATATTGATTGTTCCTATATTTGGAAGGCTGAAATTAAAATATGTGATAGTTTTTAGTAAAATCGAAAGAGTTGGATGATAGTATGTTTATGATTTTTTATTAAAGAAAATTCATGGTGTCAAAGGTTGTTGCTACCGCCACACCACTTTATGTTACAGCCACCTCAATTTGTTAAAGTAAAGCATGTTGACTTCTTTGAATCAAATGATAGAAATAATTTTTCATCCCAATCTTTCACATAATGGATATGGAGATCATGAGCCTACCATCGTCCGAATAATTTGCAGTGTTTTCCTACTAATGTTCTTTGTTGGACGTTAAATTGACTAACTTTTCAATTGATTATTAGTGGCCTATTTTAAAAGTAATAGTCACTAAATCAGATTCGAAAAAAAACTTCGTCGTTCAACCCCATCTCGATTAGTTGCCCTTAAATTTTGAGAGAAATCGAGTACGACACATAAATCGATGATTAGATAACGTTTCTATGGCCATAGCACCCATATAATCGATTTTGAGGATTTTCTAAAATAAACTTAAAAACGAAGGATTTTCATCTTTTATAAGAAAAGTCAGGAATTTAAGTAACTTAAGAACACATATGGGAAAAATAAAGAATCTGAGTTTGCTAATAATTTACAGAAATCTGAGTGTTAAAAAATCTGAGCTTTTCTGAGAAAAACCAAGAAACATCTAAACGAGGCCTACAGTAATAGGGTCAACTTTGTGTGACTAGGTCAAACGGGTTTGACATTGGTCCACATAACACATTGACAAACCTACGTGTAGATTTCCTTTGTTTTCTTTTGTGAGTTAATTATAAAACTTTCAATGCTCGTTCTTTTGTAGTAAGAAATAATGAATTGTTACCCCATTGTAAGAGTGGAGGTTGTCGAATCAAGTCTTCATGCTTGTTTCGCTCTCTTGTATATAAAAGGTGTAAATTTGGTTTGTGCGGTTTGTCCTCACTACTCTTGTTGGTATTATTTCACAACTGTCATATCTATATGCGTGCACCCCTCTTTGGTTGTCGAGGTTGTATGACCGTATTAAAAAAAAAAAAAGAATTGTTATCATCACGCCGACATATATCCTGCCAACATCACTTAATAAAACTATTTGTAAGACGCCATCCTCCTCTACCATTCCCAACATGGAAAATTATAAACGGTAGATAAAGTTTGGTAGACAAGTTTGCAGACAACTTATGTGGCGCGACATGATTGGCTGCAGTGCTTGAACCCCACTATGTGTGCAACCAATCATGTCAAGCCAGATAAATAGCCTATAAAATCATCCATTGTATAACACAGTCCTTCCCAACATAAAAAACCTTACGAGCTTGTCTTCATTTCTTCTTCTTTGTATATAGATGTGGGGAAGAGAGATGGACAACTTTTTTTATCATCTTTAATGGTACAGGTACTTATTATTAGATTTATCGTACACAAGCATGGAGAGCACCTCCGATTAACTTGTCAACTGTTCCCCATCACTTCCGTCTTCTAATATGTGACAACTCGGATTTCTTACCTTGAAAGTCGTGTCATCAGATCGTCGATGTCGACGATCCCTGAACTGAACACATAGCATGTTCACTCACGCAGATGAATTTAAGCTGATATTTCTTACGAAACAGAAATAGTCATCATATATGGCAAAAGAAAATCTCAAATTCTATATATATAGCAAGACAAAATGACGGTTCTGTCCTAATACATACCATAAGTATGACAGAATCGAAACGAACCATTGGTGATGACCAACCATCACCAAAATAGTGGTTCACAACATAAATTACATTTCATGAATCCATTATTCTAAATTAATTTTAAAGGTCGGACGTACCAAGCCTTAGTCGCAAAACTGTCAAAAAGGCACTCTAAATCCCCTAAGGGAAGTAATCCTCTGACAGAAGATCAGATTCCTCCTCTGGAATATAATTTGGATCTTCCTCTTGGCCAGACTCCTCATTTGTACCAGTGACGTATAGTCGAAGGGTGAACTAGCAGTCTAAGTTCAGTAGAGAAATTAATAATAACATTCATATCATATTTCAATCATAGACTTCATGATCTGATTTCAAGGCACGCATCATATCACACGAGAATTTTATCTTAAAGAAAGTGCATGGCTCACACAAAAACATGTTTAAATGACACATTTTTCACACACTTCTTATTCTTAACACAATTCACGTTTCAAACTTATTTCGGATTTTACTACATGTTTTCCATATCTCATGAATGACCTAAAACATAACTTAAAGTTTACTTTCAAGCATATATAGCATTGAAAGCTATATAAATTCGATGGGAATCTCAACCATCGTCGTTCAATGAACACTTAACACAAGATGTTAAGCCTCTGAGCTATGTTAACAGTCACTTGCCTAAACACCAAGCCCTTGAGCTAAGTTAGCAAGGGTCACTTGTGCCACTTGAAAGTCACCGTTAGTCGTGTAAATTGTACAGATATCCCGCCGTACCGGTCACAGTTTGGGATTCATTCCACGTGAACCTTAAATCATCGCGCAACTTTTAACCTATAGTTTAACACCGTGTATTGTAATAATTATATAACTAGGTTTCGAGATCTTACACATTTCACATTCGAAGTTCACACACGCACACGTGCTTATCATATTTCAAAGTTCACATACACACACACGTACTTATCACATTTTAGAGTTCACACACACGTACTTATCACATTTTTGAAATTCACACATACACACACATGCTTATCTAACACACAAATGCTTAATGAACTTATCATATCACATATAAGGTTATTGAATTTCCCTACCTCACGTCTTATAAAACACGCACTTCACGTAACACAAGGTGAAAATCCACTTGTACTCATCGAATCTATGACCTACATTTCAAAGTATCCAAAGGTCACTAACTAGTGCTTAAAGGATCATACTAATCGAATTTTCAGAGAAAAATCTAAAAAATAACCCAAGCTGGTTCAATTGCACATGCGAGTTCCAAGGTCGCGTGGGCGAGTCACATTGCACACCACAGTCGCGCGAGCCCGCTCGAGCGACTGTGCTCACTCTTAATTCCTCACTAAAGCTGCTTGAGACAGTCGCGCGCGAGAAGCTTAAGTCGCGCGAGCGACATCACTAGGCATTCCACAGTCGCGCGACCTCGCTCGAGCGACTGTGTTCTTCTTTGTTTCTCTTTAATCCTGACACTACTCAATCGGGCGCGCGAGTTTCAAGTCGCGCGAGCAACTCACATGGCACACCCTCAATCGCGCAAGCGACTGTTCAAGCCCTCATTTTATGCCTAATCTGAGGCTTAGCTCGAGCGAGCTACTTCATATCGTGCGCGTGAGCGACTTTTAGGATTTTGAGTTTTCTTCTCAATATCGAATTTTCTTTCTTATTCCCCTTTTACCTAACCCTTATTCGCATTTATTATAACCTGTTCATGGCATTAATTGCCTTCATTTATCACCATTCATAATCAATGCACTCAAAATTACAAGATCTTACGTCATTGATTTCACGAAGTTATTGTGTGATCCTTTAATCAAAAACTCGTAATCCACGATGCTCTTTTCCTTTGCGTCGTAGGGTTTGAAGACCCGTCCTCTCGCAATCATATCACGATGCACACAAGGCTTTATCCTTCCCATGTACATGATCAACTCATTGAAGATCTTGGCAGTCACTCTAGGTCACTCCCTCCCAAGGGTTTCTCACCACTCTTTCACACACGCTCCTACTTCAACAGATCGACAATTCCAAAGCACGCTCATAATGCATGGCCTTGTGCGAAAGATCAAATGTGAACTCACGTCCTTGGTGGCAATGGTTCACACGGAGACAAGAATTTTCTTATCTTTTTCTTTTCTTCAATTGCAAAGGAAACAAATGAACAAATGACTTATTTGAGAAGTCATCTCTCCTTATACCCTTGGTTTGCTTCCTTGTGAAGCATACACACACCAATGTGTGTTTTGTCAATTGGCTTGGATCTCGTGTGAATTCAACACACTTAAGTTAAGTGTTATATTTGAGTTTAAAACACTTTCGGAGATCCGAAACAGTACCACGTGCCATACCGACACGGGTACTCAATCGACTTACACGATTCATGAAATTAGGGGTGTTACATAATCAGACACAACCTCTACACACTTCTACAGAATCGGGTATCCTATCTCCTCTACCTCCCAGTATTCCAACAACTCTTCCCTCGTCGCCACAATCTTTGTCATCTCTCTCGCCTACATCACTTTTCCTGGCTCTACCTCCATTCGAGCAGAGCTTTTCTTTTGTAGGGAGAACTCCATTGTTGGATTGGCTATGTCCAATGCGCTTTTCCCTTCCATGTAAATCTGGAAGAAGATTTCGATTTGTGTTTCATTTCAGGCATGCCCGAAATCAATGCGTTTCAGCCATAATCTTCAGATTTTGACCGAAAATTTGATCCGTGGTATGGATGGTCTATTTTTTTCCTCCATTAATGGCCTTTTAGTTTATTATAGTTTATCTTATTTTCTATTTTTCACTTATTATGTAGTTGTTAGGGATGCAAGTTCGGTCTACCGAACCAAACCGAACCAAATTTTTTTGGTGTTCGATTCAGTACACCCCAAACCGAAATTGAACCGAAACCCATTCGGTTTAGTTCAATAATTTTTTTTTCCTTAAACCGAAACTGATTCAGGATAGTCATTATCCATCCCTAAGTGATGTAGGGGTTACTAAGTTGGTCAAGAGCCATTATTCATCCCTAAGTGAAACTATGGGACCACTATCATAAAGGTACAAAATAGTCAATGGTGCAAAATTTTCAAAAATATTGGTGTGAGATTAAAAATATGGATGAAATTTCTTTAAGTGATGTAGGGATTACTAAGTTGGTATGGGAGTAGCATTTCTCTTAAATACACTTATGTGGTGGTAACTAAGGCTGCCTATGACATAGCTCTTTGCTAGCTCCTGCCACAACAAAGTTCACCTACTTTTGTTGGTTCACATTCTCTTTTCTAACTCTCTGTAAAGGAGGATTTACCTACTCTAACAACCTCTCTGCTATCTATTAACTCCCTATCAGAGCAAATAAAATTTACTCTGACAAGGAGTGAGTAGGGAGGAGGGTAGAACTGCTGAACAAGTAATATTACATAAAATTTTGCTTTGCAAGGAGTTATCAAGGAGAAGGGGTACCTGCTAAAGCAGATAGCAAACTATTAGCAAAGATGATAGGAACATGCTAAAGCATGTAAACTCTGCTATGGTAGGGGCTAGTAGAGAGCTATGCCATACGCAACTTAATACTTCAAAAATAAACTTATTTGGTCGTAACTAATACTCTAAAAATGCCTAGGCGTTAGTGGAGAGGGAAGTAAATTCCTTAGTTTGAATTGTAACAATCCACCACAGTACGCAGTCGACATCTGCATAGGCCCACTTTGTGAAAGCTCTTACTTTGGTACCTCCGTTGTGGCCCCTAGATAGCCATTTCCTCAGGTCGCCCCTTGTGGGACTTTATAGCGGCCCACTCAGTGACAACTTTCTCTCTAGTATCTCTCTTTAGGGCCCTAAGTAGCCCCATCCATAGCTCAAACAGAGAATGCGATTTTGCCGTTGATACCATTTGTTAAGGTTCTTACCATGGATCAAAATATCGTCCGATACCGATACGCATCGGACGAACTGTATTGGTATCGGACGTGAACGATACGGTACATTAAATGTATCGTATTGTTCATTAATATTGCAGATACCGGATGATACATTCAATGTATCATCCGATACACTATTGTTTCAGTACGTATCGTCCGGTACGTACCGGTTTTTTGATCAGACGATACGTACTGATTTTCCGGCATTTAAACCCATGGTTCCTACCAATACTCAAAATGCTTATGCGTTAGTTGAGCATGAGGTTAATATCTTATCATTTTGGGTTGTAACACATGCGACCCGCTTGACACAGATCACTGTAGCCAGAGCATAAATACGATTAGAGGCCGCTCTTTCGCCGGGAAAGCTAAACCCAATTACGAGTGTACATTCCGCCTTGCATTAGTCTGCAACATGATTTATAGGGCAAGCATTTATCGTTTTTCGATAAAGAGGCTCACCGTAACACGACTGGCTATTATCAACCTAGGTTGTTCAATCCGATTTGCAGCTGCCATTGGATATGAGCGAATCTTTGCAAAATGCCATCCAGTAAAAATAGCAACCGTGGAAGTTGGAGATTCTCTTCTAAACGGCTACAAATTTGATTGAACATGAAAACAGGTTCAATCAGTCGGACCGCTCTATCAATTTACTCCTGAAATAGCAGTAGAGCAATAGTCAGGTCTACGTAGGTTCAACGGGATTTCGAGTTCAACCCTTCATAAATAAGAGAATCTTGACTTTTATAGAGAATGGCGTACATTCAAAATTCTCTTATCTCGGGGGCAGCAGTTGGGGTTGAACTCAAAATCTCATTCGATCTGGTTGGACCTGACTATTGCCGAGAACATGTGTAGGGTGATCATAGGGCTATAATTAAAATGTGGCGCGCATACCATACCATTGTGCTGATCAGATGGCTATAATTAAATTATGGAGCACATAACATGAATGTACGAAAATTAAGAACATAAGCTAGTTTTGTAAAGACAGCTCACATCCAAAGGTTATAACTACAGGCGAACCCGATATAGCGTTCATCCGGGTGGACCTGAATTGATATACAGGGCATAGGCATTTTCTCTCTCTTTGCCATCGTTCTCTCTCAACTGAACCTCAACTCCACTCCTTGGAACCCATCTTTCACAGCAAATGACATCTCTACAGCACAAAAGGCAAGCCCTTTTTTATTAATTTTTTTTTTCTATAATATATTTCTTTGAATTAGCATGAGCATGTAAGACTAAATTTGACAATAAACATAAAAAAATCATGCATACATACACAAGCTCAACCATAACAGTGAGGAACAGAGGGTCGTTTTTCTTCAACGATTATTACTTTTTAAATGAAAGAATCATAGGGAGTTGTTATGCTCCTTGTGCTGCCTTTTACATCCATGGAGTCTCTATAAACCCTAGAATTTTCTGTGGGTTGAGGCAGTCCACCCTGATTCACTGCTCAGCTCCTAGAAGGATGATGGTGTTGGGTGGTGCCAACAGTTCTAGCCGATTGGCCGTCTGTGACGGTGATCCAACGGCTCCCGATTTTCGCTCCTTTAAGGAGAGGAAAAGGAGACAGAGAATGATTCATTGTAAGGTTTGGGAGAGCGAAAGGGATGATGATTCTTGTATTGATGGGAATGTTGAAGAAATGCTAAGTTTGTTGACAGTTTCTGGTGGTAAGTCTTTAGGTGTCAAAGATGATAGTTTTGGAGAGAGAAATTGTCGTTCTCGGGGTGTATGTGAAATACAGAAGGGAATTAGAGTTGATGGGTATTCTAGAAAAGACGAGAGAGATGCCCAGGCTGATTTTACGAGGAAGAACTTGAAGAGCAAAGCTGCGACTAAGTTGATGGAAGGATATAAGCAATCTAGAAAGGAAGGATTTTTAAGGGGAGATAATTGCGAGTTAAAACAAGAAGCTTGTAGATCATCCTACTATTCTGGGTCATCGTTGGAGGATCGTGAGAATAATGCGGATCGGATCTCTGATAATTGTCAATTGAAAAGTGGAAAGTATATTGGAGAATCTTCGAGTGTTTATGAGAATCCTTCGAGAAGGGTGAGAATGAATGCCTATGGGAGGGATGCTAGACAGTTTCAAAAGTATGAAGGTGATGTGAGATTCAGGGAGAGCTCAGGAGATGAAAATGCTGCATTGGATGAAGCAGAGAGGGAAAGGGATTCGAGAAAAGTGTCAACCACGTTTGAAGGAAAATTGGAGGCCCATGAGAGTGATGTCAAAAAGGCATCCAATTCTCAAAGATTGAGAATGAAAGGTAGAGAAGAAAATTCAACTTCCTCTGTGAATTTGGTTCACGGAGCAAGAGAGCAATGGATTCAGGAAGATCTTGGACAAAAAGAAATAAGAAAGGGCCCCAAAAAGCTTGCCATAATATCCGAGATTCATGAGAGTGATGCCGATAGGACCACCTCAAATTCCTTGAAGACATTTGAAGTGAAAATGAAAGACAGGGAAGAGAATTCAACCTCATCAATGGATTATCTTCAGGAAGGAAGAGAGCAGCATCTCCAAACAGATCAACGATTCATCCAACAAACTGAATTAAGAAAAAGATTCCACAATGTTATCAACACATCGCTGATTCAGGATAGCCACATTGAAAGAACCTCTACTTCCCCGAGGGTTTCCAAGACGAGAATTAAGAACAGGGAAGATAATTCAGCTCTGGTTTCAAATTTGGTTCCAGAGGGAAGAAATCAACACACACATACAAATCAACAAGTTTTCGGACAAACTGGACTGAGGAAAGAATCTCAAAAGCTTACAAATATATATGAGAGCAATGAGGGTGATACTGAAAGGGCCAACAGTTCCAGACAGTTTTTCAGAACAAGAATGAACGATCCAGAAGAAAATTTAGTTTCAGATGTTAGTGTGGTAGGTGAAGCAAGAGAACAACACAGCCAAACAGATGAAGGAGTCACGGGAGATTTCAGATCAAGAAAAGAGTACCAATTCCATCAGCTTACCAAAATATCAGACTTCCATGAGAGTGATATCGAGATGGCATCCAGTTCTCAAAATTCATTAAAAACTAAAATAACCAGAGAGGAGAATTTGGTTCAGGAAGCAAGAGAGCAACAAATGGGTGTACGAAATGGAGAGAAGAGAATATCACAGGTGGTGACGCCTCCACCACCACAATTGATATTCAGACGCTCACCAGATACTGTTATTAATCCCAGACCAACTGCTCATGCAGCACAGGAAGCTTTTAGTGAAACGGAAGACAGGGGATTTAGCGGGTCATATACTCATCTGCAAGCGAGAAATCCCGCTACTCATCACAACTTAGATGATAGAATTGGAGTCGATGAGCTCATAGAAAAGGATGGTGCACTGGGCTCTGCTAGTCGTTTAGATGAATCGTCTGCACAATTTATTGGTGAGTATGTGGACAAGATACAGCAGGAAGTATCACTTTCACATGCATCGGCTATGGAATCCAGTGCTTCTGAAATCCATAAGGAAAGGTCATCGTCTGAAACAACCTCCATTTCACAGCTCGGTGCGACATCAGTCACAAAACAGGGTTCAAGGGGGTCTTCTGGTGAACCTGCGACAAAGGGACCGCCCGATGAAATGTGGGATGTTGCTGGCACATCATCTCAGGTACCTTCTTGGACAGCACCACATGACAAGAGCTCTTCTACTGTAGAAATCGTGGAGTCAGCTGTTCTTACAAATGCTGAAAACGCCGTTGCCAGGAGATCAAGCAGGTCTTGGTGGAGTTACATTGCAGATATAGTTCGAAAAGGTTGGGGTAGTTCACGTGCAGAACCTCATAATTCGACTTTGAAGCCAGGTGCAAGGAGTTCATCAAACGAATCTGTAAGCAGTGACACTTGGTTTTCAGGCCACGAGGCAGATGACGATGATGATGAGAGTGCTAAGAAGGGCAAAAAGGGCATTGCAAAAGAACCTTTACGTGTAAAAAAATCTGTTGATCAACCTCATCCGAAACCAAAGATGATTGCAATTCAAAACCAAGAAGCACCTGAAACGAGCTTCCAGGGTAAAATAACACAGGTTGAAGCTTATACATCAACCTCAATGGGCATTGTAGAAAGAAGCTCAGAATCCAAAGGCGCTTCTTTGGCATTTAGTAAGGAAAATGTTGGGCTGATTGAAGGTGAAAGTGGAAGACAAGGTGTTCCGTTTAGTGTAGGGACTGTAGATTCATCATTAGCATCAGTTGGGAGTTCACCTGTGCCTCCTACACGTTTAGCAACTACTATCGGCCAAGCGGAATTATCCAACAGTGATCAAGGTCCCAGTAGTGGCTTCTCAGAAATGGGGCACGAACCTGTTAGGGCAAGGATAACTGAGGTCACTGGAGCTGAGGGAAAAGATGGAGAATTGAAGCAGAGGAAGCTTCAACGGAATAAGCAAGTCCCGAAAGAAGCATTTGATGAGTGGGAAGAAGCGTATAAACTTGAAAGTGAGCAGAGAAAAAATGATGAAATGTATATGAGGGAAGCACTATTGGAAGCCAAGAAGGCTGCTGATACTTGGGAGGTGCCGGTTGGTGCTGTATTGGTACAACATGGAAAAATTATTGCCCGAGGCTGCAACCTGTACGTAATGTTATCTTCTGTGGAATTTTCTCATAATGCATACTTTTACCTTCTGTTTACAGAGATAAAAGTTTATTTTGGGTTCTTTAATATTATAGGGTGGAAGAATTGAGAGATTCTACTGCACATGCTGAAATGATCTGTATACGTGAGGCCTCTAACGTACTTCATACTTGGCGCCTCGCGGTATCTCTTCTCACTAATTTTTTGTTTTTGTCAAATGTCCAACATAGTGAGGATTACTGCATATTGCATTTATTTGATCTTAGGCATATGTCGTTCTTGGGTTTTACACTAATTATTCCTAATTTTTTTAATATAAAGAAGGTAAAAGATTCCTTATAGTGTGAAGCTTGCCAATCGGCTAAACATTGTCGAATTGTTATCCTGCTACGAAATAATAATATAAGTTTATCAACATTTAGCAATATGCACTCTGATGGTTGGGGCTTTCCTTGTGATGTTTCTTCTTGGTGTCAAATTCTCTGTTTTATTTTGGGTTTTAGATTCTCTGATGCTTGGGGCTTTCCTTAGGCTACTTAGTTATACTTGATGAAATCTAGAGACTTTTCAAAGTTTCTTCCATTTTTAAGGTACTTCATAAGATGCTTAAAACACAATTTAATATTTAAATTGTAAGGGTAGGTAACTGTGGCAATTATCTGACTCACAATTTAAAGTACTTCCTGGAGGAACATGGGTTAATTTCTTAGACCTCATGTTTTTATATACCACCACAAAATGAAGGACCAAAATGGAACAATTGTCACCTCCTTGAAGTGACAGAAGCCTTGCTCATCGAGATCAATGTAACTAAAGCCTCTCTGATGCTTTCTTGTTATTTAATCAACCGTTACTGACACATATTCTTGATGGCAAGTCTCCATTTCAAGTGTTAAAATCAGATGTTTCTTTATTTTCATATGTTTTGCATCTTTGATTTTGTTTGTTTTGTTTTGTTTGAGAGTCATAATAGATGTAAACATGATGATATAGCCATTTATGTGTGTAGCACCTATCCTCGTGAGAGTACATTCTTGAACTGCATTTATTGAGCTTACGCTTGTAGTTCAACTTGAACTTGGGAAACTGAGAAAAGCTCTCCCATAAATACTAGACATCTGTATCCCTTTGTTTTTCCATCTCAACCATTCAAACAATGTAAACTACATTATGACGGGGATGCCACATACATGAACATCGGATTCAGACCACATTAATTTTACCGGTGTCGGAAGAAACGTAGGGGAAGTCCGGGTACCGTAGCTTCAAGGGAAAAAAGGAGACTGAAATTGCCAGGAGAACAGCGCCGCAGTGCGTTGTTACCGCAGCGCACTGTCATAGCGCAACACTGAACCGTCGACGACAACTTCTAGCGACAGAATTTCTATTTTTATGCGAAAACTGCTTTTTAGTTTTATTTCTTTTAGGACCCTTTTTATTTCGAATTAATTATTGGTGGCCTATATAAAGAGGCTTGTAAACACTTTTTTTAATTAGTTATTGAATATTTGAATGCTTTATGCTTGAATGCGCTTCTTCCCGAGATAGGTTTGGTCTGAGACCAAGGGAGTGATTCTCATCTATTCTCTTTGATCTTTTATTATCTTTGCCATATATTTTCTCCGTCTGTCTCTTATAATCCATTACCCATATCGAATCCTTAATCCAAAACCCAAAACCCAAAACCTATTTCCATCAAAACCATAGTTTTCATTCGAGCCATCAAACCTACCCAAGCCTACAACTCTAGTTCGAACCCGTGAATCTACATCGGATTGAGGACGAACGTCCAAGCCTGGAAAAGCTAGAGTCTTATCTCTAGGCCCGATCCCACCTCAAATCTAACGGGACTTGCGCATCGGTTTGGACACCCTATTCAGATCTTGCGTGATTTACTAACCGAAATTCTACGAACCCGAAAGTATCGTGATAGTTTTGAGATTAATCTTGAATTAATTTTATTTAATTTCGGCAAATCGCATTAAAATCATATTCACGCATTTTAGGGTTCCCGTCTCGCGTCAGTTTTGGTATCAGAGACCTAGGTTTTCTAGGTTAGGGCATTTTTACTTGTCATATTTATGTTATTGCATTGTTTTTCTTTTGAGTCCATATTGTATTCCATATTAGACTAATAGGTATTTGTGATCACCATGGCTTCGAATGAGATTCTCGATGCCCTTAACGGTATGCGAGAAGAATTAGGTGCAATTAAGGAGCGTTTAAACACCATAGAGCAAGCCCAAACATCCTTAGGGGTTTCTAATGGTCGATTGCGTGATCGAATCAATTAATTAGAGGCGGAAGATGAATTCCATGATCAACGCCAAGAGCGTGAAAGTCCTCAATTTGAACGCAATGATCGCCAAGACAATCGGAACCGGAATCGTAGGGATCATCGTAGAGATGACTATGACCCTGAAGTTAAACTCCTCAAGACTGTCTGAGTTGAGATTCCGACTTTCGATGGAAGAATGGACCCTATCGCCTTCCTCGATTGGCTTTCCGACATGGGCCAACACTTTGATTGGTATGCCATGAATAACAACCGTTGCGTCAAACTCGCTAAAATGAAATTGGTTGGTCAAACTCGACTTTTCTGACTTAATGTCGAGTGCATCAGGGTGAATGCGGGTTGTCCTCCCATTATTCGTTGGGAAGACATGAAGGAACGACTTACTGAGAAATATGTTCCTTGATCATACCACCAACGCCTCCTCGACTAGTGGCAAAATTTACGCCAAGGTGGTATGCCCGTTACCGATTATATTGCCAAATTCGAAGAATTCATGATGAGGGCCAAATTATCGGAAGATCCTGAAATCACTCTCTCTAGATTCCGCATCGGATTGCGACTTGATTTGCAAAAAGAGTTGATTTCTCATCCCGTGGAAACTCTTGAAAGATGCTATGCCATTGTGCAGGATCTTGAACGGTGCTTGAAGACCTCGGTGGTGAAGAGAATCGAGACACAATATAGTAGTCAATGATCCGGTGAGGGACGATTTAATCCTCCTCCCAAGCCTACACAACCTGTCCTTACCAATACGGGGTTTGAAAAGGGAAAATGTGTAGTCGGAGAATCCTCAAGGGGTAGCTCTCAAGTTAAGTGCTATAAATGTCAGGGGATGAGACACTTTGTCGCCAAATGCCCTACGAAAGACTCCCAAAAGACTCTTCATTGAGAGAGAGGAGAATGGTGATGAGGTAGTGGTTGAAGAAGTATTTGAGCCGGTTAGCATACCCAGGGATGAGGAGGGTGATGCTATTGGCCATGCTTTAGTTGTGAGGTATGCCCTTGCACAATCTCAACGGGATGAGAAGGATGATTGGCGAATGGAGAACATCTTCCACACCTTTGCCAGATTTGGTGAAAAGAGTTGTAAGGTCATCGTGGACAGCGATAGTTGCACCAATGTAGTGTCAACACATGCCGTACGCCGCTTGGGGCTTACACCCAAAGCCCACCCGAGACCTTATAAAGTCGCATGGGTCGACTCTTCATCTATTCCCGTGTCGAAAATGTGTCGTGTCCTGATTCAATTAGGTTCTTATTCGGATACCTTATGGTGTGACGTGGTGTCGATGGATGTGGGCCATATCATTTTCGGAAGACCGTGGCTCTACGATATAGATGTGACTCTTTATGGTCGATCAAATATATGCATGTTCATGCATAAGGGCAAAAAGATTACTTTACAACCATTGCCTCCTAAAACACCATCGACCAACGAAGTCGAGAAGAAGGGCGAGTCTTCTAAATCTATCAATATTGTGAGCCCTTCAGAATTTGAGAAAGCATCGTTAAATGAGAGTGTGGTGTACGTAGTGGTCACCGTTGAGAGTGCTTCCGAGTCGGTGAGCGAGTGTTTCAAGGAGGTTGAGCCGATCCTGAAAGAGTTTACGGATATCTTGCCTGAAGACTTATCAAACGAACTCCCTCCCCTGCGTGATATCCAACACGCAATAGACTTTGCTCCTGGATCTAACTTACTGAACCTGCCCCATTATAGGTTGAATCCGGTTGAGCACACCGAGTTGACTCTGCATGCCAATGAGCTCCTCCAGAAGGGGTTCATCGAAGAGCATGAGCCCGTGTGTTGTACCTGCCCTACTCACTCCTAAGAAAGATGATACGTGGCGCATGTGTGTGGATAGCCGTGCAATCAATAAGATTACGGTTAAGTATCGGTTTCCCATACCAAGGCTCGCTGACATGCTCGACATGATGGTTGGGGCCACTATCTTACACCTGAAGCCCACCCAAGACCTTATAAAGTCGCATGGGTCAATTCTTCATCCATTCCTGTGTCGAAAAGGTGTCATGTATCGATTCAATTGGGTTCTTATTCGGACACCTTATGGTACGATGTGGTACCGATGAATGTGGGCCATATCATTTTGGAAAGGTCGTGACTCTACGACATGAACGTGACTCTTTCTGGTTGATCAAAGATATGCACGTTCATGCATAAGGGCAAAAAGATCACCTTACACCCTTTGCCTCCCAAAACACCATCGACCAACATAGTCGAAAAAAGGGCAAGTCTTCTAAAACCATTAATATTGTGAGTCCTTCTGAGTTTGAGAAAACATCGATAGATGAGAGTGTGGTCTGCGTAGTTGTCACCGTAGAGAGTGCTCCCGAGTCGGAGAGCGAGTGTCCTAAGGAGGTTGAGCCGATTTTAAAAGAATTTACGGATATCTTCCCTGAAGACTTACCAAACGAACTCCCTCCCCTGCATGATGTCCAACACGCCATAGACTTGGTTCCTGGATCTACCTTACCAAACCTGCCCCATTATAGGTTGAATGCGGTTGAGCACGCCGAGTTGACTCGGCAAGTCAATGAGCTCCTTCAGAAGGGGTTCATCCAAGAGAGCATGAGCCTGTGTGCCGTACCTGCCCTACTCACTCCTAAGAAAGATGGTACGTGGCGCATGTGTGTGGATAGCCGTGCAATCAATAAGATTACGGTTAAGTATCGGTTTCCATACCAAGGCTCGATGACATGCTCGATATGATGGTTGGTGCCACTATCTTTTCAAAGATAAACCTTAAGAGTGGCTATCATCAAGTCCGCATCCGCCCTGGTGATGAGTGGAAAACCGCCTTTAAGACTAAGGATGGTCTTTATGCGTGGATGGTCATGCCATTTGGGCTTTCTAACGCCCTGAGTACTTTCGTGCGACTTATGACCCAAATGTTGAGGCCGTTTCTAGGCAAATTCCTTGTTGTGTATTTCGGTGACATCTTGATTTATAGCCATGACAAGGATCAACACTTGACCCTCCTTAGGCTGGTTTGTGAAACCCTCAAGGGCGAGAGGTTGTTTGCAAATCTCAAGAAGTGCACCTTCATGCAACGTTCTGTTGTTTTCTTGGGATTCATTATCTCGGTCGATGGAATGGTCGCGGACTCCGAAAAGGTTAAAGCTATTGTGGAGTGGCTCGAACCTAAAAACATACATGATGTCCGCAGCTTCCATGGCTTGGCTACTTTCTATCGTCGCTTCATCAAAAGCTTTAGCACCATCTTGACCCCAATTACAGATTGCATGAAAAAGGGGGACTTTAAATGGGGCAAAACCGCGATGATAGCTTTTGCTGAGATCAAACAACGGATGAATAGTGCACCCGTCATGCGCTTGCCGGACTTTTCCAAAGTCTTCGAAGTCACATGCGACGCATCGGGTGTAGGCATAGGAGGAGTGATTAGACAAGAGGGTCAACCAGTGACCTATTTTAGTGAAAAACTTAATGAGGCAAAGCGAAAATACTCCACCTATGACAAAGAGTTCTATGCGGTCGTCCGATCTCTTTGGTATTGGAAACAATACCTTAGGCCGCAAGAATTTGTATTGTTCTCTAACTATGAAGCCTTACACTTTCTTGCTTCATAGAAAAAGTTTAACCCAAGGCATGCGAAGTGGGTCGAGTACCTCACATTCGTGTTAAAGCATAAGGCTGGTGCTGAAAACAGGGTTGCTGATGCGCTTAGTTGTCGGGTGACGACTTTGCACTCCATAAGCACTAAGGTCGTCGGGTTCGAATGACTAAAGGATGAGTACCCCGATTGCCCAGATTTTGGGGTAGAGTACACTGCTCTCCTTAGTGACCCGACCAGCACACACTCTGCGTACCCCATCCAGGATGGGTACTTATTTAAAGGCAATCGCCTTTGCATCCCTCGCACTTCATTGCGTGACTTTCTCATTTGGGAGTTACATGCTAGAGGGATGGCCGGACATTTCGGGCGTAATAAAACTGCTGCGCTCGTAGAGGATAGGTTATTTTGGCCTAGCCTAATGAGAGATGTCGCCCGGGTCGTCAAACATTGTCATACTTGCCAAGTGTCAAAACAGACTAAACATATACACCGGCTTGTACACCCCATTACCCGTGCCACACACACCGTGGCAAGACCTCTCAATAGACTTCGTGCTTGGACTTTCCAAAACACCAAGGAAGCACGATTCCATCTTTGTCGTAGTGGACCGAATTTTGAAGATGGCCCACTTCATCCCTTTTTCCAAACCCTCCGATGCATCCCATATTGCTAAGTTGTTTTTCGCGGAGGTAGTACGTCTTCATGGGTTGCCCAAAACCATTGTGTCAGATAGGGATGCCAAATTCATTAGTTATTTTGGAAGTCCCTTTGGCACATGATGGGCATATTGCTCCAATTCTCAATAGCTTATCACCCTCAAACGGATGGCCAAACTGAATGCACCAATAGGAGCCTTGGGAATCTCCTTCGTAGTCTAGTCGGTGATCATGTTAGGACCTGGGATACCATTTTACCCACAACTGAGTTGCCTACAATAATTCTGTCAATAGGTCCATAAGCATGAGTCCTTTTGAGGTAGTACATGGTCATAGGCTTAGGACCCTATTAGATTTGATCCCCATGTCTGCATCCCATAGAGAGTCAGAGTCTGCCGATGCATTTGCACAATACATATATAGCTTGCATGTCGAAATTAAACAGAAAATTAATTCAAGCAACAATCAATACAAGTTATCTGCTGATACTTAGACATTTCAAACAATATCAGGTGGGTGATTATGTAATGGTCCGGGTTAGGCCTGAGCGGTTCCCATCGGGATTTGCAAAGAAGCTCTAGTCTGGAGGCGTTGGACCTTTTAGAAATTTGGCAAAGAGTGGGTCTAATGCATACATGCTTGAGCTTCCTCCAAGTATGGGGGTTAGTTCAACGTTCAATGTGGACTTGGTTCCTTAGTTGGGTTTCACCCCACCTGAAAACCAACTCCAGCCACCTCATAGCCCAGTCCCAACCCCACCTTGCAGCCCGTACCTCTCCCTTCCCCAAGCAGACAGAGAAGAGATGAGATAGAGGATATAATAAATGATAATGCCGTATCCACACAAGATGGGGGATTCCAGAAGTACTTGGTTAAATGGGTTGGAAAATCGGAGTCCGAAAACACTTGGACCCATGAGAATGAAGTCTGCCGATTGAACCCTAATTTGATTGACATCTACCACGAGCGCGTTTCATCGGTGATGAAACCTATTTGGTCTGGGGGAATTGACGGAGACGCCACATACATGGACATCGGATTCGGGCCACATCAGTTTTATCGGCATCGGAAGAAACGTAGGGAAAGCCCGGGTACCATAGTTTTAAGGAAAAAAAGGAAATTTGAAACCAAACCAGAGAACAATCTTTGTATGTATTTGTGATATGGCCATGTGTATTGTCATATAAGCCTTCGATGGCGACTTTTTTTATTTCTTTTAGGATTATTTTTATTTCGAATTAATTATTGTTGGCCTATATAATGAGGCTTGTAAACACTTTTTTTAATTAGTTATTGAGTATTTGAATGCTTTATGCTTGAATGTTTTTCTTCCCGAGATAGGGTTTGGTGTGAGACCAAGGGAGTGATTCCCATCTATTCTCTTTGATCTTTTATTATCTTTGCCATATATTTTCTCTGTCTTTCTCTTATAATCCATTACCTATATTGAATCCCTAATTGACGGGGACACCACTTACATGGACATTGGATTCGGACCACATTGTTTCTACCGGCGTAGAAAGAAGAAGCAGAATGGAAGTCAGAGCTAGGGAAAGTTGAAAATTCTGGAGAAAGATGAAGAACTGAAGGTACTCTGAAATTTCGATCAATCGAAAGTTAAATTCGATCAATTGAATGTCGACAGCGAAATTTTATTTATATGAATTTTGATCGATTGATTTTCAATTTCGATCGATCGAAATCGTGCCGAGTTGTTTTAGAAGTTTAATTATGAGCTTTAAACTTTAGGGGTTTATTTGTCTTTTATTTAATATTCGTTTTAGGGTTTTCTTTTATTGTAAGACCTCCTATAGTCCTTAAGCTAAACAATGTGATTAGTTGATTGATTATTGATTAAGAGCTTTTGCTTTGTGAAGAGAGTCTTTTTCCCCGCGATGGGTTTGGTGTGAGACCAAGGGAGTGATTCCCATATATTTTCTTTATCATTGTTATCGATTTGCTTTGTTTGATTATATTTGTTATCTTGCGATTTGTGTTTGCTTTTCTAAACCTTAGCCTAATTGTTTCCTTGCGATCCCAAAACCTAAACCTTTTGAATTCCTAAACCAAACAAAGCCAATACCCTTTGCCAAACCATAAACCAATCCGAAAGCTATAAGCCTTTTACAAACCGTAAATCCCTTTCACAACCCAATTTGGAATCTGTGAATATATGTCGGACTGAAGACGAGCGCCTAAGCATGGAAAAGCTAGAGTCCTATCTCTAGGCCGATCTCGCCTCAACTCTAAACGTACTTGCGCATCAGACTGGACCCTATCTGGATCTCGCGTAATCTACCCATCAAAATTCTGCAAACCCTAAAGGTATCAAAGATAATTTTGCGATTAAACTTGAATTAATTTATTTAATTTCGGAAAATCTGCATTAAAATCATATTCACGCATTTTAGGGTCGTTGTCCAGTGTCAGTTTTGATATCAGAGCCCTAGGTTTTCTAGGTTAGGGCATCTTTGCTTGTCATATTTATTTTCTTGCATAGTTTTCTTTTGTGAGTCCATATTGCATTCCATACTAAAACCCTAATAGACCTTGTGATCACCATGGCTTCGGATGAGGTTCTTAATACTCTTAGAGCTATGCAAGAAGAATTGGGTGCGATTAATGCACGTCTGAGTACCATAGAGCAAACCCAAACATCTTTAGGAGTTGGTAATGATAGATTACGTGATCGAATCAACCAACTGGAAGCGATGGGTGGGCTGAAAAATCAACACCAAGAGCGTGAGTGTCCTCACTTTGAACGTAATGGTCGCCAAGACAACCGGAACCGTAGGGATCATCGTAGAGATGACTATGACCCCAAAGTTCAACTCCTTAAGAACGTCCGAGTTGAGATTCTGACTTTCGATAGAAGAATGGACACTACAGTCTTCCTTGATTGGCTTTCCGACATGGACCAACATTTTAATTAGTATGCCATGAATGACGACTGTTGCGTTAGACTCGCTAAAATGAAGTTGGTTGGTCAAGCTCGATTTTCTGGCTCAATGTTGAGCGCATTAGGGTGAATGCGGGTTGCCCTCTCATTACCCGTTGGGACGACATGAAGGAACGACTTACAGAGAAGTATGTTCCTTTATCATACCACCAACGCCTCTTCGACTAGTGGCAAAATTTACGTCAAGGTGGTATGCCTGTGACCGATTGCATTGCCAAATTTGAAGAGTTCATGATAAGGGCAAAAGTATCGGAAGACCCTGAATTAACTCTCTCTAGATTCCGCACCAGATTACGACTTGATTTGCAAAAAGAGTTGATTTCTCACCCCGTAGAAACTCTTGAACGATGCTATGCCGTTGGGCAAGATCTTGAACGGTACTTGAAAACTACGGTGGTGAAGAGGACCGAGTCACAATATAGCGGTCAACGATCTGGTGAGGGACGATTTAATCCTCCTCCCAAGCCTACACAACCTGCCCCTATCAATTCTAGGTTTGAAAAGGGAAAAGGTGTAGTCGGAGAATCCTCAATGGTTAATTCTCAAGTAAAGTGCTATAAATGTCATGGGATGGGACACTTTGTCGCCCAATGCCCTACGAAAGAATCCCAAAGGACTCTCTTCATTGAGGGAGAGGAGGATGATGATGAGGTAGTGGTTGAAGAGGAAGTATTTGAACCGGTTAGCACACCCAGTGACGAGGAGGGTGATGCCATTGGTCATGCTTTAATTGTGAGGTGTGCCCTCGCACAGCCTCAACGGGATGAAAATGATGACTGGTGAAGGGTGAACATCTTCCACACCTTTGCCAGATTTGGTGAAAAGAACTGTAGGGTCATCGTGGATAGCGGTAGGTGCACTAATGTAATATCAACTCATGCCGTACGCCGCTTGGGGCTTACACCTGAAGCTCACCCGAGACCTTATAAAGTCGCATGGGTCAATTCTTCATCCATTCCCGTGTCGAAAAGGTGTCATGTATCGATTCAATTGGGTTCTTATTCGGACACCTTATAGTGCGATGTGGGATCGATGGATGTGGGCCATATCATTTTGGGAAGGCCGTGACTCTACGACATGGATGTGACTCTTTCTAATCGATCACACATATGCACGTTTATGCATAAGGGCAAAAAGATCACCTTACACCCTTTGCCTCCCAAAACACTATCGACCAACACAGTCGAAAAGAAGGGTGAGTCTTCTAAAGCCATTAATATTGTGAGCTCTTCTGAGTTCGAGAAAGCATTGATAGATGAGAGTGTGGTCTACGTAGTTGTCACTGTAGAGAGTGCTCCCGAGTCGGAAAGCGAGTGTCCCAAGGAGGTTGAGCCGATTTTAAAAGAGTTTACGGATGCCTTCCCTGAAGACTTACCAAATGAACTCCCTCCCCTGCGTGATGTCCAACACGCCATAGACTTGGTTCCTGGATCTTCCTTACCGAACCTGCCCCACTATAGGTTGAATGCGGTTGAGCACGCCGAGTTGACTGGGCAAGTCAATGAGCTCCTTCAGAAGGGGTTCATCCAAGAGAGCATGAGCCAGTGTGCTGTACCTGCCCTACTCACTCCTAAGAAAGATGGTACATGAAGCATGTGTGTGGATAGCCGTGCAATCAATAAGATTACGGTTAAGTATCAGTTTCCCATACCAAGGCTCGATGACATGCTCGATATGATGGTTGGTGCCACTATCTTTTCAAAGATAGACCTTAAGAGTGGCTACCATCAAGTCCGCATCCGCTCCGGTGATGAGTGGAAAACCACTTTTAAGACTAAGGATGGTCTTTATGAGTGGATGGTCATGCCATTTGTGCTTTCTAACGCCCCGTGTACTTTCATGCGACTCATGACCCAAGTGTTGAGGCCGTTTCTAGGCAAATTCCTTGTTTATTTCGATGACATCCTGATCTACAGTCATGACAAGGATTAACACTTGACTCACCTTAGGCTGGTTTGTGAAACCCTTAAAGGCGAGAGGTTGTTTGCAAATCTCAAGAAATGCACCTTCATGCAACGTTCTGTTGTTTTCTTGGAATTTATTATCTCGGCCGATGGAATGGTCACGAACCCCGAAAAGGTTGAAGCCATTGTGGAGTGGCCCGAACCTAAGAACATACACGATGTCCGCAGCTTCCATGGTTTGGCTACTTTCTATCGTCCCTTTATCAGAAGCTTTAGCACCATTATGGCCCCAATTACAGATTGCATGAAAAAGGGAGACTTTAAATGGGGCAAAGTAGCGACAAAAGCCTTTGTTGAGATCAAATAACGAATGAGTAGTGCACCCGTCGTGCGATTGTCGGACTTTTCTAAAGTCTTTGAAGTTGCATGCGACGCATCGGGTGTAGGCATAGGAGTACTTAGCCAAGAGGGTCACCCTGTGGCCTATTTTAGTGAAAAACTTAACGAGGTAAAGCAAAAATACTCCACCTATGACAAGGAGTTCTATGCGGTCGTCCGATCTCTTTGGTATTGGAAACATTACCTTAGACCGCAGGAATTTGTGCTGTTTTCTGACCATGAAGCCTTATGCTTTCTTGCTTCACAGAAGAAGTTGAACCCAAGGCACGCGAAGTGGGTCGAGTACCTTCAAGGGTTCACATTCGTGTTAAAGCATAAGGCCGGTGTTGAAAATAGGGCCGTTGATGCACTTAGTCGGCGAGTGGTGACTTTGTGCACAATGAGCACTGAGGTCGTCGAGTTCGAAAAGTTAAAGGATGAGTACCTCGTGTGCCCAGATTTTGGGGTTGAGTACACTGCTCTCCTTAGTAACCCGACCAACTCACAGTCCATGTACACCATCCACGATGGGTACTTGTTTAAAGGCACGCCTTTGCATCCCTTGCACGTCATTGCGTGACTTTCTCATTTGGGAGTTACATGCTGGAGGGATGGCCCGATATTTTGGGCGTAATAAAACTGTTGCGCTCGTAGATGATAAGTTCTTTTGACCTAGCCTAATGAGACATTTCGCCCGGGTCGTTAAGCATTATCATACTTGCCAAGTGTCAAAACAAACCAAACAAAATACCGGCTTGTACACCCTATTTCCTATGCCACACACACTGTGGCAAGACCTTTCAATGGATTTCGTGCTTGGACTTCCTAAGACCCCTAGGAAGCACGACCTCATCTATGTCGTAGTGGACCGATTTTCCAAAATAGCCCACTTCATTTCTTGTTCTAAAACCTCCGATGCATCTCATATTGCTGAACTATTTTTCGCGGAGGTAGTAGTGCGTCTTCATGGGCTGCCCAAAACCATTGTGTCTGATAGAGATGTTAAATTTACTAGTTATTTTTGGAAGTCCCTTTGGTACATGATAGGCACATTGCTCTAATTCTCAACAACTTACCACCCTCAAATGGATGGCCAAACCGAAAGAACCAATAGGAGCCTTGTGAATCTCCTTCGTAGTCTTGTCGGTGATCATGTTAGGACCTGGGATACCATCTTACCCACAGCTGAGTTTGCCTATAATAATTCTGTCAATAGGTCCATAGGCATGAGTCCTCTTGAGGTAGTATATGGTCATAGGCCTAGGACCCCATTAGATTTGATCCCCATGTTTGCATCCATAGAGTGTCAGATTCCGCCGATGCATTTGCACAACACATTCATAGCTTGCATGCCGAAATTAAACAAAAAATTAATTCAAGCAACAGTCAATATAAATTATCTGCAGATGCTCACGAGCATTCTAAAGAATTTCACGTGGGTGATTATGTGATGGTCCGGGTTAGGCCTGAGCGGTTCCCATCGGGAGCCGCAAAGAAGCTTCAATCTCGAGGTGTTGGACCTTTTAGAATTTTGGCTAAGAGTGGTCCTAATGCATACGTGCTTGAACTTCCTCCAGGTACGGTGGTTAGTTCAACGTTCAATGTGGAGGACTTGGTTCCTTACTTTGGTTTCACCCCACCTCCCGAATACCCATTCCAACCACCTCCTAGTCTCAGCCTCAACCCAACCTTGCAACCTATACCTCTTCCTTCCCCAAGTAGGCAAAGAACAGATGAGATAGAGGATATAATCAATGATCATGCCGTCTCTACGCATGACGGATGATTTCAGAAGTACTTGGTTAAATGGGTTGGCAAACCGGAATCCGAAAACACGTGGGTCCACGAGAATGAAGTTCGCCGCTTGAACCCCGACCTGCTAGACATCTACCACAAGCGCGTTTCATTAGTGATGAAACCTTTTTGGTCCAGGGGAATTGACGGGGACGCCACGTACATGGACATTGGATTCGGACCACATCGTTTCTACCAGCATAGAAAGAAGAAGCGGAATGGAAGCCAGAGCTAGGGAAAGATGAAAATTCTGGAGAAAGATGAAGAACTGAAGAAAAATTTCGATCGATTGAATTGAAAAATTTGATCGATCGAAAGTTAAATTCAATCAATCGAATGTTGACTGCGAAATTATATATATATATGAATTTCGATCGATCAATTTTCAATTTCGATCGATCGAAATCGTGCCGAGTTGTTTTAGAAGTTTAATTTCGAACTTTAAACTTTAGGGATTTTTTTGTCTTTTATTTAATATTCGTTTTAGGGTTTTCTTTTATTGTAAGACCTCCTATAAAAGGTCCTTAAGCTAAACAATGTGATTAGTTGATTAATTATTAATTAAGAGCTTTTGCTTTGTGAAGAGGGAGTCTTCTTCCCCGCGATGGGTTTGGTGTGAGACCAAGGGAGTGATTTCCATATATTTTCTTTCTCTTTGTCATCGATTTGCTTTGTTTGATTATATTTGCTATCTCGCGATCTGTGTTTGCTTTTCTAAACTTTAGCCTAATTGTTTCCTTGCGATCCCAAAAGCTAAACCTTTTGAATTCCTAAACCAAACAAAGCCAATTCCCTTTTCCAAACCATAAACCAATCCGAAAGCCATAAGCCTTTTACAAATCGTAAATCCCTTTCACAACCCAATTTGGAATCCGTAAATCTACATCGAACTGAAGACGAGCTCGTAAGCTTGGAAAAGTTAGAGTCTTATTTCTCGGCCGATCTCTCCTCAACTCTAAACGTACTTGCGCATCGGACTGGACCCTATCTGGATCTCGCGTGATCTACCCATCAAAATTCTGCAAACCCTAAAGGTATCAAAGATAATTTTGCGATTAAACTTGAATTAATTTATTTAATTTCGGCAAATCTGCATTAAAATCATATTCACGCATTTTAGGGTTGTTGTCCCGCGTCACTAATCCAAAACCCAAAACCCAAATCCTATTTCCATCAAAACCATAGTTTTCATCCGAGCCATCAAACCTACCCAAGCCTACAACTTTAGTTCGAACCCGTGAATTTACATCGGATTGAGGACGAACGCCCAAGCCTGGAAAAGCTAGAGTCCTATCTCTAGGCTCGATCCCACTTCAAATCTAACGGGACTTGCGCATTGGATTGGATACCCTATTCGGATCTCGCGTGATTTACCAACTGAAATTCTACGAACCTGAAGGTATCGTGATAGTTTTGAGATTAATCTTGAGTTAATTTTATTTAATTTCGACAAATTGCATTAAATTATATTCATTCATTTTAGGGTTCTCGTCCCGTGCCACATTAAGAACCTCCTTCTAGTTCGATTGCCTAGCTGAGGCCTTTCATCTGTGACGTGGCCCATTCTGGCAGATCATTTACTACTGCATATGCTCAGAATTCTTGATACAACAAATGTATATAGCTGCTGAACCTCTTGATGTTGCTCGTGTGCTTGGAGAGCCTTGCTTCTTGTCATAAGAATGTTAGCTGTATTTCACACAGAAGATCTTGTGAATCGTCTCGACTATTTTTCTACCTAGAAAAATTATAAATGGTGAAAGATTTGTCAGCTTGAAATGAGTCTGGTTACTTCAACAATTAAGAAGATTTTTAGTCTATCAAGTCCATGTTTGTCAGTCAAGTGCTTGTTGGTGGTATTATCATGGAGAGGTTCAAGTATGACGACCTGCATTCCATAAGTTGCAGTTCAATTATAAAGTTAATATGCTCTGAATGATTCTATGCTGGCTTTTTTGTAGAGCTTCCTACATACTTCACTTTATAACTTCGTGCATATTCATTATCATTTTACCTGATCTTTATATCATATTCTCATTGGAAGAACATTGAGATGTATAATATTTCCTAGCTAACCTTGGTTGAGTTTTCCAGTCGCTTGAGGGTAGATATTACTGGGAATGATCCTTAGCTTGGTGGATTGGGCTCTTTTTTGTGTTGCCAATGCCTATATTTATTAGAGGAGGAGTGATAATGCCGCTTTACTGCCACTCCTTCCCAAATTTGGGTATCTATCTTTTTGCCCTTTGTCTTGATGATTGTAGGGCTTCTTTCCTTTTATGATGTTAATATGATTGAATGAAATTGAAATTCTTGAGAATTTTTTCCTGCACATATACCTCTGGGAGGTATCTCCAAAAGTAATTTTTACCCACAAAAGATTCCAGAGATTTACTTTAGCCCTTAGCATCTTTCTCTTTGGGATCGGACTTCGAACTGACGCCCAACGTGCAGAAGACGATGATCAAGAAGTGGTGTTATTCTTGGATATGGATCTTTTAGGAAAACAAAAGCCATACTTTCTCTGGAATCTGCACCCTAATTTTGTTTTTTGGTATCAAAAGTATCATAATACTTGATACTCATGATAAATTGCATTCTCTTGCTATATTTTGTATCTCAACAGATAATTGAAGAATAAAAAGTTAGGATGAGTATAAGTAATATGAGTATAACTGTATAAGAACTACATATTACTTATACTGCAGTCAACGTTGACCATGACGGTGTATGGTCTCACAGCTCAAGTCACACTGTGACTCGAGTCATAGGATCATTACCCATCCATATATATATATATATATATATATATATATATATATATATATACATCAAATTTATTCTCGATTATATATGTATATACATATTAATGAAGTAACATAATTATATCCACGCCAGTAGTAATAAGTGATAAAAAAATGAAATGCTTATTTCTACCACTAATATATTTAACCGCACTATTGCGTAACATTGAGCTTGTAAATACAAAGTAAACTATGTTGTCACTCCCCCTCAAACTGAAGCATATATATCTTGAATGCCCATCTTGAATTGAACCCTTCATAACTATCATCAAATTGGTCTTTTGATATCGCATCAGGAGTAGATATCTCATTGCTCTATATTTTCTCTTATGAAATGACAATCAACTTTTATATGCATGGTCCTTTCATGGTGGACAATATTATTGGCATGGTGTTGCACAACGTGATTTCACAATACAACTCCATTGGTCCTTTAACTCTAAACCCAATCTCTAACGTTAATGACTAACCATAGAAGCTAATACTTAGTGTAAGCCATGACTCTATATTTAGTTTATGCACCGAATTTGGAAACCATGATTTGCTTCTTGCATCTCCATGTAACGAAATTACTCCCACAAATGTACAATATCCTGTGGTTGACCTCTTGTCTGATGATGATCCTGTGTAGTCATCATTATAGTATCCTTCTATTTTGAGGTGACCATTTTTTTGATACAGTAGCCCTTTACCAGGTGCTTTTTTGAGGTACCTCAAGATACAGTTATGACCTCTACGTGAGGTGTATAACTGTATGGGGAGTCTGCATAATTTGGATGACAACACTAGCATCAAAGTAATGTCTTGGTGAGTGATAGTATAAGAGATAAGTTTATTGACTAGCTTACAATGTTTGTTAGGATCATAAATTAGATCTCCTCTGTCCACAAATACCTTGTGTTTTATATCCATGGGAGAGTGAATTGATCTGGCCCTAACACTCCAATCTTTGAGCATGTGGATGACAATTCCCCTAACATAACTTAATGCTTGCTGCACACCTTGTTTTACCCCTGAGCAACAAGTCCATGTGGTTTCTCCATGCACACCTCCTGCAAATTGCTGTGAGAAAGATGTTTTAACTTCAAGTTGATACATAATCCAAACTTTGTTCGCAGCAAGGAAGATATTATTTGCACTTATTTGAACTTGGAAACACGAGAGAAAATTTTAGAGTAATCTACTCTGAATGACTATGTACCCTTTTTCAACCAAGTGAGCCTTCAAGCGCTAAATGGACCCATATGGACAATAGTTAACCCTATACACCCTTCCGCACGGAACATTAGGTTTTTTCCTCAGGAAGATCATTTAATTCTGATGTTTAACCTATTCCCCCCCACCCACCCACCCAAAAAAAAAAAAAAAAAACTCATGTTTGAATGGTTTTGAGGGCAGAGATTTCGTCTTTGATAACCTTCATCATGAGCCAACACAGTCTGAGTCTTATGAACAACAGAGGATGACAAGGAGAAAGCAAATTGACAAAAGGAAGAGGATTGCACCAAAATGGAACAAATGTTGAAATGGAATATTCAATAGAAACATGTTTACCTTTATGAAGAGCATTGGGCTGATCATCAAGCAACACTTTTTGAACTTGATCTTCAGGTGCATGAGAAGATGGTGGATCATTGAGTAGTTGATGGAGGTTGAACCTGTATACTAACCTTCTTGCATCAAATATAAACTGTAGCAGCTTTGGTGGATGATCTTGAGAATCACTATCATCATTGGGAGTAGGGGAGAGAGGAACCTGAGACTATATACGTGCAAATTATTACTCTGATCTGAAACATATAAAGTGTTTCTGGAGTTCAAGACTGTAGCAGCGATACCATCATTGAGTTCGAGAGTATTGGAAAAGGACACTTTACAGATCGAGGATCTAGTTTACCTCCTTCAGGTTTCAAACAATGAGCGAAACCGGTATAACCAAACACACGTGGTGGGAGGCTATATGAAGGTGCATTTGGAGAAAAGGATATAAAAGAGTGTGATGGGGATGTCAAGATCAAGAGCATTGAAGTTGAGCCGCAACAGAATTTCAACTTTAGGAAAAAAAAATAAAAATACTGTTCACAGTGAACAGTGACGGATGTCCATGAATAGTGACGGACGTCCGTGATGAAAAGTACCGGACGTCTGTGTCCGTATGTCATGAACGTCCGTGGGCGTCGTGACGGGGTTCTCTAATTTTGACGAAATTTACCTTTTTAGTGTTTTATTAGTATTAAGACTCTTTATTTCGAATTTTAATTATTGGTGACCTATATATTGAGGCTTGTAAAGACTTTTTAATTAGTTGATTGAATATTTGAATGCTTTTATGCTTGAGTATTTTCTGCTTGAGATGAGTTTGGTGTGAGGTCAAGGGAGTGATTCCCAAAAGCTATTGTTATTTTCTCTATTATCTATCACAGTCTTTTTTGAATCTTTTGCCTTATTGATCCCTGCTTGTTTTTTCTACATCTTAACCTATTGATTTCTTGATCCCCAAAGCCATAAATCCCTTTCCGAATCTCAAATCAAACAGAGCCCAAAACCCTTTTCTAAACCATAAATCAAACCATACACCTATTTCCAAAGCCCTAGTTAGAGCCTGCGAATCTACGTCGGATCGAAGACGAACGCCCAAGCCTAGAAAAAGCTAGAGTTTTATCTCTAGGCCGATTTCGCCTCAAATCTGAAAGTACTTGCACATCGGATTAAACACCCTACTTGAATCACACGTGATTTACCTATCGGAATTCTACGAATCCGAAGGTATCGAGTTAATTTTGAGATTAAGTTTGTTTTAATCTATTTAATTTCGGCAAATCCGCATTAAAAAATTATATTCACGCATTTTAGGGTTACCGTCCCGCGTTAGAGTGTCTTATCATTAAGTACTGGAAACGACATTCGACTAATTAGAAAACAAGAAGTTAACGCTACATCACCCCAAAAAGATTAGGCACTTTCATATTCAAAATAAGTGCATCAGCAACTTCCAACATATGTATATTTTTTAATCTCTCATCAACTCTATTTTATTGAGAGGTATTAACACAAGAAGTTAGATGCCAAATTCCATGTTGTTCCTAATAGGATTGAAACGCGCAAGACATACTCGTTTCTATTCTCAGTTCTAAGAACATGGACATTTTTACCAAATTGATTGTATATTTCACATTGGTAATTATGAAAAATGGAAATAATTTTTGGACGATCTTTCATAAAATATGGCCATGTCGTTTTGGAATAATCATTGAGAAAAGTTACAATATACCTAAACATAAACCAACTAGAAAACCGAGTAGGGGCCTAAATATTAGAATGTATATTAGTGAAAAAGGGACTAAACTTTGTTAATCCACACAAGGTGGAAACATGACTCTACAATGCTTCCGTAACTAGTAAACCTCACACGCTAAAGAAGATAAAGACTGAGCCAAACACTTCCAACTTTCCAGAGATGAGTAACCCAGGCGACAACGTCCTTGATAAGGTGGGATATTCGTACGTAAAGCAACTTTGACAGATTCATAGTCTAGGTAATACAAGCCTCTCGACTCCCGTTCTCCACCAATCTCCTCCTTTGACTTTTGATCCTGTGCGATAAAACGAGAATGATAGAAAGTCACAGAACAATTTATGATTTGGTGAGTTTCCTAATTAATAAATGACTCATAGGAAATTTTGGGAGATATAAATGGATGAGAGATAAAGATTAGTACTAGGGTGCACAGTACTGTTGTAGATAAAAGAGAAGAAAGCAAAAGGAGAATTTCTGAACTAAAGTGACTCACCTTGATTTTTCAGCTAAGTAAACAACAAAGGAAAGAGAAGACACCAAATGTAGGGCTTTGTGAACCCAAAAGAACCCTGGCTTTCTGTAAAAAATATATTTCTTTCACTACTTCTCAAACTTTGTATAAAATCTTTGATAACAAAGAAAAATCCTATCTACCGATAAATTAGTGTCTTATTTAGAGTGTAGTTTCTAGTCTACCATTAGCCCATGAGGAAGTCAAACTTTTATGGAATAAAGTCGAAGAGAGTAATGCGGACATCGAACCTTCAAAAGACAGTCAGAGGCACAAGAAGAGTTTGAAAAGATTTGTGCCTTATGTAGCACTTTGAATAGGGAGTTGAAGTTCCCATGTGTGCATGTGCGACATCATGAAAGACCTCACAATAGGAAGACGTGCACATGGGATTGTTCGGATCGTTGGATTACCAATTTCTGTAGTTGGACCTTCATCATTTTTCACTTAAGCCATTGGATCTTCATTAGTCTTCATTCCTGTTGTTGGATCATCATTTTACTACGTCTTCACCATTGGATCATTGATTTTGTGATGGATTGTTGGTAGATGCATGTGGGTTGTTGATCGAGTTAGTTAGGGTTATGGTTAGGAAGGAAGAGAGAAAATTGGGGTTGAGTGTTGACACTCTTTCCAATGCATTAAGAATTTCTATGATCCTCATGTGACACAGAGTACTATCTCACATATAATAAGATAGATGTAAATTATTCTACTTACACCCTACACTCCAACATATACTACTCACACACCCATAAACTACTACACTCCAACATATACTACTCACACATCCATAAACTATAAGGACATCTCTACACTCCCCCTCAAGTTGGGACATATATATCTATCATGCCCCAACTTGCTAGTGATATCATAAAGCCGATTTCCACTAAAGGCCTTAGTGAGAACATTTGCTTATTGATTTTCCGATTTGACTTGTGGAATGCATGCTTCCTTAGATTCTACCTTTTCACGAACAAAGTGACACAATCTACCTCAATATGCTTGGTCCTGTCATGATAAACCGGATTCTGAGCACTGCGATGAGCGGCTTCATTGTCCTCACTCCTCATATAGGATCATAGGAAGCTTCACCTCAACTCCTGAATCAGCAAGGATATGTCTCAGCCACATTCCTTCCCTAGTGCCTAAAGACGTGGCTCTTTACTTTTCTTCAACACTTGAGTTAGAGCCACATGTTTTTAGATTTCCGAGTGACCAATTTACCACCCAGAAATGTGCAATAGCTTGTAGTAGACCTCCTATCATCAAGAGAACTAGCCCAATCAACATCACTAAAGATCTCTATATCAAGGTGACCATGATCTCCATATAAAAGCCCTCTTCGTGGACTACTCTTCAAGTACCTCAAAATTCGGTAACTGCATCAAGGTGGATACTCCGAGAATGCATGTACTGACTAACAACATATGCTATATCTGGGCGTGTCATAGTGAGATTGATAAGTTTTCCAACAATCTGTTGATATATGCGAGCATTCCTAAGTAGCCCTCCTTCATTGCCTTCGAGTCTATGATTCTGCTCAATGGGTGTGGTTGCTGGCTTACACCAGCATCCCTGCATCTCTGAGAACATCCAAGGTATACTTCTTCTGGGATTATGCAATCCCTTTCTTGGACCTAGCAACTTTGATTCCAAGAAAGTACTTCAATGGACCCAAGTCTTTGATCTTAAAGACTTTACTCAAATATCCTTTCAACTGAAGTATCTCATCACTATCATCACCTGTGGCAATTATGTCATCAACGTATACCAACACCACTGTAAGATGCACACATCTCTTTACAAACAAAGTATGATCGTAGCGGTTCTTGTGATGCCCAAGCCTCATGACTGCTTCATTGAACTTTTAAAACCAAGCTCTAGGAGTCTTTTTTAACCCATAAATCGATTTCTTGAACCTGCAGACTTTCTCAGGCTCCCCCTATTTTAGAAAACTAGGAGGTAATGACATTTTAACTTCCTCCTTTAAGTCACCATAAAGGAAGACATTCTTCACATCCAACTGATATAGTGCCCAATTCTTATAGGCAGCCAAAGATAATAGAACCCGAAGAGTATTAGAGTTTGCTACCAGAGCAAAAGTCACTTGATAGTCAACACCTTGTGTTTGCGTAAAGTGTCTTCTACAAGTCGAGCTTTATACCTCTCAACAGGACCATCAGGTTTATACTTCACAGTATAAACCCATTTGCATCCAACCACTTTCGTCCCTGCAGGAAAATCAACTACGACCCATGTATGATTGGATTCAAGGGCATTCAATTCTTGTTACATAGCCTCCTTACACTTTGGCTGAGACAAAGTATTAGACACAAAAGTAGGTATCCAAGGAACTAATAAAGGCACGATGAAAATCTGACATATTTTGGTAAGAGACATGCTTACTAATAGGATGATGAGTACACGACCAGGATGAATTTCAGAGAGCAATGGGAAGTTCATGCTCACTTTGAGGGCCTTCCTCCAGGAAAGGACTTTGGTCAAAGGTCTTTGAAGGAGGTTCTTGTGGTAGCTCTTGTGGTGCACTAGTAGACTTGAATTTTTTGACATATAACTTTCCCTCTTTACGCTTGCAAACTTATCAAATTCATTTATTTTAAACTTTTCTACTTTTTCATTCTCTACACTCACTTTCGGGAAACACATCATTCACATTTACCCTTGGTAACACACTCGTGCTCTCTTCCTCCTTTTCATCATAATTCTCCCCTTGAAGAGGGCACAAAGGTTTCTCCCCCTGTCTTGTGTAAAAGTGGGTATCTTTGAAGAAAGTCACATCCATAGTAACACAATTTTTGGGAGATAGGATCATAGCACTTATAACCCTTTTGAGTAGGAGGATACCCAACAAAGCTACAACGAGTGGCTTTAGGATTAAGTTTAGTCTGATGCCCTGCAGGAATATGAGCAAATCACAATGACCCAAAGACACGAGGGTAATCCAGTAGAGTGCACGTTTCAAAAACACTAATTTGCATGCAGATTTTCCTTGGAGAATCAGAGTGGACATGCAAGAGGGGTATAAGGACAAGTCGTTTTCCACTCTATTCATACTCACGTAAGTATGTCTGAAGATGGTGTGAGGCATACTCCCCTCCATTATCAGATGGCAGAACGTTAACATGAACATGAAACTGAGTTTGAATCAATTTATGAAACGTAAGGAACACAGATGCAACCTCATCTTTGTTTTTAAGTAAATAAATCATGGAATAACAAGTGTAATCATTTATAAATGAGACATTATTTATAACCATGAGCATAAAAAACAAGAGATGGACCCCAAACATTTGAATGGATTAATTCAAAAGGAGATTTACTTCTACTGTCACTACCATAGTAACTAGCGTCTTCACTAATGTTTAGCAAACTGACACACATTTAAACATAGACAAATCACAATGCTGAAGTTTTTCTGAAAAGAGTAAAGAGAGACGAGAAATAGGTAAGTGGCCACATCGGGCATGCCATAACTGAAGCTCGTCCAATCTAGAACTGGCTGCAATGGGTCTCGGTATCCTCTGTAGATCCAGCACCTCGAACAAGTAGATCCCATGCTCCCCGAACACAGGTCGTGAAACAGACAATCAGAGGAAAAGAATGTTTCACAACAGTTTAGATAGTTGGTTAATCGGCTAACAAATAACAAGTTTAGAGGCATTTAAGGAATAAACATCATAGATTCTAATTGTAGGTGATCCAAAGATGGATCAAAATCTCGGTTTCAGTTTCGTTCACCACCCAAACCATAAATTGGTCGAATTTTCGGTAATTTTCGATAATTTTTGAAAATATGCTCCGAACTTTATTTTTTTGATTTTTTTAAACTCTTTCCCATTATAGTCCACAAATTAGATGGCTTAAATCTGCCTACAATGCCTTTTTTGGCCATTTATGATGGCTTAAATCTCCCTATAATGCCTTTTTTTATCTCACACCATTGAAGTTTGATTTATCAGCCATCAATTGGGATGGCGATCTCAGCCCAATGAAATATACGAATAAGTGGATGTCAACAATCCGATTGATGAACTTTAATATCAGCCATTAAAACTAAAAGCAACGGGTGATATTATAGTCAATGGATCGGATGGTTTAGATCTCCTTAAACTACTATTTTTAAGCATGTTGCACTTCAATATATGATCTGTCACTTTGATGGTTTGGATCACTATCATCTTAAACCATTGATGGTGTAAGATCATTTAAACACCAATGATGGTTAGGAGAGTCGGTCCTTTAAAAATTATGGGTTTCAATTTTTTAAAGCACATCCCATCTTAAACAAGGTATCAAAATCGGTATTGGTCTCAGGTATTGGTTTGCCGAAGACCAATACGACTCGGCCGATACGTATCAGCCGATACCGATACGTATCGGCCTAATTTTTTTTTTTTAAAGGGAAAATCTACGTCTCGGTCGAAACCGAGACGTATCGGCTGATACGGTATCTAATACCTGAGTTGGGATACCGATACGTATCGGTTTGCCGAGAAACCGATACGTATCGGTATTGGCCGATTTTTGATACCTTGATCTTAAACCAATTTTAAAATCTGTACCTTTAGGCCCCATCTTAAACCATTGATTAATGGTCTTAAATATCACCCATTAAATTGAAAACAATGGTTGATATTAAGCCCACATATCAAATGCCTTAAATCTCCCTAACTGTACAGATCACCCAAATCTTAAACCATTGATGGTTTATGATCATTTGAGTACCTTTTTGGTGTGTAAATGACGGTCATAGGAGTCGAGCCCTTTAAAATAAAAGGGTTTCACAACCTGATTTCGGGGGCTACGTAAGTCCTTCAGGGGGCTACGGAAGTCCTTCAGGGGCTAAGGCACAACAGCTAGGTAAGTCCTCCATTTTTTTTTTTGTTCATTTCTTTCTTCTTCTCCTCTAGTTTTCTATTTTTCTGCTATTAAAGAAGCAAGCAAGGGGAAAAAAGGGAAAAAATTTTGGCCTTGAAGGGAGAGAGAGGAGAGAAAAAGCAAAACCCAAACCCACAGAAATCTCAGCCTTGAAGGGATTCAAAAAAATTTGCAAAAGCATTTTCAATTTATTGTCTGATAAATTGAAATTATCAGCTGTTAAATTGAAAATTCAAATTATCGGCCGATAATATGAAATTATCGGCCGATAATTTGCATTTAGGACCGATAATTCCAATATTTCGTCCCCACCCGAAAAATACCAAATCCTCGTTTCGGTGGGGGCCAAAACCGAGTCATCTCGACTGAGAATTTGAATTCTCGACCGAGATTTTGATCCATGGATCCAAGTGAATGGTCCATTTGCCCTGTATAGTGTGTGACACGAATATGACAGTTATTAGACACACTAGATATGGTAAAAAATAAATGAAACAAATCCGTCATGTGGTCTGTAGCCCCAGAGTCAATAATCCATGGGGATGTAGAAGAAGATGAGATGCGCAGAGCTATAGGTACCCGACTGAGCCAAAGGAGCTAGAGCTAGAGGATGATCTAGGTGAAGGAGCCTGAGAAATGGCTTCATCCTTTAGGAGAGTCTTAAGATCCTGATACTCTTTCCGGGTGAGAGTAGACTGCCCCGACGACAATGTAGGCTCCTGTGTTGCTGGAGTAGGTGCAAAAGAAGTGGGAAGACCAATCCCTTCATGACTAGCTGTCTTATATGCACAGGCCTCTGAAGGGTGAAGATCCCAACACATATCTATCTGATGTCCCTTCCTTCCACAGTGAGCGCATTTCAGCTTGTCCCTCTATTCTGTCGGAAAAGTACCACGACCTTCTCTACCACCATGACCCCCACTAGATCGACCCCCACCTTTATGAAACTTAGACAAGGATGGGAGCGCAAACCTCTCTGAAGACTGCTCGGAAGACCAACATGCATATACTGCCTACGACTCTCCTCATGGAGTAACTCTGCAAACACTGAACCAAGTCGGGGACATTCTTCTCGTCCCAAAATATTAACCTTGATGGTTTCATACTCGGGGTTCACACTCCTCAATAAGTCAAATACCTTCTTTCTGTCAACTATATTCTAAGCTTTGCCAATGCAGACACTACACATGTCACTAGCTAACTCTTCCCATAGTGATCGAAGTTGAGTGTAATAATCATTCAATGATCTCTTTCCTTGACGAAGATTGCTAATCTTATCACTGAGTTGAAATATCTTTGCCAGGCTCTGTTGCTGTGAGAAGGCTTCATGAACAGCCACCCACAGTGCATGAGCAGTGGGGAAACTCATAAACGACTCACTGATGTCAGGCTGCATAGAATGAAGAAGTAGGGTCATCACCTAGCAATTTTTGGATTCTCGGTCATCATATTTGGGATTTGTAACATCCGGAGGAACTATAGCACCATTTATATAATCCAATTTTTTCTTTGCGCCCAATACCATGTAGGCCGATCGCGACCAAGATAGATAATTCTTGCTGTCAAACTTTGTAGCGGTGATTTGGAAACCATGCGACCCAGCGGCTCCTCCCCCAACTCCAACTTTAGAGTCTTCCATCGAAAATCCTTTCAGACTAGTGGCATACAACCACTAATTTCACACTATCACTTAGGTTTACACCTCGTTGCCATGGCCACACAGCCCACATATGAGGTCTACCCCTCTAATTCTCAACCACACAATTAAAGATTACCATACACGTAATCCTACACACCAATGAGTACATAATCACAGCAATGAATCCCATATAGTGCTCCAATGGAGACCCCATCTTTTAGATCCGAAATTTTAAACAAGGATTTGCAGCAAAAACAGTCCAAAAAACATTAAAAAAAAGAGATAAAAAAGTCTTAGAAATCAGGCTTGAAGGCTTTACCAACAATCTGGATGCATAAACTAGCTTTTCCAGCAATATTAGTGAGTTTTCGGCGACATTTTTGCAGTTCCGGCAACATACACAGGTTCCGGTGACCTTGGGACACTCACTGGCGATGTTGGAAGATGTTCTGGAGCATTGATGATGTGATTGATGGCCTCACAGGCTCCAAAGCACAGCCCTCGTTGAAACCTGAAACCCTCGAGGGTTTCTACAACTCTTGTGGACTCAGTCCTGAGGATGAAGGAGTAGAAGTCCATGCTCGGGGTCCTCAAATCGATGTGAGCTAGAAGAGAAAAATGACCGAAGAAAGAATCCGATCAAAATCCCAAAGCCGGCTGATTCCGGCACCTTTCCGGTGGCTGCTGACGTCAGCACCTCGTTGATGTTCTCAGCAATGATGGAGCGTCGCGGAGTGTTGATTTTATCATAGATCGAGCATCTCTGATATCAAGTTAATTAGGGTTAGGGTTAGGAAGGAAGAGAAAGGGAGAGAGAGAGAGAGAGGAAAATTAGGGTCAAGTGTTGGCACTCTCCCTAATGCATTAAGAATTTATATGATCCTACATCTACCTGGAATATGATGTCACGGATAACAAGATAGATGTAAGTTCTTCTAACTCCAATATACTACTCACACACCCATAAACCATAAAGACATCTGTACAGATTGTGCAATGGACTTTGATTGTATTCTATTACTGAATGTAGGAAATGTTTGTGGCACTGATGAAAGGTTGTTGACTTTGAAGAAGCTTAGATTACTCTTCCAACGATAGGCTGAGGATAACTTGATTTTCTTTAGAACTCCATGGTGGTGCTTAGATAGATCCAACAATTATAGCCTCACGTGACTCCTCAGTATGAATCTAATTATCCCAAGTAGTTTTCTCCTGTAGAACCCAACAAGAATCAACCATATGATTAGTCAAGCCATAATGTGTACATGTCCAAAATCCACAACCTCTACCTCGCCTCCTCCAAAATCACAGGTATCACCAAGAGCCTCTATGTGCACCTGTTTGACATGCCCTCTAAATTTCAAATTTCCCCATATTTATGTATTAAAAAGAAAGGGATAACACAAAAAAAAAAAGGAACTTACAGCATTAAAGGGACAATTTCACCATTCAATCACGCCCCCTACCATTATCAAACAAGATCACATGATCCACCTGGGTAATACCGTGCAACCAATTAAGCAATACGCATCTCTGTAATACATTTGGTTTCCAACAAAGATTTCTAGGAAACCGCTTTCCATCAAATAAAATTCCAATGGCAGTTTTTGAGGGAAGGGATTCCAACAACAAATTTCCAGGAACAACCTTCCATGAAACAGATTTCTAGCAACAACTTTCCAGGAATAGTTTTCATTTTTTTTATAAGAAATACAACATACTAGAGATTGAAACCCTAAAAGAAGAGGCCATAGATGTTACCTTTAAATTACTTGACAATGCACGAAGAAGTACGATTCATCAATGATAGATAAGGAAGACAAGAGGATTACAAATTAGGATCTCATAAGATAGGAGCATAATGATAGAAACAAAATTGAAACCGTAGAGAACCTGCTCTGAGAGACCAAAATCACACGTACCGGTCAGTAGGGATAAATCCCTGCGAGCGGCCATCAAGTGGTGGGATTCGAAGCTCAGACCTCCACTTCTTGAGGTGTGGTCCTGGCCACTGTGCCAACCCCCCGTTGGTTTTTCCACATCCTCTTTGTCCTCTCTCTCCATATATTTGATTGGTAATGCAGCCATTTATTATTAGAAAAGAGCAAAATGTACAAAAAGAGATCTTAGCGAGAGGCTAAGGTAAGACGCTACTCCTGAAAAAGCAAGCACCATAAAAGCAACAAAAACTGAAACCAAATAAGACCAGAGACATCTAGAAAAAAAGGAAATTATTCAGCCTCAAACCTATGCCCCAAAATCCAGCATAAGCACCCAAACCTGACTGGAAGGCAGTTTTCAACCCGGGGCTTCACAAATGAATCCCACATTCCCACCCCTTCTCTCTCTCTCTCTCTCTCTCTCTCTCTTTCTATATATATATATTTGTATATAATGAAAATACATAATTATATCCATGCCACTAGTAATAACTGAGATGCCCATTCTAGTCCTAAAATATATTAAACCCTACTACCACTTAACATTGAGTCTGTAAACAGGGGCGAAGCCAGGATTTTTTTAAAGAGGGGGGCATGCATCATGCAAGTTTTGACTTGAAAAAAACTGGGCGAACCGAACTGACTCGACCCGAAAACCGATTCTGGTTTGGGTTCGATTTTGGATGGCGAAACGAAAAACCAATTACGTAGGATCATGGATCAAAATATCGTCCGATACCGTCCGATACGTATCGGTTTTGGACCATAACGATACGGTAAAATAGATTTTTTTCGCCCCTCTTAAAATATAGTCAAATTATCGTTCAATGTATCGTCCGTATCGTTCAATGTATCGTTCGATAATTTCAAATGATCGGTTTTGATGTTTTTTTTGTTTGTTTGTATTTTTTTGGGAAAAAACCGGAAAGTATCGTCCAGAACCGATACGTATCGGTTTTGGGGCTGGACGGTACGTATCGAAATACTGAGATTTTGATCCTTGGGTAGGATGAGAAAACCGAAAAAATAATCTGAACAACTTGAAAAAATCCAAAAAACAACAAAATAGCTTAAAATATAAAAAGTTATTAAAAAACTCGGACCAAACTGAAACCCAAAAGTTCCGGTTTGTCGGGTTTTCGGGTTCGATTTAAAAACTAAAAAAATCTAACCAACAAAATAGCTTCCATTTCGATTTTGTTTTGATTTCGATTCCGGCTGAACTGACCAAAAATCGAAAATTTGGAATTCAGTTCAGGTACCCGAACTTGCATCCCTATCAATTTCCAACGAATCAGAAATAGAGAAAAATGTATTAATAAAATAATAAAAAATGTATGCCTTTAAAAAAAGTACGGGATGTCGCCGTGGTTGTTGGAGGCCCGCTAGAGATTGGCGGATGGGGGTACTTAGAGTTAGGGGTAGGGCTTCGAGAGCCAGAGCCAAGATTCTTCCTCCAGTCGAGTAGTCGACTAGTGAAAAAAAGTTTTAAATTTAAGTGGGTTTACCTTTATTCTTAATCCAAGATTCTTCCTTCTCAACCCGAGTTTTACGTGCTTAAACGGTTGACTGCTTTGAATCAGATTATAGAGATCGTTTTTCTTCCAATTTTTGAAAAAATAGATCTTGAGATTATGAGCCTATCATAATATAGTCAGATTTTGATTTCAATATTGCACGGATCTCGGAAATTGATCCTAGAATTATTGATAAAAAATTGATCCTAGAACTACATTTGATGTACGAACATGACCATGCTCATTTTTTGGGATGGGTACCACATGGAATCAAAATCTGATTGTGTGATGGTAGACCCATGATCTCAAGATCTATTTTTTCGAAGAACAGGACAAAAGACGATTCCCATTGCTTAATTCAAAGTAGTCAATGGTTTAAGCATTTGTAACCCGAGTGAGAAGAAAAACTCTAGGGCTATAAATAAACATACACTTTAAGTGAATATATAGTTTTTAAGGGTTTTTTTTTGGGGGGGTGGGGGGTACAAAATATATGGCATTGTATGTGACTTCAATAGATTTTTTTTTTTTGAGAAGGTAACAAAAATATATTAGAAAGAAATAAGAACGGGATACAAAGAAGCGTACCTTGAAGGGTAATAAGATACTACCCAAAAGAAGGAAACATGAAATAGAAATCCTGAAAACAAGTCAAACCTCACCCCTTAGGCCAGAACAGACAGGACCAAAACCGAGAGAGCAGGCCCCAAAACCCATCGCCAGCCAACCAAAACAGAACCGACCCCCCCCCCCAAGAAAGCACTACGAACGGCAATCCTCCCAGAGCCTTAGAAATGCTGAAGCTCCTCACTGAACGCCCTAAACTTGCATGCATTCTAGTTGATCACTATATCTCTGATTTCTCTAATAATCATCGAGAAAGGCCTCGCCTTGCGAGTAAAAATTCTGCTATTTCTCTCTAACCAAATCGCCCAAAACACCGCATAAACGGTTAGCGGCCACCAAGGATCAATTCAAATTTTCGGCCGAAATTTCGGTTCAAATTTTCGGTTTCGGTCCCCCCCAAAACCGAAATGAAACCTGAAATTTTGATCCTTGGCGGCCACAACTCTTTCCTTGGGTCCTCGATCTTAATCTCTCTTCACATTTCCATCATGTGAACCGGCTTCAGTAGATTTGGATATCTAGATTACCAACTGTCAATATCAAACACCAGGAATATTACCACAATGTGCCATGCTGATCTTGATCTCGAAGTCTGAGATGGTAGATGAAGTCATCTATAGTGAATTGACCTCCTTTGTTCATTCGCAGGTTGTAATGGCTCTTTGGAAATATTTTTACTTTGAGAATTCCCTATTACTGATCTGAGATAGAAGTTAATTAGGGTTAGGGTTTGAAGGATGAGAGAAAGAGAGAAGAAGAAGATGGAGGAATATTAGGATTGAGTTGATGTACTCATACCCTTTATATTATTAGTATATATGCTGACCCATTACAATCTCATGGAATTCGACAGCAACGTAATACGTAAACTAATTAAGTGGCTAGTCCACTACTCACACCCAAAGTACATAGTTACCCACATATTCTACCACATGTTCTAACAGCCTGCACTCCCTAAGGGTAGTTTGTCCATTTCTCTATCAATCTGTCATGATGAATTATCCATGGGTTGTGTAAATCTACTCATATCATCCACTCTGAATTAAGTAGATGACACCTACAATTGCAAGTGCTTTAAATTCCCCAGTCATCTGCTTTCCTGACATTTTAGGTTCCTAAAGGAGGATGTTGGGGAGATGGTTAACAACAAAAATGTTACTTGGAGTTTATTTACCTAGCTAGCAAAATGATCTCAGCTTTCCAAGGAAATTTCAAAGTTAAGTTTACATCTTTGGGTCAGCAACTAGTTTTGGGTGTATTTCAATCGCTACTCTCTTATGATGGACTTAAATATTTCTAGATTTTAGAAGCTTGTGGTACATATCAATGCTTTCACTAGAAGGAACTCAACTTTCCAAGTAAATTTCAGACTGAAATGCTCATTTTTTGGGCTACTAACTTGTTTTAGGTGTATTTCTTTTATCACCCTCTAGTGATGGTGATGGGGACATCACATCCACACGATCATACAAAGTATATAGGAGGCACAAGAAGCAATCGAAAGCACCTCAAAATTTGTGGATTGGCAATTGAAGTCCTATGTGCATGTGAGCACGCACGCCAACACTCAATACTTGGAAGCACACGTAGGGACAGGAAGGAAGAGAAAAGAGGGCATAAGAAGAGTTAAAATGCACAGTGAAAGTGCATTCAGGACATTCTCATGCACACGAGATCTCACATAACGACAGATTGTCACCCGTGCAGACTTGCGCGTGTGCGAGGTCAAACTCGCGCCTGCGAGACCCCCAGACACGCGCACGGGAACCTGGCTTCCGTGTGCGTGAAATAGTGCCGAATTTTGGCGGCAAGATAATTTTGGAGTGCACAATATTTTTTTTTTTTGGTTTTGTTTAACTAGGAGTTTCTATTTCGGTAACTTAGCCTTAGTTCAGGGTTTTAGCCTATATAGAAGCATTGCAAAGTCAATTTTAGTTACTTGATTATTAATGAAATTGAATGCTTTGTGCACTCCTGGAGAACTTGTTGAGAGTTTTCTTCTTCCCCGAGTTTAGGGTTTGGTGTGAGGTCAATATTTTCGCTGGTAATTCTAGTAATTTTCCAATCTTATATCTTTTATCTTCTTAATTCTTCACTGCCAGGTATTTAATTGTTTGACTCTTTTGATTATTGTTTAATTTGATGGTTGTTGGAACTTTCTAAAAGCCTTGAGAAAACCTTCTTCGATTTTAAACCTTTATTCAAAATCCTTTATTTCTTTGAAATCCTGGAGTAGAATCACATGACCCCTTCATGGATAGTCGTTTGGTCCCTAGGCTTGATGGAAGTCAAGTTTTATTTTGAGAACCCACAATCGGGTGGTGTAGGGACTATTGTGCGGGACACAACACTTAAATTGGATCGTTGTGATTCCCTTATTTTGAATTCCACGATTATCTTAGATGAATCAAATTTGAATTTTATTTTTGATTGCTCTTTTAATTCACAAATTGATTTCAGCAAATTGCATATTAGGGTGTTAGTGTGTGCTCCTGCATCAGCTTTGGTATCAGAGAACAGTTCGAGTTTAGAGTTTTTTCATATTAAGGCGAATTAGTGTTTCCTATTTAGTGTGTGGTCCTGGCATCGGATTGACTTTATTTTTATGTTGTAGAATCCTAGGTCGCATCACGATAAATGTGATAAATCATGCTTTTAGAATACTGTGGTTCTCCAAAAGCGATATACTCATGCACTTTCTATGAAATATCCTAGGAAGATTGCTGTATGTATGCATCAAGTTCTTGACATCTATTGTTATCTTCTGGAATGGAACATGAATGGAGATGGATTCTAGCTAGTGGAAATTATCACATGGGATTTCTGTGTGATGAGATATAATTGGAAATCCCATGAACACTCATCCATGTTGTTCACTTCTTGCTATATAATGTTCTCGAGTCTGCATACTTGTTGGCTGCTTTGGTGGTAATTTATGTCCTCTTTTTGGCAAAGGCGGAGGGAGGGAGGGATGTGATAGCTGGCTTTGGGAACTGGATTAAAATGTAAGGGCTTAATGAAAGTGAGAAGGGGTTGTTCTATAGGACATGAAGAAGTAGTAGTTCTTCACACCAAAAAATGGGGTCTGCTAACTACCAATCAAATGTCGGATCAAATCTAATTATAGGTTATAGAACTGTATAACTAGGGAATACCCAAATCATTTCCTGTTTTGTGCACTTTCTCAATGTAAAGATATTTCGTAAGCATTCCAGAGATATAAATGCCGTCAATGCTTTCTGTGTTTATTCCTTATACCTTCATTGCTTTCTATTATGATGTTTTCAGGGAACGACGCTCTATGTGACCCTTGAACCATGTGCAATGTGTGCTGGGGCAATTCTGCAAGCTAGAATTGATACTGTGGTATGGGGGGCTCCTAATAAGCTTCTTGGTGCTGATGGCAGCTGGGTCAGGTATCTCCTATACAACTGTCAACCTTTTTCTCTCTCTCTCTCTCTCTCTCTCTCTCTCTCTCTCTCTCTTCCTTTTCAACAGTAGCTCATCTTCATAATCTCCTCTTCCTTATCTTATTTTCATCCTCACCTTGCACACAAATTAAGTTTAATTAGTTTGGGCACAAGAGGTGGATCCCTTGGCATTGCGTCGTCATCTCATTTGTCATTTGGATGCAATGTCATACTCTGGGATAATTATAAGTAGCATTTGTGTAATATGTCATGGTTGACTAACAAAGAGTTCCAGGTTGTCAACCAAGAGTTCCAGGTCTAAAGTGATATTGTACAACCATGGAGTTATTCACTATTCCCTTGCATCTGCATATTTGTGTTTGTAATTTTTATCATTTTGCATTTTTAAAATTATTATCATTATTCTTGCATTTATTTATCTTGAACATTTTATCCTTTATCACCAATCTTCCATTTCTTTTATCAAGATCCATTTCCTAGACACCCATTCCTTAAAACCAAAATTTCAACTGGTAAAGAACCCAAGCGATTTGGTTATCAAGTTTAAAAAAATGTTCTTACTAATTTTTCGTCACTGTATCAGGAAAGGATCAAATTTGGGGAAAAAAAAAAAATCTTATTCATAGATTTATTGCTGTTATTTCAGTCTTTTTCCTAGTGGAGATGAAGGAGCAAGCGGTTCCACAAACCGAGTAGCAGGACCCATCCACCCGTTCCACCCAAACATGACAATCCGGAGAGGGGTCCTTGCAACTGAGTGTTCTGAGGCAATGCAGCAGTTCTTTCAGCTGAGGAGGAAGAAGAAGAACAAAAAACCCGAGGCACCGGCACAATCAGGCCTACCTGTTTCAACTCACCCATCAAATTTTTTCTCTAAGGTGCACGATATTTTCTGCATAATGTTTTGCTTGTAGCAATTGGAAGAGATGGGTTCATGTTAACTGTAAAATTTATTGAGAATTTTGGTCTTCCTTCTTTCCAACAAAGGGAAATTCATTTCCCACCTTTCTTGTATCCATAATCCAAACAGTTTTAGTTTTCCTAGGTTTTTTTTTTTTTTTTTTGAGATCGAATCACAGGGTGTTCATTTGTTTGAGTTGGTGTTAGGTTCCCAGTCTGAGCACTACTCACGGTGTTCAGGTCAATCGTCCACCACCAACCATGGGAGATGTACAAATAGTTTTTAGTAATGTCAAATCAACGAAAGGCTAAAAGTGTATATATATATATATATATATATATATATATATATATATATATATATATATATATATATATATATATAGGGGGTTATGATCCTCACTAGAGTAATGAAAAATATTGTCACTACTCTAGGAACTATTGGCTGCATGTCATATCAGGTTGACTTTTCAAGTCATCTGATGTGATATTTAACTAATAAAAGCTTGAGTCATATAATCAGGGCCGACCTTGGGCCAAGGCCCAAGAGGCGGCTGCCTTGGGACCCCAAATATTTAGGGGCCCCAAATCTTGGAAGTCTTACTCTCTATCATCTAATTGTTTAATATAATTTCTAATGTATAATGTATTGAAATGATCTCATTGTTTAGTTGGGTAAGTGAAAAGTGTTGTTTTACTTTTTATTTAACAGGCTGTGGGTTCAACTCTCCTTATGTCTCATATTTACATTTTTGTTAAAATGGGTCATGGATCGTGTCTCAGCCGGATTGGTGCAAGTTATTGGTCGGGTCACTGGCCTCAATGGGCTAGGCCGGTCGGCCATATATATTAATCTAGTATATTCTCTAGCCCAATTTTTGACTTGACTAGATTTGTTTTACCAAATCCTTATATATAGGGTACCTCTAAATGCGCCCACGTGTTCTCCGCAAGTGCCCATGTCCCTTATCCCTGGAAAATCATTGATTCATTCGAATGAGATGATGGAAATCACTTATCAAACATATCTTTCACAAAATAGATCTTTAGGTCATGGCCCACCTATCAGACAGTCAATTTTTATTTCATGTGTTACAAATCCCCAAAAATGGCCTTGAATCATATGGCACACATCACACTGAAATGTGATTTTATGGCCATTTTTTTGGGATTTATGACACTCTGAATCACAAACCGACTGTTTTATAGGTGCACCATGATCTCAAGATCTAATAAGTGAAAGATATGGGTGGAAAACGATCTCCATCATATGATTCGAAGGATTCAATAGTTTTCAAGGGATTTGGGGTGGGGTGGCGCATTTAGAGGTACCCTTTTATATATACAAATTTTCTTATTAAATGACCTTAACTTAAAATAGCGATTTCAGGCTCATTACAGTTTCATTTTTTGTAAATGACTTGTCAATTTTGATCTATTCAATTAGACTTATCAAAAGAACCTAGTTTTGAAAATTTTTAAGACGGTTAAAGTGCTAAAAAATGACAGTGAAAGATTCAATGACAGTTAAAGTAATAAAAAATGTTAAAATGTTATTGGTTGGGTTAATATTTGTTGAGTAGTTTTACCATTTAGTTTTTCTGTTTTTGTGTTGCATTTTTTTTTTTAATATAAACTTTTTTAATTTGTTAGTTGCATTTTCAAATTACAAACAATAAATGGAATATGGAGATATTTGTAATCTAAAAGCAATGAGTATTGCTTTATTTGTCCAAAAAAAAAAAAAAAAAATTATGGAAAATATTTTTCTAAAGATTAATATTAAAGAGGGCCCCATTTTAGGAACTCGCCTTGATCTCCCAAACTCTCAGGGCCGGCCCTGTATAATCATTTTCATTCATATATATATATGAACAATGTTATACAATGGATAATTTTTGATAGACAATTTTGCAGGCAGCTTATGTGGCGGGACGTGATTGGCTACACACATAGTGGGGTGCAAGCACTGCAGCCAGTCATGTCACGCCACATAAGCTTGTCTGCAAAATTCTCCATCAAAATTTGTCCACCATTTATAATTATTCTAATATATATATATATATATATATATATATATATATATATATATATATATATATATATATATATATATGATAATGGCTCGTGACTGCCGTTTCAATACCATCAACGCCATTGAAGTGTGGTTTCCTAATAGACCATATGCCATTAATTTATGATAAATAGTTCATGTGGCAATCCATCATTGGAAGATGTTTTAGCCAAATAATATGTCCATAAATGAATGTGAACCATCCGATCGGCAAGTTTGAATATCAGCCACTAAAAGTACACACAATGGTTGGAATTAGAGTGCATAGATTGGATGGTTAAAACCTCTCAAAAAATTTGATTTTTGGGCCCACTGCCTTTCAGCTTATGATCTAACACTTTGATGGCGTGGATTACCCACATGTTGAGCCTATTAATGACATCCGATCATTTAAGATTCATTTTGGTGCTTAAATGATAGCCAGGATAATCGTGCCCTACATATGTGTGGAAAAAGGCTTCCTCTCAGCCATTAAAATTGGAAAATCCTCAGAGTGACAGCAGGATAGTCGTGCCCTACATATGCATTTTTTATGGCCGACGGAAGCCTTTTTCGAATTACATGAAATTGAAAAATCTCTCTTTCTCTCTCTCTCTCTCTCTCTCTCTATATATATATATATATACATAAACCAAAAAAAAATATGATTAGCAAAACAACTTTGAAAAATAAACGTTTTAGCAAAACTAATCCCAAACTTAAACGTTTTAGAAAAACAGTGCTTTCACAGTTTTCGGAACTTCAAAAATCCATGAAAACACTTTTTTTATTTTTTATTTTTAAAAAAAGTGCTTTCTCGGGTTTTTGAAGTTCTGAAAACCGTGAAATCACTGTTTTTCTAAAACATTTAATTTCAGGGTTGTTTTGTTAAAACGTTTGTTTTTAAGGTTGTTTTTCTAAAGTGTCAAAGAAAATATGTATAAAATTATATACATATTTATTTTTATTCGAGTCGGGCCAAAATAGTTCTATAATATAACAGGCCGACAGGCTTAAGTCTAAATGCACAATCCCGACATGTTTATAAAATCGGACTAGCACGGCTCAGCCTGTTTATTAAATGGGTACAAAAATGTAGCCCATACCCGGCCCATAATGGGCTGGGATCAAGCATAACCCATTGAGACCCCCTTAATCGTCGCCCCTCATTTGGTATAAGCAATAAACCTATGGCTCAGGACATCGAAATGCAAAGCTTTACCCTATTAGCGGGCCAGGTTAGGGTCGGGCCTCCCTAAAACCTAGTCCGGCCCTAACTTAGGCAGACTTTGACATACCCAACACAAGCCCTAACTTTGGCGGGTTGGGGCGGGCTTCGGGTTCATTGATTATTAGTATGTTGACTAAATTTCTTGTAAATATTTTTTATTTATTAAAGTTAGAGAAAAATATTTTGAATAAAAAAAAAGAAATCTTAAGTCTCTTTATAGATTTTTAGATTACTAGAGAATCTATATAACTATCTGCTTGATAAATCTAATGGTGAATATAGTGACAAATTTTGTTTTCGATAATATTTCGGTAGGAGGTCATTTCAGATAAATTTCAGAAAAGTTTCGGGGAATAAAAATCTTATTTATTATTTTTATGATTTAATATTTATAAATTTTTTATTCATTATTTTAAAAATGACTGAAATTTAAAAACTTACATTAATTTTGGAATAATTTAAGAGAAATTTGCCACTATATTAGGAATATTGAGTGCTATTTTGATAATTTAAATTTAAATAAATACAATATATTTAATATATAACTAAAAGTGATGCATGGGCGGGCTTACGGGCTTTAACTTGTTATGCCCTTATGCGGCCCGACGGATAGTCGACTGTTGGTTTAATGGCCCTAGCATGCTATCTTACCTCATTTTAAACCTCTAGCCCTAAGATCAAGGAGTCAAAATCGGCTTTGGTATCGGGCATCGGTCCATGAAGGACCGATACGAATCGGCCGATACCGATATGGATCAGCCCTTTTTTAAAAAAAGAAAAGAAAAAAGAAAATACATGTCTCGGCTCAAACCGATACGTATCGGCCGATGCCGATACTGAGTTGGATGACCGATACGTATCGGTGGCAATATGTATCGGTTTACTGAAAAACCGATATGTATCGGTATCGGCCAATTTTTTATTTCCTGCTTAAGATTTTTGGGTCGGATCAAGCAGGCTGATGGGCCAGCTTGGCCCTATTGACAACCTTACATCTAATGAAGCAGTCCTAGGTGAGCACTATTATTATGTCCCTATGATGTTTGTGCCATGCAAGGATCAAAATTTCGAGTTGAATTTCAGTTTTGGGCATGACTGAAATCGAAAACCAAAATTTTGACCAAAAACTGAATTTTAGGCTGAAATTTTGGAGTCTATACAAATATGGACTTAGATTTCAGTTTTGGTTTCGTTTCAGACATACCTGAAACCAAAATGTTTAGGTCAAAAATTTGAAATTTCGGCAGAAAGTTTGATGCATGGTGCCATGTAATAGTTTTTGACAAGTGTTACAAAAATATAGACTCGGATGATTAACCGGTTGCATGTATCAATTAAGGACAACATTATACGGAGGACAAATTTTATGGAGATAAAGTGCAGGCGGATGATGCGGTGGGGCTCAATTAATGCAGGTCGGTGCAGCCAGTCTCCACGCACCACATCAACTGCCTGCACTTTGTCCTCAACAAATCTGTTTATAATATTCCATCATTAATTACTCATGATCTAGCTGTGGATGAAATGAAAAATTATCAATGATGGACATATTTTAATAGATAATTTTGTAGACACCTTATGCAGTCCAATGTGACTAGCTGTAGTGCTTGGGCCCCACTATGTGTGCAACCAGTCATGTCGCGCCACATAAGCTGCTTGTGAAATTTGTATATCAAACATTGTCTACTGTATAACACTGTCCGGACGAAATAGTTGGGCATGTCTAAAATGGATACTAATTAATACTTACCATATATTATAAAAGCCAGATAGAGATTCATGCATTTCTTGCACTAGACAATGTTTGATAGACATATATGATACATGTCTCATACATGTTATGAGGGCACAAATCTGAATCGTTCATGTGGAAGGCTAGAATACCGATTATCTACGGCCTCAATTTCACATTAATCCAATCAATGAAACTTTTTTAAGGAAAATTACAAACGAATGACAGATTTGATGTAGACAAAGTATAGGCAATTGATGTGGCATGATGTGATTGACTTTACCAACTTGGATTGATTGAGTGCCACTGCACTTGCCGTCAATTTGATCACGCCACATCAGCCGCCTGCACATTATCTGCATAAAATCTGTCCTCCCTTTAACATGATCTCTTTTTTAATATTAAATAAGGATAGTTTTCAACGGTTTATTTGTAGCCTCGTGCAAGCTCTTATTGAATGGTTAAGATGGTTTTTAGTGCAGCTATTTTGGGAATGTGGCACCAATTCCCATGTTGCTAACTTGCTATCTATGCCGGCTATTTGGATTTTGGGCGTACAAATGCCATGTGAATATATGATATGCGTTTTATAGATGACCCAAACACTATTCATGGTGCTCGGTTGTAACACTCTAACACCGGCCCTTAATATGGTAACCTCACACCCTTTAAATTTTTATTTTTATTTTTATCGATAAGTTTTAATTTCATAACAAACAAAAATTACAACAAGAACAAACAGAGCAGAGCGAGTTGTTGGGAGAAAAGAAAAATAATAATAGCAGAATAAGAGGTCAAACAAAATCCCAAGGCCTCAGTCAAAGACCCAACTATCAAAACCGCTACAAAACAATTAAAGCAGAGACTACAGGAAAATCAGAACATGAATCAGACATGTAGGACTCCTGCTAGAACCCTCAAAGAGACGAAGGTTTCGTTCTCTCCATTCCTCATACAACTGTTGCAGAATTCTGAGAGAAGCGCTCCAACAGAATTGTGAAGACACCTAAAGATCATCCGTCTGGAGTGAAGATGATTCCATAGGGAGGAAGTGAAAGGACAGTGGATAAGAGTGTGAGAAGTAGACTCCTCATGAGTTGGGATTTGAAGGCCGCGTCTGATTAGGAAGTCCACCCTTTTGATCCTATTGATGGAAGCAAACCAAACAAAGAGCACTGCCCTCGGGAGAGAGGGTGGGGGCACTTTCTCCTCAGATCACTCCACTGAAAGGCAATCAGGGGCTTCCTCCAGAGAGTGTTATACGCTAACTTTACAGAGAAGGTACACCAACAAAGAGGAGAGGACGCTCTTGATAAGAGTAATTCTGCCTGCTATTGATAAAAATTTACCCTTCAAAGTTGAGAGTTTACTTTGCAATCTCTTTAACAGCAGCTCCCAAGAAGATAACATTGGCTTTCCTAGACAAAGATGTAGGCCTAAGTAAGTGGTAGGGATCATGGTATCAAATATTGGCCGATACCGATACATATCGATTTTTCGGCAAACCGATACGTATCGGTGCCGATAAGTATCGGTATCCAACTCAGGTACTGGCCGATACGGTATTGGTATCAACCGATACCTCTATTTAAAAAAAAAAAAAAAGACTGATACGTATCGGTCCTCATGGATCGATACCCGGTACCGATACCGAGTTTGACACCTTGGTAGGGATGCAACCAACTGCACACCCAAAAAAATTGGCAAAATGTGAAGAGAAATCTGATCAATCTGATCAATCTGAACTCTCATTATAGTGGTTTTAGCCATAGGGGGTCATTTAGGATAAATTTCGAGAAAAATTTGAAAAGTTTGAGGAAAATTTCGGAGAGTACAAAAAATATTAAATATAAATTATATTTAAACTTCATAAAAAAATTATTTATTATTTTAAAAATGACAAAAATTAGAAAAGATTCATTAATTACAGTGAAATTTCATTAATTTAGTCGAAATTAATGAAATTTTAGCTATTTTGTGTTAGTATATTGCACAAAGATTGACAGAGAATAGACCGGAAAATTTCTTTAAGGCGCGATTAGATCGCTGTCTTTAAGACAATATTTGCTCCCTATAAGCAACGGGATATCGGCAAATTCGCCTCCAGGATACAATGAAGCCTCGGTGAAGAACCGATCTGTCACACACTACGTTGCACTGTAGTGTGCGACCCAACGAAACGAAGACGCAGAATGCTCTGGTTTACACACGAATTCTGAAGGCTCAGATGTAGGATTTGGAAATTGCAAGTGTCTAGAATCCCTCCTCTGGCCTCTATTTATAACTTTCGGAGCACTTTTTCAGGGGCGGTTGTGTCTGTTTGCTCGCGACGATGCGGTCGTGTGAAGTGTAAAGTGCACCTTAAAAGCACCAATTGCGCCATTCGCACATCGCACATGCGTGTGCGGCGGCGAACCGCCGCTATGAGCTGTGTTCTTCTTATCAAGCTAAACAATATGGAAGGTAAGTTTCCATATATAAGCCATGAATATTTCTTGTAAAATAGTGAGGTGGGACAAAATATTTACAACACTTTTAAACTTATGGTGGGAAAAGTTTCCCTCCAATATTAATTCAAAATTCAAGTAATTTTGACTTGAAGGTTAAAAGCATCCTTTTAATATGGAACCAATCACTTTAAGGAACCATTTAAAAATAAATAAATATTATTAAATTAATAATAGATAAATATTATTAAAGTAATAAATATTTATTTGATAAATATCCAACATTCCTCCCCTATTTACAAAATAAATATTCATCCTCCCCTATTTTGGAAATAAAGAAACTGAGAGTCATTTTTAAATCTGATATCCAAAAACAGTATATATATGTACCAAAGAAATTTGAGCATTTCTTGACTACTGTATGCATAAATGAAGGTGTCCTAATGAATTAAACCTTCACTTAGTGAGAATACATCAAAGTTGATAAAGAACTTTAGTGATCTAATTTCTTGAACTAATTTTCTTGTATAATCAACCGGATATATCACACACATAAGTAATCTAAGTTTCATTTTATTTTAATAGCCAGCACGTTTTATGGCCTTGTGCTTATACCCCGGTATTCATGAGTTGCATTTAAGAAAAGCCTTTATCTTTCTTCAAAGCGGCCACACTTCTTTACTCATATAGGTCAGTTCTATCAGAAATGCCCTTGTAACTTAGACATTTCAACATTATATGTTATAGACTGATTAAGAGAAATACCTCAACCTCTTCCTTACGTTACAAGTTCCACATTATTACTTGAGATGGTTGGAGTTGTAAACTCGCACTTTTAATAATGTGCAATCACTACATATGATTTGTTTTCCCATTGAACCTTTAGTTTCTAGACTTTAGAAAATAGGTCGGGTTACCATCATAGGTGATGTAATCTATTAGGCTTTAAACCCATCCCTTCTGATGTTTTAATAACTACATCTCTTGCAAGACCTTTTGTAAATGGATCCGCTAAATTTGCAAAGGTCCGTATTGAATTGATAGTAATTACTCCTTCACGGAGTAATTGACTAACATAACTGTGTCTTAAACTTATATGTCTAGACTTTTCATTATAAATTTTGCTATAAGCTTTAGATAGCGCAGCTTCACTATCACAGAATAAAGAGATTGGTGGCATAGGCTTCGGCCAAATAGGAATTTCTAATAGTAAATTCCTTAACCACTATGCTTCCTTGCTCTTGCTCAGCAATAAATTCTGATTCCATAGTTGCATGTGTTATGCATGTTTGTTTCTTTGATCCCCAAGAAACTGCGGCACTTCCAAGTGTAAATACCCATCCACTAGTAGACCTTTACTCATCTGTATCATTGTTCCAACTAACATCTGTGTATCCCTCAAGTACAGTAGGATAACCAACATAATGTAAAACATAATCCTTAGTTTTATTAAGATAACTTAATACTCTACTAATTGCTTTCCAATGTTCATGACTAGGATTACTAATATATCTACTTAATTTCCCTACCGCATAAGCAATATCAGGTCTAGTGCAATGAGTAGCATACATCAAACTACCAATTACTCTAGAAAAGTCTAATTGAGATACACTTCTACTATCGTTGGGTTTTAATTTTATACTTGGATCAAAAGGTGTTGGTGCTAATTTTCCATTATGTTTAAATTTCTTTAACACTTTTTCTATATAGTGTGATTGAGATAAAATAATATTATTATCTTGCTTAAATAATTTTATTCCAAGAATTACATCGGCTTCACCCATGTCTTTCATATCAAATTTTGAAGCCAAAAAACTTTTTGTATATATAATACTTTCTAAGTTTGTACCAAAAATTAAGAGGTCATCCACATAGAGACAAATTATTATTCCTTTACCCTTTGATATCTTACTATAAATGCATTTATCTGATTCATTAATCTTGAATCCATATGATAAAATAATACTATCAAATTTTTCATGCCACTGTTTAAGAGCCTGTTTTAGACTATATAGGGACCTAATAAGTTTACAAACTTTATTTTCATGTCCTTGCATGATAAAACCCTCTAGTTGATCCATATATACTTCCTCTTCAAGTTCACTATTTAAAAAGGCGGTCTTAACATCCATTTGATGAACTTGAAGTTTATATATAGAAGCAAGAGCAAATAAGATCCTTATGGAAGAAATCCTAGCCACTGGAGCATAGGTATCAAAATAATCAATACCATGCTTTTGTCTAAAACCTTTGGCAACAAGTCTAGCCTTAAACTTATTTATAGTGCCATTAGGATTAAGTTTTCTTTTAAATATCCACTTACAACCTATAGGTTTAGATCCCTGTGGTAAGTCTACTAATTCCCAAATATTATTGGACATGATAGAATCAATTTCATCATTTATATAGCTTCTTTCCAAAATGCAGAATTAATAGACTTAACAGTTTCATCAAAAGTTTGAGGATCTTCATCGATATTAAAAATAAACTTCATTTTCTTAGTTTTCTCATTTCTGGTTCCTTCTACAAGATACACATAGAAATCTGTCCCAAAATCGGTGGCTTTCCTAGGTCTCTTACTTCTTCTAGGTTCCATCTTTTCATCTTCACTACTAGAGAGATGAAGAGAATAAGAAGATTCATCTAATTTAGAGGATGCTAGAGGTTTAGAAATAGTAGAGAAAGTATTCTCATAAAATACTGCATCTCTAGATTCAAAAATTGAATCCTTTTCAAAAATATTATTATGCTCACATACTAAAAATCTGTATATAAGACTATTAATAGAATATCCCACAAAAATACATTCAATGATTTTAGGACCTAATTTTGTACGTTTATAATCGGGTACCTAACTAATGCTCTACAACCCCATACTTTTAAATAGTGTAATTTTGGAGGTTTGTTCTTCCAAATTTCATATGGAGTTTTAGAAGACTTTTTAAAAGGTATCCGATTTAAAATATAACATGCAGTAAGCAATGCTTCTCCCCATAAATTTAAATTCAAACCAGAATTTGTTAACATAGAATTTACCATTTATACTAGAGTCCGATTTTTCCTTTCGGCAATTCCATTTGATTGAGGAGAATATGGAGCGGTGACTTTATGAATAATTCCATACTTGTCACAAAATTCAGAAAATTCATGCGACATGTATTCACCTCCCTTATCCGATCGTAATGCCTTAATTTTAAAATCTAATTGATTTTCCACTAAGGCCTTATAAGAGATAAATTTACTAAATGCTTCATCTTTTAATTGAAGAAGAAAAATATATGTAAATCGAGAACAATCATCAATAAAAGTGATGAAATATCTTTTCCCTCCTCTAGTAGTAATATTATTTAAACTACACAAATCAGTATGAATTAAATCTAATAGTTTAGATTGTCTTTCAACACTTTTAAATGGTTTTTTAGTCATTTTAGATTGGACGCATATGCTACATCTATCTTTACCATAATTTATATGTATTTTAGGAAGAAGTTCTAATTTAATCATATTATCCATAAAACGTAAATTTAAATGCCCTATTCTATTATGCCATAAATAAATTGAGTCACACATATAAACCGAAGAAGCAGATTTTTCATTGATATTGAACTTAAACATTCCACAAGAAGCATACCCCTTGCCTACAAACATCCCTTTCTTAGAAAGTACAATGGAATCGGATTCGATCACAATTTTGAATCCATGTTTGTTCAGAATACAAGCCGATACAAGATTTTTTCGGATTTCAGGAACATGAAGGACATCATTCAGGGTAACAGATTTTCCCGAAGTAAAGTGTAGAACAACTTTTCCTTGACCTACCACTTTGGCAGTAGTGGAATTTCTCATGAACAATTCATGTCCATCATGAACCTCCTCATAGGATATAAAATTATTCCTATCAGAAGTAACATGCCTAGTAGCTCCAGAATCGAGCCACCATTCATTTCCACTATCTACCATATTGACTTCGGAGATCACCGCAATGAGATCTTCTTCACCCATAATGTTAGCCTGATTTTTATTTTTCAAAAATTCTCGACAATCACGTTTGAAATGGCCGGATTTATTGCAATAAAAAGAAGTACCCTTCTTTGCTTTTTCCTTGTATTGTCCTCTCTTGAAATCCTTCTTATTCGGCTTCAGTTTAAAGTTCTTCCCTTTGTTCTTCTTCTTCGATGTGGATGCATCTTCAACAATGTGTGCATTGGAGACGAGTTCAGTTTTCTCCTCCTCCTTGTCACGTAGACGAGCCTCTTCTTCTATGCGAAGATGAGTCAAGAGTTCCTCCATAGTACGATCTTCCTTCGTATGTTTCAAACTCTTACGGTAATCTTTCCATCCCAACGGTAATTTTGTAATAACCGCAGAGACTTGAAAACCTTCGTCTATTGTGCTTCCTGCCGTCACAAGATTGTTGAAGATAATCTGCATCTGGTGCACTTGCTCTAAAATAGGTTTAGAATCATACATCTTAAAATTAAATAACTCACTAAGAATGTGCGCACGCCGACCTCTTCTACTTTGTACTTACGTTCAAGAGCCTCCCATATCTCCTTTGCAGTTTTATAAATTTGATAGACGTCAAAAAGAGAATCGGCAAGAGCGTTGAGAATATAGCCTTTGCATGTGTAATTGTCGCTTTCCCATTTCGTACGGATTCTACCTTCTTCAAGCGTTTCATCTTCTTTCTCCAATGATGGTGAGTCCATAGTGAGAACGTATGCGACTTTCAAAGTTGTGAGTAGAAAATGTACTTTTGATTGCCATCGTTTGAAATTGGTGCCATTAAAGCACTCGAGTTTCGTGATCTTCGTGTTGGAGAGTTCCATCATCTTTTGTGCCATAGAAATATTGTCTTAAAATTGTTAGTATATTGCACAAAGATTGACAGAAAATAGACCGGAAAATTACTTCAAGGTGCGATTAGATCGCTGTCTTTAAGACAATATTTGCCCCCTATATGCAACGGGATATCGGAAAATTCGCCTCCAGGATACAATGAAGCCTCGGTGAAGAACCGATCTGTCACACACTACGTTGCACTGTAGTGTGTGACCCAACGAAACGAAGACGCAGAATGCTCTCGTTTGCACACGAATTCTGAGGGCTCAGATGTAGGATTTGGAAATTGCAAGTGTCTAGAATCCCTCCTCTGGCCTCTATTTATAACTTTCGGAGCACCTTTTCAGGGCGGTTATGTCTGTCGGTTGCTTGCAATCGAGGGCCCTGATCGATCCGATCAACGGTTGCAAGGATCCAACAGTTCACATCCGAACAGTTACATCTTTTGGTCAACTGATTTGTCTGAATTCGAAATCTTAACTGTTTGCTCGAATCCGAAATCCGACCGTTTCCTTGAACGGTCGGAAACTGCCTAATGCACACATGCGAAGTCAATCCGTGCCCGGTCAACAAGTCAACCGATCGGATCATCTCAGTTCAAATAGGAAAGGCTCCTCAAGCTCCTCGCGACGATGCGGTCGTGCGAAGTACAAAGTGTGCCTTAAAAGTGCCAATTGCGCCATTCGCACATCGCACACGTGCGCGTGCGAGCGTGCGGCGGCGAACCACCGCTATGAGCTATGTTCTTTTTATCAAGCCAAACAATATGGAAGGTAAGTTTCCATATATAAGCCATGAATATTTCTTATAAAATAGTGAGGTGGGACAAAACATTTACAACACTTTTAAACTTATGGTGGGAAAAGTTTTCCTCCAATATTAATTCGAAATTCAAGTAATTTTGACTTGAAGGTTAAAAGCATCCTTTTAATATGGAACCAATCACTTTAAGGAACCATTTAAAAATAAATAAATATTATTAAATTAATAATAGATAAATATTATTAAAGTAATAAATATTTATTTGGTAAATATCCAACATTTTGGAGAAATAATTGAAATTTCACTGAAAGTTTCGCCCGACCCCTATTTCGGTAAATTTCGAAGAAATTTCGGAGAAATTTGTCACTATGGTTTTAGCAAGATTCACCCATTGGCTAGTGCAAGCTTTATAGATTTTAAGTGTTCATCTAACGTTTCGGAGATTTTTGAAGGTAGCATCACAAAAAATAATCGTATCATTTGCAAATTGCAGATGGGTATCGGGGTAGTCTCTGGCAACTTTGAAACCTGAAATGTCACCGAAGTCCACACCCTACGAGGTTGCAAATAAGTCGAGATAGGGGGTCGTCTTGTCTAATACCTCTTGTTCGTGGAAAATAGCCATTCGGAGAGCCATGAATAAGAACAGAAGTAGTCCCTAGGCATTGCTCTATTTTGATGTTTTCTTCTTTTTTATAAGTTTTATTGTAGTGTATGCACGTTTTGTTTACTGGTTTTATGAAATAGGTTTCTGCTTTAAATTACAGGGAGTGAGAACTGTTTAGTTTTTATTTTATTTTTAATCTCTCTCTCTCTCTCTCTCTCCCTCTCTCTCTCTCTATTTTAATCCATAAATATATGACATTTTAAAAATATTTTTATTAGTGGGCATTAAGTACCTTACCCGAGGATGAGACCTCTTTCTGCCATCTTTGGTGCAGCTATTTATGAGCATGTAAATCCGAGGAGGCTAGTAAAGAGATAGGAGGAAAATAGTGACAAATGATGTGAAAGATTGTAAACAGTTAAGCCCGATCGCAAGAAACGATAAAAGGGTTCACAAAGCCAACTCCGAATCAATGGTAGAAAGTTTTGAAGACATTAATAATGATGTGTTTTATTTGTAAAATCTAAACATAGCTTCTTCGATGAAAAAGCATTTGTATTTTATTTATTTATTCATTTTTTATAAATAAGCATAGATTGAACCCGCAACCTATAAATTGCAATATTGTAGCTATATGAAATCCGATACATGTTTGATCCAAAAATCTACTATACCATTTCTCCTAATTTTCATTAATATATAATGGTTGGACACTAAGATCATGGCTTAAATGAAAATTTTCCTATGAGGGATCCAAAAATTCAGCTTACAGATGAACCCCATTTAAGGTTTAACCAGTTAACCTGCCAAAACCCTTCGGATGAGATGTTTCATGATTCGGGCATGGATAAAAGAAGATATGAATAATATAGAGCAGAGTTATTACCACCCCCATTTTTTTTTTACCGCTACACTACTTAAATAAATGAAATATTATTGATTGCTTTGAATCAGATGATGATGTTTGTTTTTTGTCCCAATCTTCCTCACAATAGATCTTGAAATCTTCCTCACAATAGATCTTGAGATTATAAGCCTATCATCAGACGGTCACATGCTGATCCCACGTGACATGCATCCCAAAAGTGGATGATCGCACTATACCATAAAAAATGATTCATGTTCATTAACTTCTTTGGTATGTGTGCCACATGAAATCAACATGAGAGTGTTTGAAGATAGGCCATGATCTCAAGATCTATTGTGTGGACGCTTGGGGACAAAAGTCATCTTACATCATCTAATTTAAAGCGGTCAATGGTATTTTCTTTGCCCGCGCGTCTCTCGAACTATCTAGATGGGCTTGCCTGGTTCCCTTATGAATTTATAATATGACATTGCTCTTTAAGGGTAGGTGAATTTTGAGGAAGGCGTAATTGTTAGCTCTGCTCAAAAAGTTGCGCCGAGCGTCCACCTAGGCGGGGACGAGGTGGATCTCGGAAGGGGGAAGGGGACGGGTGGAGCAGAGAGGTGCGTAGCCACATACGTATTGAACCTTAGGGGGACGCCCTCGACGGGGGGTTCTCACTGCTGCCCGGGGGTGCATGGCGGAGAGTTTTTGACTGTGGCGTCACGGGGGGAGGCCTTGCTTAATCTATCATCATTTCGTAATCCGACGAGTATGATTGCTCCTGGTTTAGCCTCGTGCTCTTCCTTAATAGATACTTGTTCAAATTTTGAAGTGGTTGAGGATGATGTGCTGAGTTGGAAAGGTCCCTATGTGGAGGTAGGGGGAGAGTATAGGGAGGACCCCATGGTTGAGGAGATGACGGGGAGTTGTGTTTGGCTAGGGGGGGATACTGGTATGAGGATGTGAATGGTTTTGAGAGTGGAAAGGAAGGGATTTTGAAGCTGCAACATATGGGTTTGGAAGCAGAGGTGGTTCCATTGCTTTCGGCAAGAGAGGCGACATGTGGGGGTGATAGCCTATTCCAGCCTATGGTTTTGAACAATACCGGGCAGTCCCTTTTGGTTTTGTCGTTTTGTGAGGTTGGTGGAGGACAGCTAGGTGGGGCTATTAATGCCAGGTGGTATTGGGGCATGGAGGCCTCGGGTCGGGACTGGATCGGATTATTAGGAGGGCCCCATTTTGGTAGAATATGGATGGGTCTCTAATCAGCCTCCCTCTGGTGTGGGTCGAGGGGCTGCTTGGCAGATGGGGGCATAGTTGAACAACGGGCGTCTCTTGGACCCTGGGATAGGATGGAGACTTTAAGCCGGGTTTGGGGGAATATGCGAGAAGTACTTTAAAGCCTCAAATACTTGAACGGAAGGAGATCTCTTCCTCTATTGAGGACTCTGAGTCATCGGCTACGTTATATGGAGGGCCTAGGCATCTGTGCTCTCTTCACCAATTGGAGGCTGGGGCATGGATGGAGTGCTCCTATTTAGAAGGAGATGCGTCGGTATTGGTGGACTCGGAGGAATACTCTTCTCTGAGGGTCAGGGCGGAAGGGGGAGAAAGTGTGGAGTCAAATGCTATTGCTCGATTAATTCATTTTGGTCGTGACATCGGGATGTCTTTCAAAGGGTTGGATGCTCCTCTAAGAGAGCTCTTTGAGAATATTCAGGGAAGTCGTTCGAATCGGGGTAAAGGGAAGAAGGGGTCTAGAGCGCGTGAACTGCCTAGACTGGAGTGGGGTTTGCGGGACGGGAGGTGTGCCTTAGGACGTTGACCCTTCAGGCGTCCAGTTGGGCTTAGATTACTTTGTCTAATGAAGTTTTTCTCTTAGAATGTGCGAGGTATTTGTGGGTGAAAAAAAAGAGCGGGGGGCTAGAGATGTGATCTCTTTGCATAATCTTGCAGTACTTTCGATGCAAGAGACTAAGTGGGTTGGTCTAAAGTGGAGTCTGTGCTAGGGGGGAATCATTGGGAGTGGATTGGGTAGACTCGGTGGTGCTTCAGGGGGGATTTTGGTGGCTTGGAATGCTTTGTTGTTCTCTAAAGTGGATGAGGAAATTGGCCAGTTCTCGGCATTGATGGTTTTCTAGAATAGAGATAATGGTCTGCGCTGGTGTTTCTCTGGGGTGTATGACCCGAATGACGATGGAAGGAGGGATGATTTATGGTTTGAGCGCTAGATGGGATGTGCTGGTTTGCTTCAGCAGTGATTTTAATGCAATTAGGTGTCCTTCGGAGAAAATGGGGGGTCCGCCAGATAGATCATCGATGAGGGGCCTTAATTCCTCATTCAAGATTGTGCGTTGTTTGAATTTCCTCTGACAAGAGCTAGGTTTACGTGGTCTAATTTGTAGGATCTGGTCACGCTAAGTCGAATTAACCGTTTTCTTTGTTCATCGGAGTGGATGAATATTTTTTCGAATGTGGCTATGCAGGAGTTTGCCAGGGCCGTTTCCGATCATAGGCCGTTGGTCCTGAATAGTGCCTCGAATGGGACAAGCCCTTCTCCGTTCTGTTTTGAAAATATGTGGTTGCGTAATGAGGATTTTTGGGCTCATGCTCCGAACTGGTGGAGGGAGACCACACCTATTGGCTCAGCTGCTTTTAGAATTATCTCTAAGCTCGGGTACCTCAAAAGCAAAATCAAAAGCTGGAATAGAGAAGTGTTTGGACTGGTTCATGTCTCCAAGCAACTCCTTCTTGATAGGCTAAAGGAGTTGGATGACATAGAGGAGGCTAGAGGGTTGTCCGATCTTCAGAAGGGAGAGAGGGTGAAGGTCAAAATGGAGTTTCATGATAAATGTTTTGAAGAGGAGATCAGCTGGTAGCAAAAAGGTAAGGTGCATTGCTTGAAGGTGGGGGACAATGATACGAAGTACTTTCACTTGGTGGCTAATGCGAGGGGTGTGAAGAAGATGATCCGACAGATTACGGTTGAAGGGGAGGTGTTTATGGACCAAGAAAGCATAAAACAATAAATTATTGATTTTTATTCGGAGCTGTACTCGGATGGGGGTTTGTCTCGTCCACAGCTGGATGGTATTGATTTTCCTAGTTTATCTTAGGCTTAGGGGGCGGAGGTGGAAAGACGCTTTGAAGAAAGGGAGATTTGAGAAGCGATCAAGTTTAGCAGCAGGGATAAATCTCTGGGTCTAGACGATTTTACTATGAAGTTCTTCAGGGCCTTCTGGGATTTGCTCAAGGGTGATTTGTTGGAGTTCTTTGCGGAGTTTCATGCGAGAGGTTTTTTGGATTGGAGCCTTAGTTCGACTTTTATTTCCCTCATTCCGAAGTCGGAGGGAGCAGTTGATATTAAAGATTTCCGTCCCATCAATCTTTTGAATTGCTTTTACAAAATTCTCGCCAAGGTGTTAGTGAATCGGATTAAACCTCTTATAGGTAAGATCATATCTGCTAACCAAGGATCTTTTTTCCATGGTAGGGTACTTATTGATATGGTGGCTGTGGCACATGAAGTAGTGCATAGTGTTCATCATGATAGAGTTCCCGCGGTGATTTGGAAAGTGGTTATGGAGAAGGCATATGATAGGATCAGTTGGGTCAGCTTGGATTATATGTTGAAGCGGTTTGGGTTCGGAGAGATTTGGAGGAGGTGGATTAAGGCTTGTGTCTCCTTGGCCTGGTTTCAGTTCTGGTTAATGGCTCGCCTGTTAGCTATTTTAAGAGCTCGAGAGGTTTGAGGCAGGGAGAACACTTGTCGCCCATGTTATTTACGATGGTCGGGGAAGCACTAGGGGGTCTTTTATCACAAGCTAGGTGGAGGAACTTGATCTCCAGAATTTCGGTGGGTGGTCAAGGTCAGGTGGTTACCCATCTTCAGTATGCTGATGATACAATGCTTTTCTGTAGGGCTGACCAGACTGAGATTCAATCAATGGCGGATGTGTTGGTAATTTTTGAAGCAGTTTCTGGCCAACGGGTCAATCTTCTTAAGTCCTCGGTGGCTGGGATTGGGGTCGAGGCTCGCCTGGTGTCTTGATTAGCTGCAATGGTTGATTGTGCCCCTCAATAGCTGCCAATTAGCTATTTGGGGCTTCCTCTCGGTATTGGCAAGCCTTCGACGACGGATTGAGATTCGGTGATTCAGAAATGTGAGGCTCGAATGGCCTCCTGAAAAGGAAAATTGTTGAGCAATGGTGGTAGGTTGACCCTTGTTAAGTCGGTTTTGGCGAGTTTGTCGGTTTTTTATCTCTCGATGTTTAAATGTCCGAAATCAGTTGCTGACAAGCTCGTGCCCATTCAGCGAAATTTTCTTTGGGAAGGGTTGGGGCTCGAGAAGAGATACCACCTTGTCAACTGGGGCATTTGTCAACTGCCTAAAAAGGCGGGAGGGTTGGGCATCCGGAATCATTTGGTCAATAAATCCCTGATGGGCAAATGGTTATGGAGAGCTGGGTTAGAGGAAGAAAGGAATAGTTTGTGGATTTAAGTGTTGTCTCATAAGTATGGCTAGAGTTGCGGGGAATGGGGTATTTGGACGAACGACATAAAAAATGCTTCGGCTTGGTGGAAGGGAGTTTGTTCGGTTTGGTCGGATTTTGTGAGACGGATCTACTTTAGTTGGGGCGATGGATCTCACATCCGATTTTGGGTGGATGAGGTCTCGTTGGATCAAGAGGGGCGGACAGTGTGAAAATTTACTACGCGACAAGTCCTTAAGGATGAAGAGGTGCTTCCGTTCCTTGGGTTGCTGAAATGTGTGAATAGTGCTTGAAGGAGTGTGATGTTAGATGTTGGTGCCATAATGCTAATGGTAGTTTTTAGCTCGTTCTTTCTACCGGATGGTGTCCTTGAGGCCTCTTGTTAAAGTGGAGTGGGCAGCGACGTGGAGAGCTCTGGTGCCCTCTAAAGTTAATTTCTTTATGTGGACGGTGCTCAGGGGAAGGGTTTTGACCGTTGATAAGCTTTTGATGCGAGGTAAGGTCATGACCGTGGGTCAAAATTTCGTCCGATACCGATACGTATCGGTTTTGGACTAGGACGATACGATATATTCAATGTACCGTATCTCCATTTTGTATGCATATGCCTAGACGATACATTCAATGTATCGTCCGATATTTTACTATTCCGATACGTATCGTCCGATACGTATCGGTTTTGAGCTCGGACGATACGTATCGGATACCCGGTATTTTGACCCATGGTCATGACAAATAGGTGTGTCATGTGTCTGCAATTGCAAAAGACGACGTCCTATCGCTTCCTTCGCTGCTGGGTAGCGGAAGAGATATGGGCAGCTATCTTGAGATCCTTTAGTATGACTTGGGTTTGTTCTAGTGATATTCCTTCTCATTTTGTTTCCTGGTTTGGGGCTCACTTGGAGGGCCAATTGTTGGCTTTTTGAAGGGTGGGCTTCTTTGCAGTCTTTTGGAGCATTTGACTCGAGAGGAATGATAAGATTTTCCGTAGGAGGCATCGCCCGATGGGTTTGATTTTGAAGGATATTCTGGATTTGATGTGCTAGTGGGTTAGGCTTGACAAACTTGAGACTAGAGAGCTCCCGGAGCTGTTTGACTTTGGCTAAACTTGTTTTTTCTCTCCCTCCCCTATAGTCTAGGTAGAGGGTTTTCTATTTTCTCCCTTTAATTTTTTTCTTTTTTGGCTTGGTGCTTGGTCCCTGAGTTGGTCGTGCTTTTTGTATCATTCCAGCTTCTCGTTGATTTTTTTAATGTATTTACCTTTATTGATTAAAAAAATAAAAATTTATACGCGATTATTCTATGGATACTACGAAAGTGGGAGTAGTAAAACCATTTATGTTTTTGAATGGTTGACTCACACGTGCGATGCACGTGCAAGACATAAACAGTTTGGTATATTACCTATGAATAAGGCAAAAGGATCTACTGCAATTATGCTTTATAAACTTTCATCTTCAGCCAAATTTACAATTAAATTATTCAAGAGATATTGTAAAATGTATTTAACAGCTGAGAAGAGTCTAATAATGGTAGATTCAAATATTAAAATTAAAAAGACTGAAAGAGCCGCGCTTATAGTGCCCCATAGCTTCCCTGTCCGCTCCCTGTTAGCTACCTGCACGTTACTAGATGTGCACGAGGCGAGCACCGCACCTAGGGCTGTTAATAGGCCGGGCAAACAATTTTTGCTGCCCAATGGGATTTTGGTATATGCTCGAACCGATCTGACTCGGACCAATGGTGCAACCGGCCCAATCCGACCTGAACTGACTTGACCCCAGGACGCCCAACCCAAAATCCCTATTTTTTCATGATTTATATAAATAAAATATCAAGTCAGGTCAACAATTTTTGCCCCATCCAACCTGGCCCGACCCGAAAGTCAGGTCGGATGTTTCATGCCTAACCCCACGGGTCATGTTTATCTATCCGGCCCGGTAAAACAATCAAGGTTGGATTTTTTGGTGGTGCCCCAGTCAGTATCACTAAGAGATACTCCTCAAATAAAAATTCATGGAAAGCTTGGGTACCCCAATTTTGGTCTTCTCACTTTAAAGTGAGTTTTTATTTGAGGAGAGCATCAAATTTTATTTGGTATCCTTTTTAAGTATCTCTTATTGATGGTAAATAAGAAAGGTTAAAAGAGATTTAATCTTGGTTACCATATGTGTTACAAAGAGGATCCGGGAGGCATTTAATTATTGATAAGTTGCCTTTTATATATATATATATATATATATATATATATACACTCCGAATAAGCGTCTATATATATTAGCCATATTTAGCATGTGTGCTATTTGGAGTAATAGCTTTAAATACGTACCATTTATTTATTTTTTGATAGGGACAGTCTCGAGAGTCGAGAAGCAGGCACGCATACACATATGACAGTTGGGGAGTAGCACGAGGGAGCACCAACTACAGTGATGAGGGTTAACTAACAGAACCCAACCCACACCTTGTAAGGGTGGAAACTGCGTGGAGGACAAGTATGGAACCCACGACCTCCCTTACAATGGAGGGAGGTTACCAATTAGGCTAATGCCTCTTTGGTAAATCGTCCCATTTATAAGCCCAGGTATTCAATATAAATAGAGTAGCAGATGGACCCAAAGGACATAACCATCTTTTACATCTGAGGGACGTTTTTTGTTTTTTGTTTGTTTTTTTTTTTTTTTCCTGCGGCTTGAAATCGTCTCTAATACGACTTGATTGGAGATGGAGGTGGTCTTTATTAGAGATAAAATGTTTGGTGTGACGACTATAATGGTATCAATTGCGTGTGCGGGTGTGATGGACAGTGGCACCTCTCACAGAGAGATGCCACTGTTGTGGAGTAAGATTGATCGCAAGAGAACTGAGATCTATATAGGAAAATTTCATGTTCACAGGCATGAATACGAGTAAATTTCCTTAGCTCCACAAACGATGATCTTCTTATAGTTCTTGTTATGAAGGTGACCAACCCTCTTAACGGAGGGATAAAAGATCTCTGACAAGGAAGAAGAAAAACTTAGGTTTCTTTCGACACCACAGTTCCCAAAGCATCACAGTTGGATAACTCAGAGGCTCGTGGATCATGTCCTGCATCTAACTGTCAATACATGTAATCCCAGAATGCAAGAAATGAACTTGTCTTGACATATTAGCATCAACATGTGCTCAACTCTGAGTCAATGAAATCTTTTTTTGGGTTTTGTCATATGAGGAAGAGGGTAAAATTGTAATTTTGAATGGATACTTGTAACACAATTGCTGTACCGTGTACCCTATTTGGTATTTAGCTTTGAGATGTAATGAGTTCGAAAAGTAGAAAAGAAGAAGCAATACTTCCAGTAATTTGTGTGCTTATAAATCGCTGTGAACCTTCCTAGGCTCGACTATTTTATTAGAAGGAGAGAGCGACCAGCTGTGCTTGACGTAGATTCCTAAGATCAACTCTTATTGTGTTCTCAATTATTGCACTTGATGAGGAAGAATAAGGTTTGAAGGAAGCCTATTTTTTTCATCACTGGGGCTGGGGCTGGGCCTGATTTTTACCAAGTTATGGTACATGGATACCCATCTCCCATTAACTGGCAGATCAGGAGATGGGATAATGATGGAGTCTTGTATACACTAACTAGATAAGCTCATCAAACATATTTCTTCAAAAGTGACTTGGAATGGGTCACTTTTGGGATGTGTGCCATGTGGAGTTATCATGTTTGAATCTTTGGGTGTATCAGGTCGATCCAATCTATTAACAACTCTATATTTAATGATTTATAATTTTATATATGAGTTGGTAATTAGATTTAGTTAGCTTGCACTTGCAATACAAGAGATTTTGACGTAGTAACTAGTAAGCATATGCACACTCTTATGAAACTCGAAGCCCGAAAGTCAATATTCTCTAGTATCAAGCATTTTTAGAACGGGTTGAAATCTACATGGTATTCTACTGATTGGACACAACTGTTGCTACCGGTCTCAATGGGCTGGGCTTTAAACGGACAGAATTTTAAATGGGCTAAAATGGTCGGCCATAACTGGCCTGTTTACTCGGGCGGGGCCTACTAGAAAATAAGCTAGCCCATACCCGGCCTGTCACATTATCGGGCTTGGTTCGGGTTGGACTGGGCATGAGCCCATGCGTGCCAAATTTTCATCTCTTTTTTTGATCGGTAAGGTTGAAATTTTATTGATAAATAAAATACAACCAAGAAAGACCAAAGAAGAGCAAAAAGCTCAAAAACGAAGAGACAAAACAAGAGGCGTAGAATCCAAAAAGACAATAAAACCCACTACCATACCAGGAAGGGGAAGAAAAAGAAACTAAAACAACATCAACGGTGCAGCCCCAAACAATGATCCCAGCATCTCAACAGGTCAAAGATCTCATCAACTAACGCAGCAGAAGTCTGATAACGGTGCTCAAAAATACTTCGGTTGCGTTCCTTCCAAATTGACCACAAGATAGCGATGGCCAAAGCCTTGGGCACCAAACTGTCTTTATCTTTCGACCAAGGGCATAGCTCGGCAAGCAGAACCTTGCAGGAATCAGGCATGCATCCAATGCGATTAAGTCTACCCCAACAGGTATTCCACACATTTAGAGCAAAGACACAATGAATTAGAGAATGATTGGCACTCTCAGATTGTTGATAGCACAAGACACACCTGTTGGGAAGATAGCTTCCTCTCTTAACCAAGAGATCAACAGTTTTGATCCTCTCTAGTGCTGCGCACCAGGAAAACAAAATGGCTCTTGGAGGGGCTTTAACATTCGAGATTCCTGTCCATGCCTGATTAATCAATGGCCTCCTCCAGAGAAAACTGAATGATGATTTAACCGAGAAATGACCATCCTTCCTTCCTTTCCACGTCCTGATATCCTCGCAATCGCAATCACTCAGAGAAGAAGGCAGCACCGAGAGAAGATCCTGGAGTTCCCTAGTCTCTCTGGAATTAAGATCACGTCTCAAGTCCAAAGACCACCTAGTGCCATCACCAAGGTTACACATGCAATCAGCCACAACCGCCTTTTTAGTTCTGCTAAGTAAATAAATAGAGGGGTAGTCTACTTTCAAAGGATGGTGGCCCAGCCAGTTGTCCTCCCAAAACCTTATATTCCTGCCATTTTTTACTTTGAATAAAAGGTCCCTAGAAAAAGCCTCAATTTGACCAGCTATGCCCTTCCACCAGCCAGAGGCTCTAGCAAGTCCTCTCGTATGGAGTCCCCACCCGCGCATTCCCAACTTGTATTTATTTTGGACCAACACCGCCCAAAGAGAATCATTGCTATCCCCAAGCCTCCAGAGCCACTTGCAGAGTAGGGAGCAGTTCATAAGGTTCAAATCCCGGATTCCGAGACCTCCAAAGGGTTTAGGTAGACACACTTTTTCCCATGAAATCAGATGGATCTTCCTCCTCTCATCTCCCCCACTCCACATAAATCTCTTCATCAAGGTTTCAATTTTGCTGATGACAGAGACTAGGCCGAAACATAGATGGAAGATGGGCATATTCGAGAGAGCGCATTTGAGCAAAGTCACCCTGCCAGCCATGGAAAGAAGCTTTCCTTTCCAGCAAGCCAAACGGCTCTCTATCCTCTCCACCACTCCATCCCAGAGAGGCTTCTTAGGGGCACCCAAACAGAGGGGTAGCCCAAGGTAAGAAGCAGGCAGATCTCCCCAATTGCATCCGAAATAGTTGGCGAAAACCTCCACTTCGTTGTCACACAAATGAACCCCCATCAATTTTGTTTTGGCCATGCTGACTCTCTTGTTTGTGCATACCTTGAAAACCTTAAGAATCAGCCTGAGATGCAAGAGGCTCTCGAAGGATGCATCGCAGAAGATCATTGTATCATCTGCGAACTGAAGATGAGTGATGGGCTTGCAGTTTTTAGCAACCCTGAAACCAGAAATGACACCCAAAGCCGCACCCCTATCAATAAGCTGGCTCAAACACTCACCAATAAGATTAAAGAGAAACGGAGACAACGGGTCACCCTGACGCAGCCCCCTAGATCCTACAAAGAAGCCGTTAGGAGACCCATTAATCAAAACAGAAAATATAGGATCCGAAATACATCCTCTAACCGCCATCTCAAACCAAACCCCATCAAGGATAAAACATTATCAATGTAGAGCCAGTGAACTCGATCAAATGCCTTCTCCATGTCTAGCTTTACGATTAGACCTGGTTTTTTATCCATGTGCCTGGAATGAAGACACTCGTGCGCTAAGACAACACTGTCTGTGATCTGCCTCTCCCGACAAATTTTCATCTTTTTTAAAGCTTAATTCCTGACATGAGCCCATCCGGCCCTTTCTAGCAAATGTAGTAAGTTATCAAATTTACCCTCATTTTAAAGTGTTCGAAAATTTTACTTGATTAAAATTGGGGTAGTGTAATCATTTGACTAAATTTAGGGTATCCCAATTAGTCCAGAGATCCTCCGATCCTACGAGAGTTGGAGCAGTTCAGACCACCTTAGAACCTCTATTTACTGCCTCATTTAAGTTTTCCCAACTTACTTTGGAAAAGCTGACTTTCGTGCATTCCAAGATCCCAAAGTAACTTGAGCAGACAACAATTAATAGGATTGAAGATTGCATGTGGCACAGATCTCTACAGTGATGTCCAAGTAGAAGGTTATAATGGACAATGGAAGATTCAAACAACCTATTCAGAACAATTTTTCGTTTTGTTTATTGAATGTGTTCATCTACTAGCTATGATCAGGTCCAACTTGTTGAACCGGATTTCGTGTTTAATTTATATTATGACCATTAGATAAAAGAGAACTTTGACTGCACATTAACCTATAAAGATCAAAATCGTGCAAGTCAAGATTCTCTGCTATCCAATGGCTGAAAATCTACTTGAACATGAAATTTGGTTGAACATGAGCTCAACCAATTGGACCTGACCATTGCCCGTTCATCAATATGTTCTTTAACCGTACGTTTGGATGATATTAAACAGCTTGTAGAGATCACCACTTTTAGCTTGAATCTGTCTAGGTGGCAACCACGTGTAATATATATTGGGTACGACTATTTTCACCCGTTTTCACCCGTTTTCGGAGTAAGGACCCACACAATTTTTCAATGACAGTTGACTATGATGGAGATTGCTTTTTGTTCCAATCTTCTCACAATAGATCTTTGGATCATGGCAGATAGTCAGATGTTGATTTCACATGGCTCACATCCCTAAAAGTGCCCATGATCTAGGTTACTTTTGGGAATGTGTGCTATTTGGAGTTAACATCTGACCGTCTGAGAAGCCAATAATTTTTGTCCGTAAAAAGACTGATCCTTATTCCAAAAATGGGTAAGAATAGCTGTACCCAACTACCCGTACATGATTTGTGAATGTTTATGAAAATGATGACATATATAACACTGCTGGTGCATGGTTTCACCAATTTCGGAATATGAAATTATATTGCTTGGGCTGTTGGGCAAAAACTGAGGAAATAATAGGCCAAGGTTGATAAAAATTGAAAAACACTTTGAGAAAAAATCCTAATTTAGAAATTATTTGACAAGGACCAAATATTGCAATTCTAATTTAGAAATTATTTGACAAGGGACCAAATATTGCAATTCAGGGAAAAATTGGTAAAATTCCGAGAAAAATCTTGACGAGATACTAGAAATTATATGGCGTATCATTTTTTCTAACCAGATCCACTTATAGGTAGTTATTATTTTTTTTTCTTTGATGAAAACTTATAGGTAGTTAGGTAGATTCACTTACATGCAGTTAGAATTAATAACTAAGATAAAGGTTATAGTATCGTGAAAAATATTTTTTTTTCGCTCGGCAATATTTAATAATTATATTTATTTTGTTATTTTATCCTATAAGTAAGCTCGGCTCGAACCTGCGACTTAGATTGCACCATTAACAAGGTGTCGGTAGTACTAAGGGAATTTTGTAAGATGACTTACCTAAGTTTCTTAATTGGCCAGATCCCTTACCTAGTTTGGATTTAACAAAATCCCTTACTTTAATTGACATTAACTACATGACAAATATCAAAATACTAAAGTTACCCTTGCCTTTTTCATTTAGCAATTAATGCTTCATTTTTCTTTTGATGGTCAGATTTCTCATCGATCAAAGTTAGCTTGGGGGCGAAAGCTATTTGTATGGCCATCCACTCTACCAAATAGCTAATCATGTGGTAACTGTACGATCAAAGATCGGTTAACGCATGATAAGTAGATGGTTTCCGCATGATTATCTTATGGTTATCAAGCGGGTACCGTGCGATTACCAAGGGGGTACCGTGCAGTTACTGCATGGTAACCGTTAGAGAGCCATTACTTGCACAAATTTTTTAAGTGATTATACCGAATTAATCAAAATTTGTCCTTACACACGCTTTATGTTATTGGACCTAAAATTAATAAGAAAATACACACTTTTCTCTTTCTCCATTATTCTCTCTCTCTACCATTCTCCCTCTGCACCGTTTCTTCCTATCTATACACGTTTGTCGCTCTCCAACTCTGTCTCTCTCTATTAAAAAAAATATACCAGAGTCCCTAAAATTCTTCACCAACAAGTGAAAACTTATGATCATCCTATTCGCACAATTTCTCTGATATTACTAATCCAAGCGCTGCCCTATTGATTAGTCGGTCCAGATTATTAAACAAGTATACACATTTGTGCATACGGATACGATGGAGGTAACCACTAGAAGAATTAGGGTATAGATATAGGCTCTGTTTGGATATTCATGTTATATTTATTATTAATATAATAAATATTTTAATAATTTAAAAAAAATAAAATTTTATTTGATTTTTTAGTTTTGGGTTGGATTTTAGAGAATAGATATTCTTAAGTTTTATATGCAAATAAATAGTCTCATATTGGTAAAAATAAAAAGTGCCTAGGCTATATATAGAGCTTTTCACCTTCTATTATTATTTAACAATAATAAGAGAAGAGTGTGCTTAGCGGCGAGCTGCCGGGTGTGCGTGGCGATTGGCGTTTAGGCGCATTGGTGCTTTAGGTGCGCACGCACTTCGCACGTGCGCATCCTCACCGTTCGAATTTGAATTCGAAAAGTTACAACCTTTCATGCAGCCGTTGGATGTAGCGGTTGAGATCTTTGAAAGATCTGAGCCGTCCAAAATAGGACTGTTGGTCCAACATTCATATTAAAATTTCTATATAAGGAGGCCTTAGGACATAGATTCAAACACTCTGAAATCCATCGGAATCCTTGCATAAAACTTGAGAATTCCTCTTGCTTTCTTCTTTTGCTGGTACTCCATCGGATTTCTGGGGTGATCCTCTACTGTTGCAAAGTAACGGATCGCATCCAAGAGATTAGGCTCGTTGTATTCTGAAAATGTCTCGCTGGAACCCTTTTGCGTACTCGAAGATTTACTCGAGTAGGGAACGAATAGCGTTTTAAAATTGTTAGATAAATCAATGAACAGAAATCCGAAAATGATGAAAAGGGCAAGAGAATTGGACTCGAGGCACGTAATCGTTGTCTTTAAAACGCTATTCTCTTTTATAATGGCTTCAAATCTAAAAGTGATGACTCACGACTTCGTCAAACTGGAGCGATTCGACGGCAACAACTTCAGAAGATGGCAACAGAAGATACATTTCGTTTTGACGACTTTGAAAGTTGCTTATGTCTTAATCACTCTAAAACACGCGGAACCTGAAGATTCTGATGGAGAATCTCTTGCCAATGCTCATAAACGTCAGAAATGAGAGCAAGATGATTGTATCTGTAAAGGTCACATTCTCAATATGCTAGCAAATTCTCTCTTCGATGTGTACCAGAGCATGCCGTCTGCAATGGAACTTTGGAAGACGCTGGAGACAAAGTACAAAACAGAAGATGCCAGTACAAAGAGCTTCATAGTAAGTCAGTATTTAGATTTTAAAATGACTAATAATAAACCGCTTCTCGATCAAGTTCATGAGATTCAGTATATTATCGGTCAAATTAATCAAGAGGGCATAAAAATGGATCCCACTTTTCACAATCATGCAATTATCCACAAATTACCTGCCTCATGGAAGGACTGCAGAAACACTCTCAAATATAAAAAGAAAGAACTTTCGTTTGAAAAGTTATGCCACCATCTTCGAGTTGAAGATGAACTTCGTGTTCGCGACAAGAAAGATGAGCAATCTCAATTAACTTCAAAGGCTCATATGGCGGAGGTTGGTACGTCCAAATCACATGAAAAGCAGAAAGACAACTTCAATTATGATAAGGCTAACAAGAAAATTAAGAGCCAAGGTCATTAGGGCCAAAAGAAAAAGGGCAGTTGTTATCATTGTGGTAAACCCGGTCACTTCAAAAAGGATTGCAGACTTCTGAAAAGGGAGAAAGAATCTTAAGCGAATGTGATCGAAGAAAAGTTTGTAGCCATGATTTCCGAAATCAACATGGTTGGAAGCGAAAAAGACTGGTGGATCGATTCTGGTGCCCTAGGCATGTTTGTAACTGCCGATCTTTCTTTGCCAACTATGCGGAGGACACAAACGGACAAGATCTCTTTATGGGGAACGCTTCAATTGCAAAGGTAAAGGGTTCAGGGAAAATCAATCTTAAATTGACCTCTGATAAGTCCCTTACTTTGACCGATGTACTGTATGTTCCTGAGATTTCTAAGAATCTGATTTCAACCAGTTTACTCAATAAACATGGTTTCAAGTTAGTCTTTGAATCGGATAAAGTTGTAATCACTAAGGGTGGTGTATTTGTGGGGAAAGAATATGTTTGTAATGGGATGTTCAAATTGAATGTAATCAATGAAATGCCTTCTTCCGTTTATATTGTTGATTCTCTTTCATTATGGCATGATAGATTAGGGAATGTGAATGCTAATCGTTTAAATTCTATGATAGAATTATGATTAATTCCTAGATGCGAGAAAAATATTCATGAAAAATGTAGAATTTGCGTTCAAACTAAAATCACTAGAAAACCTTTCAATAAAGTAAAATGAAAATCTCAGATTTTAGAACTCATTCATTATGATATTTGTGATTTAAATAGTATTTTAACTAGAGGAGGAAAAAGATATTTTATAACATTTATTGATGACTATTCAAAATATACTTATGTTTATTTGTTAAAACATAAAGATGAAGCTTTAGGAAAATTTAAAGCTTATAAAGAAGAAGTTGAAAATCAGTTAAATTTTAAAATTAAAACTTTAAAATCTGATAGAGGAGGAGAATACACTTCCAATGATTTTAGTGAATTTTGTGAAAATGTGGGGGTCGTACATTTTACGACTACACCTTACACTACTCAACAGAATGGTACAACAGAAAGAAAAAATCGAACTTTAATAAAAATGGTAAATGCTATGCTTTTAAACTCTGATTTAAATTTAAATTTATGGGGTGAAGCACTTCTCACTGCTTGTCATCTTTTAAGTAGAGTGTCACAAAAGAGTTCTAATATAACTCCCTATGAGTTATGGAAGAAAAGGAAACCAAATCTTAAATATCTCAAAGTGTGGGGGTGTCGAGCTCTGGTTAGATTACCAGATCTTAAAAGACCCAAATTAGGTAATAGAGCCATTGAATGTGTATTTATTGGATACTCATTAACCAGTAAAGCCTACAGATTTTTGGTAACTGAATCTAAGAGTGCAATTGATCAAAATAGTATAATTGAATCTAGAGATGCTGAATTTTATGACATTATTTTTCTTACAGTTTTACACAAAAAAATAAGAGTAACATATTAACAAACATTTTGAGTCTATGTGATCTCGGCATCTACCACCACTGCCTCTATTGATTCTCTAACAACAAAAAAGCCCTAATTTTCTCTATTATTCACCGATTATGCTTCAAAACTTTATATGAAGAAAGGGATTGGGGGAGCTCTGTGTTGCAATCTCGAGGACGGGGGATCAAACGCAATTAACCTCATTGCGGGACCGAGCTTTACTAGACCAATTGAAACCGCAATGTCATTGTGTGCTCTGATGGGGAGAGGTTGTTGCACGAATGAGATCGGCATATATCGTCCTTATGGCGAAATGAATTGATGGTGTTTCCATAATTTTTCATTGGCATTAGCCATTAGCTAAGGATTTAATGACATTCTCTCTCTCTCCCACTATCCTCTCTCTCTCTCTCTCTCCATCTCCATCTCCATCTCCATCGATATCTCTCTCTAGACTTCTCTCTACAATCTTCTCTCTACTACCTATGGTGCAACTATCGGGGCAACTTAGTTATTTAAAAGGTAAGATGAAATCAATTTTTTTTACTAATACGGAGCAATCACTTGAAAAGCTTGTGCAAGTAATGGTTCCCTATTTTTAGCATGCTCTTATAATCTAATTTTGTGGTTTGAGAGAAAATAGTAAAAAAAATTTACGCTTATCCTAAACTTATTAGGAGGTGTAAGAAAAATAGACTATTTTCCTATTTTCTCTCGCACTCTCTTAATAAATATAAGTTTGCTATTTCTCTTACACTCTCATGGATTTTTTTTTTCTTATTTTCTCCGAAACCACAAAATAAGAGTATAAGAGTGCACCACTTATGATGGTACAATTGAGTAAGAATTGAAAGATCATGATTCTTATAAAAAAAATCACGGTCACCATAGGGTAATCACACGATTACCACTGATGCGATTACCGATTGAGTAAGATCTGGTATCCGATTGGATCAGGTAATAAGAACCGGTATCCGACCATTAACAAATTTTTATGCGGTTACCGACCGGATACCAATCGGGTATTTGCTCCATGGGCATTTCTGTCATTTCCTCCCTATGGTAAGTGAAAAGATTTGATGGGGCTGGTTGTAGCATAGCTGGGCAAAAGTAAAGGGTATTAGTGTATTTTAGCGCCAATTGAGGTGGTTAAAGTGGTTGGTGTGAGATCTAGCTAAATCCCAAGCTAGGTAAGGGATCGCGCCAATTCAGAAACTTAGATAAGGCATCTTACAAAAATCCCTACTATCAATAGACTAGTGTTCCTAACATGGGCGAGGGAAAAGTCTTGTTTGAGAAGGATTTGGTTGCCAAACAGAAGTTCCGAGATGCATTTTGGCAATGAGACAGCTGCCGGCCAGCCCGCTCTGGTAAATCACTCCCACCACCCCTCATTCCTAGAGCCGCTCTTACAGTGCCCCATAGCTCCCCTGCCCGCTCCCTTTTAGCTCCCCACACTTTACTATTGTGTTCGAGGCGAGCACCAAATAAATTTGGCTGCCCAATGGAAAAATGGTATATGCTGGATCGACTTGATTCGAACCGATGGTGCACCTGACCCAACCCGACCCCCGACCCCCGACCTCTTAGTTGATCCGAACTGGCTTGAAAGTCAGGTCAGATGTCTCATGCCTAACCCAACCTGACGGGGTCATTTTATTTGTCCGGTCCGGTAAACAATCAGGGTCGAGCAAGTCAAACAGGCCAAAAAATACCACAATACCTAAACAGGGAACCCAACTCACACAGTCACACACACACACACACATCACAATAAAACATAATCCAAATGGGTCAGGTGATATACATGAAACACAATGCATAAAGTTAGCTGGATCCAAACTTGCTCTGAACTTAATCATATCCATTTTATATCTTTGATCAATTGGAGTAGGCCACGTCACAGCCACTGTTATCACATGTCTTGCCCAAAGAATCACTCCTATCACAGGATCGGAATCATCCAATCGGTGCACTTTAATTTTGACTATTAATAAAATGTACATAACCATCCATATTAAATAAGCATAAATCAAACGGTTCGTATCACTAGTGTAATTTTTTGCTCCACTTAGAGTTCAATACAGAAACTAATACTTCTTAGTTTGGATTGCTAAAAACAAGTGCTACGTAGCATAAAAAGGGGTCTGTCATGGCTCTAATTAATAGAGAGGTAATAGTCCATTAATCTTATGTTTATTTAGGCAGGACCCTATTTCAGGGGTGCCCATCTATTGGAAGGGATGCCTATCTATTGAAGTTGGAAGAAAAACTTGGGTACCACCAACTTTGGTGGTCCTAAGCACCATGTTGTTTCTTCTCACTTTTAAGCGTCTAAAGTATCAGATTTTATTTTTTGTATCTTTTTATGAGTTGCCTTATTAGTGAGAGGGAAACTATCTCTGATTGATGGTAGTAGCCTAAAAATATGGCAAGTTAAAAGAGATGAATCTTGGTTACCGTATGTGTTAGAAAGAGGATCCGGGAGCATTCAACTCATGATAAGTTTGCCTTAAATGTACTCCAAAGAAGCGTCTATATACATATAGTCATATTTAGTATGTGTGCTGTTTTGAGCAATAGTTTCAAATACATACCATTTATAAGCCCATTTATTCAATATAAATTGAGTAGCATATCAACCCAAAGGACATGAGGTTTTTTTTTCTGTAGCTTGAAATCATCTCGACCATGATTTGATTTTAGGGAGGTGGTTTTCATTAGATTCAAAATGTTGGGGATGACAACTATAATGATTTCTATTTCGTGCGTGGGTGTGAAGGACTGTGGCACGGAGAGGTGCCATTGGTATGGAGTAAGAACGATCACGCGAGAACTGAGATCTATAAAGGAAAATTTCATGTTCATGGGGATGAATTCACCATAAAGCTTGCTATATAATAGGTATGCTCATTGTCATTTTATTCTACTTCCTTGGTTAATTCACATTTGAGCAATCACAGCTATAATATATCGTTTTATTTTATTTTGTTTTTGCCTCGATTCCCTTTTTGCTTATATTTCCCTCTCATTTCTGTTGTGGAGGGTGTTTTTGGTTATATAATCAGTTTGGATTAGCTGAAATTTTCAGTTTCACCTGGTTCAAACTACTGACTTTAGAGGGAATCCTTTTTCTATGCAGTTTTACACATGCCCTATGATATGGAAGATGAAATGGAGAAGAGTCCAAGCCAACTTATCATGGTCGAGGAGATGACACTAAAAGTCGAGAAATTCTCCTTGGATCGTTTCTCAAATAAGTATTTTAGTTGGATGGTGCTTTGTTGTGGAACATTCAAGATCATGGGTTTGTTATTAGTACAGATCCTAAAATGAAGATTCACAGCTCCTTTTCCTTAGTAGTTAAAGTATCCAGCGCGTGTTGTAAGATGCTTTTTACTATTACTTTTTTGGTAAATATGGAGGTGACCAATCATCTTTGTAATAGATATGAAGGTGAGCAAACATCTTTGTCGCTAAATATGAAGGTGACCAATCATCTTTTTTCTAAGAGATATGAAGGTGACCATTCAGTATCGGAACCACAAAGTGATTAATTGTTAAGCAAGAAGATCAAATGCATTTTTTGCATTCTGGGATTGTAGGTATTGAGACTTAGATGCAGGACAGGATCCATGGTCCTCTGAATTATGCAACTGTGATGCTTTGGAAGCCGTAGTGTAGAAAGGAAGCCACATGCTCGAAAGGTGTGTTTTTTTTTTTTTAATATGAAGAAAAGGGCTGAAGCGAGAAGAGGGCAAAATTTTAATTTTCGAAGAACACACTTGTACCGCATGTTCTCCTCCGTACCCTATTTGGTACTTAGTTTTGAGATGAAATAAAGTATAATACCCTGTTTGGTAATATTTTTTTTCTTAAAGTTTGTATGTTGGGGTAAAATTAACTTAGTTAATGCATGTTTTTGTGAAAATACCATTTACTTGGGGGGCTAAAAGCATGGACTCCTTAGGAGGTGGGTGAGGATTGCTTCGGTTGGTTCTGTTATGCAATGAGATGGGCTATCGTAGGGTGGGAAGTCGATTACTCATATGCAATTAACGTGCTGACATACACATAAGGCGTTCGTAAGTTACGTGTAACCCATCTACATAATGTGTTTTAAGTGGTTTGAATGTGAATAATGGTGTTTGGAAGACAAAAGCCTGAGAAGCAAGGATCAAAATTTCGGGTAAAATTTTAGTTTTGGACTTGATCGAAACTGCCGAAACTGAAAATTTGAACCGAAATTTTGGGTTCCATACAAGTTTGGACGGAAAATTCGGTCCAAATTATTATTTCTGTGGGGACCGAAACCGATAATTTTAGCCGAAATTTCGATCATTTCGGCTGAAATTTTGATCCTTGCTGAGAAGAAATTAAAGCCTTAATATGTCCGACTTGGTGAAGAAATGGCTGAAAACACATTGTTACTTTTGCGCACAAGCCTTGTCATTTCAGCTACCCATTGTCCAAAACGTACTTAACCCGTTAAAGGAAAAGTGTTAGTCTATAACAGGTGTGGGCGGACATGGCAGTAAGTGATTGCATGACTTGCACGGACTTCCAATACTTGGAAGATCATGCACGTCATACAGACGTGTGAATTGCTTATTACACATCATGTGTCGACATCTATTGTAGACTAACTCAAGAGAAGATACTTTCAAAGGGGACAGAAATTGATCCGTGCACCGCGCCTTGCAATTTATCATCATCGTCAGTACTATTTGTGTCACTTAGGCTTTATTGGGAGAAAGAAACATAGAGAAGAAAAGGGAGAGGGAAGAGAGCACGAGGAGCTTTAAAAACATTATTTATATCGCAATCAAAGTATTACAACTAAGTCTCTTTATATAGAGCAACATGTAAGTAGACAAACCTTTCTCATGATTAAACCTTTATACTATATATATATATATATATATATATATATAGATAAACTATCAGTAACATATTGTCTCCAATCCGATTTTTAGGGGCCCCAAATCTTGTTTGCCCAATAAAATATAGGATATTTTATATATAAAAAAAAAAATTCCATAAAGGGTCCCGAATTTGGTTATCTTACCCTTACTCGATGCCAATTTTTGTATCTTTTCGAGCTAAAATTTTGTTTAGATTTTCATTATTTTCATCAGAGTAGTTAATTTTTTTCTTTAAAAGTCTATTTGATTGTTTGCACTCACACGTTTTCTAAAAGTTCTCACGTGTGTAACCCCATAAACCCTGATCTTCCACACAAGGGATCTTGGGACTATATACCACCTATCGGACAGTCATTTTTTGATACCACATGTCACATATGACATTTCCCCAAAAAGTACACCTTGTGTGTAATGGCACACATCACGCTCAAACGTAGTTTTAGGGTCATGTCTTGGGGATGTGACATATAGAATAAAAGTAACCATATGATAGGTGAGAGACATGATCTTAAGCTCAATTAATTATATGGAAGATCGAGGTGAAACACGATTTCTATCATCTAATCCGACCCAATCAATGAGTTTTAAGGGGTTTAGGAATATCCTTTTTCTACGTGAGTTTAGATCAAAATCTCCATGAAGATTTGACCACTCAAATGGTCATAAGTATAAGTCTTATTCTATTGATTTTTATTTAAAAAGTGAAGATTTGGCCAAATACTGACTAATCTATTGGATTGGTACATGTATAAATCAAGTGAACCTTGTTCTGCAGGATCTATAAAAGACAATACGTATTAGGATCAATCTAGGATCATTTGTTGCATTTATAGTTTCATTATCATCATCATCATCATAATAACCTTATACTATCTATTTGGAGTCGGCAGTTAGGGAATTAACATGGTCTTTTTACAATCGTCTGCCAACGTGACACCAACCCCTTCTTTCTCATTCGGGATTGGGATCGACAATTGCCTCATAAAATTATTTAAAGGCTATTTGATTCGAGAATAGATGGCGTATGATAGATGACTTCCTTCAACATTTTCTTTTAGAATTTCTTACACAAGCTAAACTTTTTAAGTATTGCATTTTCTTCTTTTATTTATTTGTATTAAATTTTTAGTTACATTTTCAAATTATATATATAATAAAATAGAATATGAGTACTCTTTTATGGAAGCCATTACTTGCACGCTTTTCAACTAATTGCACCAAATTTAAAAGAAAGACATGCAAGTTTGGCGACCTCTATTACATGAAAACACTATCTAAGCCGTTTGATTTGAAGACCATGATTTAAAGATATCAATTGCAAAAAATTAGAACAAAATATAATTTTGATCATTTGATTAAATGGAATCAAAGGCTATTATATAATTCAACCGTTGACTACAATAGATCATATGGCAAGTATCGTGTTTTGCTCCAATTTTATGCATTAGAGATCTATTTATCACGAGCTTCAAATCAGATGGCCCATGTTGCAATTTTACATATCAAATGTCTCTAAAATACTAAGTCTTTCTTTAAATTCGGTGCAATCACTTGAAAAACGTGTGCAAGTAATGGCTCCCCTATTTTATTTGTCAAAAAAAATTTGTGACGAATTTTTATATATTATAAAATAATATGAAATAGGGGCCCCATTTTAGGAACTCGTCTTGGGCCCCCAAAAATATTAGGATCGACCATGTTGATCAATAGCAATGTCTATTGTAGTGAAGGTCGTTAAGGCAGTGCGACAAAGTCATGGTGAAAAGGCTCGCTACGCCATGGCGAGACTATTTATTATTGTAATTTGAAAAAATATTATTTTATCTATTAATTAGTAGTATTCGATTTTTATATAAGAAAAAAAGATAAAGGAAGAATAAAAATTTAACTATTAAAACATCATACATTGATTCTAATATTGAAGATTTCATATTCTAGGAATAAACAAATATCAATAAATATAAATAAAATGTGAAAAATCAACAAATTTGTAACATCATAAGTATAAATAAATAAATATGAAATATCAACAAATATAGAATATTAAGAAATATGAAATATTAAGTACACATACGGTAGTATCGTTGAATCTAGTGTTGGTAAACGTTGTAACGAGAGAGAGAGAGAGAAAAAAAAAAAAAAAAGTTAGGAATTTTATAACTTATAAGTTGGGGTGTTGTAACTTATAAGTTAACTTTTGTAACTTATATATTATAAAAAGGAAAAGGCCTCCGTCCTCCATGGGAGGACAGCCACCGTCCTCCATGGGAGGACAGCCACCGTCCTCCAAGCTTCCACGTGGAGCTCCACGTGGCACCCAAAATATTGTTTCGAAGCCACATGGAGCTCGGGTGCATTGCTTAGATCATCTTTGAAATTTTTTTTTTGAAAACTCATCTCCACCGTCTGTTTTTTGAACCGTGAAATGTGAACCAATGAAACCTGTCAAACTTTGACTTGTGGGTTTAAAAAGTTTTTTTCGATTTTTTTTTTTAATATTGATCTATACCGTCCACTTGTGCTCCACGGGGGTCTTGGAGGACGGTGACCGTCCTCCAATGAAGGACCTAATCAGCTCCCTTATAAAAATATCATAATTTATAAATATTATATATTATTATCCAAAAATATTAAATAGCGTGTATAGCGACGCCATAATACTGTTCTGTCATGACAATACTATAACGTCGCTATTTAGTCATCATGACTATTTGATTATATATAATATTTTTCATCGCCATTTATCATGATAAAACTATAATGTGACCTTAATAATCATAATTATAGTATCAATCTGTATCTACAAGTATTGGTTGATACGCATGCGTCAATCAAAGAATTTGGGATCTTTTGATAATAGCCGTTACATATCGATGACTTATTTGAAATTGGCAGAGAAGCGACCAATACATTGGCATAGAGGTGACTAATACTACCTCCGACACCTATACTTAAAACCTTGTTGGGCAGATGTATAAGTGTTGACCCTCAATGCTTAATAAGAAGTTTATAGAGTAATCAGGTTTCTAAGTAGCACTGCTATTTTAATTTTAGAGAACATATTTATATTTTCTAGGGAGTGGTAGGTTTTGATTGTTGAGTGCAGATTCATTTGCGATGGTGATTGCACCTCAAACAACTTTTTCGATCGAAAAATAAATAATAATATTCCATACATAACATAACACCATATATTATAACTTTAATATTTCAGTCATTCTGGATCAAGGTTTTTGGTGGCTCTCCCGTTGCGGCTGCGTCTGATAGCCGCTTGACTGGTCCACTTTAGGCCTGCGGTGTTCCGTGCCCGGGCCTCTCACATTTTTTTATTTCTTTTTTCCTCTTTCATTTTCTTTCCTTTTTTGTGGAGCCTCTCGCTCCACCCTGTTCCATGTAGATTTTTTCCTCTTTTATGAAATTTCTATTTTATTCATCAAAATATATTCCAGAGTGGCAGATTCAGGCCCAACTGCACAAGTAAAATGCAAGTTGTATGCTTCTTTTCAAGAATCTATGAAGTTGGAATTGATTCATATTTATATTTTTTAAATATTGTAATTTCCAGTCTACCTGTTCATTGCTTGATGCAAGGATCAAAATTTCAGGTTAATTTTGGTTTCAGGCATAACCAAGGACCAAAATATCGCTTTTTTGATACGTATAGTCTAGCACCAAAACCGATACGTATCGGACAATACTGTTCGATTTTTTGTAAAAAAAAAAAAACATGAAAACCGATAATTTGAACGATACATTGAACGATACGGACGATACATTGAATGATAATTTGATTATTTTTTCAGGGGGGCGATAAATACCCAAATTATTGTATCATTCACGTCCCAAACCGATACGTATCGGACGAAATTTTGATCCATGGGCATGACCGAAACTGAAACCGAAATTTTGACCAAAAATTTGGAGTCCATATAAATATGGACTTAGATTTCGGTTTTGGTGTCATTTTGTTCATGCCCAAAACCAAATTTTGATCCATGGATAGTTCACAGACTTACATGGTTGAATCCATGAATCCACATTCATTGTGGGAAAGTATTTAAATATTTTCCCTGTAAAATATTTAAAGAAAATAAATTCCTGAAGGCTATAAGAAACTCAATTTACTCCTAAAAAATTCATTCTGGTTTAATATTGCATGCCATTTCAAGTAACAAAAAATGGAGTACCATTAGCCTTGTTTGATAACATAGAAATATAATTGCATAGGTGGAAATGAAATTTAGTTTTCAATTGTTGTTGTTTGATAGCTATGTAAGGAGATGGAAATAAAATTAAATGATGTCTCGCTTGAAAATTGAATTTTTATACACCAAGTCATTTTAGAAGGAAATCATTTCAACCTTTTAAGTGGTTGAAATTGAGTTTCCCACTAACAAAATAATAATTTTTTGTCATTTCAACTATAAAGTTACTTAAAAAAACCTAAAAACAAAAAAAAATATCTTTTGACTTTTAAAAAGTAACTTCAATTTTTATAACCATTATACCAGCCCAATTACTATGACTATCACATGATCTACATCATACCTTTTTTAGCTAATATTTGACTTTGGTCAAAGTTTGAATTTTAATTAAACTTTAATTGGATTTATAAGCCATTAAAAGTTTTGACTTTTGATAAGACTTTGACTATTGAACCATGATAATGAGTTGTAAGTTAGTAATATATTACCAAATTTTTAGGGGTCAAAGTTTGACTTTAAGGTCAAACTTTCACTTTTAATAAATTTTACTTTTTATTAAACTTTGACTCCTATAATTTGATGACAAAAAAAAGATACTGTCATGTTGATCTTTAAAGTGATACTAGATTCTCAATTTTATTAGTCAGTACTTTAACTTTTAGTCAAACATTAACTTTTGGTCAAATTTTGACTTTTACACAAAATTTATTTTTAGTTAAATTCGAAACCTGCTTATAGATAGAGTTTACTAGTACATAAATTTATATCGTATCAATGCAATTTTTTCCTTGGTCAAGCTTTAAAAATTTGTCAAAGTTCAATTTTTTATAAAAAGTTATAAATTTTAATTAGTGGAGTAATATAATTAAAAATATCTATCATTATTTTAATTTGTAACTTTAAAATACATTGCCTCATTTTTATTGGTCAAAGTTTGATTTTTAGTCAAAGTTTAATTTTTATTCAAATTTTGACTTTAGTCAAAATTTGAGAAGTGTATCTTGATAGTAGATAGTGATTATTACTGTGTTATTTGTTTTTTGGTAATGTAAATTTTTATTAGTCAAAATTTGATATTTTATTAAACTTTGACTTTGTAACACAATTTGGTGTTCTCGAACTTTTGTATCATTTTGTTAATTTATTACTTTGTAGTACATTACTAAATTTTATTTTACTTTTTTGTTATTTAGTCAAAGTTTGATTTTTTAAAAAGTTGATATTTAGTCAAATTTTTTACTGGTGTCTAGCATGAATATGAATACTATTATGTTAATTTGTAGCTTGGCGGTACATTGTCGAATTTTCTATTGGTCAAAGTTTAACTTTTTTTAAAAATTAAATTTTCTTTCTTTAACATGTAACCTTACAGCTTATACTAGTATTTACTATGTAACTGTGTACTTTAATTATAAAATTTTTTATTGATCAAGGTTTTACGTTTTATCAAAGTTTGACTTTTATTAAAAGTGGATATTTGATCAAATTTTGACTAGTGTAACCTAACGATGTACATGAATAATATTATGTTAATTTGTAGTTGGACTTTTGTAACTTGTTGGCAATTTTCTCTTGATAAAAGTTGAAATTTTGGTCAGAGTGTGACTTTTATAAAAATTTAATTTCCTTTAAACATGTAACCTTACAGTAGATATTAGCATTTATAACTTTGTTATTTAACTTTACATATTTTTATTGATCAAAGTTTTAAGTTTGGTCAAAATTTGACTTTTTATTTCAGTTTGAATTTTCAAACTATGACTTATGCAACTTATAATAAATAGTGATTACTATGGCGTCAATTTGTAACGTAATAGAATATCATTAAAAAATTATTGGTTAATATTTGATTTTGATTATGATTTTGATCAAAAAATTAAATAGTCAATCTATGATTAGCGCAACATGAAGTGATATGTTAGTTATTTTTCTAAATAATTTTTTTTCTTCTTTTCTCACTGAGTATTTGTTCAAACTAACTTCTACTTTCATAAAAATAAAAAATATATGATCCATATTTAAAAACTTATTTCCAAATACTTTTTCAAACGTACTAATAAAACAAGAGAAATCAATTTCAATAAAAGTCATATCTCAAACACACTAATCAAATAGTGGAAAGTCCATTTCTAGAGGAAATCATTTCCCAAGAAATCAACTAAGAAATTGATTTCATTTCTTCTTTGGAGTTTGCTTGCCATCACACGAGAATTTATAATTGTTTTTTTTTTATAAGTAAGCTAGGTTTGAACCTCTCGGAACTTGAGGTTGCAATATTTTTAGTTATATAATAAACAGGTTGAAGAGATCATCACTTTTAGCATGAATATATCTATGTGGCAACCATGAGTAATACATATTTTGTGCATGTGTACAGAAATAATGACCTGTGGAAACTTGGGAAAAAATTGTGATTCATGAAATAATCGACAAAGTTTGATAAAAATTATAAAAAAAAAAAAATTGACAAAAAATCATAATTTAGAAATTATTTGACAAGGACAAAATATTGCAATTCAGGGAAAATTCAGAGAAAAATCTAGAAGAGATGTAAGAAATTCTAGAGAAGAAATTAAAAACTAGATTCACTTACATGAAGTTACAATTAAATGAATTAATAACTAATATAAAAGCTATAGTATCGTGCAAAATATTTTTTTTCCCTCAGCAGTATATAATAATAATAATAATTTTTTCTTCATTATATATTTTTTTGGGTAAGCTCGGCTCAAACCTGCAACTTGAGATTGTAATATTTATAAGAAATCTCCCTAACATGGGCTAGGGAAAAGTCGTGTTTGAGAAGGATTTGGTTGTTAAACAGCTGTTTGGAGATGCGTTTGGCCATTGTCTGCTCCATGCCAGAGCAGTTTTCAACCGTCGCTCCACCGCTCTAATGGACTATTAGAGCACCAGAACGGTGGAGAGGTGCTCTAATAGACTAAAAACAAGTGCTACATAGCCTAAAAAGGGGTCTGTCATGGCTCTAATTGAGAGGTGATAGCCCATTATTCTAAGAGGTGCCTTTCTATTGAAGAGCATTCCTTAATTGGAAGTAAACTTGGGTACCACCAATTTTGGTGGTGCTAAGCACCATGCTGTTTCTTCTCGCTTTACTATGTGTTTCTATTTAGGGAGAGTCAGATTTTATTTGTTATCATTTTATGAGTTACCTTATTAGTGAGAGGGAAACTATCTCTGACTGATTTCCATCAAAAAATAAATGGTAAGTTAAAAGAGATTTAATCTCGGTTACCATATATGTTACAAAGAGGATCCGGGAGCATTCAAACTATTGATAAGCTGCCATATATATATATATATATATATATATACTCCAAATACGGGTCTATATACATTAGTCATATTTAACATGTGTGCTGTATGGAGCAATAGCTTTAAGGGCATACCATTTATAAACCCAGGTGTTCAATATAAATTGAGCGGCATATCGACCCAAAGGACATGGTTATCTGTTTCATCTATTAGGTGAAATGAGGGAGGCTTATGTTTTTTTTCTTCTTCTGTGGCTTGAAATCATCTCTAACAAGACTTGATTTTTTAGGGAGAGGTGGAGATGGAGGTGGTCTTCATTAGATTCAAAATGGTTGGTGTGACGACTAAAGTGATTTCGACTTCGTGTGCGGATGATGGACAGTCACACGGAGAGGTACCACTGTTGTGGAGTAAGATCGATCGCAAGAGAACTGAGATCTATAAAGGAAAATTTCATGTTCATGGGGATGAATTCACCATAAAGTTTGATATATAATAGGTATGCTCATTGCCATTTTATTCTAATTCCTTGGTTAATTCACATTTGTACGACCCATTTGAACAATCAATCATACAAAGAATTTAATGTTTTTATCGCTTCTTTAATTATTTACTTCCCACAACTTACTTTTGAATTTGGTTTTTGCTTTCAATCATTCTTTGGATATATTTCTCTCTTGTTTTCGTTGTGCAAGCTGTTTTTGGTTGTACAATTAGTTTGGATTAGCTGAACAGTTTTCACTTTCTTCAAACTTTGACTTAAGAAGGAATCCTTTTTTATATGCAGTTTTTAACATGCCCTAGGACATGGAAGATGAAATGGAGAAGGGTCCCAGACAGCTTCTCATTGACAAGGTGATGATACAGAAAGTCAAGAAATTCTCCTTGGATTGTATCTGAAATCTCCTTTTCAGTCAGATGGTGCTTTGTTGTGGAAAGTTCAAGATCATGGGTCTGTTATTAATTAGTACAGATCCTATAATGAAGATCTACAGCTCCATTCCATTGCAAACTCGTATGGTGCGCGTAACTCTAGATGCTTTTTTCCGATATTTCAATTGTTTCTTACCAAAAAAAGTATGGCTCGGTTTCCTTAGCTCCATAAATAACAATGGACTTTAAGATGGAGCTATGAAGGTAGTATGGCTCGGTTTCCTTAGCTCCATAAATAACGATGACCTTTAAGATGGAGCTATGAAGGTGACCAATCATCTGAACAGGGGAATAAGAGATCTCTGATAAGGAAGAAGAATAACTTAAGAGGGTATTTACGTTTCTTTGGACACCACGGCTTCCAAAGCATCACAGTTCAATAATTGAGTGGCTCATGGATCCTGTCCTGCATCTAACTGTCAATACCTGCAATCCCAGAATGTAAGAAATGCACTTGTCATAACGTATTCTATCAACATGTGCTCAACTCTGATCATAAATGACGTCTACTTTTCTTTTTTCATATGAGGAAGAGGGCAAATTGTAACTTTGAATGGATATTTGTAGCACAATTGTTGTAACATGTACCCTATTTGGTACTTAGTTTTGAAATGTAATAGGGTACAGAATTGGAAGTCAGAAGTTCGATCCCAGCTTAGGTATTAAAAAAAATAAGAGATGGTTCGATCCCCCTGTTTTGATAATTTTTGTATAAAGTGTGTGCAAGGGTAAAATTGGATTAGCAAATGCTCATTTTGGAACACCTTTTTTTATTGGGTTCAGTTGCAAGTTTAAGAGCATGCTAATCCAGAGGTGGGTGAGGAATACTGCTCTGTTTGGTTCTGTTTTCTGTGACATGAGCTAGCCTTACGTAGTCTCATTTTGTGGGCATTGTTTATCAATGAGTTATTTCTGCATGGCTTCTTTCATTCATGTTGCGTATTTTTTTTCTTTTTCTGATGAGTAAGCTTATAAGGTATCTTTAAGTTCAAATATACAGGAGTGCAATTTAGTTTTTCACTCAAATATGATTTCTCATCGTCTCAACCTTAACCATTGCATTCAAGATTGATGGTTGATTAGAGGTGGAACCAACATTCACCTGTGAGACATTGAAACATTTTGATACAGCAGTAGCATTCAAATCTGAACTACGAGGGCTTGATATGAGAATCATAGAATTATAAACAATGGGACTGATTCTCTTCAATAACATTGTAAGATTATCATCTATCAAGCTTTGGAAGGTCCCTAGTTAGGTCCAATAAGTTGAATCCCATATCAGGTCAATTGCTTTAAAATTGTTGAATATAACGAATTTTGACAGAAAATACTTTCTCGTTTCTCGCCAACCTAAGAAGAAGGCGTGGAACCTGTGAAAGTCAAGAGTCCCTTGAATCCAAGAAGTTTAAACAAGCTTAAACTCATAACCTTATATGTGTTCAACCGGTTGGACATAAGCAGAGCAAGCTTATGAATAGCCATTTTAGCCACCATTCCTATCAAAAGCTGGCTCCTAGTGAGTTTTAGGGGTCATGCTATCTGTAAAATTTGGCCTTTAAGGGAATTGATAGGGTAAAAGGTTCTTCATAAGCTCTCTCCATTAATCCATAAGAATGTATGGTTACCATATAATTTTTTAGACCTGTTTTAGCTGTTCAATTTTTTTTCGCTTTTAATCACACTGTCGATGGTTTTACAGTGAAATGTTTGGGCTGAGTTTGGTGGAAAATAGTGTCACATGTACACAATCAGTGACGGTTATCCTATTAGCAACCCACATTTAAAAAAAATAATGGCAGATGACTGCCTCTTTACAGATTATGTCATTACTGTCAAGTGGCACTTGTTTCTAATCGCACCAAGTCATGAAGATGATCGCTCCCATTAAGCTAAAGTTGGCCTAAAAATCACTCATTGGTGGATCAGGACTGCTCAATCTATGCACTTATTAGATGATTTGAATCCTCGAATAGCTATATTTTTTGTCAGAGACAGGTTGATTAATTGGTCAAACTTGAGCACAGGTCATTGACCACCAAACTGGTCAAACTTTTATGAGTGCAAAATCTGTGACAGTCCAGTTTTGGCACCGATGAAAGGTTTGACAAGCTTGGAGAAAGAAATCAAGGATCAAAATTCCGGATTTCATTTCGGTGGGGACCGAAATCTTCATGCCCATACAGAATAACCGAAATTTTGGGTTGTCGTTTTGGTTTCGGCGGAGACCGAAACAGAAATTTTGAACCATGATAGAAATTGACTCCTTCACTGCCCTTCGTGTACAAGATGAGCGATTAATCGGTCTATTTGTATCACTTCGGATTTATTGGGAGAAAGAGAGATGGAGAAGAGAGCGCGAGAGCTTTAAGGACATTATTTCTATCAGACGATCAAAGTGTTACAACTAAGTTTCTTTATACACAGCAACATGTACCAGGACAAAACTTTCCTAACCAAGGTAGGGCTAAACCATAACACTAGCGCTAACATATTGTCTCCTACACTCACCATCATTTTTAGTGTCAAATGAACTTTACACCAGATTGGTATCCGAGTCTCCCTCCATGTCCTTGCGCAAATCGTACTCGACTACGATGCCAAGGTTGTCAACTAATTTGTGATTCTGTCGACACCCTGCACACTGATGACAAATACAACAGTACAAATGAATACAAAAACTTCAAAATACTCGAATACAACAAATTAAAGCATTAATAACTGTGGGTTTTGGATACTATATCTACAACCAACCTGGCAGCATGTTTAAAGCATTGACCAATACCGGTATCAGTCGGTATTGGCAGCTACCTCCCTGTGTATTGCCCGATAAGTATATGTATCCGCAGGTATCAGTTGAAGTGCATAAGCCAATCAAGGGATTTGGGATCTTTTGATATCAGCCGATACACATCGGTATCAGAGATACGTATTGGCCTAGCGGCTGGCTAATACTACCTCCTATACCTATTTTTTTAAACCTTGTTGGGTAAAAGCATTGACTATTATGGTGTAGTTAGATTTTTAAGTAGCGCTGCTATTTACTTTCAGAGAACATATGTTCATGTGTTCTAGCTGTAGGTTTTGACTATTGAGTGTAAATCCATGTGCGATGCTGCTTGCAGCTCAAAGCCTCAAACAGATTTCTTGTTCGAAAAATAATGTTTCATACATAGGATCCCGATACGCTAAAACTTTACTAAGCAATATACAAAAGAGACGCAACAAGAGCGCAAAAACTTACAGCCTAGAGAAAAATCAACAACAGCACATATTTAAGTCTGTTAATTACTTGATGGATAGGTTCACATATTTATACGGTTGCATCCATAGTCACAAAGTCTAGGTACGGGAATAAAAAGGCTCCGAAAATATATGGAAAGAGGTAAATTTTGGGAAAACAACGGGAAAATTTCAATAATTAAAAAGATATTAATAATAATAAAAAATAATATATATATATATATATATATATATATATATATATATATATATATATATATAGGAAGAGGCCCCCGTCCTCTATGGGAGGACGGTCACCGTCCTCCAACCTTCCACGTGGAGCTTCACGTGGCACCCAAAACACTTTTTGGGTGCCACGTGGACCTTGGGTGCATTGCTTAGATCATCTTTGAAAAAAAAAAAAATTAAAAACTCATCTGCACCGTGTATATTTTGAACCGTGAAATATGGACCAATGAAAACCGTCAAACTTTGACTTGTGAGTTGAAAAAAAAATTTCGATTTTTTTTTTTTTTAATATTGATCTAAACTGTCCACCTGTGCTCCACGTGGCACCCAAAAAGTGTTTTGAGTGCCACGTGGAGCTCCATGTGAATCTTGGAGGACGGTCACCGTCCTCTATTGGAGGACCTAACCGGCTCCCATATATATATATATGGAAAATGGGAAAATGCGCACGGGCGTAGAGATATCTCTACGCCAATTGATATAGGCACGACATGTAGCAGCTCCTTTGTGAAGTGATGGGTGGTATGGAGCCCACTTTACTAACTAGAGTTAAACTTTTAAAATATTTTAAAAGTTCTATTCTTTTTCAGCGGTCATTCTTGACTTTTTTAGAAGTATTTTTAAACTCTCTTTCTTTTTTCTCCTCTTTTTTTCTAAGAAAGTGTCATACTTACTTTTTCAGATATATTTTACTCAAAAAATATTAGTGCCCGCGCCCATTAGAAAAACGCTAGCACCTCTACAGAGAAGCATCAGCGTCTCGTTTTAGGGGTGCTGGCGCTTCGATTTTTAAAAAATAAAATTATTTATTTATTTATTATTATTATTTTATTTTTTTATTGAAGTGCGAGTGCCCCTAGAACGAAGCGCCAGCGCTTCGCTTAGGGGCACCTGCGCTTTGGATATTTATTTATTTATTATTATTATTTTTTTTTTTTATGGAAGCATCATCGCTCCTAAACGAATCGTCGACACTTCATTTTAGGGGTATCAGCGGTTCGATAAATTTTATTTTCTTTTTTTCGAAGCACTAGAGGCACTGGCACTTCGTTTCGAGGTGTTGGCACTTCGCTCCCAGAGGTGCTAGCACTTCGTTACCAAGCGCCAGTTTTTTTGAGTAAAATATGCATGAAAAAGTAAATCTGACACTCTTTTGGAAAAATAGAGAAAAGAAAGACTTTAAAAAAGTCAAGAATGATGGCTGGAAAGGAATTTAACTTTTAAAAGTGTAACCCTAATTAGTAAAGTGAGTCCCATGCCACTCATCACTTCACAAAAAGGGCACTACGTGTCGCGCTCATATCAATTGGTATAGAGATATCTCTACGCCCGGACGTATATCCCCGAGCCTCTCTCTCTCTCTCTCTCTCTCTCTCTCTATATATATATATATATATATATATATATATATATATATATAGGTTTTGACCAAACACGAGTTCTAAACGGGAAAAAACATTTTTTCCACAAAAAAATGTGTTATTTCGGACAAAGGGGAAATTTTCGTTTTCCCATTAATTCGAGTTTCTTTCGTTTTTCCAAAAAAAAAAACGTGTTTCTCACTATGGTTGCATCCACGTGCATTGTAGGTAAGTATTTAATACTTCCCTGCAACAATATATTACAATATTACTGGAGCCAGAAAAATTCCTACAGAGACTCAATTCTTGAACGCTATAAGAAACTCAATTGACTCAATATCACATGCCATTTCAAGTAGCAAAAATGTAGTACCATTTCCTCTTGAAGATTTGACCAATTTAACTTGATCTTTTTTTTCTCTCGGTAAAACGCTATAATTTTATTAATAGATGACAAAAGTTACAGTGGATCAAAGAAGTAGAGTTGGAAGCTCAACCGGAAAACGAAAAAAAAGGAAAAAGAAAAGAATAGAAATAAAACTATACAAATAATAAACTAAGGGACTCAAGAGAGGGAGAAACACCAAACATACATTCCCCACCGCATCTAGCAAGCACCTACGGGGGCCTAAGAGAGTCCCATTCTCTCAAAAGCTCCCCGATCGAGGAAACTGAACATTTGGCAGAAGCCATGCACCACTCAATGAGATCGCCAAACATCGAGTTTATTCCCGCATTGCATGTACCATATACACGTCAAAGACCCTCCTATTTCTTTCTTTTCAGATTTCCTAGAATATAGCCAATGGTAGCATTCTCCACAAGATGGCAATGTAAATCTATAAACTATGAAGCCAATCTGGTGGGGCTGTCGAATTCAAGCTAGTTTCATTAGTGATGAAACATTTTAGGTTGGAGAGAATTGACGGGGGTGCCAAGATTGAGAGCATTGGATTTGGCCAGCAATGGATTTTCCGGCATACGAAGAAACAACATAAGAGCCTAAAGGAGCGCAAAAGGGCAACCTTTCTGCCCAGACTCGTTCGCGCGGACATGGTCCTTGCTCGAGCGAGAGTGAGCAAGAGTTTAGGCCAAAATTTTTGGCTAAAACTCGCTCGAGTGAACTTGGTTCCCGCTCGAGCGAGTCCCACCAGCAGCCTGCACGAGTTTACCTGAGGTTCTCAATCGAGCGAGTCAAGTGACGCAAGAGTCCTTTTAATCTTGTCTTTTTCCTTCTCTTTCTTGTACTTTTCACGCATTTCTTGGTCTCTACTTTGAGTATGATTGTACTTTCCTTATTTTAGGATTTTCTTCTTTTAGGACCTATATAAGATCATAATGAAGCATTGTAAAAGGAGTTGATTTTAATGAAAATGCTATGCATTGAGAGCTTGAGATGAACTTTAATGGAAAGTGAGTCTTCTTCCTCATGTGGGTTTGGTGTGAGGCCAACGGTGCGATGCCTATGTTATTTTTGATCTTCTCGTTATCTCTTTTTCTATTTCCTTGCTAATTTCTTACATCTATTTTCTCCCTTTTATTTGATTGTTCAAAATCTCAAAACCCTAGATCTAGAGCTATTTTGATGTCCATCCTTGTGAATTGATTCTCTTCGATTCCCCTTGATCCACAACCGTTGTTGGGCTCGAGATCACTCCAATTGTGCTGATTAGTCGTTCCCTTCAAAGCCCTAGCAAAGAACAATGAAAGGCCACATCGATCAAAGAGCGAACGCCCCAACCTAGAGGGTGCTAGAGTTCTATCTCTAGGATCGCACCTCCCGCAAGTCTAAACGGATCTAGCGCCCTGGATTAGACCCTAGTCGAAGCAAGCATGATCACTTAAGCGGAAATTAACGAAACCCTAAGGTATCGCTTTAATTTGTGATTAATTGTTCAATTAATTAGTTTAATTTCGGCAATTATCATCTCATATTCATTTTAGAGTCATTGTCCCGAGTCAGTTTTGGTATCAAAGCTTAGCTTTTAGGTTACGACATAAGTGCGTGTCATTTCAATTCGTTTGATTTTATTTCAATTTTGTGCACATCTTGTGTTTGACAAAATTACTCAATCACTTTTGATTCATAATTGCTTGTTCATTTTAGAACCCGTGTTAGTGAGTCGTGATCACCATGGACACGAGTGAGATTTTCAATGCTCTTAGGAGCATCTAAGCCATGATGATCGCGATGAATGAGAGGGAACTAGCCGAACAAGGAAACCATTACATTTACAATGCTAGGCAAAGTTTTGAAAGTTGAGATGAGACTAGAGTTAGGGGGTACTCCCATCATTGTGAACCCAAGTATGATCTTGATAGGAAGTTTCCAAAGTTCAATCAAGTCGAGGATCCGGATTTCGATGGGGCGACAAGCCCTAACGCCTTCGTGGAGTGGTTGTCTAACCTAGAGGAATATTTTGGCTTGTATGATGTGTCGGAAGAGTGTACGGTTAGACTTGCTAAAACAAGGTTGGTGAGCCACACTAAAATCTATTATGATGGTGTGGAGTTTCGACGCGAGTCACTTCGAAGTAAGCCAATCATACGATGGGAGGACATGAAGGAGCGACTTATCGAGAACTACGTTCCTTTCACGCACTGTCACCTTTTGCGGTGTTTGGAAGCTGGGTTGGATAAACATCATAAACACACCCAACTTGAGCCTAGGAGTATCTACGTAAAAGTGAAGGCTAATTCAAGGGCTCAACCATTGAAATCCTCAAATACTCCTACGAAGCTTCAAATTAATCACAGGAAAGGAATTGTCCACGAGAGATATAATTTCGGGATTCAACCATCGAAACCTGTGATTACTCCTTTGAATCCCCAAATCGATAACGGGAAAGGAGCGGTCAATGAGAATCCCAAAACCAATAGTCATAACAAGTGCTATAAGTGCCAAGGACTTGGGCACTTTGCTTATCAATGTCCCACAAAATTTTCCACTCCATTGATTAAAAGAGAGAGTTCTAAGGAGCCGGAAAATATGAAAGTGGAAGAAAGTGTGTATGACCCTAGTACCGTGGTGAGTGAAGAGGAAATCGAAGAAAGTCTGAGTTGCATTGAAGAAACTTCTATTTCCGTCGAGGGTAATGCCACCGTGTTAACCTCACATAAATCACGCAACTCGCGTACACGTGAGCCAATCGAGTCACCCACGCACGATTCGTCCGAGTCACTTACACATGATTTATTAGCATTCGTGGAGTCAGTTGTGCGCGAGTCCTTGTTGTTTGTAGTGTCGAGTGCACTTGAGTCTTTGGTGTTGGTCGAATGGAGTATACACAAGCCAATCGAGTCACTTGCCTATGAGTCATTAGTGCCTGTTGAGTCGAGTACACATGAGTCCATCGAACTGGTTACATAAGAGCCCTTAGTGTCAATAGAATCGAGTACACACGAGTTAATTAAGTCGAGTGCACATGAGTCACTAGTGTTGGTAGAGTCCACTACACAGGAGCCATTCGTGTCGCATGCACATGATCATATCGAGTTCGTAAGGTGCACGTACACCAAGGGTCAAATCCGATTTCCCAGACGACGTCCCTCGACCTCCGTGAACGCACGTATCGTCCGATACATTGAATGTATCGGTTTGATACATTCAAAAAACCGGTTTTTTGAAAAAAAATCCCAAAAAAATATCAGAAAATCCCAAAAAATCTGAAAAATTATATTTATTTATTTTGTATTTATTTCAACTATTTTTGCTTTTATTTTTGACTTATTTGATGCATTATTTAGATGAATATATAAGTAAGATACCTATTTTGTAACTTAACCCAAGTCACATGCCTATTTTGTAACTTATTTTTGTCTTAAGATCACATTTTTGACTTAATGTAATAGATCTTCTAACATTATGTTCGACCAGCTGATCACATGCCTATTTTATTAACAATATTTCATAATTTGATCGACGCAGACACGTAGTCACACATAAACTAAATTACAATGTATATTGACAAAAATAAATTATATATTGTCAAAAATAATAGCTATGTTGATAAAAATAAATTTAATTGTACATGAAAAACTTACTTTAGAGCCACATTGAATTTCGTGGTGGTTCTTGGCCCTCATGATCATCACATCATCATGCTTGAGCTTTCCGGCCTTTGCCTATAATGTTGCCCATATTGATACCCATGATTATATGTGCCCCCTTGAAACTGAGGCTCAGTGTAGTATGTAAAGGCCGGTCCTCCAAAAATCTGACCAACGAAGTCATATGACACCGAATAGGTTTGTTGTGGCTGGTAGTATGGGTTACTAGTTCTTTGAATCTTGATTATTTTGCAACCTAATCCTCAAGCTAGAAGTCATATAACCCATATCCAGTATCATCTTGTGGTGGTGGTGTGGTGGTGTTTGATATGATCCCGACGCTCCTCTTCCTTCAACCCTCCCATTCTAAATGTGGAGCTGTGTTAATGACGTGAGTCATCGTCCCATGCCATATCTCTATAAGGATCGAGGTACGCCTTCCTCCTCCACCATCATGCCCTCCACCATCATCCTCACCACTCCCATCAGGGCTGCGTTTCGTCGCCGGATCCAACCGAATGACGATTCAATCTTCTTTTTCCGGTGGTTGGGAAGCTTCTTTGCTCGCTTCTCTTTCAAAGATTGTCCAGCCATTCAGTGCTCTCACTATCCAAGACTGACTCTTCTCTCTCTTCGATCCATTCATTCAAAGGGTCATCCTCCTCGAATATATAATCCAACTGGATGAGATCAAAATAATCACCGTCTGCAAGGTAGAATATGATAGATGAATTAGTATAATATGTAAGTAAGACTTCATATAATTGAGGATCTAAGACTTCATGTAATTGCTTACCACGGTTGGTCCTCTGTATATTCCTAACCCTTAATCGCATGTTATAGTGGCAGTAGACTAACTTTTCCAATCGGTCCATAGTTAGTCTATTCCTTGTCTTAGTATGAATGAGAGAGAAAGTGCTCCAATTCCGCCATGATTGGACGAGGAACACGCTCATGACAATACCCTCATTGCTACCCGCCTCAATATCGGACCATCACCTCCATAATGCATCCATCAATGTTGGGTTTGTCGTGTTTAATTTGAGATTGCGTAGCAGGGTCCCAAATGACCCATGTCTCTTGCGAAACATGTCAATCTATAAAGATGAAACACAGTAAGACACATATCAATAAATAGATGATAATATCACATGACATTTGACTTATTACTTATAAGGTATGATACTATGATCACTTACATCTCTTATGGCTTGGCCTTGGTCCGCCAACTCAGGGAGCATTCTTTGGATTACATTGAGCAAACTGGTATACACTTCATCAGTGTCGCTCAACTCGAAGCGTCACAGATATCTTTGGAAGGTTGGATTCAAGTAGTGTGCTACATCAAATATGAGCAATTTCATCAGTATATGAAAATAATGAATAAATAAAAATCACTACATAATTGTGCAACATGTTATACCTGCTGCATGCAAGTACTGGTGAAATTGTGCATCCCACCTCTTGTCGATAATCGCCCAGTATCGTTTATATTTTGTAGGGCATTTGGTTTTTATAGCCAATTTTGCCTTATCCATTGACTCATAAACATACCCCATCGTTGGTTTGTCATCACCATCAACCAATCTCAACACTTGCACCAACGGGGTAGTGACGGCGATCAGGTGGTCGATATCTGCCCAAAATCGCGGTCGTAGATCGTGTCAAGAACTTCAAAGGTAAGCTAGTCTCTTCGCTCGTGGGAGTCCTATTTCATGTTGATTCCATTCTTGACGACACCATGCTTTTGACTCACGCCTATATCTAGCCAAACTCGGAGGCTAAGAAGCGTGTTGCAAAGCGTAATCGCTTCGGAGCAACTCATTGTTCGTGAAGGCTCTCATTAAATTGACCGACATCCTTGGTACGAGAAGTAATCGTTCCTCCCTTTTGAATAGTTGCCTGTGCCTTGCTTCTCTTTCCTAAATCCTCAAGAATGAGGTTCACGCACTATGCGATACACGGGGTCCAGTACAGGTGACGTCTCTTCGCCATAGTTTTAATCCAGCCGCTTTGTAGTTTGCCGCATTGTCTGTTACCACCTGCACAACCCGCTGCTCTCTAACCTCATGAACTACGATATCCATTAGTTTAAAGAGGTAGTCAGCAGTCTTTACGTGTCTAGAAGCATCAACTGATTTCAAAATCATTCAAACATCCTGTAAACCAAAAGTTTATCAAACTCTTCTTTAGGACCATCCATCGCACATAATTGTGCAACCTCTCTCATCCCATACATCCTCAAAGCTCTGTACATAGGCAGTTATCTCATCGTACTCATCTGTTAGTAAGGGCCCAGATATCTCATATGGAGAATGCTTTTTAACTCCTGGACCAACTTTTGCACTTGTATCAATCATGCTTTTGAAGTACGGCGAGTCTGCTACTTGGCTCGAAATGTGGTTGTATATAAAAAACTTGGCAATGAATTTTCCAAGCTTCTTCCCCATTTTTGCAAGTGAGATTGCACTCAATTTGGTTTGTTTGGAGCTATCAGTGCGATACATGAATGGATCCATGGGGGCTGTAGTACGGCCTCTAATCCCTCCCAGATGCTGACCTACGCAACCCGGCAGTCTGCTCAACATCCTCATCAACATCAACAACATGTGGCCTATGACTAGATTCACCACCGGTAGCAGGCATGGATGGGCCCCTCAACCTGGACCGAAACCGATAATCGGCTTCTTCCTGATCTCGCCGCGGTTGTGCTTCCCTAGCACTCTCTCTCATAGCTCTCGCTATCTGCTCATCCTCATCATCCTCAGGTGCACCTGATGTAAACTCTGGATCTGACCTCCTGATTCTCTCATACATTTCTCTATCACGATCAGCTTCAACTTTTTTTTTTTTCCCTTTGCCACTTGTAAACTAGCTCTGATATTTTCTTTTACCTCTCTGGGTACACTGGGACACCCTCTTGTCTCTCCCTTTACATGAGCCAGATGCTCCTTTAATCGTGTGATACCTCCTCCCAGCAGTTTTTTTCTACAAAGCTTACATTGAATCTGGAGTCTATTACCATCTATTACTGTACCATATTGCCACGCTAGATTTATCGAACGTACCATATTTATTTATTTCACCTGCATGAATGAGCAAACGATTGAAAATAAACATCTAATTTACACTTGAAAATAAAATTTACAAGAGTAAACATCTAATTTACACTTGAAAATAAAATTTATTTTTTAATTATTGCTATTTTAAAAATATTAGATTATATTTTATTAAATTTATTTGATATTATTCTAATTTTTATAAAATTTAGATTACATTTGAATTTTTATTTTATATTATTCTAATTTTTAAAAGATTAGATTATATTTTATCAAATTTATTTGATATTATTATAATTTTTGAATATTTATTTGATATTATTATAATTTATGAATGTTTATTTGATATTATTTTAATTTATGAATATTTATTTGATACTATTATAATTTATGAATGTTTATTTGATATTATTATAATTTTTGAATATTTATTTGATATTATTATAATTTATGAATGTTTATTTGATATTATTTTAATTTATGATTATTTATTTGATATTATTATAATTTATGAATGTTTATTTGATATTATTATAATTTTTGAATGTTTATTTCATATTATTTTAATTTTTGAATATTTATTTGATATTATTTTAATTTATGAATATTTATTTGATATTATTATAATTTTTAAAAATTTATTTGAAATTTATTCCATATTATTCTAATATTTTATGGGACATATCTCATAATATTAATTATTTTAATTATATGTGACGGTCACATATAATCAATATGGGTCACATATCATTACATTTATTATTAAAATTAATATGGGTCACATATAATTTAATATGTGACCCATAAATTTAATTATATGTGACCCATATTAACTTTAAGTTTAAATTATATGTGACCCATATTGATCCCATTATTTTATTAATTATATATGACCCATATGATATGTGACCCATATTATATGTGACCCATATTGATTACAGGTGACCCTTAATTATAATTATTTATATTATTTTTGACCCATCAATTTACATATTTTAAATGGGATCACATATAATTATTTTTGACCCATTATTTATATTATTTTTAATTAATTTAAATATTTTAAATTATTTTTTCCCTCTTCTTAATTTAAATATTTTAATTATTTTAAATAATATTAATTATTTTAAATAATTTAAATAATTTTAAATAATTTAAATAATTAATATTATAGGTAAATGATAAATTTTAAAGATAGATCTACCTAATTTAAGGGTAGATCTACACTTATATAAGGTAGATCTACCCTTAAATAAGGTAGATCTACACTTATTTAGTATAGATCTACACTTATTTAGTGTAGATCTACCTTAAATAAGGGTAGATCTACCTTATTTTAGTATTTAAAATGAAATAAAACGATAGTAAAATATTAAACACGTACCTTCCACGTTGATCCCGTGATTTTTTGTGCGATTTGGCGCCGATTTAGGGTGTAGATAATCGAAAAATGAGAGGAAGAGGAAGAAAGAAGAGAGGAAGAAGAGAGGAAGAAAGAAATGGGGAAAAAAAGGGGTTACCCAACTAAAGAGTCGGGTCAATGGGTGGGGCCCACCAAAATTTCAAATTATCAGACGATAATTTGAAATTATCGTCCGATACGAACGATAATTTGAAATTATCGTTCGTATCGGATGATAATTTCAACTATTTACATTTTTTAAAATTTTAGCCAAATTATCGTCCGATACGGACGATATGGACGATATTTTGTCCGTATCGGACGATAATTTCGTCATTTTAAGCAGGGTACGATACATAGGGTATGTATCGTACCGCTGACCTCTAAACCCGATACGTATCGTCCGATACGTATCGGTATCGGACGATATTTTGACCCATGACGTACACATCATGGTTTTGAGTCACATTCCGCATTGCATGCCGAAATTATGCCGATAAATAATTTGTGTAATGAAAATTCCAAATTATTGACAGATTTACTTGTGAGGTTCAAGGAAATCCAAATAAGTGGCCATGAGTTGGCTTGGGTTAGGCCTGAACGATTCCCTTTAGGGATGGTGGCAAGGAGTGGACCTGAGGTATATGTGCTTGAGCTACCTCAAGGTATGAGGGTTGGTTCAACACTCAATGTGGAAGACTTAGTTCTTCATCTCGACCTCACTTGCTAGAGATCATTTTCAAACATTCATTCCTTTTGAGTCAATCTGAATCCCACAACCCATACCCCTTCCTCCTCCGAGCAAGATGAAAAGTGAGATCATTGAGAAGATCTTGAATGGTTTTGTGACATTCACTGATGGCAGAGAGTTTCAAGGTTATTTTGTGAAGAGGGTTGTCAAGCCGGGTTACGAGATGACATGGGTTCGTCAAGAAGAGGTCTACCGTGTGCATCCCGATATAATTGACGACATGATGAGCATGCTTCACCGGGTTCTGAGATTGATTGGGCTAGTTGTGAGGAGCTCCACCATTTGGGTCCCGATGCACTTGACCAATACTATGTGTGAGTTTCATCGAAGATGAAACTTTTTGGGTCCAAGGGAATTGGTGAGGACATCGACTTTAAGCTAATTTCATAGGCGATGAAACATTTTGGGCCTGAGAGAATTAACCGGAGCATCAAGATCGAAAGCATTGGATTTGGGCCTTAACAGATTTTTCGGCGTAAGAAGAAACGACGTAAGAAGTGGCCAAAGAAGAGCTTAAAAGAGCGCAAAAGGGTAACATTTTTGCTCAGACTAGCAAGAGCAGACATGATCCTCGCTCGAGCGAAAATGAGCAAGAGTTTAGGTAAAAAAATTTGGCCAAAACTTGCTCGAGGAAACTTGGTTCCCGCTCAAGCGAGTCCCACCAGCAACTTGCACAAGTTTAACTGAGGTTCTCACTCGAGCGAGTCAAGTGATGCAAGAGTCCTTTTAATCTTGTCTTTTTTCTTCTCTTTCTTGTACTTCTCACGCATTTCTAGGTCTCTACATTGGATATGATTGTACTTTCCTTATTTTAGGATTTTCTTCTTTTGAGACCTACCATATAAGGTCATTTTGAAGTATTGTAAAAGGTGAGGTTGATTTTAAAGAAAATGCTATGTATTGAGAGCTTGAGATGATTTTTAATGGAGAGTGAGTCTTCTTCCCCATGTGAGTTTGGTGTGAGGCCAAGGGAGTGATGCCCATGTTATCTTTGATCTTCGCGCTATCTCTTTTCCTATTTCCTTGCTAATTTCTTGAATCCATTTTCCCTCTTTTATTTGATTGTTCAAAATCCCAAAACCCTAGATCTAGAGCTATCTTGATGTCTATCATTGTGAATTGATTCTCTTCGATACCCCTTGATCCACAACCGTTGTTGGGCTCGAGATCACTCCAATTATGCTGATTAGTCGTTCCCTTCAAAGCCTTAGCAAAGAATTATGAGAAGCTACATCGATAAACAAGCGAACGACCCAACTTAGAGGGTGCTAGAATTCTATCTCTAGGATCGCATCTCCCGCAAGTCTAAACAGTTCTAGTGCGCTGGATTGGACCCTAGTCGAAGCAGAAGCAAATGTGGTCACTTAAGCAGAACTCCATGAAATCCTAAGGTATCGCTTTAATTTGTAATTAATTAGTTTAATTTCGACACTTATCACCTTATATTCATTTTAGGGTCGTTGTCCCGCATCACAATCTCTAATAAATGTAACATTGTAACATAACATACAAAAATAAGAATTCCCTTGCTCATCTGAACAAAGTCAAATAAGTATTTTGACGATGTGCAAATATCTAGTACAAGACATTTCAACTTTGTTAGGAAATTTTCGAGGAAAATATTGGAATTCAGAAAGGGGGTAGAGAGAGTCGGAGAGAGTTTTGAGAGAATCCACACATTTTTATTTTATGATGAAATCTTCTTATTTTAAGAGGATTTGGCAGTTTCCGAAGTGGCGGAAACGAACCCAATTTCCTTTCCATTTCGGGCGACCTAATTTTATTGCTAAACAGAGGATTCTATCTCATTTCCTTTCTTTTCCCCCTATCCAAACAGACTCTCTTGTCAAAGGCAAGGGGATAAAAGTGTAACTACCGTTGCAACAACAAAGAAAAGGATTCGACAATCCGATTCTACCTAAGAATGTATCCTGTACCCATTAATTGTAAGATATTTAAGCACAACTCATTTTGATATGGTGAAATGTGTTGTTTAAAAAAGGAAAAAGGAAAAGAAGACGTAAAGATGTAAAACTGATATTCAAAGAAATTGCTTTGACCAAGTGAGCAACTTCATTCATAAAAAGGCAACAAAGCAATTGCAAAAGATTTTCTTCCTACAAAATGGTAGAAAGTGAGGCATCGTGTGACGGAGGTACACAATGTGGCTACTGGGGCCATCCGTAGCACCACTCGAGCCGCTTGTACTCCGCGTAGAGGCAGTGGCTACTTAGTGCCTGGGGCACGCGACATCTTGGTGCTGGGATGACACGGCATGTGGTGTCAGGAGGGCACACGACATGGGGACAGGAGGGCCTTGCGACGTGGTCGTGCTGCGAGGATGCGACACGGTCGCAGGGGAAGATGATGCGGGAGTGACACGACCGCGACATGGTCAGCTGAGATAGCGATGTGCAGCGTTGCGGTGTGAATAGTAAAGTATGTCAAACCAAGAGGTTTGAGGTTTACTCTTATATGGGGGAAGGGAGCTCGAGAGCTATTTCCCTACACATGGGGCCTTGCGTTGTCAGAGTGGGCGCAAGTGTCTCCTAAGCCTGAAAGGGTGGGCCTAGGATGTCGACGCAGTGATGCCGTGTGACACTTAAGGTGAGGTTGAAGTATGACCTCGGACTACGCGTCACGGTGCATACGACTGGGCAACTTCACGAGCGCTGCGTGGGACTCAGTAGAGCACGACAACATGAGGGATACTTGAGACTCCGTTGAACATGACAGCATGAGATAGGCACACAACTGTGAGCTTGGTTCGGTATGCGAGCAATACATGATGGCATGGGGAGCTGCATGCTAATACTGTTGCGAAGCGAGGTACTAGTGTAGTGCATAGGGTGAAGCTTGAGCAGGCCAAATATGGAACAGTGGTGCAAGCGAGCGTGTCATAAGGGGCACGATACATCGGATGGTAGGCCTTGAAAAGAAGGTAACCACGAGGAAGAGTTCCCGTCCTCTAGGCGGGTGGAATCAGAGCTGATGAAGAGATTGGTTGGCTTCGTTGCATGCAGTAGCGAGGCTCCGCGTGGGTTGATGGCGCGTCGAAGGACGCCCCGGTGACAGTTGGTATTAGAGGTAGGCTGACTTAGCGCATCGGGCGTTAGGTGCCGCACTGGCTGACACTGCTGGAAGAGTGATCCCGTGACATTTGGTATCAGAGCTAAGTTGGTTCCAGAATGGATGATACTAATGAGCTATTTGGTGCCATCAGGGCATGCGATGTGGTGCCAAGAGGGCACGCGACATCCTCGAATTAGGGCTTGAGGTGAGGCGGAAGCGCCGATGAACAATACAACATGTACAGTCTTGAGGCTTGAGGTGAGGCGGAAGCGCCGATGAACAATATAGCATGGACAGTATTGATGCTTGGGGGGCACGCGATGTGGTGCCAAGAGGGCACATGACATCCCCGAGCTATCTACTACCGTAGAAAGGTCAGTGGCTTGCTGCTTTGTTATGCAATGACAAAGCGTCGATGGTGTGTAGTGAAGACTGGGAGTTCAGGGACTGCAGCATCGAGTGAGGGCACATTCAAGGTTAAGAAGTGTCTTCACGTCAACAAGGGCGTTGACGCTTTTGAGTGGAGGAGGATGTGATGGAGGTACGCAATGTAGCTACTAGGGCCATCCGTAACACCACTCGAGCCGCTTGAACTCCGCATAGAGGCAGTGGCGACTTGGTGCCTGGGGCACGCGATGTGGTGCCAAGAGGGCACGTGACATCTTGGTGCTGGGACGACACGACATGTGGTGCTAGGAGGGCACGCAACATGAGGTCAGGAGGGCCTCGCGACGTGGTCTTGCTGCGAGGACGCGACACGGTCGCAAGGAAAGACGATGCGGGAGTGACACGGCCGCGACATGGCCAGCTGGGCTAGTAATGTGGGGCGTTGCGGTGTGAATAGTAAAGTATGTCAAACTAAGGGGTTTGAGGTTCTCCTATCATTCTGACTGAATTACTGTTTTACCCTTATATGGGGGAAGGGAGCTCAGGAGCTATTTCCCTACACACGGGACCTTGTGTTGCCAGAGTGGGCACAAGTGTCTCGTAGGCCTGAAAGGGTGGGCCTAGGACGTCGACGCAGCGATGCCGTGTGGCACCCAAGGTGAGGTTGAAGTATGACCCCGGACTACGCGTCGCGGTGGATACGACTGAGCAACTTCACGAGCGCTGCGTGGGACTCAGTAGAGCATGATAGCATGAGGGCTGCGTGAGACTCCGTTGAGCACGACAGCATAAGATAGGTACACAACTATGGGCTTGGTTCGGTATGCGAGTAAGACATGATGGCATGAGGAGCTGCATGTCAATACTGTTACGAAATGAGGTACTAGTGCAGTGCATAGGGTGAAGCTTGAGCAGACCAAGTATGGAACAGTGGTGCAAGCAAGCGTGTTGTAAGGGACACGATACATCGGATGGTAAGCCTTGAAAAGAAGGTGACCACGAGAGGGAGTTCCCGTCCTCTAGGCGGGTGATATCAGAGCTGATGAAGAGATTGGTTGGCTCCGTTGCATGCGGTAGCGAGGCACCATGCGGGTTGATGGCGCGTCGAAGGACGCCCCCGTGACAGTTGGTATCAGAGGTAGGATGACTTAGCGCATCGGGCGTTAGGTGCCGCACGGGCTAACACTGCTGAAAGAGTGACCCGGTGACAATCGACTCCATAAACCTTGAGTATAGAACAAGAACAAGAAAACTTTGTCGGGAAGTGAGATCTCATTGTGTAACGATTAACAAGTACCCGTACATAAACGGTCCCACGTTCATAGGCTAGCTCATTTTGATATGGTGAAATGTCTTGTTTAAAAAAGGAAAAAGGAAAAGAAGACGTAAAGATGTAAAACTGATATTCAAAGAAATTGCTTTGACCAAGTGAGCAACTTCATTCATAAAAAGGGAACAAAGCAATTGCAAAAGATTTTCTTCCTACAAAATGGTAGAAAGTGAGGCATCTGCCCATAAACCTTGAGTATAGAACAAGAACAAGAAAACTTTGTCGAGAAGTGAGATCTCATTGTGTAACGATTAACAAGTACCTGTACATAAACGGTCCCACGTTCGTAGGCTAGCCTGTTTATAGTCCGTTGGGTTCTTTCACCACAGGCATTGCAAGTAAATTGTACAAGCAAACTTCTCCTTGGAAGCTTTATATCAAAAGTTGCTTCCTGTTTGAAGCCAAGGCGAGAGTAATGAGTCGTTAAAAGCTACAACAACAAGTTAACAATTAACACCAACCAAATAGAACATATATGTCAGCTTCCCAGCATGAGGGTGCAGCAAATAACCTTCAATATCAGAAACCATAAGGATCAAAGAAAAGCACAACAGAGTATTCTTGCAGGTATTGTAAGTAATTAAAACTGAAGCTGCACACATTGAGGATCACGTGTTAACTGAAAATTAGAAAAACCTCCACACTCCTTTAAATTTATCACATGAACTACACCTTGAAGGCATCCATGTCCAAAGATTAAATCATCATTCGATCTGGTCGGATTTTTTATCTCCTGATATAAATCTTTATAGCTCTTGATGGCCAATACATAACAATATGGAAAATCTTTCAAAATTGTCAAGCCAATATGAGTTTATATGATGATAAGTACTAGTTTTCTTGACTAATGCCAACACATGATCCCATGTCTATGATCGTTGCCGCCAATATGAGTTGATATGATGACAAGTACTCGTTTTCTGGATTGAGTCCAACGCGTGATCCCATGATTATGATTGTCGCCCATGCCAACCATTAGAAACTGAACAGCTAAGACAACTGGTATACAACTTGGACATGAAGATAGAATCTAAGACTGCTTAACCATGTCAACTGTCAACAACTGCATCCCTCAAGATACGTGCGTACAGATATCATACAGTATTTGACACAAAACCTGTTTTTAATATTACAAACTCATTTTTAACCGACTTTAGATTCTAAGAAAGATGCAAAAGGAGATCCATAATGCTGGTTTGCATTTACAAAAGGTGTTCAATGAATATGATCAAGGTCAGGCTTTTAAAAAGCGTCAAGTCATATGCCCAAGGTGATCTGCATTGACAGAAAGGGACTCCTGAAACCTAAAAGACCTTGTACGGCCCTATGGATCGATTTTTCATCAAGGTCAGGCACATAAAAAGCGTCAAGTCACAAGCCCAAAGTGCTCTGCATTGAGTAGAGCCATAGGAAGGAAAGATAGTCATGGAGATTATAATTCTACAAATGTACAGCGAAAAAGTAACACAGCAGGCCAGACAAAGGTAACTCATAGAACCCTAATTGAATGAGTCAAAATTCATACAGGCAAAATTTAAGTAAAAGATTAGTGCTCTCCAACCAATGTTCCTTCATACTAGGTCAATCAATTTTCTTATTGTCATTCCTTGACAGAGACAAATTGGCTAATTTCATTGAGCCTCAACTCCTGTTCAGTTTTTTTCAGTTTAAACGCCTCAACGGCATTGGGAGCTTTTTCTTCTGATTGATATGTCATTAGGAGCTTCTCTTTGCTTGAGAAACCCAAAGGGGTAATGATCATTTCTATGTAGCCAAACCAGAAGCTTATTTACATACAAAGAAAATATGATCAACAACCATGATCTCTAAATAGTATATCCAAAGGAGGAGATACACTGTGGCAGTCAATAAGAGGGTGAGCAGATGAGGAAGGTCTTCTGGAGTGGATTTGTTGCCAATTTGCTACTAGTAGCAATTACTGTAGCTAGAAAAATTAACTGATACCATTTTTAAATCATCTGATTAAACTCGGTCTGTAAACCACCCAAAACAATTTTAGGGCTGAACTGGATTGTTAGAGAATCAGCTAGAATCAGTTGCAACTAGCTGATTCCCTGATGGAATCAGAATCAGCCAATTCCTGCTTCTTCAAGAAAAAGAAAGAAAGAATCCTTTTAATTTGGTCCATTCTTTTTCAAAAGCATGTTCTATAAATAAGTAAAAGCTCTTTAGATTAATAGAAATTTATGATTTATGTAGAGGCTATTTTTAACAACAATGTAGTGGTACCTCATATGATTATTGGTACCCTGAACCAAGATATGTGACATATCTAGTGTTTATTCTTAATGCATTGGAATTAGTGGCTTTCTTCAACTAAAATATTATAGTGGCCTTACTTTTTTATGTGTAGATTGTTTGAGAAAATAAAGAAGAAATCTCTATTCCATATAAAAAAATTTCAGCTGGTGCTTTCCTAACTATGGAATCTTATTTCTCTACGTAAATAAATTCTCCCACTAAGAAGTGTCCCTTTTAGATGACATCAAAAGAATATCACAGCATATACTGGTATGCAGAGAAATGATGAAGAATAGCTTTATCCTGGGAAGCCGAAAACAAAGGTATTAATCCATAATAACTACTCTAACTTCAAGTACTAAAGCGATAAAAGAGATGAAATCTGATGGCTAATATGTCATAAAATCCTTAAGAGAGTACAAATTGACAATTAAGGACACAGATGAAATGAAATAAGTAAAAGCTTCTTTACCGTGAGAGAAGATCCACTAGACCCAACGTTTTCTTGAGCCGGAGACGATGGAGGTTCCAGTATCAAGGGCAATTCAGAATTCACATCCTCCAATCCAGCAGACATTTGTATATCCAACATACATTTTGGTGCTAACACTGCAATATGTGCAACTCGCAAACTGAAAGTGGGAAGATAAAGATCTAATGTCAACAAAAATCCTATACCACCAAGTCATACAAGTAGACACCACAGAGCAGAGCAATGCGAGTAAAGTGAAATTGGGTGAGTCGGGCCAACGGGTCAACTCGGGCGATCCATTCTACTCGAGACGAGTGAACTCAACGAGTCTAGAGTCAACTCAACACAGTTTCAGTCACAAATGTTTTGAAAGATTAAATTACAAACGCCTTATAATTGAGAACTCAGTTCTAATGAAAGATTAAATTACAAACGCCTTATAATTGAGAACTCAGTTCTAATGATTTTAGACTAGTACGGGCATAAAGAGAAATGTAAAGCAGCGAGAGAGAGGAAGAACTACGGAAAATAAAACCCTAGATTAGATAGAAATGGCTCACCTCCAGATTTTCGCCGTCTTTGGCGTAGGTCTGAGAAAGCCTGCGCACGGAGTAACAAAGGGTTTTTTATGTGTGAGAGAGATATTGATGGGGTTTGCATTGCAAAAAGTTGCCGCCATAATACCTAACCGTATGAGAGAGAGAGAGAGAGAGAGAGAGAGGGGTGATGGTCATAGTACCTTGAGGCCGGATGAGTTAATGTTAGCTACACGACCCGAGTGCTAACGCTTTTGGTACTCGGGCTCACTTTTTGAGATGCGTGCCCCGTGGAACCACCAACGGTTCCGTGTTATTTAATGCAGATTTGTGTTAGATTATGCATATTGATAAAGATCTATGACTCAAAAATTGACTTGAAGGCAAATTTCTATTATCTGATTTAAAGGCAAATTTCTATTATCTGATTTAAAGGCCATCAAACGTCATCTAAAATCAATAGTATAATCTATTTACCTGATAGCCGTTAATTTTAAATGATATTTGACTACTTTAATTTAAAGGATGAAAAAAAGGTTTTTTTATCTCAAAGAACACTAGCATCGAAGATGATCTGTTCATCTTCAATTTATGATGCACCTATCACATGAGACACATGATAGATTGCTTATGACGCACATCCTAAATAGTGACTTAAGTATCAAATCACCCAATTATTGTGCCTCTTAAAAAATACCAACTCAAACCTAACAAAGATTTCAATCTAACTTTAAGCTAAAAATAGATGTAAGAGGGCATATTTCAATTCATCACGAGAATCATCATCAGTCATCCAATTTATTTTGGGGCTGCTTTGTCGATCTTATGTCTTGACTCGTTTATGATGAACGCTAAGCCTTTTGTCACTTTGCAATCCTTTATATTCCTTTTTAGTGCTCCTCTCTAGGCCTTTACAGGTCTTTTTCTTCTTTTACTTTCTTGTGCTTGGAACATCTCAATCTTCTGTACAGGGTTCATTTTTAGCCTTCCGATCGACATGCCAAAACTATCGACGCAACATTCCATAATTTTTTTCGTTTGTAAGTTTTACTCTCAAATTTACTCTTATACCCTTGTTCCAAATTTATCCTCTTATTACACCATAAATCCATCTCAACATATGATCGATTTTAAAATGTACCATTGCAAGTACACAAGATTGGTTGTAGCACGGTGAAATTAAGGGTGTCGTACTCACGGAGAAACGTGAAATTTAATTAATTCTTAAAGAGACAAAGACACTCAAGGAAGTACCAAGGGAGAAAGTTTAATTTACCAAATAATTACCACACTATTCTAAATGTAATAAGAGAGAAGTAATCTAAACAAGAATAAATTTCGATAAATAAAAGGACAACTTAAAATAATGATCAAGGAATTTGCTACCCCAGATTTATAACTTTTCTACCATTACACCCACAATTTCATAACATATCAATCACACCATCATTTATCTTAAAGAAAAATAAATCGTAAGAAAACGTGATCATCAATCCGGCATACCCTATATAAAAACGATGACTCAGCCTATCATTGCGGCATGAATTATATAAAAAACATAGCGTATCTCAAAATTCTTAAATTACGACAATGAGCAAATAATTACTCTACAGCCTAGATCGGTCTGCAAGTATAAATCTAGAGATTATGGTCGTTCATAATCGCGGTCAATGACCATAATAAAGCATACAGAAGATATTCAATTAAACACACTTTTTAGCAGAATGATTTCATGATGAAACTAAGAAATTGTGGAGTTAATAATAAAAATGTCACTTATCTGGGGATCGCATTCTCCTTGAACAAATATTTTAGCCGCTCATCCTTGGTGTACGATCTCATTGTAAACTCGAAGTCATTCTTTTAAATATATACTTTTTATTTATCATAAAAAATTTCTTTACAATGCTTTTCCTAAATATAATCTATGATCCCACAAACTGTAAAAGAAAAGAACTGTAAAAGCCTAAATACAATCTACCAAGAGAAGAAAATCCTAAAGGAGAAAAGAGAGAAACTAAAAGAGAGAATAACCCTAAAAAAATAGAACCTCCAAAGAGAGCTCTCAAAACAAAGCCATAACTTTGTTTTTATAGGAGCCGGTAAGACAACTTCCATAACAATCTCAATCGATTGAGAATCTTTTCTCAATTGATTGACTCTAAATTTTTCAAAATTCGAATTTGAATTCGAATTTTAAGTAGAGGGAAAAACTATCTTTATGGTCAATCGTCGATTGACACATAGGGGTAAGGTCTTCGTTCTTCTGATGGATGCTTAAGCCAATCACTTGCTTTCACGGATTTTGATGCTTCTGTTGACCTCTTGGTCTACTGTTCCTGTGTAACCTTTAATTATTTTCTTTTATGCTGATCCAACGGTCAGAAACACTTGCAATCACTAAAACTATATAACAACCATCAGATGCTTTCATCAGATAACTAAATGTAGGAATTAAGGTGCGAAATATAATCACATTTTGGCACCGATCAACATACGAAGAGCACATGCACCAATTAAGAGTTAATTGTTGGGCACTCATACTTTTAATGATACTAAATGTTATCAAATTACATCTCTTTATTCTTCATTTTCTTCTTATCCTTATATGATATTGAAACTATATGAATCTCGAAAAAGCCAAACAGAATATTACACATGTCGAAAGATTTTGATATTGCATGTTAGATGCTTATATATATATATATATATATATATATATATATATATATATATATATATATATATATATGAAAAGGGAGGATATTTATTAAGATATTATTTTCAAGCTACTTTTGATTGTTAAATCACATGCTACATGGCACCCAATTGGATCGTAAGGAGCGCTCAAACGATACCCTCGCATCCCAGGCTCTCTCTCTCTCTCACACACACACACACACACACACACACACACATATATATATATATATAGAGAGAGAGAGAGAGAGAGAGAGAGATTACACTACCTTTCAAGGCTGATTGGGTTCCATGTGGTGCCATATGGTACACAACACAATTATTGGGTGCCACAACAACTTACCCAAATTCAATCCACGACCACCTAGAAAAAAATTAAAAACAAATAATTTTTCATCACTGAAATTTAGGTCAAAAGTAAAATAAAACTCAATGCGCTGTGTTTGAGCTGCAAACATTGACACTTGACATGTGATTTCATGGAGAAAAAATTTATATTTTTTCTAAAACCCTAGGGGATTGATTGAATCCTTAGAGGATATAGTACATCGCACATAATCCAACACTAGCAGGTAGCATGGAAACACTACCTTTGAAGGTAGTGTCCCTATATATATATATATATATATATATATAGAGAGAGAGAGAGAGAGAGAGAGAGGGAGGTGAACGTACTCTAGGTGGAGTACTCTCACAGTACTCCAACACCCATATGAAGGTCATGGCCACTCAAATACTATTTTGGTGCCATATGGAACTTCAGGAGCCGATATAGATTAATTACAAGTCAAATTTTAACTGAGTTTTTATAATGATCAAGATATTTCACTTATTTAGTCCTTAATTATTTGCTAGATTTGCAATTATGATTAGTTTGATTGATTTGATGCATGCGATTAGTTGTTACGTACACATGAATATAATGTTTACTTTATTTAATAATGACCCATGATAATCAATTAATCTAATTAATATACCGTAAAAACCTTTAAATATGTGTTAGTAATAATTGAGGTGTGTTTAGTAGTGTTTAATGGACTTATAAAATATGTTAGTAAAGTTATTAAAGATCCAATAACTAATTAAAGACTCATTAAGTAATTAAAGACCCATTAAGTAATTAAAGGCCCATAGATATACTTAAGACCCATGTAAGAATTCTAAATAGAGTTAGATCTTAAATAGGAAATCTTAAAGTATTCTAAATAGAGTTAGATATTAAATAGAAAACCTTAAATTATTCTAAATTAAATTAGATCGTAAATAGAAAATCATAAAGTATTATAAATATAGAGATTAATTTACAGAATTTTTATATAACTCGTATAACCTAATAACCTCGTAGAGAAAAAGAGAAAATTATAGAGAAGAAGAAGGAGAATTAGAAGAGGAACTCTAGAGTTTTTTATTTGAAAGCTTAGAAGAACGCAAGAGGAGCTTACGACGCGATCGGATTTCGGATTAGAGCTTCGGATTGGATCAAGAGAGGAGTTACATAAATTTTACACGAAAACTAGAGGTATAGAGAAATCATGTTGAGATTGATCAGAAACGTAAATAGCATAAAAATAAAATAAGAATTAAGGTGTCTTTCATTTAATGAATATTCTTCATATTAAATTGTTAAATTTTAATGTTTAATTGCCGATTTTCGATGGTACATAGGGTTTCTTGATTGATCACGAAATTCTGTGCAAAATCCAGAATCTGTTCAAAATCTAGAATCTGTTTAAAATCCAGAATCTGTTCAAAATCCAGAATTTGTCTAGAATCCAAAATCTGTTTAGAACTCATAATTTGTTTAGAATTCAGAATCTGTAAAGAATCCATAATTTATTTAGAATTCAGAATCTTTCTAGAATCCAGAATTCAGAATTTGTTTAAAATTTATAATCTGTCAAGAATACAAAATTTGTTAGGAATTTTAGAATTTATCTAGGATGAAAATAATAAATTTCTATTCAAATATTGCCTATGTTTAATCATAATGCTTAAATATTTATTTATATTCATTATTATTTTTATTGCTTAGAATCCATGCAACCTAGGATATTTGATTTACACAATATGAAACAAGTAGGAATCGATGGAGATTACATATTTATGATGTGTTAAGTTTAAACAAGTAAAAAAAATATTTCATGATCGATTGATTTTCAGTTTTTCTATGCATATACATTCATAAAAGTGAAGAGATACATTTACGATATGACACACGAAAATAAAATATTTCTGTGATTACGATAAAATTTCTATGGGCTTATGCTAGAGGAATTAACATGAATAAGAATGATAAGTAATAAAAGTTATGCATCCATGTATTAATGATAAGATTGAAGAGATGGAGAAGGTCTTTAATTTTAAGTATTACGACAAAAAATTCTATCTCATCCCGAAGGCCTAGAATTTCGAGCTATGACTCGCACATATCCCGGATATGCTAAGCGGACATACACTTAATCAGAGTTATCACGTAAATCTGATTCTACGAAATCCGTGAATGCCAACATATAAAGGTGGAATATATGACAATCATAAATGTTGAATAAATGTAATAAAATGTGATAAATCCTCCAATAAAATGTAATCAAAGTTGGAGACATCCGATAAAATAAAATCATAGAGTCAATGCTAATAACGTAAGGCAAAATTTAATATCGGGTCTATAAAATTAATATCTGGCACTCGGATCAAAATCAATACCGTAGTCTTCCTGATAATTGGCAATGTCGCCCTCTAAAAGATCATGATAATCATCGTCCATCGGATCAACGTACTTAGCACCAATCGGATCAAAGGAACCAACGTCCACTCCGTCAAAATAGTCACCTGCAGTTGTTAGATTATTGTAGGATGAGTTTACTTAGTCACGTAAACTCAATGGGATACACCACCAATCCACCCCATACTACTCAGGTGGATTGTGAGTGCATCATGTGAGTGATAAATATAATATCTTAAAGAAATCAGAAGAGAATAACATAATCAAGTACATATCGTAAACTCATATCATAATCGTGAATACAAGACCATGATCATGATCTAGATACTTATATCCTAACGTGCCATATCTCATATTATATCATATCATATCACATCTTTTTCATTATTCTCGTACATACGTCTGTACATCGCATGAGCATAACTAACATACTCATAAAATCCTAAACAACTTGTGCCAGAGTCGCTGCTCGAGCTACCATGTGAGGGTCATCATAGTATCATACTACTATATCATAACGTCCTCCATATCATATCATACACTCCATCCAGTCACATGAGCGGCCAGCGACTCATAACTCATAATGTCTCCCAAAGACATCCGTTTTGACTGAAAGACGTTGTTACCCTTACGGTGGCTATACAAGGAATGACACATATAGAGACTTAAGTTCTTAATCTTTTACTGGCCTACACAACAGTATTTTATTATTGTAATATATCTTATCTTACTGACTTATATCATACTGACTCATATCTCCTTATACTTTTATGATCCAAAGGTTCAGGCCTCGTACCTTAACTTATATATATAATATCATATTAGAACTCGGGGTGATCGGGTCACCGTATACGAGGTTATATTGAATTCGCACTCACCCTACTCGTCATGATGTATCATACTACCATGAGTTGTAAGATATGTGAATACGATGCATCCTTCGCTTCGATACTAGCTTAGTGAATCACCACGCCCAAGCATAGATATGATCTCATACACTCGCGCCATATGACCTAACATATTTTTAGCTCGTATCATGATTAAAATGAAAATATAGAATCGTCACACATAGAAAAAGGTTTTCATTCAAATTATCATTATATATATATATATATATATATATATATATATATATATATATATATATTTACATAATACATCAATAAATATAGAGTAGGGGAGTAATTGTGTTTTTCGATAACTTGAAGGTCAGAGTTCGATTTTCACGAGATATCGAATTTCTAACACTTCGTGTTATCGAAGTGGTCGCATTGAAGCGATAAAGTGATATAAATATAGGGTACTATAATTAAATGCTCAAATTTAAAAGGTGTAATAATTCTTAAATTAAGTGAATCACGACTATCGATCTAAAAGTGCAAGTGATTAATGTGCACTAAGTTTTTGGTCGTGCAATTGTAAAATTTTAGTATAAAATCAGATCGTCCGTTCAGACAAAAATTATTCGATCGGTTTGGAAATCGATCGGTCGAAAATATAATATATAACTTATTCAGCTCTGGTCTAAAATCGATCGATCGATTAATGGAGTCGATAGGTTGAATTTAAAGTACTTTAAAATACAGTGGTTCGGTGCTGTTCGGAATCGATCAATCGGTCATAAGGTTGATGGATCGATAAAAAGAAGAAAATAAACATCCCACATAATTATCCAATTAATAATATTAAATCAGTATATATGTAAGTTATCTTAATATAATAATAAGTAAGTTATATTAATATAATAGTAAAGTACTTGAGTGATGTTAACCTATATAGCACATAACGATTACATCTTATATATATATAAATAAAATAATAAAATATAATATAACTCATTGATTTTATACTTAAAACTTTCATAGCTGTCATTAACTTTAATGAAATATAATATATTTAGAACTTACTATCAATCAATGGTTTACTATGTATAGTAAATCTTCAGTAAAATGATGGAATACGTAGTTAGGTTCTGCTACAACCACAGGGGTCTTACAATAATATTGATATGGTGCATTTCACCTACAATAGTTTATTTTTAGGTGCAACAATAATAGTGTTCTAAAACTAGGTGTGATTACCACGCATCTCATCTCAACAAAACCAATTACTTACTATACATGTACAAAATAATTAATTAAACCAACGGCCTCAATATCTCCTCTCTATTTTTATCACAGAAATCAGGTAGCCTGAAACCATCATCTATAGCCACCCATCACACCATACTCATAATCATATATATATATATATATATATATATATATATATATATATATATATATATATATATATATATATATATATATATATATATAGGATAGTAAAAATCTATTTTTCCTAAGGGCAAAAAAGTAAAATCATAAAACTAGCATTTATTGAAAGAAAAGAGATCCATGTCATATATAATATAAATATACTTCCTTCATATTTTGACTCATCAATCAATTTTGACAACACATTAAATTGTGTGCCCAATCCCAATAGGTAATGTGTACCGACTTCAACATCAACCAAAAGCTATGTGCTTTGGCTTGTTTGGCATGTATCACTTATAGCTCACATATACTTTATTATATATGAAATAGTTAAATCCCCATCTATCAATGTGCTAAAGAAATTAAGATTATCGATTTATCTAAAAATATTACTTATTCTACTTATTTACTATCTACTAGAAGAATTTGTTCCTAGAAGGATTTGTTGAAGAATAATCATATATATATATATATATATATATATATATATATATATATATATATATATATATGTTTTATATTATAATAAAAGGAAGCAAACAGTTCCAAACCGTTGCCTCCATACACAAAATAAAAAAAAGGGAACATGCAATATATTTCATTATGCATATTGTATAATGAAATATATTATTTTAATAACAAATCACTTGAGTGTTTTGTCCTTCCTAATATATAATAATTATAAAGTATATATGTCATATATGATAGTAGACTAGTAATGCCATAAATCACATTTTATGTAATACAACATATTATATTATAGCTTAACGTGCAACATATTAGGGTTCGGGTTTTGCAAAAAAAACCCTATGGGCGGCTGATTTATTTATTTTATTTTTTTCAAAATCACTTTTTATACAAAATATATACGGGCTTGATTTATTTAACCCATCAGTACGTGATCGAGCGTACCCTACGCGACAGGATTTGAGAAGAACGAGATGGATGGATGGGTACCTATCTCTTGAAGCGTGTTTGATAGATTGATGGCAATTAGGGCAATAGAGATCGGTGTCCACGTGATGGCCTGTCCACGATTTCTCCTTCTTTCACCATGATCTTGACGGCGGGAAAATAACCCACGGTGATTCTAGTGGAAGAACACACAATAGTTTTAGAGAATGGTGGGTGAAGAAGATGAAGTTGTGACGACTAGGGTTTCTAAGAAAGAAAAGATTAGAGAGCGGAGACGGCTAGGGTCTCCCGTAACATCTTATTTAAGATGCATGAGAAGAAATTTGGTGCTAAGTTGTCACACCAAATAAAACTGCCGCTAATACCCAAACTGCCGCTACTAGTGCTGTTGCTACTTTGTTTTAGTGGCAGTTTTTACAACTGCCGCTGAGGGTATTAGCGGCAGTTTTTAGTAAAAACACTGCCGATAAGTTTTCAATAGTAGTGGCAACCAGTAAAAAACTGCCGCTGCCATATTTTTACCGGCATTACAAACAAGGAGATGCCTACTAGAAGCTTAATTTGCTGATGTAAAGATTATGATAAAAGTAAAATAGGGAAACTGATTGAGAAACTTATTGGGAAAATACAAGACTCAATTGAATCAAAAGTAAGAATTATAATAATACAAAAAGAAAAATATGTCGGCTATAATTCCAACATCAACACCGTCTATTTACAATTAGTACAAAAACAAAAATAAAACAAGAAATCGCAACTGTGCTTTAAACTGTCTGGTCAAAATCTGCTCAATAATCATAAGATCTGATGCTTTAATAGATTCATCTTTGATATCATATATCATAAGAGCACTCAATGTGTCTGCAATCTGCATATGTGAAGTGCATGACTTGAGGCTTTGGCCATGGCTTGCGATGACATATGATAAACCACCTGAGATATTTGCACTATGCAGAAAGAGACTTAAGAGCACCAACAGATTCTGCTCTAACAGAGGCTTCATTACCAGTACCCAGTAGTTTGAGTAGTTGCGTAGTAGCTCCTGCGGCTAAGATCTTCGAACAAACTGATGGTTCTTCTGTCATCATGCATGCAAGAAGAAAGCAAACATTTGCTTGAGTAGTAGATTTCCCTGTTGCAAGCAATTTTACAAGTATGTCCACTCCTGCTTCTATTGTCGCAGACCAAAACCCCTCAGTACTGATAGATAAGTTTCTTAAAGCTCCAGTCAGTTGATTATCAACAAAGTTCTCAATTTTGATCCCATTTTGTAGCTGCTCCCAAAGCACAGGCACAACTCCTTCGGTGAGAAGATCTTTGATCCAACATGGTCCTTTGCACCACCTTGAGAAACAACGTAGATAGCCATTGCAGCTGCAAGTTGGCCTTCTGTTGAGCTAGATTTTAGAAGGCCAAGCAAGAAGGTCTTCCAACTGCTTCAAAGAGTTCTCTTTCTCTTGCACTGTTGAAGAACTTTGCCGCAACGACTCAATGCAAGATTACATGATCTCACCCCACCAGCGCCCACCACTAAGAAAGCAAACCCAGTCAGTAAGACACCCATTTGCAGCTGGTTGGGTTGGGCCGTCACATTGGTTCCACAGTGGGTGTGCGATTTGAATCTTGTTACATCAACTAATAGCAAGCCCTACACAAAGAGAAAAATATAATAAAATTAGAGGTTAGCTTTAAAAGGGAGCTTTTCAATTTTGAGCCAGGGAGGCGACTGAGGCTGTGTTTGGAATCACTCTTTGGAGGCAAAGAGCAGCCCACTCAAACAAGCAGATTTAAATTTCTCTTTTAAAGAGAATCCAATTCAGCTCTTTCACTCTAGAAAGACGTAAGAGCACTTACAATTATACAGAGTCTCATACTAAAGTGTTCTCTGCAAGACCCAAAGCAGAGAGCTGCTCTTTGACTCCAAGAGATATGGTTTTATTTGGTCTGTTTATCTGTCCACTACTTCTAAGGGCAAAAACATGGTCTCTATCAAGTTGAGCGGTTTCTCCACAGCAACTTGGTTCTCTCTGTGAACAGTGATCGCTCCACTGCTCGTAACGACTATAACTTCCTCCTTACGTGTCGAGAGCTCATTGGCTACGACCACGTGCATCGTGTACTTCTTTAGGGCCATGTCATCTTTCTTCAATAGGATCTTTGAATCCGTCTCCAGCTGTTACATTTGAAAATTGAATGCCAATATCTCAGCAAAGAATAATACCAAAAAAATATACCAAAAGATTTTGCATATTTCGCATAGGGTCACCGACCCTTTTCAGAGGAGGAAACGGGTCACTGATGATGGACGAGTGGCATGATTTTTCATCAATTGCGCCACTTGATGTGAAAACCACAATGGTTATATTTGTTGTCGATATCATAAAAAAAAAACTTATCTATGTGGTATTAGAGTCGGTCAAATGCCTTTAAAATGAAATTTGGTTATGCTGTCCTAACATCCTATTACCTACCCATTTCCTGAGTCTATTGACAATGTAATCTGGGGTTGCGAGTGGGCTGCTCAACAATGGTTCTTGTCGTCTTTGGGAATTCGGGTGTCCCATAGTGAATTTTCTTCTGCGTTTGAAATTCTCCGATGGGCTACGACAAAAAAAATTGAGGTTGATATTAATGTTTTTCTTACAGTTGCTTAGGCCATATGGAAGTATAGAAATACACTCATGGGAACAACGTTGAGGATATTCAATGGCACACTCGGAGTTCGGAAACATGGCTGAGTGAGTATTTGGTGGAAAATAACAGATATCCCTCTAGGCCTCCTGATGATGCATCCCATCCTAATTCTAAATGGGAACCTCTAAAGCCAGGAATAGTCAAGGTTAATGTTGATGGGGCATGGATGAAAAATTCACAAAGAGGTGGTGTTGGTTCAGTAGCCAGAGAACATAATGGAAGGGTGTTAGCTGCTATGTGTCAAAGAATTCCTAGATCCTCATCAGCAGAGCATGTTGAAATTTTGGCAGTAAATCTACCTAACAAGGGAAATGGGTTGCTGGAAAACATTATTGAAGGGGATGCAAAAGCTGTAGAGAGGCCATCAATGACCACTCTGAAGATTTATCTGATTCTTGAAGTTAAACAAGAGCTACAGTCGTTCGATCAGGCTCATTGTTGTTACAGGTCTAGATCCTGTAATAAGGTTGCGGGGTCGCTATAAAAGTTGGGTTTAAAAGATGATGTTCGTAATGAAATGGTTTTCTGTTTTGTTCTTTTTTTAAAAAAAAAAACGTTGCTTTTCCTACCAATTATTTGAGGATCCCACTTTCTACCACACCACCCCTGAGGCCGAACCTTGATTCGGAGATGAGTAACCTTGAACGATATGCAGAAGGCAATGGGAGCCCATTCTTTCCTCAACACTGAGAGCATTTCTGGCACTGGGGCGAGTCGCATATCCAGAGAACCAGGTGCTGACTGAATCTTGTGTATTGCCTGTGTAATTATGTGCTTATTAAGTGAGTTGAGGTGGAAGAAAACAAAATTGCTAACCCAATTCCAATATGATCAATTTCAATACAGAAACCTTCATACAACATTGCCAATATGACCAATCTCAATACTGAAGCAAAACACACACACACACACACACATATATATATATATATATATATATATATATATGATTGCTAAACCGAATAGTAAGAGTGACAAAAGGTACACCTTTTATTGTTCAAATATTCTATTAAAGCTAACATACAGTGTAAACATACTTCGTCTGATATAACTTAAAATTGCAATTTAGTGTTATTCTTTTGCTACATAGATGGCATAAAATAACAAGATACTCATCACCTTTTCAAAAGTATAAAAAAATCTCTTTTCTTTTTCAAAGAGGACCTTCCGGCATTCAATTTTTTCACTAAGATCTTCCTTAAAAAAACAGTAGAGAAATGTGCCCTTTTAAGGAATGAACATTTCTGAGCAAAGGCAGAACAAAACATTGACACGACAGAGTTTTGACCCTGGAAAAGACATAAACCTAGGACCATAGATGAAAATCTCGGATGATACCAAGACATATCGGGTGACGCGTCATGGTATCAGAGCCAAGAAAAATGAATCAGGCAATACTGGATATCTGATAACTGAAACCATACCAAGACGTATCGGGCGATGTGTTGCGGTATCAGAGCGACCCAAGACAAATGTATCAGGCCATACCCGATAATCGGGACCGAGATTTTGGCATTAGGAAGTTGAGACTAGGGGATCTGCTGCCCCCTTTCCTCTTCAACATTGTGAGGGAGGGCTTGTATGGTATCCTGCGTAGAGGTGTGGAGGTTACCAAAAAAATTGTGTAACCTCCCTTGTTTTATGAACAAAAAGGAAGAAAAATAGGGGTTCTTTTACCGAGCCGGGTCGGGTTGGCTTGTGTGCACCATTGGGTTTGGTCGTGGTATGCGTGATCGGGTTGAAATTTGCATATTTTTATGTCAGGCAAAATTTTGACCCACGACATGATGACCCTACTTACACTGCAATTCAATCTCTTTGTCAGACTACAGGAAAATAAGATTATAAGAAAATTTGAAACATGTAAGACATTTTTAAGAAGCGCTATGTTTATTAACATATTATTGGTTAGTAGATATCTCTTTCCGGTCCAAACAGGCAAGTCAGTCAAAGATTCTCCTTCCTTCCACGTAGAATCTCTCATTTTCTTCCTTGTTAGTTAAGAAACGATTTAATGATTGTAGAATCTGATGACTTGTATAGAACTTTCCTCGGCTTGACTAATGGAGTTGGTCTTTCTCAATTGAAGTAGTTTTCTCGCTTGCTCTTCCTTCCCTTTCGTCTCAATATCTTCTCTGTCCTCAAAACCAACTCTTTTGCAAGGTAGAAGGTGAAGGAGCACGGCGATATGTACATTAGCAATATATGAATAAGAGGAAGAGAAAAAATATGAGTCATATGCGTAATATGACTAGAAGCACCCGAATAATTGATTCAGGTGGCCGAGTTCAATAGTGAAGCGTGAGAGGCAGAGACTGCAGTACCTGAGAAGTCATCAGTGGCGGTGGAGACAGTAGAAAATGCATGAATTAACTGCTAAGGACGACGTTGTATGCTAAGGGTCTCTGCCTGTATATCTACAACCATGGTGCCTGAAATAGAGGATGAACCCTCTTTAAAACTGGGAGCAGAACCATTAGGATTCGAAGTGTGTGCAGAGCCAGTAGATGACAGCTGATAGCAAGTCTTGCGAGTATGCACAGGTTGGTGACAAAGTGTACAGCTGAGATGTCCTCATTCTCGACCGCATTGACAAGAGCTCCTCCCCGCCCCTAGTAGTTGAAGGGGCTCTAGTCTCAGAAATAGATGCACTACATTGTTGGAAGAGAAGCAGTGGTAACTTTTTTTTTTTTGATCGGTAACAGTCGTAACTTTTTGGCGACACTCTTCACTTTGGATAATGGCATACATATCGAACAAGGATGGAAGAAGGTAAGTGGACAATATTTTGGTCCAAGTCCTCCAAGAAAGTTATATATCTGATGAGTCTCTACTCTCCTTTGGATGAACTCAGCATCTGTGTGAATCAATGAAGTAAGGGGCTTGTAGTGACTAATCTCCTCCGACCTGCATTGCAATCTGCTGATATATTCATGGAAGGGAAAGTCTCCTTGAAACTATGCTCTCTCACATTCAGCTGATACACTCTCACAACTTTCTGAATCCGATCATAAGTTCTGTTGAGTGCATCCCATAACTGATGTGCTGACGATCAAATAGCTCGCGGAGAAGTGTGGTTGCATGGAATTGAGAAGACAACCCAACATCACAGTTATTGGCATCCCAATGAGGACTTCTTAGTTTTACCAGTCAGATACCCACTTTTCTTTCCTCCATCATGCATGAGTATAGATTAGGGCCATAGGAAATTATTTCTGTCAAATTTGATCGTTGCAAATTGATGCATCAAGGGGCTGTATCACCCAGCTGGACACCTTTCCTGACTTACCATGATACTGGACTGCACACTACTTATTAAGTAGCCTTAAGCCAAGGACAAGATGAGGACATAGATTTTGGTTGAGTAGAGGAAGGGAGAAATAAGCTCATGGCCATAGAACACCGTTTATACAACAATAAACCAGTAATAGAACTTTTCTTTGAGATACATCTATCTCCATCCATATTAACAGTGACAAACTCCAAACATAACATAGTTTAATGTCTGATCAACAAAAACATCATCATATCCCACAGTATATAGATCAGATTGAGATGAGACCACAACCATTAAATGTCTTAAGAAAACCAAATGAAACATACGTGGATTATAGGAACTTTTAACGATGTACGGAGCAGCAAACAAAGGAAGTCGTGAATTTGCAGATACATGTTCTCAAAAATATTCTTTTAGGGCCTTAAAGCCCATTTTAATCTAGAAAATGACCCAAGATATGACCTCTTGGGTGAATTCCTGTCCAATCAGATTTCTTTATCTCATCTAATCTTGCACCAAAATTTGTGCTCACTCACAAAATCTTGAATGCCCTGATCAACCATTAATCCTCAAAATAACACCAGTAAAACCTCTTCAAATTATTCAAATAAGTGGAAATACAATTTTGACCTTTAATTGATTTGACACTCAACGATATCTCCACATTCCCCAAGGTTGTTGGAGGGAGATTGACCTGAGTGCCAAGGCTGGTACTCAAGTTAGGTACCTAATACCAACTCATGTTTTAGAACCTCTTTTACTTTGTTCACCATTATCTATTCACTAAAGTTGCTCCTATACTTTAGAGCCCGTGTTTTGGCCAGTCTTTGTAATAGCTACATTTACGGCAATAGTTGGTAGTCAGGCTGTAATCTCAGCAACCTTTTCTATGGTAAGCCAGTGCTGTGCACTGAGTTGTTTTCCTCGAGTGAAGATTATTCACACTTCAAGTAAAATTTATGGTCAGATATACATCCTGGAAATCAATTGGATTTTCATGTGTCTGTGCTTAGTTGTCACGATCGGATTAAGAGACAAAAATATGATTGGTCATGCTTATGGTAAGCGTCTGAGATGTTACTTACGTGTCGGTTCGGCGTCCCTAGGGTCTATATACAAAATACTTCTGGTCCTATAATGCACAGAAAAGTTTTTCACTTGAATTGGGACTAAAGTTATTGATGAAATCTCTACTATTTGAATGATTAATGACATAAAAATAAGTGGTGGGTCTTCAGAAATAATGAGTGGGAAGAGCTTCTATGTTATTTTGGGCCTCTAGGTCACAGAGATGCATTTGAGGTGGAGATACAAGCATTGTGGTTTGGACTCTCCCTACTTGCACAACTATCAGTGACCAAACTATAATAGTAGACAATTCAGCTTTGGTTATATTGTGGATTTCCACTACTGCCACACCAAATTGGAAGTACATTACAAAGGTCAGGGAAATGCAGAGGCTACTGGATGACTTGTCATTGTGGTGTTGCCGACATGTTCACAAGGTGACGAACTCCAGAGCTGATGAACTTGCACAAGAAGGCGAATTGGCAATGTACTTTAGAGTAAACACTTTTGAGGAGTGATTGAAAGATACTAAATTGGGTGTGGGGTGGGATCCCAATTTTAATACCTCAATGATTACACACAATAACCAATCATGTAAATTCTTTACTGTTTAAAAGCCCAGCAGGATTGATTATGGTGTTCTTGTTAATAAAACGGGACGCCGTAGCATCTCTACCAGGAATCCTGTGAACATCAAAGTGATGACAAGAACATGTACTCCACCACGTTATCTCCAATGGAAGAATAAACTTGAAATTCATTCAAAGCAGATGGTCATGCATCTAGCCAACATACAAATTTTAATATAGATGCAGACATTAATAGTACTTGATTACCTTCCGGTGCCAGGTAATAGAAGACCAACTTCCTTATCGCCTGCAGCTGATGCTCTCAATGTGCTACCTCTAATGTGAGAACCTGGAATCGTGCTAACAGAGCCTGATTCATGTGTCACTAAGAGTAGACCCGTTGGAGGGATCTAGGATGCATCTGGGGCCAGACACCGAGCAAAATTTAATCAGCTGCTTGGAAATTTATTCAGGAATCTAAGATAGAAAAAATGCTAGAAAAAGTTATCTAAAGTCGACTAGTTAGATCAGCCTATGATAACATAAACGTAGTTGAAACAATAATTTTAAGTTTAACGAACATGATTTATGTGAAAGGTTAAACATCGTCAAACTAATGTCCAATCTAATCAGATGATAAGATCATTTGGGGTCATATCATATATCATTGAACTAAAGATTCTTATAAATCTTTTTTTTCTTAAAAAGAAAATCTTAGAAGAAATAATACAATGAAATATTTAATAAATCTGAAAAAATAAAGGATAAACAAATCTTTGATAATCAATTCTATCACAAGATATCTCATTCAAAAATCATAAGGCTTTCATTGAGAAGATAAAACAGTCTATACCAGAATGAACTCCTAGAAACAAAGAAGAAGCGGACCACAATTCAACAGGGAATTGGAGCAGAGCAGGATAGTAACAGAAAAACATATGCAGACATAAAAATAATAACTCAGTCAAGGTAAATTAAAAGTCTAAAGAAAATGAACCATGGATTAAATTTTCTAGACCATACACCTACCATATAACAAAATCATATAACCATACACTCAAACTAGCACCGGCTTCCAACCAATTTTTGTCCTCTCAAGAAGGTGCCATCAACTATGATTTTGGGGCAAGAACCTAACCTAAAAAAACTTGAAAGTACGCAAACTAGTGAATAAAGTTCTCTAACACGATTCTGAAGGGGAGTGTCACTTAAAGCCCATTTATATGAATATTCCAAAGCAAAAACAGCCTTGACAGTACTGTTGCGGCTATCTTTTATAAAATGAGCCTACATCAACCTTAGATCCTAAACTGGTTTGGTTTAATTCATCATCATCATTGCCTTTGCTCCATCTCGTAATTCTCGGTGCCTAGATCTCGTAAGTATTAAATGATGATCCATTGTTGATGCAACAATAGACCTCACCCATTGATGCAATGTCTGCCAACTATTCCTACTAAGTGATCTAGTAATTAACAAAATAATTACAAGTTTCGAAACAAAGCTTGCAAGCCACATTGACAGTAGAATTGTCATTTTTTCTTCCAACAAAAACATAAATTGAGCTGAAACCAGCCTCTAATATTTAAATTAAACTCTGAAATTTATGCTTGGAAAACAAGTTTATCTCTGTTCTTTTACCAAGGTACAAAGAATACAATTTGATTTTGAGTAACAAGTACACCTTTGAAATTATGATATATATTAACAAATTGCTCTTTTGTAATGGTGCATGATCTGTATTCGTGGAGCTCAGCTTGACATCAAAATTATGAATAATGCGACTCTCCCATTATGGAACAAGGATGATTTGAAAATTTCAGAAATTTTTTTGGAATATATATAGGAAAATGATTTGAAAGAAATCAGATCGAGATTTGAAAAAAAATACCTTACAGAGGTAGCAGAGTTAATATTCCGAGGTACGAATGTCGGATTCAATCATTGACAGGTGTCGAACACTTCTAGCAAGCAGAAAACGTTGGTTCCGTTTGATCGAACTCTGTTTGCAGCATCCTTGCTAGTGCTCGATCTGAATCAACATATCAAAACCAAAATCAGTCCTCCAAAGCTCAAAATCAAAATCGATCTGTAGCAGAAAACACATTGAATCGTGAAGCAAAATTAATCCTAGCAAAATTGAATGATCTGAAGCAAAATTAATCCTAGCAAACGCACCTGAATCGTTCACGAGGTCTGAAAAAATGAAGAGGAAACTGATTTTAATCAGAAAATGAAATTATTTGGTGAAGATGACGATGAATCTAGCCAAAACTGTCCGAAAGGGTAAAAAATATGTCGGAAATTACTAGATTTTGTAACGAAAAATGAATTGATTTGGCCAAAACTATCAGAAGAAGAGGAAACACTAGCTCTCGTCAGCGCATTGGGAGAGGAAACCCTAGCTTTCGTCTACGTTAGTTAGAAGAAACAAAATCTTTCGTCCACCCTCTTACGGGAGAGGAGCTGGCGATCTAGGAAATAAAGCTTTCCTTGTTGACTATTTATATGGGGCAAAAGTTGAGGAACCTACGCCCATTGAAGAAGACAGTGGTGATTATAAAATCTCGCTTGTAGCGGTCCATTAGTATTAGCTGCCACTATTATAAAAAATACAAAATTAGTAGCCGCCACTAATACCCATTTATTTTGTAGTGCCTTTTACCAACAAGCCATCACATAGCTTATGCCAAATAAATACAGCTTTAAATATAAAAGCTTTCTAAAAATTAAAACGTTTACTTTCTCAACTAAGGTGGGTTCCGGTGTGGGGCGCTACCACCAAGGATGGTGCGAAATACATCTAATACTATAAAATTAAGTGCACTGAAAATCGGGTCGTTACATTAAGCTTACTACTTAACTGAAGAGAAGTTATGTGAAGATTAACGTAGATACTAATCGAAGGATTAGATAAGATTATGATAATAATTAATAAAGAGAATACCATGTCTATTATGTATGTTGATTCATGAGCATTAAATACACAATTAAAAATAACCACACATGAAATTAGAGTAGAGACCCAAGCCATAATATTATATTTAGATTTAATGCTATGTTTCAGTTTCATTCTATTGCTTTATTTGTTATTATGTCATGTTATATCTCAGTTATTATTTGATTTTATGAGTTGATTTGAGTTATGTACCTTTTCTATTAGCCTCATTATGTCTATTCCATATCGATTTACTTGGTAAACTGACCCATTGTTTGGGATTTTAGGGAGTACAACTATATATGGAGTGGATGAAATAGATGCATCTATAATTGATAAAAATTTAGATTTGAGCGAAGAAGGATTTGAAGCTTAGTTGATTAGGTTTTTTGTTTATGCATTAGAAAGGATTTTAAGACATTTATTTCAAATTTATTTTATGAACAAGTTCATATTAATGATGGATTATGCTATATTCCGGCTTTATCTATTAATTTAAAGAGTAGAAATAGAATTTGGTATAATAGGTTTTTATCCCATATTTTAGCAATGCTCTCATGATGATGAAAAAAGAAAATTTATGTGTGCGCTTTTAATAGTTATTTTTTTCGTTGCGTTTATATGCGAATCTTTATGGATTAATTGATTTATTTATAATCATGGATATATGATGTAGTATGATGTCTTTAAGTAAGCGCATTGATCCAGTGTGTAAATTTGGGGACGTCACAGTTTTAAAATTACAAGTCAAATTTTGATTGTGATTCAAATATATATATATATACTAGTAGATTGCACATGCCTTGCACATGACCATTCTAAACGTGAGGACGGACTTTTAGAATTGTAAATCTTTATTGTCAACCTCATATTCGTCCTTATCAAATCAAGTTTCGCGTGTTTAAACTGTTGACTGCTTTAAATTGAACTATAAAAACCATTTTTTCCATCCACTCTTTGACACCATAGATTTTGAGATCATGGTCTTAGCATCAGACATTCAGATTTATTTCAAGTGATCCGAGAATATCATCATATGTACTCCATAATCCTATTATTTTTTGAAATTTGTGCCATATATAATTAAAATCTTAGCGTTTGATGATAGGCCATCAGCTCAAGATATGTTGTGTTGAAGATTGGAACCAAAAAAGTTTTTAATCTTTTGATTGAAAATAGTCTAACCGTTTAAACACTAAAACCTTGGAAAAAAGAATCTTAGGTTATAAATAAAGTAACCCTTTAACATTTAAAGAGATTTTTGTGACAGTGATTGTCAAAGCCAATATTTTCGTCTCACCCGATGCTTCTCCAACTTCTCAACCCTAACCATGCCATCAATAGTTGTCATTCAGCTGTCGTTAGATCAGGATCTAACAAACAACCACTAATGCATCACCAAATGTTTGAAGATTAAGTAATAGGGTCATGGAGAGTGTTATACGGTGGACAATTTTTTTTATAGACATTTTTGCAGCAACTTATTTGGCACAATGTGATTGGCTACACTGACAGTGGGGCCTAACCAATGCAACCAATTACATGATGCCACATAAGCTGCCTACAAAATTATCTATCAAAATCAATCCACCGTTTATAATTTTCCATAGGGTTAATGGAGCTCACCCTAGGCCTAAAGCCTAGGATGAAGTCTCCACTCCCCAGCGTCCCTCTTTTGGGGAAATATGGTAGACTTTCGGGGATGTTAATCCAATTTGTCTAAGTTGCCATAAGCTAAGTAAAAATTATTCAACCTAAAAAAAATATGCTCATCTCAAGGTTCAAACTATTCGACCTGAGAAGTTTAATATGGACTATTGCTCGTATTAACAGAGTTCATAGTGAGGTGCTTGGATTCTATAGTATATATCCTCCAAATGGGCACACCTTTTTTCTTTAAACCTCCACGAAAACAAAAATGTGTTCTGCAACTTGGCACTAGGATTTATATAAGCTTCACTGTATATAGTCTAATTGGATGGCATTAGATATGAAGCTCTTATACTTCGACCTTTGACTACATAATATATGCTATCTTTATGAATTTTTTTATTTTCTAATCTTTTCTTAAGCCTATATAAGATATTATTATTGAACAGTAAATTTTAGGAGGACGCTTCAACCACTGTAAATGCAGGGTGGGTAAAGTATAGCCGCAAGTTATGCATTGTTGTACAACCGACAAACGACAAACGATTGAGATGGCATAAACCACATAAATGAATATATATATATATATATATATATATATATATATATATATATATATATATATATATATATATATAAAGAGAATATAATTTTCAAATTTTTTTGTTGCATAGTTAATATGGTCTATTTTTCATATTCTCGATAATGCCCCTCATATCAATAGTTATATATGATTTTCCTTCTAACTTTGTTCCTCTAAATTTTTTTAGATGACAACAATAAGTGTAATGCATTTATTGAAAATTTTATATTTCCAATAATACTCCTCATATCAATAGTCATATACCATTTCCTTTCTAATTTTGTCCTTGCAAAGTTTTTAAAATGACAATAGTTTAAAATGACAATAGTAGGTGTGAACATAGTGACGGATTTCACTGAAATGCATGAAATTTGTCGAAATGAGGGGCAAACAAAAGTGTGTCAAAGAAATTTCAGTGTTTTTCAATAATTTCAAAAATTTCGATTTTTTTCAACGAATTTCAAAAATTTTTGTGATTTTTGAAAGTTTTCGTGAATGTCAGTGTTTTTTTTTTTTTTTTTTTTCTATGACGAGAGAATAGTGGCTTTGCGCTTACAAGTCAAGAGACTAAGCACACAGCTGGTAAGCATTCTCAAGGAACCTATATTATACAGGTGGCTTCCCATATCAATTTTTTGGTTCCCACCGATGTGGGACTCAAAAATGAGTGCAGTTTGCTCAATGGGTGCCGTTTAATCACCCAAAGGCTGCCTTTTCACCCCACCTCTTCCACCTGGTATACATTGACTGTCTTTGAATCAGATGGTGGAGGTCATTTTTCATCCCCATTTTTGCACACTAGATCTATGAATTGTGATCGTACCATCAGACAATCGATTTTTTATTACACATTGCACACATCTCAAAAAGTGACGCTAAAATCATGCTTGAGCGTGATGGAGGTCATATGATTTTAGGGCCACTTTTTAATATATATGCCATGTGTAATAAAAAATTGACTGTCTGATAGTATGCCCACAATCCATAGATCCATTGTGCAGAATATGGGGACGAAAAACGACCTCCACCATTTGATTCAAAGGCGGTCAATGCATGCCGATTGAAGAAGGTGGGGTGAGAAAGCAGTCTGGTGGGGTGAGTTTAATGGTATCCTTTGTCAATTTATCTTCTATAGTTCTATGCTTGAGCTCGGCGTCAATGTTTGAATCAATTGCTAATTTTTTTAAAAAATATTAAATATATTTTTAATCCTTGAAATTTTCCCGAATTTTTTCTGAAATATATCAAAATTAATCCGAAATGTACCGAAAAGACCCCCCACCGAAAAATTACCAAAAACGAAATTTGTCACTATGGGTGTGAAAACATTTATTGCAAGAAAAATGGATAGGGTGTCTTTATTTCCAATCCAAAGTTATTCCTTTTCAACCGAAGTTTCACATGTTTAAACTATGATTAATTTGTATTAGATGATATGAGATCTATTTTCATCCCAATTTTGTTCATAACATATTTTGAGATTAATTTTCTATCATCGGACGGTCAAATTTTGAATTCAAATGGAAGACATCCCAAAAAAGTGATCAGAGAACCACTGATCACGTATGGCATGATCTTATTATTTTTTGGGATGTTTACCCGTGGAATCAAAATCTGTCTGTTTAATGGTATGCCTATAATCTCAAGATCTATCGTGTTAAATTTTGGGAAGAAATGTTTCTTCATTGTATGATTCAAAACAGTCAATGGCTTAAACTAAGTGAAACTCGAGTCAAAAAGAAAATTCATTGGTTGTAAATAAATATACCCTAATTACCGCATGACCGATCACAATACATTTATAACAAGGGAATCGTTATTTGCATAACCGAATTAGAAGAACCTTTGGTTGTAAATAAAGGGTCCCCCTATGTTGAAAATCATTGAATGGATCATACGCTAAAAAATTTCGTCCAAATTAATCTTCCACTAGCATTAGGCGGTCAATTTTTATTCCGTGTGACACAAATTCCAAAAAGTGCTTTGGGCATCACGTTTAAGCGTGATGTGTATCACGTGATTTTGAGATTAATTTTATAGTATCAGTAAATAGACCGTCTACCGGTACACTCATGATATCAAGATCATATGTGTCTAAGATTGGAATTAAAATGATCTCAAGCACTCAATAGTTTTAAGCATAGGTGCCCTCAAAGATTTGGTTGACGCAAAAATAAAGGATACCCTTGAGACCCTAGTGACCAAATTTACAATTTTTTTAGTATATTTTCAAAATTGTTTTATTCTCGTGCTTATACTTAGTCACTATGCTTGTAACAACCATTGAGAGAAGACGAAATAATCTCGTTGTCTAATGGTAACTCTATTTACAACCCAAAATTTTTCCTTCTTAACCTGAATTTTATCTGTTTTAGCCGTTGGCAGCTTTAAATCAGATGATGAATATTGTTTTTCTCTCAAATCTTTCACACAATTGATCTTGAGATCATGAACCTATCATCGGACAATCAGATTTTTATTCCAGATGACACATCCCAAAAGGTTAACATAATCATGAGTGCACATCAACATAGTTCTTAGACCACTTTCCGAGATGTGTAATATAAAATTAAATTTTAATATGTTATCAAGCGCATCGCACATGCACTGCCACTAGAATATATATATATATATATATATATATATATATATATATATATATATATATATATATATATATATATATATATATATATATAATATTTGGGTAAGTTTTTCCTTCGAGCTCATTCGAGAATTAATAAAAGCTCAGATTTTGAGTTGTTGACTAGAAGAGTGATTTCGAGCTTTTCTCTTGTTTGAGAGTTTGTCTCAAAACCCGTGTTTTTCGAGTGAAAGCAACAGACCGATTTCCTAGCAAAATACTAAAACAATGCTCCGATTTTAAGCTCAAAAGGCTAAAGGCAAAATACTCCTTTTAACCAGGAAAGTAAAACCTCAAGAACACAGGAATCTGAGTCTCTCGAAAAAGCTTAAAAAAACAAAGTTTAACTAAACTCAAGAACACATCTCGGAAAAACTAAGAATCTAAGTAAGCTTGGAACCTGCAAGATTCTGAGCTTTTCTAGGAAAACTCGAAATCACCCAAATGAGGCATTAGACTCAATCTTCTCGTACACATCTACCTACCATACAATTCCATAATAGATCAGATAGCTCTCATAGATCTTAAGCCTAAAATTATTTGTTTGTTCATCCAATCCATAATAGACAAACTTCCACAGAATCTGAAGCCAACAGGCATGCGTACCATTTAAAAAGAAAAAAGAAAGAAGTGAAGCATAATGACGACCAGGGCAATTGTCAAGCTTAAAGACGCAGGTTTCAGTCCAAGTTAGATCTGTATCCTGTCCACCCCTCCCAGCACCCGAATGTACAATGTACCGGGACCAGCACTAGGTAATGGCATTATCTCGATGAATAGTGGCATATGACCATCTTTTAACATATTATAATATAACAGTCCAGTTATTGAGGATAGGTGGCATGTGGGCTTTGATCAATCCAGGTCATCAAGATGTTAGTTCATATATGGAACTAATGTGGGCCCAAAAATATCTCATTGGAGAATCTTAACCACCTGATCTACACATTCTAAAATGAACAGTTTTTCACATTATTAAGGGTCGAAATGAAAGTACACCACTGGGATGGTCAGAAGATGCTAACAGGCATAAATTTGACAGTGAGACATATATAAATCACGAGCTGTTGGTGAACTACTTCAATTGATCAAATACATCCCTCCTAATTGAGATATAATATTAGCCACTATAAAATAATATTTGGAATCTCAATGGTTTATATATATATATATATATATATATATATATATATATATAAAGAAGAAGAAGAAGGAGAAGAAGAAGAAGAAGAAACAAGCATTCCTGTAATTAAATCTGAAAAAATGTAGGGCATATAAAGCATCAATTTTTCCCAAGTAGAATACGAATTGAATATGTGAGTTCCACAGATAGATTCATCTTTGTAGCGGCTTATAGACAAGCCTGGCATCAACCCTTCTTTATAGCATGTGGGATTGTGAAACAAAAACTCCCATCGACATAAATGAACAAGCATAAATTAGGGTCTGAGTGACGCTACAGAATGAAAATAGAGACAAATAATAACGACTTGTTTTACAAGATGTTCCATTTCTGCTCCAATGCATTGCAAATCCGACCAATGCAACATGCAGCACTCAGTGGATAACCTGAAACTGCAAGAGGAAAGAAAGAAAGCAAAACCCAAGCTGTGATATCATTTTATGTCAAGTGCTCTATATTTCTTCAGTTAAAGTGCCTAACCTTATCTTACCAATTATTCAGTTATAGCCAATTTTCAGCTTCAGCCCGTTTAAAACTGTTAAAGTGCTATTTCTCTACTTCTATTAATTCCTTTTCATTGGTCATATGAAATTCCTTCATTATTTTATTTCTATATTAATGATCATATGAGCATTAATTCTTTTTTTAAGTGATAATACAAAGTTACTTTACAGGAAAAGTGGGAGAGAATCCCATAAAGCAGCCAAATCCAATAAGAATTGCGTCACAATAGAATGGCATCAAATCAAAGCAGCCAAAAAGAGATGGGATAGAAAATTGAAGCCCAAACTATCTGTTTCTCTTATTCTCTCTTGAATTCCTTGGAAGGTGGAGAATAAACTGGAGGGAATTCAACAAAACATGCTCTATGTGTCACTACATAGATTTGAAGGAGGCATCGACACTGATTAATAAATAAACAAAAGGGCGTATACATAAAAGGGGAAATTAGTGGGCTTAGAGAGAGGAAAGTTTCTCTTGCAAGTTGGAAGTACATGGCATCACAGGTGTCGAGAAACAGAATTTAAAATTCTTGTATAGTAAAACCATTTGAAACAAAGAGTTGGTAATTGGGTGTTTGGTACCCGACCCGTGCACCGGGTCTATCTCCTGCAAAAATATATGTGTGTACATTTTCAAAGGTTCGCAGGAGGAGATTGACCCGTGCGCTACACTTGGTGCATGGGTCGGGTACATACGGCCACCTCTTGAAACAAATATGAGACTTGGATGGCATTGTCTTACCTGCTCTACAGTCCCGATGGTTAATGGCACATATAAATATGCATGAGTTAAGACTTCTGCAACTCTTTTATGAGGATCACTAATCAATAAATCTTCCAGCAATTTCGAAGGTCCACTGGGTGACGTTTAGGAAGGTGAGGTCATTTCCAAAGGAACAAGGTATATGCTACGGAATGGGAGTGGATTAATATTTTGAAATGATTTCTGATCGGAAGTCTCCAATGTGTATGGTGTGTCCTAGTTTGAACGGTCTAGAATGTGCAGCGTAGGCAGTAATTGAGTGTGGGGAATCGTATGAGATACTGTATTTAGAAGAAATTTAAGGACAAGAATGAGTTTTTTTTATCAAGTTGCTAGGGTATCTATAGGAGGTTTATAAGTTTACAGACCTACGAGTAGGTTGACAGACATATTACAGATGATCTTTTTTCAGGCTCATCACAAAGGGAACTGGTACTTTCTTTCCATCTGCCAAAGTTCAGATCGGCCTTATCCCTCCTCAGGCTTGTGTTGGATAGTGAAGGCAAACAAGATCTTCACCAGTGATTAACTCCAACACCAGAATCCTTAATTCCTGGATTGATGCATTGTGTAAGATTACAAAAGATATAGTTGACAACCATTTCAACATTAGCCAATAGTCAAACCGTGAGGTATTTCGTCTCAGATCTCTTTGAATCAAGCGGTTGCCTACAAAGAAAGTAGCAAATTTCATGGAAGGTTCGTTTGAAGGACTGTTTGCGATCATAGGACAAACGTTATGGAGTATTCGGCCTAATGTGGGTAATATGGAAGAGGGGGAAAATAACAAATTTTAGAGGAAAAGTCAAGGCCAGTTAGAATGCTTAGTAATTCTGATGCTCATTATGAAATAAGATGAAAAAGGGACATAAGCGATTAAGCATCAAGACCTTGAAAGAGGCAGTTTGCTAGGTTATAGTGATAATGCGTTGGAGTATAATTGAATTGCACAAACTGGCTCCGTCCCAGGAGAGTCCCTTGGAACAAACAACTGACCATAAATCTCTAAAAAAGTCACATACCTCAGTTGTCGAGTCAAAAGATGAAATTTGCAAGCTTCAACCCCAACAAAGTTAATGACTTGGGTGTATTCCGTTTAATGATATTCGGGCTTCCAATGTCATGGTGTTTTGGGTTAGATTGCTTCACCGTTCCCATCGTTTAACTTAGGGTTTACAGTCAAATAATTTTCCATGTAGTGCTTTTTACCATCATGACGCTGCTCTGGAAGGAACACACCAGCTTGATAGTTGCTAAACATTAAGATAATTACTGCTAATATTATTTATTTATGTTTTTTTATGAATGATAACTGCTTACATTAAGGTGCAGCAGCTGTGATTTTCCACAGCTGGGCTTCGGCCTGACAAATGCAGTCCATGTCGGGGCAAAATATTCTTTGGGTGAGACTCAGGTTGACCCACATGATGCTGCTATCAGCTTGATAGTTGCTAGACCTGAGATAATAACTACTACAATGATAAAATAACTCGTGCTGGGACTTAACCTGAAAAAAGCAGTCCATGTCAGGTAAAGCAAAGACCAAATGTTCCTGGGTGGCGCTCAGGTTGACCCTAGACAGTTGACACTTGTCATCAAGACAAAAAAATGCAATCACAGTTTTAGGTAATGCAACAATGCTTAACTTTTTAACATAGAATTTCATCATGCAGACCAATGGACCAGGATTTAGGTTGTAATTAACTCAGATATTTGATCTAGACGATAGATATGGGTGCCATTTCATCTTCTAAATTGAATATATCACTATCAAACAAGATTAAAAACTATCTACTGGCACTCGTTTAGAAATAAAGAAGTCGAAGATTTTCAATAAACTAGGACTATGATTAAGAGAGAAAAATGAAAGCTCTTTAAACCAAAAGACAAACAAATTTACCCGATATGAAATCATCTGTATACTCTGTATCGATTTTCCCATGGGCCATGGCACCAACCTGAACATATGATTAAATAAGCTACTACATTCTCAACAAGCTGAATCCTAAATAATAAACTGGCTTGGAACTTTGGAAGAAAGAAAATTTAAAATAAAATAAGGAAAAGGAAAATTTAAAATTTTGATCATACCACAAAAACAAGGTTAACATCATCACTGGAAGCAGCCACATAGTCCCGTAATTGAATTAGTTTTTTTGAACTATATGAAAGGCCTGAAATGACAGCAAACCATTCAGCAACAATATATTATTATATAGCATTAACTGAAATGCTGTAACGTCAAATGCTCACCAATTTTACAGGAATTTATTGGAAAATACCGAGTGACTGGATTCTTCACCGTACGTAGCAGTTTTTCACGCTTATTACCAGTAGTAGAACTTATACTCAGTTTCTGTAGTAATTGCACTGCAATAATTATCACATAAAACCGATCAAAACATAAAAATAAAAATAATCATCACACAAAGAAGGCATAATAAAAAATCTAGAGAAATAATTTCTAACATTACATGAATCTCTAAATTCAGATAAAGAATTGGGGTGAGACATTAAACTCACACATGACACCACAAAACCGTTTGAATGTTCTCGGCATTCGAACATAGGGTTTAACTTCAAAAAGCACGCCTTTCTCTGTTTTCACGTACAGGCCACTCAGCCTCCCAGCCTTATTAAGAGGGCTATCCAGTATTGCAAGAAGAGCCTGTATTTAATGTTAATTGCAATACCTCATAATTAAAAATCAAAATAAATTGAACCCATATGAGAGAAAGTCCAAGCCAGGCTCAACACTAAGCATGAAAAAAGACCAACTTAAAGGGCTTTAAGATTTTCGGTTCATGACTTCAATTTTTTACATTATGAGATCTAGATTAAGGGTTTGAAAATAAGGGTCCAGTGTTGTATAATCAAGAACTATATCCACTAATTGAAATTTTTTCAACCAAATCATGCTATAAACAACCAAATTGGAAGGTATATTCTATTCACATCTAGTTCAGCTCAAAACCATTTATCCAATATATATATATATATATATATATATATATATATATATATATATATATATATAACGTGTCAAAATCTTACGATTTATGACTGAAATCCTACGATTTAAGTCAAATCGTCGGCCAAACGATTCGATTTTGACATTAAATCCTTTTTGGGCCTGAATGCTCCGATTTAACTTGTGAATCTTACGATTCAAATGAATCGCACGATTCACAAACCCATTTACGCAAGTTTCATTTCACGCTCTATGAAACATAAAACTTACGAAACTTTTTTTTTTTACTTTTTTGCCCCTCAAAAAATTAAAAAATCTTTATAACGAAAGAAACCTTTTTCATAGTACTCTTTATCTATCATGTGGGGTTTAAAATTTGGGTTTCTTTCTCATCTTTGTCTCTAATTTGTTCTTTCCTTCATAACAATCTGGTACTGGAATCAGAATTCAATTCCATTTGCTGCAAATGACTGCTACGATGAATGGCTCTTAAATGCACATGAAGATTTCTATTAAAATTTTGAGGATTGTTGTTTGCTTTTGAAGATTCATTTCAGGCCATCAGTCATGAATTGATGATGTTCAATTAAACGTATTTGACTTATATCTGTATACTATTTATGAATGGCATATCATGTTATAAAATTGACCGTGGACATGTTAGGATGTATTTAAAAATTTTCAGATTTATTAGATTTTACTTTAAAAATTTTTCTTATTAAAAGGAACAGTTGTGAATCTTACGATTAAACAATTCGATTCAATTCACATATTCCAAAACGATTCTGCGACCTGATTCGATTTCCACAACATTGGTATATATATAACCTTTTATTAATCCGACATATAAAATGTACAAGTGGGCAGATACTCAAATCCTCATTAGTCATTACCATATGGAAACAAAGAAAGGAATATAAAAAATAAAGAATCATCTAAATACTAAAATATGTTCGAGACCTGTCTAATCTCCCAAATATTCTTCTTTGCAACAACTCGGAAATTCCCCAACACTGCAGAAATCCGTGTCCAATTTTGTTTTGATGGCCCACTTAGCTAGGCCATCTGCTACTTTATTTTTTTCTCTGTATATGTGGGACACTGAATATTGTTTGTTTGAAAGAGTGTTATGAATGTCATTAACCCAAAGATCAATATTCCAAGGTGTGGCTCCCCCTCAGCTTCGAGTCTGACTCAATCTGAAATGATTTGGTGCATAGTAGAACAGATTTGTAGACCGCCCCGAAGGGCTCTAATGTCTGCTGCTTTATCAGTTCCTTCATTGTAGAACCGAGAGAAAGCCAAGACAAATCTACCACAGATGTCCCTGATGATAACTCCTCCACTAGCCATAGCATAACTTGCCAAGCCATCAAAGTTTAATTTGATCCCAGAGTCTGGTGGCTGCCAACAAAGTGCCCGTATTCTGATGGGCTTGACAGGGATAATACCAAAGTGCAGTTCAGCTAGAGCCTCCACTTTGTCCTTAATAACCGCTTTTTTAGGTACAAGGAGATGATTAATGTCCCAAAGTCATCTTACGATTTTCCTATTTGTTCCATCTTCACAAGCTAGTTCTCATCATGGTGCACAACGTTCCTTTTTCTCTATACTTTCCATAATACAAGCCATGGGATGATGGATTTTACAACAGTAAATTGGTTTAAACTCCCATCTTCATTCCATTTAGCAATCTTTAGCTCAACGTCCCTGAAATTTTTGTTATCATTAAACTGATAGCTGCCCATGTCCAAATAGATTATGCATAATCTCAATTAGCAAATAAATGATTTATAATTCCACATCTCTATGGGATTAGACCTTTGCTATAGTGGTGATGCCCTCAAGCGTGTAGCGTTGAGGTCCGGGGGTTCAAATCCCATTCTTACCTATACGAGCATTTAGATGCCAATTGGATGTGTCTCAACTTGACAATTTCATCCACCGGGATAGCCGAATTGAGCCCTTTCCATGAGAAGGTTTTAATTTCAACGGAATTTAATCTTCCCACAAAATCTTCCATCTCCGGGCCTTCAGTTTTTCTAGCCTACCAACTTCCCATGCCGATTTTGTAGTAAAAGAGCCATTGATATTCCTTTTCGAAATAATCTCCACTTTGTTTTTTTTTAATCGGTAAAAGTATTCCATTCCATAAAAAAACCAGCGAGAAGCTGGAAGATTACAAAACGGCCAAAAAACAAAACCAACAGCAAAGCAAAAGAAACAGAGGAGAAGGCAGCCCGCAAAGGAAGGCGGCCATAAGAGACAACCAACCTAGCAAAAGCCAGCCCCCATCCCCCAGCGCTGGGGGAGAAAAAGGCTCGAGTCACAGACACAGGTCACCAATACCTTGTCCCCCATACTTATCCAGGACGGTCCAGTGACACATTAAGTCTTTTACTTTGACTAAGTAAGATGTTGGTGGGCCGACGCTTACGACTGAAAACTCTAGCATTTCTTTGTAGCCAAATGGTCCATAGGACCGCGTAAGCCCCCACCCTCCAAAAAGCTCCTTGCGAACCGTTCCATCTTAACCCATTCCAAGCAATCAGAAAATCGGCCAAGTTCTCCGGGACAACCCAGCTGAGATCGAAAGACTTTAGGATAGTCAGCAATGTATAAACAAATGGAAATAGATTCATCCATAAGAAGGCATATTGGGCATCTGTTCCGGAGAGGTTCCCCCCGACTGATCAGTTGATCCATCGTCAGGATGCGCCCTTGCATATTGGATCGAGGCCCTCCAGATGAAAAACCATTCCACTTAATGAGCGGCCTACAAGTGAGGGCACGGTAGAAAGACTTGACCGAGAAATTGCCGTTTCTGCTTGCCAACCAAATTCTCAAGTCACGGCGTTGGCGGTTGGAGGAAGAAGTATAAAGCGCAGCCATCAAAGAAAGGTAGTGGTCCACCTCATCATCCCTTAAAGCCCTCCTAGTGGCAACCTCCTAAACCGGAGAGACACTATTGGAGGATAAGAGATCTGCGATCAGGCCATGGGGGGCCACCGACACATTGAATAATCTCCACTTTGTTATAAATATTAGGATAGTTATCCTTAGTTTCATTGAATACTTCGGCCCCTAACTTACTATCGCCTCCTTATCCCAGTCATCATCAACGATACCCTCTCCCAAGAGTGTGTCCCCTTCAATGTTGGGAAATGTTCACAAAGAGGCCATCCCCTCTCCAATTGTGCCCCACTAGAAGAGTGCTATCACCCTCTTTGATTCTCCACAATGATGATTTCACACTATAAGTATATAAGTATATATGGGTTCTTGTAATGTTCCTTTATTGATGAAGACAATAACTTTCACCGAACATTTTTTAACACAACGTTAACATCAAAAAGCACTTCTTCTCTATTTTTCTTTTCACATATAGAGCTTGCAACCTACGAGCCTTATTAAGAGTGATATCCAGTTTTAGAAGACGTGCCTGTCCATATTGTCAATTTCTCTCGCTCAAAAGTTAATATCCCAACTAAGTTATACAAAAGAAAATCCTAGCCAGGTTCAATACTAAGCATTAACAAAAAATTAGCTTAACATGTCTAAATTTTCTGTTCATGACTTTCAAAATTCTAAAACATACAATCTAGAATTTTAGGGCTGAAACAATAAGAGATCAGCATTGAATAATTAAGAACTATATACTCTAATTGAAAGTTTTTCAATCAAATCAAAAGATTGCACATGTTATTCTCATCTAGTTCAAAAGCACTCATCCAATTAAAATATAGGTTATTTATATTTTGCACCTCCGCTTTTGGTCAAATTAGAAATCACACCCTCCCTTCTAGCTATCTATAAATAGCACCTTAGTTTTAAGCTTTGTAGCCGACCTCAAATAGAAGGGATATAAGACTGTGATGACGATGATGACCTCTAGTTTTAAGTGTTGTGTAGATAAAACAACCTACAGTAAGCAGCTGTATGCTTTTGTTTAGGTTAAATAAACCTGCATAGGTCACAATGGGCCCAATATCTACAACCGTTGGACTAAATCTTTTAATGACTCACAAACTCTCCAATTGAATGAATTCTTTATTAAAAGGGTAAAATTTTATATGGGAAAATTGTAATAATAGAGGTATTTGATAGCTTAAAGCAAAATTGTCTTTTAGACATGTGAAAAGACATCAGCTAACATGGATAACCTCTTTATCTCATGGAAACAAACGGTTCCAAACCTAAGGGTGGTTTTTGTGACAATGTCACCCACATCGGCGAACATGGTGAACTTCATGAAACATCTTTATCTAAGGTAGTCTCCAAAAGACTTTTGCTCTTCAATAGAACCCTTGACCAACACTTAATTAGAAGATTATCAAGGGGGTTCTTTACAATGAGACTCGTGTAAAATCACAATTCATTTGGGACAAAAATATCTGATGAATTTCCCATGTTTGCCAATGCAGTCAATGTCAACAAGACCCTATATATAAATATAAATTTATTTATGATTATTTACTCATTTTTTGAACATGTAACTTTTATTAAAAAGCTCAAAGATACAAAAGATACAACAAGTCTAGTATGAAAGGAAAATTAGGGAAAAAGAGGTTACACCTAGGGCTGTCAAATGGTCAGATCGCCCAACCCTACCGGGAAACTTGATCCGACCCGACCCGATGCCCAACCGGACCCGGTTTAAAAATCCTTTTTTCCCTTGATTTTATATAGAAAAATATTGGGTCGGGTGGGATGCTTCATGCACGATCCGACCCGATGGGCCAAGTTTATGTGTTTTTACAGGGTCGGGCTGGTCGGGTATTGGGATCCAACCAGTTGTCAGCACTTAATACACCTAAATAGATAACAGGCAAAGAAATCCAGAACCAAAAGCCAAAAGCCAAAAGAAGAAAAAAAAAGTCATCCAATCTATGTTTTCTCAAGAGAGTCGAACATTAGCTAATTCGTCCACCTTAAAGTTACCTCTATTAATGTAAGAAATCTTGACCTCCTGCCATAGTGGCAGGAATCTTCTAACCCGCTTCGGAATCTCGCTCCACTCACGCTTCCAATCATAAAATAGCTTAATTTCAAGCTTTTGAGAGCACTCCTACTCTCGGTCTACCACACACTTCCGGTAACTAAGCCTCATCCAGCTCTCCTTAGATGTAGACCGTCTCCATAAATTTGGCGCGTCTCCAAGTAGGCATGAATTATTTTCTTAATCATCTAATCGTGTTGAGAGTCCTCATCCACCCAAAGCATTATACATTTATCCACCGTATAATGATAAAATGATACGTTATTTACACATGCAGATTGTCAAACACATTTTAGACAAAACACTACTAATTGAGTTCCAGGTTTTCAGTAGATAAGTGCATAAGTACAAGGACGCAATTTTTTTTGTGTGTGTGCGCGCGCGTTGTTGTTGGTCGGGGGGGGGGGGGGACAGGGGATAAGAAGTTACATGGAAAAATGGTATCCTCCAATGTCATATGACAACACCTTTATCGTTGTTGGATGAGGTCAATAGAAACCAACAACTGGAAGAATATCCTCTTTATTCACTGGAATTTCGAATTTTCCATGGTTGCATTGCATCCCATAATATACAATGATCCAATCAGAACCTATGTAACAGGGGTATGATAATTTTGTGTTTTGTTCTGCCATGTAGACATGGACTAAGACAACTTGATGCAGTCAGTCAAATCTCAATTATTTTTATATTCCCATTTCCAAAATCTTACAGAAAAGTTGACAACAAAAGTGTGTGTGGACAGATGACCGAGTTCCCTATTGGTGTAAGGCTGCATCAAGTGTCTACTTTGAGGCCTTATTTATTACATTAATTATGAATGCATTGACAATAAAATAATTCATGGTGTATATTGTTTGCAGATTATGTGTTGCTAATTGGAAAAATAAGAAAACAAGTTAATGATAAGGTTGAACTATGGAGAAAGATTTTACGTTTAAGATTAACAAAACCAAGACTAAATATATTGAGTGCAAATTTAGTGTATGCGAGTGCAGAGTGAATGATTTAGTCAAAATAGAAAACCATCTAGTGCAGCAGTATGATAGATTTCAGTATTTTTACTTTAATGCAACAGAATAGTGGGCTTGAGGAAGACATCTCAAATGGTATTAATGCAGGGTGGGCGAAGCAGTGACAGACGAGCAGTGTGTTGTGTGACTAATGAATGCGACTTCTATTGAAGGGACATTTTTAAAAGATGATGGTATTGCATTACTATATGATGCAGAGAATTAGGATGTGAAGAAACAACAAGAAGATAGAATACATGTAGTTGAGATGCGCATGCTAAGGAGGATGCGTGGAGTAACAGGTAAGAATTAAGAGGGCATACATAAAAGGTAGTTTGGTGGTGACCCGAAAAAATAATAATTGCGAAATGTCATTTGAGATGGCTTGGACATGTCTACAGCAGGCAACCCTTGCATAAAGGATCATGGATAAAAATATTAGACGATACCAATACATCTCTATATCAGATGCCACCATTTGATGATATATTGTCATGTAACATAATAATATACCACATTGTATCGCCGATACAATGAATGGATCAGTGATACCCTAATAAGTATCTTGGTACCAGTGGGGACCAATACGTATTAGGAATCCGAGATTTTGAACCATGTGAAGGACTGAAAAATAGTGGCACTAGGAAGCAGGAGGAGAGATCAACAAGGACATGGAGAAAAGCAGTGAATATGGAATGAAGGATTGAGTAAGGATGCAAATGGGTTTGGTTGAAGGTATTTTATATATATATATATATATATATATATATATATATATATATATATATATATATAGATAGACAGATAGAGAGAGAGAGAGAGGGAGAGAGAAAGAAAGAGAGAGAGAGATATAATGTATATATTTCAATATAATTTTACAAGCATGTCTGCATGTCAGCTTTATTGAAGGTGTCACGTCAAATACTACATATCCGTGCCGACATCAAATCCATGCATTTATCAGACCAAAACCCTAAAGTCAAATAGGCATACTTTTGTCCATGTGTTACACAATGCTTTCTGTGTCTACGAAATGCTATATGTTATATTATCCCATATACGTGCAATCACATAAGGCACTGTTGTGCTCTTAGTGTTCTCTAACCAATGCTTAGTATTGGTTAGGACCATGTTAAGGTCCTAACCAATACTCCAACATTGCCTAGGCGTTAGTGGAGCAGGAAGTTAATTCCTTATTACTTTGGGGTTGTAACACACCATCACACTCTGTAGCGAACGTCCGTGGCGGCTCTCACTCCGGTACCCCCTTCGGGGACCCCAGGTAGACCTTTCCGCAAGTCGCCCCTTCCGAGACTTTGTGGAGACTTTCACTCTGATACCCTCTTTAGGGCCTCCAGGTAGCCCTTTCCCGTGGTCGCCCCTTCTGCGGCTCGAGCTTGTGACATGATGTTGGCTTTGATACCATTTGTTAAGGTCCTATCCAATGCTCCCAAAATGCCTAGGCGTTCGTGGAGCGGGAAGTTAATTCCTTATTAATGTGCTATCACCTAAATTGCATTTGACTGACAAACTTCTGGTAGATATCTGAGATTCCAGGGACACCATTCAAGAACATACGGCAAAGAAAATTATGTTCCATGGAGTCTACAGATTGAGTATAAAAAAAACGATAAATTTACTAACCTGGTGAACAATGTCAGGTCTATAATCAGCAGGATTCCGATTATGTTTTCTCAGGAAATTGGAATGATCGTCAGAGTTCAATATCTGATATGTCTGAATACATAGGAAAAAGGCACTAATTGTTAGAGCAAGAAAAACATAAATCTCAATAACATAAACACAACTAATCCATACAGGGGAAGAAAATCAATACACCAGACCCAAAAATCATGAGCAAACCCATAAACCTAAAATCACAAACAATCTAGAAACCATAGAGAAACCTGAGTTACAAACCAAAAAAGAAAAACTTATAACAATTTCCAAAAGTAGAAGAGAATTAAAACAACACAAACAAATTAAACTTCCATCACATTAAAAATAAATAAACCAGAAACAGAACAGAGATAACCCCTAAACCTGAAATTACATGAGCCAAGCAAACCCTAACCATAATTGTAATAACCCAAAAAACTGTAAGGGTGCGTTTGGGAATAAGTATTTGGATTTGGGGATTTGAATCGGGGAATTTCAAATCCTGGATTTGAAATAT